>JAFBMS010000130.1:0-610000 GCA_019788955.1 Albula glossodonta | reverse complement strand
CATTAAGTTGCTCCAATACCTGTATAATTACATGATAACTACTTAGATATAAACATATTATTAGTGAGGAACGGCAGCCTTCTTAATTATACACATATAACAAGGCAAGCACTGTTATATGTTATACAATTGTAATAACATGTAATAGGACTTGCCGAAATTCCAGTTTATCAGTAATTGCTTGCGTTGCAAAGTTGTAATTGTGACATGATTATACAGGTATCACTACAAGTTAATGTAAAGTGTTATTATATTTGATAATATTTGTTAGTTATTAAAACAATAAACATTAACCGTTTTTAAAATTGAATCTTTTCTGTCTGTGTTTCAGGCGGTAAGCTCCTGTTCCTGGCATTTCTGTGGCTGGGCTGGGTGGGCGGGGTCTCTGGTTGCCCGGCGAAGTGCGTGTGCTTCAGCGAGCCGCGGGCGACGGTGGCGTGCCAGCACCAGAGCCTGGCCTCTGTTCCTATGGCAATACCACCACACAGCCAGCGCATCTTCCTGCAGAACAACCGACTTACATCCGTGCTCTCCACCAGCTTCAGGTGAGCGGCCTAAGCACAACTCTGCTTCAATACAATACTGAGCTTCATTCCCAACCTTGTGCTACATTCACAACTCTCTAATACTGTAGATGTGAAATGGCTCTCCATGTTTGACAAGTGCAATGAGGAACATTGTTGACTCCTGTTCCATTGAACCTAAACTACAGATACTCAGTGAGGGTCTGTTATCAGTGCAGGTATGATGTGATTACACAGGTATAGATGCAGCTTAGTGTAAATGTGTTATATGTCCTGCTCCTGATGGCTCATGGCAATATGTGTTTCAGTTGCTGCCGTAACCTGACGGTTCTTCTGCTGAACTCAAACAATATAAGCCACATCGGAGCGGGGGCCTTCGCTGACCTGCCGCGCCTGGAGGAGCTGGACCTCACCGACAACCCTGAGCTGCGTACGGTGAGCGCCCTGGCTTTCCGTGGGCTGGCCCGCCTCCACACGCTCCACCTGCACAGGTGCGGCCTCTCCGAACTGCCCCAGGATGTGTTCCGGGGCCTCCGTGCCCTCCAGTACCTGTACCTGCAGGACAACCAGCTGCGTTCCCTGCATGACCACACCTTCCAGGACCAGGCTAACCTCAACTTCCTCTACCTCCACAACAACCGGATTGCCACCGTTAGCGAGTTAGCCTTCCGCGGCCTGGTAGGCCTGGACCGGCTCCTGCTGCACCAGAACCGCGTGACAGTGGTGGAGGCCGGCGCCTTCCGGGACCTGGGCCGGCTCACTACCCTCTACCTGTTCCACAACAACCTGACGGAGCTGAGCGGGGAGGCCATGGCCCCCCTGGGGGGGCTTCAGTACCTGCGGCTGAACGGGAACCCCTGGGTGTGCGACTGTCGGGCCCGCGGGCTCTGGGACTGGTTCCGTGGGTTTCAGGGGTCCAGCTCAGAGCTGGAGTGCCTGGCCCCGCCCACACTGGTTGGCCGCGACCTCAAGCAGCTGACGAGGGAGAAGCTGGAGGGCTGCTACGCCCATCGGGTGGCCGGGGGGGATGCGGCGTGGCCGAATGCAGAGCAGCCTCTCCCTGTTTGCTGCCAGGACACGGACAAATCCTCCATACAGACCAACAGGGGGCGCCAAGACACCGACCTGGCCCAGGAGAAGGGGGACATGTCTGGGCCTCGACTCCAGGACCAGGGACGGTCCGAGAATGGCACCCGGGGCAAACACAGACTGGGGCCCCCAGGGGCCCTCGCTACCCTCCCAAACCCTGACTCTGACGCTGACCCCTCCCTAGGGCCCACTGACCAATCAGGTCAGAAGGGGAGGTGCCTAAAAGGGCAGCGGCCAGATGGACAGTGTGTGCAGGGTGGGGCATCGCTGGGGCAGCCACTCAGCACCTTCCTATTTCCCCTCGTCTTCTTCCTCCCCACACTGTGGCTCATTCTCAGTGGCTGCTAAAGGGAGGAGACAGCTGTTGCTGTGCCACAGCGCACCCTGCTGGGAGCCTCCACAGACACACAGAAAAATGAAAACCAATAAAACCAACAAAAACAAAAACACCATAAAAAAGAAAAACATTCTGAGAACTGTACTAGCGTTTTTGACAAATGGATGCCTTTATCGAGTACATCAGTTGTATTGTATATTATGATGGATCTGTGCCCAAAATCACTGCTTGTTTAAATGCTATCGGATCGGTACCTGCAGAATTCCCATCTCTATCTGTCTACCTGTCTACCTGTCTCAAAGCTCACACAGCACAGATAGAGATTAGAGAGCAAGAGAGAGAAAGAGAGTGAGAGACATCACTGGTAACCATGACAACACCGCCGAATCTGCATTTCGGCATCGAAGAATGTTTTCAGGGTTTCTTTCAGGATAAACCCAAAGACATGATGTTTATTTTTTTCTTTCCTGTTTCATTTATTTTTACAAGTTTGTTTTTATTGAATATATATGAAATGCGATTTGTTGGGTTCTGATGCGTTTGTTTAGGGCAACATTGTTTTGTATGTTTTTTTTTTTTTTACTGTTACAGTAGAAGTGTTTAATACGTTATCACTGCGTGGTTACAGGAAGCATTCACTAAAGAATGCTTCTATATGTTCACTCAAAGTGCTGTATATCATAGATATGCCTTTTATTTTACTTGTGTAAAACTATAAATATATTGCAAATAAAGTATTCTTTTCATAAACCCCCAGAATAATTATTATTTCCTCGAGGTAAAATAAATTAGTTCAGATATCAACATTAAAGAAGATGAATATGCTGATAAATGTTTTTTTTTTGTAATACTTTATATACTCCTGTGATATATTTATATATATATATATTTATTTGGGTGTATATTTTTAGGGCACACTAAGGGAGCGCTGAAGGGGACAGGGGACAGGGATTTGAGGTTATGAATGTGCTGCAGCTGCTGCCATACGGTGCCATGCTGGTAGCACATGACAGAGGCTCCCAAACGCCCACTATAATTCCTGTAGACTTATCTCCACTACAAAGAGGATATGAACCTGCCATTAATCACTATGTCTGACTGTTTACCCAGAGAGTGAGGGAGAGAGAGAGAGAGCAGGGCGGATAGAAACAAAGACAAAGAGGGCAAGAGAGAGAAGGAGAGAGAGAGAGAGGAGGATAGAGACAGAGAGAGAGGGAGGAAGAAGGAGCAGGGGGGTAGAGAGAAGAAAGGTCAGAGAGTGAGTGAGAGGGACAGAGAGAGAGAGAGAAGGAGGAAGGGAGATAGTCACTAAAGGTCAAAGCGAGAGAAATGGAGGAAGTGCATGGTCCTTATATCTTTCTGAGTTAATGCAATTTATCCAGACCAAAGTCTTCATTTTAGTGTTGAAAGATATATTTCTTACAACAGAGGAACTTTTGCATCCTCTGTCCAAGTGCAGAGGCATAAAGACAGCAATTAACGATTCGCTGCAGTCATTTAAACCCAAAACCCCAGCTCTGAATTCTGGGTATGTGGCTGTGACCAGATAGTTGGTTGTTGACACTTTTCATGCAAGACCCCAATGAGCTCAACACTTTAAAAGGAAGTTAAGACAATGATGTAGGACTTTGCTGATCTAGTTGGACATGTAGAGTCCCCTCATTTTCTCAGTGACATTACAAATAGGGTAGGTATGTCACTTCTGTAACATAAGCAAAAAATGCATCACAAAAAATGTCTTTTTATAGACCAGTTACTTGGCCTTTCACTGACATGAACGTTTTCAGACTCGGGTCAGTGTGTAACACCATTGTCAATCTACTGGGTGTAATGTAAAGCTAAGCGCACCAGGGTGGGTCTAATGTGGCTTTAAAGCACGTTTGATTGAGTCTAGCTCAGTGTTTGCTGTAAGGTTGGCGTGTTACAGGTCCAGGTCCAGTTCAAGAGGCAGGGGCTGGTTATTTGTGTTGTTCTCCAGCAGATGTGCACCCCTGGGGCAGTTAGCAGCTGGAAAGCTGGGGGTATTCCCAGCGGAAATGCCCCTGGAATGCAGAGAGCCACGTTCTGCTCCACGCGCCGACGGCTCGCTGCCCGGCGAGCGCGATGATGGATCAGCATTCCGGCGGAATGCTCCCCGGAATACCGCGCTGCCATTCCTAATTTGAGTCCGGAGCCACATGACTGGGACAGCCAGCGTCTCGCCCGCCGCAGTCAATGTCTTTTAATGCGCATCAGCATCATCTGCTCAGACATTGTACCGTATGGAAATTCACTGTACCCATGTAAACTGATTAGACTTGCACTGCACATAGGTTATTGCTAAACACTACTTCACATGCATTATGCATGTGTTGCACTGTATATCAGTTTTTGATACATCATGCATATATTATATTGGGCATCATCACTAACTTATGCTTTTTACTGTATGCACATAAGTAATCACTATACACTTCATGTACATTTACTGTGCATGCATTATTGATTAATTTACCTGTATGACAGTGACGGGTACATTTTGCTGAGCATGAATGATATTTCTAACTGTGCAAAAGTTACTTACTGTGAATTATTTTGATGTACAATTACTATTCATGTATTTAAATGCATGTCAGTTATTGATTAATTTTTAAAACATATTACTGAACACAGTTTGCTGTACTTAAAGGGACTCTCCAACATTTGGAATTAGGCCTTTTTGTTTACTCAGAAGAAATCTAACAGCACCCCTTATAATTTAGCATTAATACATTTTGCTGTACATAACTGATCTCTGTCATTCAGCTGTTCATGTATTTTTCTATGAGAAAAAAAGACTTTGGCTCTGGCGGTGTTTTTCACAAAAGCTCCTGCTTCCTATTTTTACAGTTATTGCTGGGAGATCTGTATGGGGGTACCTCACGGTTCAGGTTTAGGTCCAGTTTTATTCACTTTGTATATTAATGGCATTGGTGCTGTAATATTCATTTTATGCTGATGCCACAATATTTTTTAAACAGTTTCCTCTGTAATTCAAGGTTAAATAAATGTAAAAAAAAAAAAACAAACATACTCATACATATTCCCCGTTCCTCAGTCAGACAGAACTGAGTTCTACATACCTAGACAAGGTTACCTCCACAGAGAGGGAAAAAGAGGTTGTTTCCTGTCATCTTGTCAGGCTTAAAGCCTGATGACCTGGCTAAGGTTAATCTGAAAGAATCAGGATGCGTGTTTTTCACAGAGAGTTGTCAATGTGTAAAGCAGCCTGCCAGGTGTTATGGTGGAAGCAGAGATCCTTAGAGCATCCAGGTTTAGTTGAGACACCATGCTGCCTACACCTCCGGCCATGCTTCATATCCACATTCATGGCTAGAGCTTTTTTTCTTTGCTACATCTAAGCAGAGACAACAAGCAGGGCTGAAATATGTGTTATCATTTATTTATCCTTTATTTTACCAGGATGTTCCACTGAGAATACGAATATCTCTCGTCAAGGGAGACCCATTTGTTCGAAACAATTACTCATTCACGTTCCAGTTGTTGCTATCACGTTCCAATTGTTGCTAAACTGACAACTTTTATAGTCTTTTATTCTTTTTTTTTAGTTACTTTTCTTCACACCATCACATTGCTATGGGAGCAAAACAGGCTTATCAGAGGCCAAGTTAAAATTCTAGTCAAGAGTACTTCAGCTCCTGAGGGTTTTGTCCTCTGGTGAAAAAAAAAGATTTCATTTTAAACTTAAAAGAAAGGGGATGAGAGCTGAACCGCAGATGGGGTCATTTGCACTGAATGTAGTTTTTCATCTGCTTGTTGTGCTGCCCTCTTACAAAAGCAAAACCCTTTAAAAGTCCATCATTTACTGCAGATGTGAAAACAATTTTATTCAAGGTCTAAAACAAAAAAAAACGTCTAATCTCTGACTTCAGGTTTGATTCCGCGGGGAAGAAATGAGCAGATGGCTTTGTTAACGCCGTACCCCTCTGATAGCAGTCCTCTCTCACCCACTGCGCGTCTCTGTGAATAATTTCACATCTTTATATAACTTATAACATTGTTTTCCTCACACCAGCCTCCACAAGTAGTAGGGGGTTCACCAGAATCCTGGCAAAATCCCCCTGTCTGGCTGCCTCATCTCGCCGCCAATTCCTCACCTTTTTAAATTGCGTATCTGATTCCTTCCCTTCCCACCTCAGGCCGAGGGGTGGAGTGCATTATGGGACAAAACTTTTACATTGTCCTGCTGGGGGAACCCGTAAAGGTTCTTCTAGATACAAATATCTTTAAGGGGTTCTTTACATAATATCAGAGTAAGGTTCTACAGGGAACCTGTGAGTGAAATCCATATCAAAGAAGAACCTTTAAGGGTTCTGTCAGCAGGACAAGCGAAGAACCCTTTAGGAAAGTTTTTTTCTAAGGGTGTACATTCACTGAGGCCATTACACCTATGATGATAACATGTGTTTATTTGTGGGAAATCCTTCTACAGACAGAGACATGAATATCTCTGCTGTACCCGATACACCATCTAAGGTCTGATTACAAAATAAGATTATGACTGTCTGCTCACATTACTGGATGTATTAATTATGCAAATTCATCCTCATCATGTGAAATGCACCACAGCCTTAGTGAGCAGCGTGGACTGTACGGTTATGACAGGTAGCACAATGGCATTTAAAACCAATACCGCCCTAGGGCCCCTATGAAGCGCTAACGGCCCTGCATTCAGCAGCTGTATATACCAGGATAAAAAGATACATTTGACACTGCAGGTATCCTCCTTTGCTCTGTCCCTCCACCTGTTTGGGTCTGTCAGTGTCCATGGCTCTGGGATCTGTCTGAATCGATTGTCTGACTAATTCACTCGCTCACCTCCTGACTCACAAAGTCATTCGTCATCTCACCCACTCACTTGTTCACTTCAATCACTCAGGTGACTCACTCAGTCAGTCATTGATTCACTTAAACACCCTCTCATTTCATATGCCCACTTATTTACGCACTCACTCGCTCACTCACTCACTCCCTCACTCATGCACACATTCATTCAGTGTTGCACCAAATACAGGGGGGTCGCACACCTTCTAACATTGCAGCGGATGACAAATGACAGATGCGTAAGTTTTCAGTACATGTATAAAGAGCAAAACACCATGCTTACAGTTAAAAGCAAGATCAGATGAGAGAATAATGTCAAATGGGAAATGGAAATTCACTGGGGAAAGACAAAATTCCACCTGCTCTTTGGTAAGCCTTTGATTCCAAAACCTATTTTGATCACACAGTTCAAACAGAGTGTATGTATTGAGGAGAGAGAGAGAAAGAGACAGAGAGAGAGATAGAGAGAGAGAGCGAGAGAGCAAAAAAGAAAATAAAACCAGTATGTCACACTGCAAAATACCAATTTCAATTATTTTTTTTTATTTATACTTAAATATTAAATGTTTAAACATTAAATATTTATCGTATTTAGCTTTTCCCTGACTGAATATGATATAATATGCTGCAGGCTTTGTTCAGTCCACCTCTACATGACATGGGGATGTACAACTCATAAAAAGGATACTTATCATGTTTTGTAAATTATTTATAAACAAGCCACTGTGCTCTACTACATAGTAATAGATGGTTAACTGAGATTGTTGCCAAGATGGCTGGAATGTTACCTCATATTTATTCTACTAGCCAAGGCTACTGAATGTTAGTTTATTGGATTGGCTGTGTAGTTGGATTGGATATAGTGCTGGCTGGTACTATCTGACATTAGTTATTGATTGGTAAAGCTAGTTATCGCTGTCAAATGTTTCTTGTAGAAATGGTAGTAATGTTGACTAAAGCAATCTAATTTTGCTTCATTGATATGGACATATAATGTTTTATGCTATCTCACATTAGTTTATTGATATGATGGCAATGCTAGTTACCTAATATTAGTTTATTAATGTGGTGACAGGTGAATGCTGGATGCCTCAGGTTTTCGTAAGTCAGTGGGTGCATGTGGACAGTAAGGGCAGACCATGGCACAAGTGATTACGGGTAAGAGGTGTGCACAGCATAGGTGGAAACAGGTAAGGAGTTTCAATAGCACAAGTGAGTAGCATACACAGCACAGGTGAGGACAGGTTAGGAGCTCAGGTAGGGTACTTCAAAGAGGCTTTACTGTGTTTAAAAAATTCATCATATAATTTAATCAGCTCTACTCAGTTTGACTCGCTCGCTCTACTCGGCAGATATTCGTCAATCACATTCACGTTTCAGCTTAATTGTGTGTTTCATTAACCTGCGCAGGATAGAGAGAGATGTGCCCATGGTAATGAGGTACCCCACATACTTCACTCATCAAAACTGATTAAATGTTCAGTTTAAAGCAAATGCAACTGGTGTTCAGCTGTAATTCCAATGAGATATGATGGTACTGCAGCGTATTATCATAGCCATTATTTTTGGCTTAAACTAGAGAATTTGCCAGCTGTACACATTTGATAATGTTTAAGCCTAGAAGGCAACAGCCATGCCGTTGAAGAGGAATATTGAGTTGGCTCAGAAATTCGTTGATTGAGAAGCAGGATCTCTCCGTTGGAGCCTCCATTAGCCAGACAGGAAATGTTCTATATTTCTCTCTTTCATTTTTATTACCTCTAACACTTACACAGAGGGGACTTAGAAAGGATGGAACAGGTGAAAAAAAAATTCAAGGTAATATTCTGGTTTAATTTTTCATATGCATACGCTTTTCCAAAATAAACCCATCCGGCCGTCGATATTGTCTTCTCGATAGCTTGTGAAAGCATAAAATATGGGCTTTTAATTTCTCATGGAAAATGTCACTTTGATGTCCTTGAGAGAGCAGGTTGATGAAAAGGCTGTGGAGCTTTCAAACGGAATGATAAAAAAGCCATATGAATATCCCCATTCCTATTAATATTCATATCCATACCGTGAGCCGGATCAACATCGCATCGGCCGTCACGTGTGAAATGCATGGCATCGGCTGTCCTCAGGAGGACCGCAAATATGCCTGAGTGCTGAAATGCACAGAAAATTAAGCTTGGCTACTGAAATGTTGAATAGAAAAAAGACAAATGTGCTCAAACTGACAATTATTACAGAGTTACTAGTGCAGGTACCGAGTCATGGCTCCAAGCAGAAATTTAAAAAATATATGGCCTGCACTCCAAAAAGTATTCATTAGTATTTACTTGACTCTTTTTATGTTGTCTATATTTTTTTCATTTCTACTGAAAAGTTGATGACTCCTGGACGCCGTTCTGGGCCAAGTTACGTGCTTGCTTCTTCCAATTCCCTTCACTTGATCGGAGGAGGGAAGAAGATGGAGTGTCTTAATTTTGGAATGGAACTTGAATTGAGCGTGTTTACAGAAGTGTGGGTAAGAATGTGGCTGTCAGACTAAAAACATAACGAACTATAACTCTTGTCCCGTCTTCTTTTAAGGACACAATAATGTGTTAGAGACACATGGGGAGAGCACTTAAGCAAGAATAACTGCGCTTAAGTGCTCTCAAGGAAAGCGATTTCCCAAAAGTGTGAACGGTAAACGTGAGAATAACATCAATATGAGGAATCTGGTTTACCTCATAAGCTCTGCTGCACAGCGTAGGCAGTAGTTATTCTGCTTTCTTCAAACAGTCACATCTGACTTCTAGTTTAAATTCATCTCTGTAATTTTAAATATAACAGTCACAGGGACGTATAAGGCATAACACAGCAGGTGATTTCTATTGTTATTGCCGCTAACGTGGCAGTATTGCGCATTATTATACAAGCGTGCGACTTACACTGCAAAGATGATTGTTTCAAACGGCATAGGTTAAGCTTGGAAGACAGTGCTCTGCTGTGTAGTGTCTAAACAGATACAACAAACAAAACTATTCCACAACTCCTATGCGTGCATGTGTGTGTGTGTGTGTGTGTGTGTATACTGTATGTGTGTATATGCGAATGTAGGTGTGTGTGTGTGTATGCGTATGCGGGAGTGTGTACGTGTGTGTACGCGTATGTATGTGTCTGTGTGTATGTGTGTGCATGCGAGTGTATGTTTGCGTGTGTGTGTATGTGTCTGTGTGTATGTGTGTGCATGCGTGTGTATGTTTGCGCGTGTGTGTATGTGTCTGTGTGTACGTTTGCGTGTGTGTGTGTATGTGTGCTTGTATTATCTAGGAACACAGCACACATCATTCCAATAAAGCACCTCTCCTAATTGAAAAAGTTAAAATGAAAGAATGAAAATAAGAGAGAAAGAGGGAGAGGGAGAGGGAGAGAGGGAGGGAGAGAGAGAGAGAGAGAGGAACAGATAAGGCACAGCCTCTGTGAATAGAAAGCTCTCAGCATGGGGGCTCCTGCAGGACGGAAGAGGCCCTGAGCAGGAGTGCTCTGATGTTTATTTATTTAGGATTCCCTGGGTTTTCACTGAGACCACTTTCTACCCCATACCCCCCCTCCCCCACCAATCCCCCCCCCCCCCTCAAAGCAGACTCACTGGTTCCTTTCCTCTCACCTGCCTGCGCATTAGACTCTCTTCCAGAACCTTCTCTCACCTGTGCATTTTCAAAACCTTCTTAGAACTACTTAAATCTGCTGTTTCACTCTCTTCTGCAACCTTTTTTTTTTAACCTTCTCTTTTGCTCTGTGCCTGAATCTACCTTCACCTGTGAATCTACCTTCTCTCTCTGCCCGCTCTGCGGAAAACAGAGGGACTGAGGGCTCAGTTTGTTGTCTCGGGTCCTGTGGTCTGAAGTTGGACATCTGATCTCTTTGTATGGATGCCTTGGTTAGCAAGCGTTCTCCTACGGTTACTCAGCTTTGGGTATACAACCCTCTTTTGTGTGCTCTGGGACTTGGTGAGCAAACGCACACCTGCTACTGAAGCTGCAGAAAGCTGGTACTACAAGCTGGTGCCGAGGCTTTGGTTAGCATGTCATGACCCCTCACTTGTTAAATCACCCAATCATTTAAATTATTCATTTGAATTTGAATATTAATCAGACTCAACCTGATTTCATGTATAGCTGAACATAATCACAGCTGATGTATTAATATTTTATTAATTGATATTTTAACAATTTGTATCATAATCACAGTCTTACCTGTCTGCTGTAGACTTCAAAATCCCATTACTAGTTAAACCAGTAACATTTTAGACAGTAATGTGACGGTAACAGCTGAAATACAGATTCACAAACAAGATTTATTTAACCACTCTGTAACTGTACTATATGATATGAAATAAATGGATCTGTAGTATAAAATGTGCAGCTGGAGTCATTTGATAGGGTATGGATGGAGTTATAGAGAGGTGTGCACACACACACACACACACACACACACACACACACACACACATGCACACACACACATGCACACACACACACACACACACACACGCTCTGTGTTTCTCCATTTTCAGGCTCCCTTATGTGAGTCTGCAGGCTGCATGTTTGTTCCTCAGCAGCAGAATTGAATTGTACACATACACATACACACACACACACACACACACACACACACACTCACAATCATGCACACACAAACACACACAGATGTAGGCGTAGGTGTACACAAACACACAAACATGCAGGTGCACACAGACACACACATACACGCAAGCATGCACATACACACATATACTCATACACAAACAGACATAGGCATAGGTGTACACACACACACACATGCACACACATACTCACAGGTGCACACATTCAAACATCCAAATGATCCCTCACACACATTCTGACTGTACCATCCAAAATTATCCAGATCAAATTTTCATTCTGCCCTTGAGATAAGCAGCTACGCTGAGGCCTTGGGCGGTTACGGCAGTATAAACTGAGCTCTTTGCTCTTTGCTCTTTGCTTAATGAAAATCATTCCGGGTTACTTCCACATTCTGTCGCATTAGGCAGTTTTCCTTGTGTGTGCGTGTGCATGTGATTATGTCTGTGTGCCTGTGTTTGTTTGCATGATTGTGTGCATGTGTGTGTGTGGGTGTTGTGTGTGTTTGTGCATGTGTGTATGTGTGTGTTTATATATAGACACACATCACCACCCCATTTCACACATAAACACACACACACACACACACACGCACACAAACACACACCTCTACACACACACACACACACACACGCACCTCTACACACACACACACACACACACACACTCCCTCTCCCATTGTTTTGCTATTTTCCCTCCTCTTCTAATTTATTTCCTCTTCCCCTCCACCCCTCATGGAAAAACCAGAACATATTTATATGTATTTTTATTTATTTATTATTTTCTGCTTGGAATGACTCACCACATTTTAAGATTCCTCTCAATTATACAGATTCTCTCCAAATTCCTCTGTTCTGCTGTTTTGCAAGCCTGGCTGCCTCTCACCTGGCGTGACTCCTGAAAAACACATTTTTGTCAGTGCAACATGAAACAGGAGCTATCTGCTGTCATTCATAAACATTCCGCTGAGAACCTGCTCAATGAACATCCCTTCCGCTTAGATTCTCACCAGATTCACAATTCACACTCGTCTCAATGCTTGGTGAATGGGGTTCCTTACATAGCCCAGAGAGGTAGGAGCTGATGTTGCCCCCCCAGGGAATTTTCTCAGTGGGGAGGGTTCCAAAAAATTGTGTATCACATGACCTGAGAGGAGACGTGAACCCCGGATTGAGGAACATTGACATGAAACCTTTTGTCAGAATGATTGAGGTAGAATGACACAGAATTAGGAAAATCAAACATCATATATTACAGCTACTGAACATTTAGCAGGTTAAGCAATAATGCTGGTCATCTCACAAGGGAACTTCTTTGGGAGTTAAGTTCTTCACTTGCTCTGATCGTCTGGTGAGTATTGAGCATAAACCATTGCTCTCTAGCGCCCTCATCTGTCCATCTGGGCACCAGCAGCTTTGTGTTTCAAGCATATGTTGACTTAGTGCTCCTCCAATGAAATATCCTGAAATATGATTGGTTATGAAAAATCAGGAAGGCTTGTTGCTACGCCTGCATGCTGTATTGGAGGGTGGCACGATAACATTGCTCAGGTGGGGAAAAAAATAGGAGGGGAAACATACATTTTGAAAAAGTTCCATAGAAGCGCCAGATCTAGACAGCGCCCCAAACACTCAGAGGTTAATTCAGGCAATTGGGAAGCCTACATTACATTTGCAGTGTCACCCAGTCACCCCATTTTTATTATATTTCTAACCGGTAATCCTGCCAGTTGGAGGCTGTCACGGACATCTGGCTTTGCTAACTCAACATAGCACGGTCTGGTAAGATAAGGCAGGTTCGGATTCTAGCACACTTGGCGGAAGGGATTTCATCTCCCGTTGGTAAGCAGCTGCTGGCTTTAACGGCTTACGAAGAGAAATGGAGGGAAAACAAATAAACAGTGGAGGAGGATGTCTTGAATCCCCGCCCCTCCAAAAGGGCCGATCTAACCCTCAGAAAGCTGTTCATAAACTCACAATGAGTCTTGTCTTTCCATTTTTTTTTTTTTTTTGAGATTCTCCAGGTCCTAGAAGGTAGCAGGCAGTGCTGGTCTTCGTTTTTAGCTGACAGCCCACAGTGATTTCAGACCCAGGTAATCAGATGTAATCAGCTTTGTTTAAATTAATTATTAACTGCTGAGTAACTACAAAAAAAAAACATCAAACCCAATGGCTGTCTGAGCCCAATGCAGCTAACCAAACCCCCTCGCAGTGGTCATTAAGCTTCCCATGGCACTTACTGCAGAAGGTCAGGGATTCATCATGAGCCGGAAAAAACCCTCCCAAACACTGCTCATCCAGTCTGGCAACCTAATTACTCCCCTGTTCAGCAGGAAGATGGTGCTGCAGTTTGCCACCAGTGAAATAGCTCCGCCCATTTACCCTTAACTCTCATTATGACATAAGAGCTGAGGGAAGAGGGGAGAATGTGAGTGTATAAACAAGGATATGTCTGTCAGGCACAGCAAATGCACACATGTACACAAACATACATAAACACACACACACACACACACACACACACACACACACACACACGTGCGCAAAGGAGGGTTTCTCCATCAGGAGCCTTAAGCCTAAACCCATGAATATTTTAAGCTGTGTTAATTACGTTCACATTCAACAGGGGCTGCCGACACAAAAAAGAACAAATGCAATGCAAACACAACACAGATGGAACAAAGACACAATGCAAACACAACATACACACAACACAAATAGAGCAATGGACATATAAAACAAGCACAATTTAAACAAAGCAATGCAAATGAAACTAAGCCACAATAATGTGCACTTCACATGTGAAACATAATCATATTTATTTTTGGCAGCTCGCACAACACAAAACACACTATATAAGCAGAATTGAAACAAAAGCACAAATTAAAAATTAAATTAACAGAAAAATAAAAAAACAAAATTCAGAGGATACAGACACAATACACAATGCAGTCACAGACACAATAACAGTCTCATTAGATACATCGCCTAGTGACCCCTCTTCTTGCACCAGGGTTAATGGTAAAGGTAAGGGGGCTGACTGAGCAGGTGTATTGGGTTTGTAGTCTGCCCATGCGCTCAGATGCTTCTAAAACTGAATTAAACCTACATATTGTACAGCTCAGTTTGTTGGATAAGCTGCAGCTTTGAAATTGATAGACATCCTGCGTAGCTGAAAGAGAGTGGCTCTAAATCGGGGTTCAGGATTGAGGCACTTCCTGTAATTGCTGTTTATTGAAAAACATAAAAAACAATAAAACATCCACTGTAAAAAAAAAAAAAAAACTTATGAAGCTGAGGTAACGGCAACTTCTGTCAATAAATAACACAAGGTGGGTTCAGCCACTCGAGCTGGCGAAATGAAAAGGTGACGCTGCGGATGGCGAAGGTGTCTGCACTGGCGCGGAAGTAGGTGGAAGATGAAAAGCTGCTGGCGGAAAACTCACGGCCCCAACCGCGCAAAAAAGAGCTCTCTCTCTCTCCTTCTCTTCCTCTCTCTCTCTCCTTCTCTTCCTCTCTCTCTCTCCCTTCCCTCCCTCCAGCGTGAGTCTGCAGTGAGGGGAGCTGTGAAATTCTAACTGAAATCTAACAGCTCTCATTGCAGCTTAACGGTTTTTCAGATATAACTCTGCTTACATTATCACGCAAGCACCTTACAGCTACATTGCGCCACACAAAAAAAAGAAAGATAATAAAAAAAACAGCACTGCTGTAAGCTGGCATGAGTGGCAGTGTTGTGTGATGGTTAGGTAACTGTGCTTATAACCAAGAGTTTCCAGGATCAAATATGGACACAGTGATCACACCCTTGGGCAAGATACTGTACCTGATATGTGTCTGTGCTAAATCCAGCAGAATGTAAAAATAAGAAGAGTTTTTAAGGCCCCCTGGGTAAGAGTGGCTGCAAAGCTAATGAATAATGTTATGTAGAAATATACTCACAGGAAAGCTGAGGCAGCCCTAATAAAGGTAATGAGCAGGTTTGCGCAAATGTTGCACAAATGAATTTTTTTCATTGGAGTGGTGGTGCTTTATATAGCCAGCTTGTCTCAGGTCTGCCAGGAGGGGCAGATGTTACATGAGAGTGTGATTTTTCCTCGGGAAGGCAGGATGGATCTGAAGGCTCCCCAGACGAGGTTTCCTGCCTGCTGCAAACTGCATTAGGGGCCCGGAGACGGCAGTGTCTCTCCCCTCCCTCGGTCTCCGCAGTGGGACCCAGCTCCGCCTCCATGCACAGAGCAGGGAATAAGCACTCCAGACCTGGGGGCCACACCTGAGGAAAAACTACCTTTATGCTACTCTAACATGCTCAAGGACTGCAGGTGGAGATTAGCCTTTTTGCCTAACTCTGCAACATTTTACAAGAGTGTTTATTAGCATGTGTAGCTCTGTCAAATGATGAAATGAATGAATGAATGAATGAATGAATGCAACCTTTCAATTCATATATCAAACTCAATAAAAAAAATACAGTCAAAGGTGTTTGAATGATGCAGATGATTTTTTTTTGTTTTCATTCATGAATTGGTTGACGTGTGTACTGTGTTCATACAGAATTATTTAAAAAAATGATTTAATCAATTAATAAATTAGTACTTATAAAAGTACTTATAATGCATAATAAGCATGAAAACACAGAGGATAGTATTTATTAGGAGTGTGAAGGGTGATGGATCATTGCAGTTGCTGTCAGTGAGAGGATGATGAATAACGTACTATGCAGGAGATTCTGACAGTTCTGCTGTCTCTCCATAGCAGGGGTGAGTGTCAAACTCCATTTCCCAGAGGTCCACAGTGGCTGTGGGCCTGAGTGATTTCTTGTCAATCAGCAGTCAGTTTCAGCCACAGACAGAGGTGTGTGTGTGTGTGTGTGTGTGTGCGTGTGTGTGCGTGTGCGTGCGTGTGCGTGTGTGTGTGTGTGCGTGCTTGCGTGCGTGTGCGTGCGTGTGCGTGTGTTTGTGTGAGTGTGTGTGTGTGGACCAAAGGATGACTTTAGGTAGTAAAGTAAAGGCTACAGTACAACAGACTGTGGACTGACAATGGTGAAAGAAATTACCCTGTTCACAGCACAACACACACTCAATAACTCACACACACACACACACACACACACACACACACACACACACACGCATGCATTTTTGTGTGGGTGTACAAGTAGTTATTGGTATGTGTGTGTGTCTCCATGTGTGTCTTTCATGAGTGTATGTGTGTGTGTGTGTACCTTTGTATAAGAAGGTGTGCACATGTATGTGAGCATTGATCTGTACGTGTTACTCAGTGTGGTAAACCTATTCAGGGAAACAACAGACACAAACACACTGCAGAAGTGCTGCACCTCCAGAGCTGAAAGCGATGCCCAGGGCTCAATACGTAGACGTTAGGCATTTAAAGATTTGCGAGCGCGTGCAAAGCTTTAACAAAGCGTCTCTCGCCGCAGTCACACATGCATATATACTGTGATCTCTGCACTCAGAGCAGAGCCACACCATCGGTACCCCCAAAGGGGCAGGTATTGCTGGTGGCTGTCCCCCGCTTTGGCTGCTTACTGAATCCTGTGATTTGATTTGAGAGGCTCCGTCGGAGGCAGAGCTGATGAAATCTTGTCTCAAACTTGGCCCAAGGTGCGTAAACATCCTGCTGTGTCTCTCCAGGTCCTTAATGTGCACATTACTGTTTGAGCCACAACCTACTCCTGCAAATCTCTTAATGACTCCCACACTGATGCGTGCACGTACGCACACTCTCCCCTTTCTCTCTCTCTCACTGTCTCGCTCCCCCTCTCTCTGTCTCCTTCTTTCTCTCTCCTTCTCTCCCTGTCACTGTCTCTCTCTATTGCTCTCTTTCTCACTCAGACACACACACACACACACACACGCACGATAAAGTACACACAAACTGATGCATACACACATGCACACACACAAATACACACATAAACGCACACATGCTCACACACACACACACACACAAATGCATGCATGCACACACACATACACACACGCACAAACACATACATACACACACACAATAAAGTACACACAAACTGATGCATACACACATGCACACACACAAATACACACATAAACGCACATATGCTCACATACACACACACACATAAATGCATGCATGCACACACACATACACACACGCACAAACACATACATACACACACACATGCACATACACTCACACACACATATGCACATGCACACACACACTCACACACACATGCACACACACACACACACACACACACACACACACACACACACACACTCACACACACACACACACACACAAACACACACACACACACACACAAACACACACACACACACACACACACACACACACACACACACACACACACACACACACACACACACACACACACACACACACACACACACACACACACACACACACACACACACACACACACACACATGCACACACACACACACACACACACACGCACACATGCACACATACACATACACACACACTCACACACACACATGCACACACACACACACTCACACACACATATGCACATGCACACACACACTCCCACACACACACACACACACACACACACACAGCAGTGCCCAGCTGATGCTTGTTATTGTGAGAGGACAGCAGGATGAGGCTGATGATGTGGACTGCGCTGGTAAAGAAGCTGTTCCGTTCCCATCTCTGTTTAAGTGGGTGCTCTCCCTTCTCTGGCCCAATTAAAATGCTCTCCTCAGGTAGAGACTGCCACATGCAGCTATCTCCTAAACCTTGGGGATTTGTGTGTGTTTTTTGTTGAGGGGACACTTTCTGTGTGTGTGTGTATGTGTGTGTGTGTGTTTGAGGGGATATTTTCCTGTACAGGCAAATTGGCTCTCCGAGGGAGTTGTTTCTGGACTTTGATTTATAATCCTGAAACGTTCCACTTACAGTGCTTTGACAAATCTAAGCGTTAATGCAGGTGAATGACCAAACCAAGGTCCCCAAAGATTTGTCATGTGTTTGTGTACCTATGTACATTTGTGTGTGTGTGTGTGTGTGTGTGTGCGTGTGTAGCAGTTAGTGAGGTACTGTTCAGTCTATTATTGGTAGCTGCTCTATATGGAGGAGATGCTGTTTTCTCTATCCTTGACTGGAAGCTGAACATTTGTGTTGTATATGCAGTTGCTATATTTATTGCCGTACTAGTGCATATGATGTGTCAAATCCTAACATCATGCATCTGAAAAGTGTATGTCCTTTGGTTATGTGTTTATGAAATGTGGACATAAATAAAGATTTTAAATGTGTGTGTGTGTGTGTGTGTGTATGTACATGTTAGTGTATGTTTATGAGTGTGTGGGAGAGAGTGCATGTATGTGCGTGAGATAGAGAGAGAGTAAGCATTTGTGTTTTTGTGTGTCCTTTATAAATACATGTATTCAAATTGCCTCATTGATGTTTAACGAAAACATTCCTCTCCAGTCTCCCCTCTCCCCCAAATTAGATGCTGAGGTCACATGACCCCGTTCACAGCCAGCCACTGCCAAACACAATCAAGTCCCCCTGTGGTGCCCTTCGATTGCGCCGTTTGGTAGCCGGGCAGGGCGCCAGGGCCAGACCGAGCCCCTGGCATCCCGGTTTGTGTCTCTGTGGGTGCTGTGTGAAATTGCTGCATCCCAAATTAAGGGTCCCCCACCTCCAATCAGTCTGGGGTCTGGGGGGGACGGGCTGAAGATGCTCCTTTCGCAGGCAGCAGGGCTCACAGCCAGGGACAGCCTGAGGACAGGCGAGAGGCCAATCCCAGCATGCCTTGCAACATCCATTGCAACAAGTGGACATGCTGTCCGATGGAGCTGATCTCTGCGGTCAGCGCCACCGTCCCCTGTGATGGAGGAGTCATCTGATTTGAGCAGGGGGCTCTTCGTTCCTGCTGCTCCCTCGAGTGCATCTGGCTAAGCTGCTCCAGGGGCATGTTCATTTTAACAAGGTTTTTTAAACTTCCTGAGACCTGCACAAGAATAAAAAATGCATTCGATTATTTTTAAAAACTCAAACCAGAAATCGTGCCTACACTATTACACACACGCACACACACACACACACACACACACACACACAGACACACAGACACACATACAGTGACAGGGAGATTCAGGATTCAGGTACCTAGCTCTGTTTTTACTGCAGACCTCCAGGGTTTTGTGGAGAGAGCAGAAGAGGGCGGTGAGCTTGTTTGAGAGGATTGTGTCTGCCACAAGGGATGTGTGAATGTCACTAAAGATTCATCCAGGCCATGTCTACAGGAGCGAATGAGCTGATGACTCTGTGTGTTTCAGAGGGAACACCTCATTCATCCAGGTCATGTCTGCAGGAGCAAACAGGCTGATGACTCTATGTGTTTAAGAGGGAACACCTCAGAAATCTGATAAATAATCTACTTTTCCACACGACTGAACCATACAACCCCCAGAGGCTAAATACCACCTTCCAGACTTCAGGTTGTTAAAAAACTAACACCAATAAATCAAGTCTTACAGAATACACAGAATTCTGCACAGCAATGTATACATAGGCTGTTTCACAGACATATATTGCAGACACAAAACAACTTAATAATAATTGAAAAACAAAAATGGAAATGAAAAGAAGAACCGTAGATTAAATAACCAAAAAATTGGACAGACTCTTACCTGAGTGAGCTCTCATAGAGACACAGATGAGACTGTGAATATGAGTTCTAACAGAGACACAGATGAGAGTGTGTCTTAGCTCTCACAGAAACACAGATGAGAGTGTGTCTTAGCTCTCACAGATACACAGAGGAGACTGTGTCTTAGCTCTCACAGATACAGAGAGGAGACTCTGTGTCTTAGCTCTCACAGATACAGAGAGGAGACTCTGTGTCTCAGCTCTCACAGATACAGAGAGGAGACTCTGTGTCTTAACTCTTCCAGATACACAGAGGAGACTGTGTCTTAGCTCTCACAGATACAGAGAGGAGACTCTGTGTGGGTGTTGAGATGAATCTGTCTGTGCTGTGTGGAGACACTCTGGCTCTTTTTTATTCTCTCATTACTGAAACATTCCTTTCCACCTAGAATAATGTCCCTATTTATCCTCCACTTTTTAATTTTGTTTTTTGTTTTTCTTTCCTTGGGGGACAGTATCTTTATTCTTTTACATAAACATATAATGTACACGACAGAAGCTTTTATTTCTCTCCCAGGACCCTTTGGTGAACCCTGAACCATGAGAGAAGAAAACACAACAGAACAAAGCAAAGACAGGATAACAAAAAGGTACCACATTAACAATACAGGGTTTTTTTTTTACATTTAGCCAGGAGGACTGGATAAAACAGAGAGACAGTGAGTTTTGTGTTACCCAGTCTTTACCCTCAACAACACAGACACTCTGTCATATTACATCTATACCACACCTCTCAATCACATACACTGCATTACAATCCAATGAACAATTCACAAATGATCTGTTTGTTATTGTAATGGCTCCTTATAATACCCAACTTGGATCTGTGAAGATTAATATTGAGTCAAGTCACATATCCTTAGTAATTACTGATTGCATAATCAGGTTTTAACTATTACACTCCATTAATAGATTATAATTACTCTTTAATTGATCCCTAATTACCTTTTAATTAGTGCCTTTATTAAAAGTCTTTGGTTTGTG
Organism: Albula glossodonta; assembly: GCA_019788955.1. Lineage (NCBI taxonomy): Eukaryota > Metazoa > Chordata > Actinopteri > Albuliformes > Albulidae > Albula > Albula glossodonta. Next base: position 588,864 of record JAFBMS010000130.1, on the reverse strand, counting down.
GATAGAGTACATCTCTGTGGACCCAGTGTGCTGCTGTAGGTCGATTTTTTCAACAGATCATGATATTTCATTGTCTGTGGTGTTTTGTTTTATTGAAGTACAGTTTAATTGTGTGTGTGCTTTTGAGATTCAAATGATGGCAAATTGAATGATGAAACATCAGTGTGAGCCTGTGGAGGGGCCCATGGAATGACTGCAGGTGTTCACAGCACAGCTTTGCAGCCTGGAGAAGGGCGTTTGAGTCCCAGCCCTGCCATTACCAGCTATGGCCTGGGGTCCACATCGGCAAGGCAACACCGGGCTCAGTCTGGCTGGTGTAGAACAGGGGGGCAGGCTGGTTAACATCATCAGTCAAGTCAGTCTCTAGGGCACCCCCCCCACCCGCCCCCAGCCAAGCACCTGCGGGTGAGCGTGCTGAAAATATGTTGACTTTCCGTTCCTCCGAATCGCTGAATAACTCCACCAAAGGCTCAGTAATGAGCACAGATTTGTTATTAAATTGGTTCCTAAAAGAACACAGTTTCCTCCCCGCTCTCTCCCACTCGATATACATTTGGCTATGTGTGTGTGTGAGAGAGAGAGAGAGAGAGAGAGAGAGAAAGAGAGAGAGAGAGAGAGAGAGAGAGAGGGCTAAGCAGTGCGAATATTAGTGTTATTCTTAAATTGTGAGTTGCCAAAATAGGTAGGTGTGGTGGAATGCCCTTTGGTAATTCTGAGAAGGTCACCACTCCTACATCATCCACAAACGTACCATCCACTTCCCTTCTCCTTTCTCATGTCAAACTGCCGAGGCCAAGCAACTACGCCATTGTAATTCCAATATCCTGAAGCTAAGCAGGTGTGGTTGCTTGGATACAACACCTCCCAGCATAGGTGGTGCCAGGGAGGGCCTTGGGGGTGCTGTAGATACCCCTAGGATAGCCATAGCACCCCCCTAGCACCCCAAAGAAATATCAGTGGTTTATTTATAATTTTTATTTATAACTGTAACTGTCGCGGAGTGGGTACTGCGTCTGTGCGAGCGTGTGTGTACGTGTGTAAGGGGTGTTGCAGTAGAAAAAACAGGGGAAAGAAAAACCAGCAAAAGAAAATATCTGGCTCTGCCACTGCCTCCCAGGATAACTATTTCCCCTGGACCGAACTAAAACCCAACGCCCCAACACGATGATGCTGATGGTGCCATCCTTTGGGCAAGACGCTAAACCAAGACCCCTGACTCACTGCTGTCGTCAAAGATCATGGAACCGTGGAGCTTTCTGAAGAGCAGGGGTGATAACCCCAGTGTTTTAGTAAAACTCTCACAAAACCCGTCCGTTTTCCTCCGGCCACCCGATCACTCCCTGCCCTGCAGCGTCTGACTCACCGCACGAGCCTTAGCCTTCTCTTCACACATCGATTCCCCATGTCGTCTCTGGAAAACTGGCCTGAGCTCTCCATCCACCTGCCTGGCTAAATACATGTAAGAAAGGAGAGCCTCTCTGGCTGAACCCGGGTAGCGCTGATGTCCAGGTCAGACACAGGTTCGATTAACGGCTTTCAGCCTCTGCGCCATCCCTCCACTCCTTGTTCTCCGGTGAGTCACGGCTGGGTTAACTGAGGTACATAAGTTTGAGCAGTTTTAGCTTCCCGAACTGAAGTAGGGAAGTTTGAGACTGAAGCCGTTTGACACTGAAGCTAGTAAAGCAACACCAGAAGTATTTTACAGTTTGTACCACAATTCAATAATATTAAAATAAAAACACTGCCACAAATTGGTAAAAGTTGCATCAGAACACAACCGTAAATAATTACCTGTGTCACAAATGTTACCACAAATCAGCTTAACTCCAATGCTGCCAAAAATTAGGAAAATCATGAAATACATAAAATTAATAAAATGTTCATTAATGTTTTGCCACACATTAAGATAACAAATTATGAAAAGGAAAGTACTGGAAACATCATTAAAAAAAACAAAAGTAATTACATTATTTTACTATATTTCACAATATTACAATATTTTATGATTACAAAAGAAGAATATAATTATACCTTATGTCAACTGTCCTTGTGTTAATTCCATTGTAATTACAAATGTATTAGCATGCTTCAGTTTGTTTATACATAGCAGCTGACATATATTACATATTTATAAGTTAAAGTTTGTTCATTTGTATTTGCGTGGGTGTCTTGGAAATATTACATAATAATGTATACAATTAGAGAGCAGCTGTGGTTTTATTTAGCCTAAAACAACAGGTTCGTTCAGATACTGTACATCCTTCTCTCTCTCTTTCCCTCTCTCTTGTCCCTCCCCCTCTCTCTTTCTTTCTATCTCTCCTTTGCCTGGGGTGTTTATCTTCTCGGTGTTTCAGAAGTGGGGCGACTAAAACCGAGAATCCGTGATGCAGCCTCTGATGTTTGGAGCTGATGTTCTCATTAGTGAGAGGAAGATAAAAGCTCGTCACTCCTAATTGAGGTCGTCTGAGGGTTCGCCGTCTCCCGCCTCGGAACCGTTGGCTGCAGGAGACAGCAGGGGATCCTGGGACGGTTTTCATCTGCGGCGGAATCAAAGTGCTTTAAACAGTGTACGTGGAACCTCTGCGCACCGCTGGCCGGTGGAAAGAATAAACAGTGTACGTGGAACCTCTGCGCACCGCTGGCCGGTGGAAAGAATAAACAGTGTACGTGGAACCTCTGCGCACCGCTGGCCGGTGGAAAGAATAAACAGTGTACGTGGAACCTCTGCGCACCGCTGGCCGGTGGAAAGAATAAACAGTGTACGTGGAACCTCTGCGCACCGCTGGCCGGTGGAAAGAATAAACAGTGTACGTGGAACCTCTGCGCACCGCTGGCCGGTGGAAAGAATAAACAGTGTACGTGGAACCTCTGCGCACCGCTGGCCGGTGGAAAGAATAAACAGTGTACGTGGAACCTCTGCGCACCGCTGGCCGGTGGAAAGAAAAAAAAAAAACCTTGTCATTTGCCGGCCTTTTTAGATCTCACCCAGCTGACGTGATTTGAGGATTCCTCTTCCTGCTGCCAGTCTTAGGGTGGGCTGGCTCCTCAAAGAGCCAATCAGAAGAGAGGCTCGTTGTGAGAGAATTGGAATAACTGAAGTTGGACTGATAACTACATATAAATGCAATAAATACATGCAGTCACTAGACCTTAGATAGCACACTTTACAGAGACCAGAGATACCCCATAGTACATTTCAGAGAGACAAGGCATAGCCACACCACCAGGTATAGCCAGCATTATATTACAGAGAGATAGGGTGTAGACTCTGTCACATCACAAAGACAACAAGGATAGCCTACATTACACTAAACAAAGATCTATGTAATCTCTGTCACACTGCGAAGAGAAGCAGAGATAACCTCTATTACCCTACAGAACAACCAGAGACAGCATCTATTAAACTACAGAAAGACGAGATATGGCTTCTGTTAAGCTACAGAGAGACCACAGATAGCTTCTGTTGCACAAGAATTTTATCAGGGTGACACATTGATAGCCATTGCAGGGGAAATTGTCCTTCCTTCTGCAGTACAGAGACTGCGGCCGCATCCGAATTCTATAGTCACACTCCCTCTCCCTCCTTCCCTTTCCCCTTCCTTTCCTGCAGTCCTTCCTTCATCTTTCCCCTCATGTGAAGTACCTCTGAAACATCTGGGTGAGTTTTTGCTTAGTTATCATGCTTTCATCTGACCATGTTCTCTGGATGGGGTGAGGCGGGGGGGGGGGGGGGGGGGGGTTGGGGGGTGTGACTCGAGTCTTCATGCGGAGCCAGGGAATTACAAACCTGAACAAATACGGACGCCCCGCAGCGCGTCTGGAGCATGTTCACACGCTAACGCATCATCAGCAGTTCCTGCATCGATTTCGCGCATGCTGCATCTAATTTAAGCAGCACCTCGTTCCTGACGACCGCTGATGAATAAATCAGACCCAGCACTTTGGCCAGTGTCGATCCCCTGGGGCTACATTACAGCCTGTTGCCGCCTCACCTGTACAGAACCACAAAAGCTCCGTACATAACGCATCTGATATGTGAAGACTAAGGTAAGAAGAGTGTTGTGTAAACATTGTCTAAAGCCTTCCACTTTGTTCCATTATTTATGGCGGTCACCTCAGTCCTAGTGACAGTCAATATTTTTATTTCTTTTCTTAGTTATGCTGATTCATGATTCTACATTTTCCCATATCTTTTATACATTTATGTTTTTAGGATTTTAGCCAGTTTATAAAACAGGACACTTTCTGCAACCTGCAACCTCTGAGTTAGAAGGCCACATCCCCAACCATTACACCACAGAGCAACCCCAGATCTTAAGTTGCTCTGTACTCTTGGGTTTGCAAGCATCACTTGCTCAAAATGCTTGGTATAAAGGTGTATCTTTATTAGGTAGTTTAAAAAAACATGTAAAATTAATGGCCATTTCTGAGATGTATATGTTCATTTGGTAAAATGCACAATTACATAATAAATAAGACCATAAAAAAATAAGAAAGCATAATGAAACAAAAAACACACCATGTGTCCTGTCTCCTAGAAGATTCCTGACAATACAAAGGCAGTGGAAACTGTACTTTTTCCCCACCATATCAAACTGGTATGAGCATCAGTGACGAACGAAGATGTTTGCCTGGGAGCCCTGAGATCGAGGGTTTGAATCCTGGTCTCGCCATTGCCGGTTATGGCCGGAGGTCCACATTGATGAGGCACGATGGACCTGATGATTGGGTAAGCTGGCCAAGTTTGCTGGTCTCATCGCTGCAGCGCCCCCTCTGGTCATGCTGGGCGCCTGTGGCGGCACCAACTGAGGGTATGCTGACTACGTCATCCTCCAACGTCATAGGCAGTGTATGATCAGTGGGGCGGCTGCAGCGTGATCAAAGCGAGATCGTCATCACATGAATCAGAGGAGTCTCGTGCTTGGACTCTCCTCCCAAATCCAGCAGAGTGGGCGGTTGTGGTGAAGTCCGCAAAGTTCAGTTGAGTTCTGGTTGGGAAAATGAAGGAAAAAAAAAACAATAAAAAAACAGGTCATAAGTGTACTTGAAATAAATATGGGGGCCAGTACAGTGAAACCAGCACCTCGACCAACGTGCTTCTTTCGCCTCTTGCCTTGGGCTCCACGGAGGCGCACGTACTTTGTCACCAGAGACAAAGTCCGAGTGACAACTGGTCACCTAGCGACTGCTCCTGGAGGGGCATTTTTCGTCACTACCTCACGGGTGGTTTGTTTTGGGCGATGGAAGCAACTTTAACTGGTTTAAGTGGGTCTTTTTGTGGTTTCACTGTGCTGACCCCCATATGGAAACCGAATGGACAGAGAGCTTTTTTCATCCATCAATCATAAGTACTGATAGAATACGAGGTACTGATGACAGCTGCAGTGTTCCCAGGCAAGCCTTTGTTGATGTCTCCCGTTAAAGACGGTTAAACTTGGAGAGTACAGTGATTAGTCCATTACTCCTCACGTAATCGAGGACTCTTACGCTGCCTAATTACCCAGACAGGGGGAACGCAAGCGTGGCGTTAAAAAAATTCAGCCTTGACAGTTAATTACAGGAGGCAATTTGAACGCTATCATTATCAATCTCACTTATGGTGTTGCACGCTTATGAAATATACATGTTATCTGTGCTTGGTACAAGTTGGAAGATATGCAGTCCACACTTTCTGAGTCTCAATCTGGCAACCCCAATTTCCCTGCAAATGAAATGGATTAATTTCCTTGCGCCAAGAAAAATGTTTGAGGTGAGGAAAGTTTTAAAATGTTTTCAGATCCATTTCAGATTTTCTGTTACTTTTTTTAAGGTGGAAAGGCCTGGCATCCTTAGCAAGACAATCCTTGATGCCCTAACTATACAATGAATAAAAAAAATGCAGACATACATAAATACATACATACATACATTATAATGTTAAACCTTAATTAAACCTTACACATCCCTGTCCAGTGACTCATTAGCATATTCACATTCCTGTCAAATTAGCAATCAGCTAATAAACATCCCTCCAATCAGCAACATGCACTCACATGTCCTTCTCCAATCAGTGAAGAGAATACTCCGGCTCCATTCAGGACTGCAGATGCTGTGTCTCTCACACACACACACACGTGCACACACGCACACACATGCACACACGCACACACACGCACACACACGCACACACACACGCACACACACACACACACACACACACACACACACACACGCGCGCACATCAGCAACATGCACTCACATGTCCTTCTCCAATCAGTGAAGAGAATACTCCGGCTCCATTCAGGACTGCAGATGCTGTCTCTCTCACACACACACACACACACACACACACACACACGCACACACACACACACACACACACGCACACACACACACACACACGCACACACACACACACACACACACACACGCGCACACACGCATGCACACACACGCACACACACACACACGCGCGCGCACACACACGCGCACACACACACACACACACACGCGTGCGCACACACACACACACACACACACCGCTATAATCTCACTCACCAGCACTCAGGAGCCGGTAAATGAGCCTTACAGACTTTATTGTAAATCCTGAGTGAAACAGTAAGAACTGAATCCTGGATTTTCCACATTAAAGCCCTCAAGGAACCTGAGTGCACTTTAATAAAGGTCAAACCGTCTCCAAACACGGATTAGTAAATTGCCTCCTCTTTTTTTAGAGGGGATCACCGTGTAACAACAGATTCAGAGCGCCCCAGAATAAATCTGTTCCCCCTCCTGAACAATATGCAAATCACAGCTGCAACCCGTGATATGAAAACCCATCAACTGAATGAAGAAAAAATCCGGCATGAATTATTATTTTTTTTTAACATTTATTAACATAGTCGCATTCTCAGCTAGCAAGCCTGCGGCTCACTGCCTTTTTTTAGTCGGACAAAGTGTGCTTGTTTTTGATTTCTTCTTCAGGAATTCTGAGGGACTTTTCATTGGCTGTCTGTTTGGAGCACCCATTCCGTGAATCCATCCATCATATTGAATCCTATCTCTGTCATATACGTGAGCCAATCATTGGACACCATGCTTTCATCACTGGCTGTTCTATCCAATAGGAGCATCACACTCAACTCCCTGTCCGTAAAGCCACTGGACCTGCATGTATTTTGCTCCACCCATCGACTGTTCCACCTTTCACTAATTAGATCATCTCCCAAAGGATGGAGGAAAAGTATTGAGAGAAGTCGGGTGGTGTGGGGCTTGTTTAGAGCACATACCTGCAGACACAGTGGTCCTGAAAGCCCGGAGTTCAGTGCCCTGTACTGGGACTCATGAGGGAATGTGTTCATGTGGTTTGGCTGTACATCAGAGGGGAAACCATGGCATAGTCCCCCATTCCAAGCCTCTCTCCCCTTAGCATCCCTCTACCTGCTCCTCCTCTCCCATATTCACCCTTTCTTCTCCTCCTCTGTCTCTGGCTCTCTCTCCTCTCTCCTCCTCTCTCCCCGTTTCCCTGCTGCAGGTGTAATTTCCTTTCGGCGGTAGCAGAGCTGTGTGAAATGGATTCATGACCCTCTCTGCTTCTCTGCTTCTCTGCTACTGCGCTGGGACTGAAAGACATGGGACACAATCCCCAAACCAATCAAACACCCCACACACACATTTATACAGACAATGTGCACACACACACTCATGCACATTTATACAGACAATATACACACACACTTACAGAGCACTTTCCAACAGACACTGAATTATAAACATTAGCAGTTTTTACTGATGATAAACAAGAGAAAGACGTTGTTATAGATTTTTTAAAACTGTAGATCAATAAACAGTTACAATGCAGCTCACAAACAGAGAACATAACCTGTTTTTGACTTACAGGTAAACCCTAACAGAAATGACAGCATAAAGAGATTGAATTAGTGAGGGAAAAACGAGAGCGACTGAGAGAGAGAGAGAGAGAGAGAGAGATAGAATCACTTGGCAGCCAGTCAAGTGGATTCTTTTCTGCAGTTGTTCAGACAGGGTGGAGAGGAGAGGGTGAAATTGATAGTTCTAAATGGAGTGTGAGGAGATATTTACTGTAATTACCTTTACCAGATTACAGCAATAATGTGCTCCATCGCCATCGCTCCCTCTCCCTCTATCACCATCTTCCCTCCCTCCTCAGCGTCTCCCTCTGTTTCACACACACACACCCACACACTCCTCTCTTCTTTCTGAAACATGTCTCATCCTCCAACTCTGTCTTACACAGACACACAAACACACACCCTTATTTCTCTTTCAAACTTGCCTTATTTCACAATTCTCTCTCTCTCTCTCTGTCTCACTTACACACACAAACACACACACATACACTCACACACACTCACACTCACACACCTGCGGGAGAGTGCCCATGTCAGATGTGAATATGGACGAAAGGAGAGAGATGACACCTACTCCAAACCTGAGGGGGATCTCTCTCAAACACACTGGCTCATGTGACCTTCTCTAAATAGAGTCCTATCCAGAGCCAAACAGCTCCCACATTCACTACAAAAACCACACAAAGAACTGCCAGCATAGTATCAGAAGCTAGATATATTTCTGTTTTATCTAATTTACCTTTAAGTGGGTTAGTCCCAGGGAGATTAAAAACTTCTTTTTGAAGAGATCTGGCTGTTACAGAAGCACATTTTCACAGTAATCAACACTACAAAATATAACCATGGGTAAAAGTGAAAGCATCCAACATGAAATACATCTTACTGTTGGTCGATAGGGGTATTTTCATCAAAAATGATTTCCATCGTACTGTGATTTTCATTCTTGCATGCACCACAGCTGTAATGTACCTCTCCTGTTTGCAAAGTTATAGAAACAAAAGAAGGTGTTTATTTTCAAAAATAGCTCAGTGAATTCCTTTGCCGAGTTAAATAGTGTTAAATCAAACTCTGAGAGAAAGTTTTAGTCTGTGAGAGCACAGGTGATCCAGAAGGTTATAGTTAAACAAATGCTGAGCATTTTATATTGTTTCACTGCTGTCTGCTTCCGTTTCATGGGTACGTCTTTGAGTAAAATAAGGAGTCGAGTTTGGCTGAAATGGGCCTTTAGCATACTGCAGCAGCACGGGCCTGGCTTGCAGACAGAGCTGACGCGACTGGAGCTGACATATTAATGGGAAGACGCTCGCGCTCGCATCCTCCCGGCTGCGGCTGGGGAGACGCTCGCGCTAATGGATGCATCGTGGTTCCATACAAAAGCGACAGAGCAAACGCGGAAAATGTCTCAGTGGGCAGTTTGCCTGAAGACAATACACGCAGTTTAAAAAAAGGTCTTTAATTAGGCCTCACGGCTCATACTGAAGGTAATTATGACCCGGCTCCAGGTGCGGAATTATCCGTGACATCACCACTTTACAATAGATGTTGTAGTTTTTGGAGGAAGGGGCTAGCATGTTCACAATGCTTGATTAGGCTCTCAACTTTAAAAAGGTTTAAAGTTGAAGAAGGTAAGACAGTACCAGCTCTGTCTCACCCCCCGCCGTTGCGCAATGATCCAAGTCCAAAAATGTAGATGTCAGGGCAAGCGTTTTGGCTGTAATATAAGTTGAAGCTAATTTTATGACTTCCTGGCTTATTGCAAAAACAATCAATTGCCCCTTTAGACTGAATAACCAGCTACGCCACCAGCCCCAAACACTTGCTGTAGTTACCTTTTGGTCTGTCACAGTGCCATGGTGGTAGTCACACTACCACACTACCACTGGCACACCACTCCGCACAGAGCTTCTTTAAGATGGTAAATCAGATGCCCCACAATGCTCAGCTCTTAAACCTTTCAGGAATTTTCAGGGCGTTAATCTGCTTCTGTAGGAGGTACTCAGGTCCTGCTTCAAATGACTGAGATTAATGGTGTTGGGCTGTTACTACTCTCTTTACCCTTTTTTGTGCTACTTTTAAGTAGGGACCAGTGTGGAGCGTAGCCATCTCTGTAGCGTAGGATCTTATAATCATGTCTAAAACACCTCTAGAGGAGAGATCACACATGCGTGTGTATGTGTGTGTATTTTTAAAGTCTATATCTGTTACTGGAATACAAACATACAAAAAAAAAACAGGTACTTGCCATACTGTAGAATGCTCCTGAGACTAGCGCAGATAAAGTTTATAAGAGTGACAGCTCATTTAAGAGGCATGCCCAAGTCTCTGGTTACCCTCCTCTCCAAGTGAGATTGGGAATCTAGATTGTGACCTCAGCATTGAGCATTGTGACCTCATCACCTGAGAGCACCTTATAATTGGCTTTAACTGTGACCTTACCGTGACCCTTTTCCTACCCCAACCAGGAGCAATTCACCTTTTAACAAGAGCTGGTGCCATGCTTTTCCCTTTTTCCCACGTGTGTTTCCACAGCACTCTTTCCAGAGCCTGCAGACACTAAGAACTCTGTAATAATAGCTTGTGTTCATGGAGAAAAGTTCTAAACAGGGCGTACTACATTCAGTAATTGCTTTTTTGTGTGTTTGTTTAATTAGGTGGCATCATTGTCACACAAGTAGAATGCAACAGTTGATATGGTTACAGCGGTAACGTTCCAGACTTCTATAGAATGAACCTGACGCGTGATATCACGCCAGTCTGAGGTATCAGGTGAATGATGCAACAATTAATTGTGCCGCAAATTTTGGCTGTCAGATTTACAGCCCTCAGACTCATTACACATCCATAAGCTTCTCTGTCAGGTTTCCACTCGCACGCTCATCTCCAGCCAATCAGAGATAAACTTTCCAGAGACTGAAGTTCATCTCAATACAGCTAAGGCAGCGTCACAAATTGCACCCTATGCCCTGTATAGTAGCGTAGTATGTAGTGTGTCTGAAATCTCAAACCAGCTGAATTAGTATTACAAGCATTACCCAGATGGTGTACTGCTTCCGGTAAAATTCTGCAGTGTGCAAGGACTGCACACAGCGATATCCCATAAGGCCATTGGGTAAGATAGACACCAAAGAGGAAGACAGCAGAGACAGCGGAGTTCTGTGAAGTTTGAAGATGGATGTACGTCAGTTGTAAACCTCCAGCTATTAGAGTGAAGAAAATAGTGACCGTTCTATCGATGGTTGCATGTCTAAAAACTTGCGTACTGCACTGAGTAGTAGGCACTACGTTGATATAAGAGAAGTACACTTTTGTTTGAAATTTAGTAGGCACTGATTAGTATACAATTTCGGATGCAGCCTTAGTTCATTTTTTTTTTGTTTTTGCAATGAGAAAGCAAAGAAATGTATCAGGAAGTGTGTCTGTGTTATCAGATCAGTCTCATTTCTTTGTCAGGAGTTCATGATTTTGGCTTTTAAATGTCATAGATAATTAAACTGGTGAAGAGGGTATTTAAATATTCACAAGTCAAACACTCATTACCTTATGGTCCTTCTCCAAATGTCTTTTTAATGGGAAAAATATCAATCCCAGACAGACGGACCAGGGTATCCACCGCCGAGGTCTTAACTGCATTTCAGTATGATCTCACAACTCAATACCGTCTCTCTACATTCCAGGCTACATTAATCAACACTTCATCATCATTTGTCTATCTATCACTTCTTTAGGCCATTTATTTTGTATTTTATTTTCTTTTGCTTAGTTTTTGAACTAGGGGGCCATCGGATCTATGCATTTTCCATTTGACTCAGCCGAAAGAAGATAAGTTTAAGCATGGTGATCTCACCTGATTTGATCACTGCAACATGGATTCACTGACTACCTGGCTAAATTGGGTAAATATTATCTTTAAAAAAATGGGCTTTTCTGACAATCAAATTAACCAGCTATGAATCAATTTAAATAGTTAAAAATATGCAACAACAGGTAATGGCGGTCTGTTCATGAATTAAAACAGTCTTGTAAATACTTTAAAATCAGGAAGCTATCTTGGTAAGCCAGCTTTGTTGTCGTGGTGGTGGAGGAGGGGTGGTGTTCTTGAGTCTGAATTGGTTGCCCCCCCCCCCCCCAACAATCAGCAGCTAATCCAGGCCTTGGAGTCAGGGTGTTTGTGCTCCTCAGCCAATCACAGACTACCTCTACTCTGAGCAGGAATTACTGTAGATAACCAATTGAACTGGCTACACAAAGATGCAAATGAAAAAAAAAAATGAAAATACATAATTTTACACAGCCAAAAATATAGAACATCTGATCCACCTGATAAGGAGCTGAAAAAGAGACCCTGGACAAACTGGGTCTCTAGTCACCCAAGCCTGATACGGTCTCCCTCTCAGTCTTTTCTGGAATAAAAGACATCCGACGCTGGCAGGGAAGAGAAACTGTAGGCTCTGTAACTGCCTTATTAACAGGCTTCCAGGGGAGCCCTGAGGGCCCACTTCACTTTATACCAGAAACCAAAACAAAAACAAAACCCAGCTCTGAGTCCTGGATCTAATGAATAATGCATGAGCAGGGCCCGGGATGATTCCTGACTTCTTTTATATCCGGGAGATCTCCCTCCCAACATTACAAAGCCGCTGTAAGTCTCCTCTCAAGCCCCCTGTAAAACAATCATCCTCTCATTGTACAGTAATCTCCTCTGCTAATCATGTAATTGCCACAGGTGAAACCCCCTGAAAATGCAGACTCAGTGTGAGAGCTGGCATGTGCCAACGCTTCACTACTCACTGTTTCACCCGCCAGCAGAGATGGGCAACAAATCAAATTACTACTGACAGGGAAAATATTGCACATTTGTTTGGGGGGGGGGGTGGTCAAATCCTTACTGCTTTGAGAAATTTTTGAGCTGGCCAAATATGTATTAAGGGTTAGGATTCAGTGAGTTTCCCAGCAACTTCAAGTTTATATCTTTGATGTTGCAATACATCACTATTTAGCTGAATGAACTCACACAAAGAGGCCTTTTCCAGTGAAAACAATGCTGAATGACTCTTGAATGATCGTACATGCTTATCTCTTTTCCTCAGTAATGGCAGAGGAAACCAGAGGAAAGGGGAATGATGTTTAGTTCTGATCTCCTTACAAATGAGTATGACCAGAGACAGCTGCGTCTCAGTCACAAGTCAGCATCCAGCTTCATGCTGTCTGTGTAATCCTCAGCTTGGTCTCTTGGATGGCAGCAGCGAGTACTGAAGTCATAACTCAGTGGGAATTTGGATTTTAACATGGAATTATATGCATGGGAGTGTTTGAGCAATGTGCAGGAGATCAGTGATAATGAAAGCAATGGATTTAGGTACTTATGGTCTAACAGCAAACAAAATTAAAAAAAAAAAACAAAGCTTTGTCAATCACCCTCATGGGATCCTGGACTAAAAATAAAAATAAATGAAACCAAAAATAAAACACAACAAATGTTCACTGGGCTGTGGTTTTGCCGTTCTCTTTCCCTTTGCCTCTCTCTCGCTTGCGGTTTTGCTTTCCCCAGAATTGGAAAAAGACACCGTTCTGACACCTCCAGCTGATTTCCGAGTGCAGCCAAGGTGTGTGTGCCCACTTACACCAGAATCCCAGGGTTTAAATGCATAAGTACTAACCCACACTCTGGAGTTCTTCACCTTATATGACAGCTTTTAGTACGATTCTGTACTACCAGACAATGTAAATGTGTTTGTGTGAGTGTCAGTGCGCGCGTGTGTGTATATGTCTGTTTGTGTCTGCATGTGTGAATTTGTGTATGTGTATGTGTCTGTGTATGTGCGTTTAGTAAAAGTGCATGCTTGCATATGTGTTTACATATGTTTATTTTGGTGTGTGAATGTGTGCATATGTGTGTATACGTGCATGTGTTTGAATTAGTTTGTGCATTCATGTGCTTCATGTATGTGTGCACATGTGTGTTCATGTGGGTATGCATTTGTGGGTGCATGCATATTAGAGCAAAAGAAAAAAGTTTTGCTGGGCATAATTTTAGATTTAGTCTGAAAACATGAACATTTGCATCTATTGGATGGTAATTTGTTCCAATGAAAAAGTTCTAAATGAAAAACATGAAAAGCAAGTGATTGTAAAAGACATGATTTTTCCATTAGCAGCTATTACCTGTCCCAATTTTCTTCAATACTCTTTTCTTCAGTTTTATAATGGCAGTTTTTGCTTTATATTATTTGGACCTAATACTATAGAACCAGATGTGTGTGTGTGTGTGTGTGTGTGTGTGTGTGTGTGTGTGTGTGTGTGTGTGTGTGTGTGTGTGTGTGTGTGAGTGTGTGTGTGTGTTTTCTAACTCTTAAAATATCTACCGAAAAGTATCTAAGAATATGAAACATGGAAATGACTCCAAACCCCCCCCACACACACCTACACAAAACCTGTTTATCTTCTCAAGGCTTTTGAAACAGGAACAAAAGCCCATCTCTCAAGCACTTCGAAAAATAGCATAGATTTTTATAAACATGATTAATTCTTATTTTAAAAGGTTAGAACAGGCACGTGGAAAGCTTGAATGATGAATGCATAATGGCAGAACGGTTCTGCATAATGGTGCTTTCTGGAATTATCTGTCGTGTGCTTTAATAACTGCTGAAATATATAATACGCAGGGTTTATTTACCCTCTGTCAAAGGTAATGGCTGTCATTGGACAACATAATGCACATCCTCTGAGCATCACTGGATACAGTCTGGTTTCTACTGTAATCTTCTCACTGTTGTCTGTTTGTTTACCTTACCTCAGGTTTTTATTTCTTGTCGCTCCTCGAGACTCGTCAGTCCACCACAGTGACCCCCTCCCACGGATTTAGGAGGAGGAAGCTGTGAACACGTGAATGCTCTGCTTCACGTGCGGTGGAGCCCTCGCTTCTCTCCGTCTCCACCTGCAGACTGCCTGTGCCCTCAGAGGAGCCTTGGGTTAGCATGAACACGGACATGTGTTTGCAGAAGAATGTTAGCATTTACATATATGTGAGCTGACACAAAGTGAGTGTGTTATCTGTACTGACACAGTGTGAGTGTGATATCTGAGCTGACACAGTGTGAGTGTGTTATCTGAGCTGACACGAAGTGAGAGTGTGTTATCTGAGCTGACACGAAGTGAGAGTGTGTTATCTGAACTCTTACAGTGTGAGTGTGTTATCTGAGCCAATACAGTGTGAGTGTGTTATCTGTGCTGACACAGTGTGAGTGTGTTATCTGAGCTGACATGAAGTGAGAGTGTGTTATCAGAACCCTTACAGTGTGAGTGTGTTATCTGAGCTGACACGAAGTGAGAGTGTGTTATCTGGACTCTTACAGTGTGAGTGTGTTATCTGAGCCAATACAGTGTGAGTGTGTTATTTGAGCTGACACGAAGTAAGAGTGTGTTATCTGAACTCTTACAGTGTGAGTGTGTTATCTGAGCTGGCACAGTGTGAGTGTGTTATCTGAGCTGACACGAAGTGAGAGTGTGTTATCTGAGCTGACACGAAGTGAGAGTGTTTTATCTGAGAGGTAGGTGTGTTGTCTCAACTCCTACAGTGTGAGTTTGTTATCTGAGCTGACACAGTGTGAGTGTGTTATCTGAGCTGTCACGAAGTGAGAGCGTTTTATCTCAGAGGTAAGTGTGTTATCTCAGCTCCTACAGTGTGAGTGTGTTATCTGAGAGTTAAGTGTGTTATCTTAAATGTTACAGTGTAAGTGTGTTATCAGAAAGAGCTGGAGCACAGCTTTTCTGGTAGTATTCAGACAGAGAGACACAGAGAGAGAGGTAGAGGGAGAGGGCATGTGAATTATTTACATGTAAAATCAGGTTTTTCAGAGTATCTGCAGTACTGAGAGAGTGCACACAGGCCTTGGCTGGAGCAGTTCAAAGGGAACAGGCTGCAGTTACAGTCTCTGTGCATATTCACAGAACACAGGAAGGAATAAGGACACAAGGAAGAGAAAAGGCCTGCAGCGTTTCAGGTACACAAGAAAGTAAGTGATGTTCATAGAGCTCATGATTTTCTGATGTCTACGAAATCTCTGATATCTCCTCAGAAACTGTGAGTATGAAGGGCTGCATTAGAGACAGGTTCATGTTGAAGTGCTGGGCATGACAGCACAGCACAGGGATGGTATTTACTTATTTGTTTGAAAGTAAGTTCATCATTATGCTGGCCACGGTGAGTGAAGCTAATTTGTGGTCTACAGAGAGCGAGCTACATTAGACCCTATAAATGATTTAGCAAGTTCCCTGTAACCCCACAACACACAGTGGGTGCTCACAAGCAGATTCAAGCAATCTGTCTCTCTGTGTTTATTCATCTCACTCACACACACACATATTCATGACATCTCACTCACACAGTGTGACACATACACATACTCATGCACACACACACACACATGTGAGCATGCACACACACACACACACATACACACACACACATCTGTGTGCACACACATGCGCACACACGCACACACAGTATGACACAAACACATTATGTTATTACATGGACACACACACTACCACATATATGCTGTCAAACACAACATCTGCTTTTCAGACATGTAAATGCACTTACAGATACACATACACATACACATACATAATGGCAAAATGAACTATAGCTTAACTACTTGTGTAATTTGTGACTGCAGTGCTGCAGAGCTGTGAGCATGGCCACTGCCGGACTCGTACCAGCACTTTTTGTTGTGGCAGATTTGCCAGTGTTTGGACTGGGGAGTTGAATTTGTTAGTTCACAGCATGGAAGCTGGATTCTCTGGTCTGAATAGTGACCAGCGACGGTATATCACCACGTCACCACCTGGGCAAGGGTGAGATGGACGATTGCGTCCCCATGGTAACGGGCTCAGGGCATCGCTCTGTTATCAAACATGAATGAGATGTGAGAGACACAGCGATAAATCTCAGGAAACTCTCCTCACAAAGATCAACCCTCTGTCTAACTGCAGGTGCAAACTTCCTGTTTGCTTACAGTAATGAACTTCCTGTCCTCTCATAGAAATGAACATCCTATATAATAACAAGGAAAGTCAGTGTTCCCAACAGTGAAAAACTAGTTAAAATAGACATCCTATATCAAACCGAGGACCATCCTCTTTCCTAACAGAAATCAACTTCCTGTCTCCTCACATACAGTATATGGACTTCTTGGTTCATAAAAAGTACTGGTCAGTTATACCTGTGGGGAAAACCTGCTTAGATGGGTTAAGGTAAATTGCATCAGTGGTGGTTTAAATCATAATACGGATTTCTCTTACCAAAAACTGGTATCTACTTCCCTTCAAAATCTCCATTTTGCATTTTATGGATGAGATTAACAAACAGAGTAACAACAAAACTGTCCATATTTTAACTGACGATGACCATTTGCGATTAGCATTCCTCGTCAGCTCAAAGCTGTATTTCAGAGCACAGAATAGCAGCACGTTGGGTGAAAAGTTCCTGTGTTCCTGTGAAAAGACAAGTGTGTTGCTGCGCACCCCAGATCTGCATCCGTTTCCTTCCCCTGCGCTCCACAAAGCAGCGGGCTCGTTACATAAGGCCCACTTTGCGAATGCTGCTCGAGTCACAAACTTGCTGTCACCCAAAAAAAAAATCTGTGACCAGATGCAGCCCCATCCTTTCATTTCCCCCTCCCTCTTTCATTCTTCCCTTATCCCTCTGTTCTCCCTTTCCCTCCATTTCACCCTCACCCTTCCAATACGCTTGCATCTCAAGTAGACTAGCTGTTTGGAATAGTGCCATCAGAATGAACGAATTGTCCATAATTGCGAAAAGGCAGAATAATCAGCAATCACTCCACTTGATAAAAAAGATATTAGTTTCTATTAAACATACAAGCACTTTTTTCAGGACTCTTAAGCCACTGGGACTCTTGGCTTGATTATGCAGAATTGTGTGCCTAATTAAAAAAAAAGAAAAGAAAAATTGGCTGATTTTCAAATGTTAATGTAATATAATAGTGCATTGCTCTCCCAGCATTTTTTTCAGTGAAACTTTTTTCCATCTCATTTCTTTTTATTGGTGGTTATAGCACAGGATGGAGGGGTCATTGATTGACAGCTTGATGTTGTTTTGATGACACTCTCCTCCAATATGTAATCCTAATTGTGTCATTTAAATTATAGGTTAATTGACAATTTAGACTAATACTTGATTGAAAAGTCAATTATGAAAATAATTCTTGGTTGCTGCCCCACTCTAATGTAAATTAAAATGCATGAAGTCATATTCAATGTGACAACATGTAGGATTTCATTTTTTATGCTGTACAAATCATTGTAATATGGAATTGACTTTTCTGACACACCCTCTATTGGCCACGAGTAAATTGAACTGCAATCAAGATATGCAAATGTCAACTGTTTAATCATGTACGAATATTGACTAATTTATTGACAAACTTGGATCCATCAAACTTTTAAGTGTGTATCTAATGTGCTGTGGACATTAGCTCTTCTCTCTGCATTAATTTGCATGATTCTGACTCACCCACGATTGCATGTGAATGAAAAGAGGAACTTTCTCCAATCCTTGCTGTAGCTGCTCAGTGCTAATCACTTGCTCAGTCAACTTGATCATGTATAATTGTGCATTTGCATGCACTTTTGTTTCTCTTTGTCTGTCCCTGTTTCCTCTCCCCCATTGTCCATCTTTTGTTTTGTAAGACTACTTCAAGCAATTTGAATAAAGCTATTGCCTGTAACTCATTACAATCATATATTCTATCATATATTGCTGAGTGTGACCGCTGTGCTGGGTGGAGAATGGAGGGAAATCAAAAACACTGACAATTGAATAGACAACAAAAAAACTTTTATGGAACACTGGCTTATTCAGTGTTTCAGGGCAACATAAAAATACACTTTGAAATATAAATGACAAAAAAAAGAAATATCCTTCAGTCTGCCAGGCTGTTCTTTTATAAATGGCTTCACAAAGGCAGTGGCTCACACGTGGGCTGATTGTAACTCCTCCTCAGGTGAGCCTGGCTTTGAGTGGGGCTGCTGCTGTCCAAGGTCCTATAGGCTCCTCAGACTGCTCTCCAGGCTGAGGGAAGGAACCAGAAGTCTGACAGCAGCCAAATAGAGCAGGCGGCCTCCCTGTGCTTTTCCCACTGTCACAGTGTGCCAGAAAAGCTCCTCTACCTAAAAGCACCATTAATCGGCATATGCTATACATTTTGTGATAGATTTCACTGGATTGTTATTCACAAATTAGAGGTGTTTATATGTACCTGTCCTGAACGCACATTACATGAATACATTACAGATTATGTTCAGTTTTATTGGAGCTGGATGTTCAGTGTTCGTGAATGAAGTACTCAGTGCACTCAGGAGCTGGATTCTCAGTGTTAGAGAGTAAAGTGCTCAGTTTTATTGTAGCTGGATTCTCAGTGTTAGTGAGTAAAGTGCTCAATTTTATTGTAGCTGGATTCTCAGTGTTAGTGAGTAAAGTGCTCAGTTTTATTGTAGCTGGATTCTCAGTGTTAGTGAGTAAAGTGCTCAGTTTTATTGTAGCTGGATTCTCAGTGTTAGTGAGTAAAGTGCTCAGTTTTATTGTAGCTGGACTCAACCCATCCTCAGGGATCCAGTGTTGCCAGGATGATAGGCCCATCCTTTGACCCGCATCTCATTAGTAAATAACACCAGCCCAAGACCGCCTGACAAGTATTTACAAAGGGAAAGGTCAGAGATGTAAGCGGGGCAGCGGACAGGGAGGCCCTGCGCATCCCGCTGGGTCCTGCGCAGACATCTCCTCTATTATTCATGCTGTAGCCTGCTGTCCTGTGCTCCAAACACCGCTAACCCCGTGCACGGGCCAGCGCCTGGGCCTGCGCCTGGGCCTGCTGCTCACTGCACCCGTGCAGCGCCTCACTGCGGTTGCATTACATGCGCCGTTCAGCCTCAGTTCAATATGTCTGCAGGGGCAGACGCATGTTTGCTTCATAAATCATGGTCCACAATAACGTGTGTTCAAAAGCTCTCAGACTGAATGAGCACTGGAACACCCATGCGCAGGTTAGGTCATGCCCAGCAGCCAATGAGCCCTCCCTCTCCTCTCACGGCCCACTCGGACGATGACGAATACAGAAAGCTGCAGAAACATCATTCACAAAACACCCAACGACTGAATAATTTTAAAAATAAATAAATAAATAATAGCCTTCATCATCATCATTGGTATCAAAATAAAAAATGTAATTAAAACAGGAATAAAGAAACACTTTCAAAGCTGACACAGTAAGCAAGTAGATAGGATCTGTTCGAGGGTATTGATGCTCAGAAAATGCATGCTCAAAAACTATGTATTCAGGAGTTACTGACTCAGTACTCAGGAACTTCACAGTCAGTATTCAGGAGTTACAGACTCAGTACTCAGGAACTTCACAGTCAGTATTCAGGAGTTACAGACTCAGCACTCAGGAACTTCACAGCCAGTATTCAGGAGTTACAGACTCAGCACTCAGGAACTTCACAGCCAATATTCAGGAGTTACAGACTCAGTACTCAGGAACTTCACAGTCAGTATTCAGGAGTTACAGACTCAGTACTCAGGAGTTCAGATGTTCAGGAGATTCAGTGCTCAGGAACAACCGACTCAGTACTAAGGAGCTATAGACTCAGTTTATATGAGTCACAGATTCAACCAGTACTCTGGACCTACAGGTACAGCACTTTAAAGATACGCACTGTGCAGACTCAGTATTCAGGTTCAGTATTCAAATACAGACTCAGTACTCAAGAGTTTCACACTCAGACTCAGAACTCTGATGTTCTAACAATTACTGTCTTAATAGCCATCAGTAAAATAAAAAGATTCTGGAACCACACTGTAGGCAGGGTGAGGAGGCAGAAATTGGATTTAAGCATATCATTATGTAAGCTGTAATGAACAGTCTGACAGTAAACACAAAGTACATGGTCATTTACATTGGAATAAATAGAGATCAGCTGTCTGCTTCAGAGGAGGCAAGAGCACACAGAGGAATTTCAGTTCACACAAAAAGGACTGAATTAATCTCAGCCTGAGTATATTTCCTGTGATGGAAGCAAACATTTTGTTTAAGGCGACTGTGTTTCACTATGCCTATAGGTCCATTCCAGTCAGACTCACTTCCTGATTTCAACTGACGAAATACTGATAAACTAGAAGCAGGGCGTTATGACACATGACTATATTAGACTAGGTGGAATAGTAATGTCCTGTACTTTTCTCAGAACCTTCATGAACAGGATAATGGCATCATGCCTGTAACTAATGCAAGCGCTTGACACGTAGGAAATAGATTTGGGAGGGAAGTCAGAAAATTGACTTTTTAGGTCCAGTCACTTGTAATTTCATTGACATTCATTTTTGGACTCGGCTCATTGTGCAACACTTTTTTCAAGCTGCAGGATTTTGTATGGCTAAAATGCATTGGGATTAGTAAAGTGGGTCTTTAATGTAGGCATATAGGGCACACAAAATGAATAACACTATATGCACTGAGCCCAAGGAGTGCAGATATCTATTCATCAGGAGAATTGTTGAAGTGGTGAGGGGCTGTTTTTTTTTTTTTTGCAAACTTAGACAGATGCACTTGAAAAAAAGCTATGTCCAAAAATACAGGACCTTCCATCCCTTTTTAAAAGTCAAAATACGGAAAAAAAGGCTGAAAAATGGGACTGCGACTGTCCCAGGGAAAAAAAATGGGACAACAGGTCAACCTAGATAGTTTCCCAGATTCAAAACAGTGTTTCAGTGAAACAGAATTCTACCCAGATCAGTACATTAGCTGTAAAATCCACCCCGGTTTCCCCTTTTCCTTAAAATAGGCAGCAGTGGTATCACAGACGGCTCTCGGGTCTGGAAGGTGTAAAATTGAGGGTCCACTGAAGTTAGCGTTCAATAGTGGGTCACTCCCACTTTCACAGGTACGCTTTCAGGAACCAAGCGGCCTTTTTGCTGAGACAGGGATTCTTTTTAAAGGGACACAGGTCTCCATAACCTTACTGAACACAGTTCCATTCAAAGAGCATAAACAATCGTACATAAATAGAGAAGGCATTTCAGGGCTGTTTTTGTTTAAGAGGTGGTCCCACAGGTGTTCTTTACTGAAGAGACATTGGGACTGTCCCAGTGAAAAAGCAGATACTAACGATGGAAAGAGAAAAGCAGAGTTATGAATCTATCTCCCGACAGGAATAACATGAAGCGGTTGAAGAGTTCATCTACATTACAGAACCATGGCTCTTCAACTGCTGTCATTTCAGATTGTTCAAATTCTGCCAGCTTCTGCAAGTTGCGACACCGAGAGGCAGATTTACTGTCAATGAACTGTGACAGTAGGGTGCCTAATCGCTTTATGACACAAGTGCCTCCACATGCAAGAAGACATATGAATGAGCTGTATCAGGCAAATTTGGCTTGATTAAATTTAAAGTGTGGGGACTCTGAGCTACAGGTTACAGTGCCGTGTTGTTAAAAAAACATGGTATCTTGAGTACTATTTATCTTAGGCAGGTAAATGTACAGCCAATCAAAACTGATCAGAATTACCAATCTTTGCTGATTGACACCTTTAACGAAATCGTCATAGTTCAGCATAGCCCATAGTTAAACAAATTCAACATACTTTAGAAAAATGACAACACAGAATAAAAGAAAACACTGTGAATATATAAAAAAAAATGGTTTGTGTTGCAAATTGGACTTATTGTACTCGTCATTTTACATCAACATACTGTATGTCATAAAACCAACCTGATATAGAAAAGACTGGATTGGGTAATGCTACATGTTGCATGCTTTATGAGCTTTCATATTGTATGCTTTATCAGGGACTCAGTGCTGCAGAGCAGACATGCAACTCTTATTCATGAGCCTCCCAGCAGCTCGAGACTGACCTTTAACAACAGGGGTTCTGGCCTGTCCTTGCATTGACCTGCTGCCATTTTCTAAAAGCAAAATGGAACGATATTTCAGTCCTTAACCTGGTTACATTTCATTGGTGTATTTCATTGGGCTGAAATTTAGATGTAGTTTAAAGATCTCTATCCCCTTGACTCTCCATTGATTTGACGGGTGGTCTCGTTTGAGCAGAGAGTGTTTGTCTTGGCGTTCGGTGATTCTACTTTAACCGGAGCTGTGCGACCAAGAGTGAAATTAGAATGAGAAGTAAAGCTGCTAACTGCCACTGAGGAGCAGGCTGAGAGACCATGAGGACGTAAGTGAACATCTCCATGGAGGAATGAGCTCTGGGTGAGGCAGCGCCCCCTATGGGATAGACTGTGTAGCTGGCACACTGCAGGTAGCACACTATTCAAGGACTTGCTTTAACAGCCCAAGATCCATTGTGACATCACAAGGGGGTTCCCATAGCAACTGACTCCTGCCCATTGCAGCTCTCACTGTGCTCCCTCTCCACACCTTACAGGGAACTGCTGTTTTCCATCAAAACTCCCAGAGTGCACTGCTGCCTAACACTCATTATCATAGCAGCAGGAGGGCCTGAGATAGCCTTGCCTTTTTCCAAAAGTACAATGAACTCACAGACACACACACACATGCACACACACACACACACACACACACACACACACACATTTCTCTTTCTCTTACACACACACACACGCTCACACGCACATTTATCTCTCTCTTGCACACATACATACACACACACACACCTATTCTCACTAGCACATTCTTTAAATACACACACACACACACACGCTCACACACACATATAGACACACCTGTAAACACACACATGCTCACTCACTTGTACACAGACACACAGAAACGCAAACACCCCACACAGCTGGACTGATCATGGCTCCTGAGACACAGTGGCCTGGTATGAACTGGAAGTGATTAGATAATGGAACAAATGAATCACTTTCCCCTTACAGTGTCAACACAGCCGTCAACACAGCAAACAGAGTTTGCAATACCACTAATTAAACTGATCATACTTACCATCACAGTCCTTATTTCATTCAGCATTCTGCCAACTGAGGTGGTTCAGTGCTCTCTCCAAAAAAAATCCCTGTGGTTACACAAGCAAAATGTAAAATCAAGTAAAATCAGAGCAATGTAAAAATTAGGTCATAACAATAAGACAAGGAAATTTACAGAATAAAGCAGCAAAGCACAGACGTGGCAGGGCTGAAGGGAGGCAGACTGTAGAAAAGAGACGTGTAGTCGGGCAGAGCGGCGGTCTGGGAATCTTTAACATGTGATGAATTACATTGGAAGAAGTTACAGAAAATGAATTACAAACTTTCTTCCCACACTACAAATACCGTAACCGATCATATCCTGTTTTGCGGATGTTTCCAGAAACCACGCTGGACGGGAAATGAGCTGATCTCACGCTTCATCTCTTATGAGATAATGAAAGTCCCTGCAGAACTCTGATCTGCTCTGCCAGGAACTTGTTCTACTGGGTGAAATTTGCTGCGGGGAGCTAGCACTTTTGTGCTGCACTTTACATAGACCTTTTAAAGTACCAGCCAGCTGATAAAAACACACACACGCACCTTGCACTTACGGGACCCATTATAAACTTTATTAATTCTGCACCTGTCACCCAGTGTTTGAAACACAACCGTGTATATATAACAAAAATAGCTTTGAAAAATAAACAAACAGAAAGATGAAGCAAAATACAATACAAAATTGTGAGATACAGGAATAATCCACATCATAAAATGAAGGCTGAAATATTATAATATGTAAAAAATTTTAAAATATGATATTATCAATGTTTTTTTTTTTCGTTGCAGCGTCTTGTCTTTTTGCTGTGTTTATGATTGGCGGTGATTGATGTGCCAACCTTTATCGCTGCATAATTTCCTGTCAGGGGTAGTAAAGGTCCATGTCTTGGGAGGCGTCTCGTGCTGAGTGCTGTTTCTGCATCCAGCTCTCTCTGCCCTGACATTCCGCTGTGGTCTCTATACTCCCAATGTTTCCTAATCAGCAGGGGATTCCATTCTGTGTGTTCAAAATTTGATGCAGTCCTGTACATTCCCGGGGTACATTATGTACAGTTCTGGAAGCGCGCATCTTGGTGGGAAGTGGTGTCCCACAGGTTCTCCCTGTTTCCTTAAATCATACATGTAGTCGATGCATTACAGAGCAGTTAGCCTGGCGCCGTTAGATTTTATGTCTCAGAAGGGTAGGACAGAGTGCTGGGGAGTGGGAAGGTGTTAGAACAGTACATTCCGCAATGTCCTAGCAAGACTTCCCACTGCTGGGAATTCCTCCGGCATATGGAGCACTAACAGGATTCTACTGGGATCCCTTCCTCAGTTCGCAGAATCAGGGCTCGGGGACCAGGCTGGTTCTTTATTCCACGCTATTTTTCCACAGTAGAGCCGGAACCGGGCTGAGAACTCTTTAACATTACAACATACTACAAAACTCATCTGGTGGACTCTTCCTCAGAGTGATGAGCTAACGGCAGCCATATGACCCTGAACCCTTCTACTAACAGCTAAGCAGGTGTGGGTTTCGTTTGATTTGTTTGTGGATGAGACGCCTCCTGGTAAAATTGCCATAAGGGGGCGCTGTTCCCTGTGGGCCAAACAGAACTCAAATGCTCTGGCACAGTGATGTCTGCACTGTCATGTAGAAGGTGCCATCCTACAGAGGAGATCTTAAATGGAGACCTGACTCACTTTGGTAATTGGTAACTCACTTTGGTTCTTTTTAAAAGAAGCATGGCTGTGTCCTGGGCAAATTCCAATAAAAATTGGCTCTCTACACCTGGCCATTTAAACAAGCCCTAAATATTTGATCAGCTGTGTAATCCCTTGCAATCCTTACCTACATCCATTGCCTAGATCATCACTGCAAAGGAGAGCTGAGCTCTCAGTTGGCCTAACCTGGTTTAAATACAAGTTAAAAAACACGACTTTTCTAGGAACTCTTTCCCAATGTGACGTACTAATACGGCTCTTCTGGGAACCCTTTTCCAACGTGACGTACAAACAGGACTCTGCGGGGAAGTCTTCCTCATTGTGATGTACCGGCAGGATTCCGGCCAGTTCCGGATGCTCATTTACGGCTTCGCTGGCTCGGCACCGGTGAGTCACAGGAAGGGTGAATCCACCCACAAGCTGAGGGGATGTGGAAAGGCCGACACAAGCCTCCATTATGAAAATAGTAAAGAGAAGGAAAGAAACGGAAGAGTAGGTTTAGTGTGTGTGTGTGTGTGTGTGTCTGTGTGTGAATATGGGTTTGTGTGTGTGTGTGTGTCTGTGTGTGAGTATGGGTTTGTGTGTGTGTGTGTGTGTGTGTGTGTGTGCGTGTGTGCGTGTGTGTGTGTTTACAGGGGTTGATTAAAGGGTAGTGAGTTTGTGTTTGTGATTTGGGTGGGTGGGTGGGTGTTGTATGGTGAGTGTGTGTTTGTGTTTATGTTTGTTTTATTGGGTGTGTGTGTGTGTGTGTCTGTTTGGGTGGGTGAGTGTGTGTCTGTATTTGTTTGGATGTGTGAGTGTGTGTTTGTGCTTGTTTGGTTGTGTCAGTGTGTGTTTGTGTGTGCTTGAGCGGGTGAGTTTGTGTTTGTGTTTGTTTGTGCAGGTGAGTGTGTGTTTGTATTTGTTAAAGTGAGTATGTGTTTGTGTTTATTTGTGTGAGTGAGTGTGTGTTTGTGTTTGTTTGTGCGGGTGAGTGTGTGTTCGTGTTTGTGTGTGTTTGGTCTGGCTGTGGCTCAATGGCTGGTGTAGAGTATCTCATGGTTTTGTCCACTGCAGGGCGGTGAATGATGAATGTGCCGATGTTGTTACGGCGGACATATTCTCCGGAGAGGCGCATTGACATTCATCTGTCTCGCAGCGCTCCCATGCTGCCACTCAGTGCATCCACGCCTCTCGTTCCTCATCACTCTGGAGTGATGTAATCGAAAGCAACGACACAGCCGTAAACAACTGAACAACACTTTGTCATCACCGACCCCCCCGCTCCACCACCCCCCACTCCCATGAGGACTATATGGTCAACACAGAAATAAATCAGAAAAAGCACACACACATACACACACACCCACACGCACACACAGCATGCATGCACGACCAGGCACCAGACTGCAGGAGATCAGAGACCATTACAGCACATAATAACATGAGCAATCCGTTCAGCCAAGCTAGGTTCACCACGGATCAACAATCATACTCAAACAGAGTATCCAGTATTGCATCAAGCTCGGGCTTGAACACTCAAAGGTTCACAGCCTCTTCTTTGTGATCAGGAAAACTGTTCCAAACATAAACAAATCTGGGACTGAGAAGAATAGAATGGGGGGTTAGTGAGTAGGTTTCAGTGGTTAGTGTGTGCAGCGCTGGGGTTAGTGTGTAGCATAGTGGGTAGTGTGTGCAGCATTGGGATTAGTGTGTAGCATAGTGGGTAGTGTGTGCAGCATTGGGGTTAGTGTGTAGCATAGTGGGCAGTGTGTGCAGCATTGGGGTTAGTGTGTAGCAAAGTGGGTAGTGTGTGCAGCATTGGGGTTAATGTGTAGCATAGTGGTTAGTGTGTGCAGCATTGGGGTTAGTGTGTAGGTTTCAGTGGGTAGTGTGTGCAGCATTGGGGTTAGTGTGTTGCATAGTGGGTAGTGTGTGCAGCATTGGGGTTAGAGTCAAGTATAGTGGTTCACTGACTGTACTCTTCTAAGTGTTTTGTCTTTGCATAGTCATTGTTTGTGTTCTCACAGTGTGTATTGGCCTGTGTGAAACTGGTGTGTATTGGCCGTGTGTGTGCTCTCTCTCGGTGTGTGTTCTGGCCTTGTGTGTTCTGGCAGACGGCTGTGCACTCGCCATAGGAGAGCACCAGCTCATAGTCTCCAGCCGTGCTCCCTCTGCACAGCAAAATAGCACAATAAATAAACATGAGAATCTGACGCCTGCTACACTTTAGGAAATGAAAAATCAATGACTGTGTTCCTGCCATTTCAGTACTATTAGAGGAGCTGGCTTTGGAGGAGGCAGGTATGCCCTCTCACTGGTGAAGAGGATCCCAGCACAGCTCCCAACACAGACAGACGGGCGTTTTTGGGTGACTGAATTAAAGTCCTGAAGCTTTTCTTATAGGTCTCCACAGGTAACACATCTGTCAGGCTTATTTACTTATTTATTTATCTATTTTTACTGAAATGAAAGCAGACTTTAGTGTTCCTCATTCAAGCCTTTGTTGCAGGTGACCTTTGAAGGTGAAATATTCATAAGACTTTACCTCAGAAAAGAGCCTCATAAAGACGTTAGAAAATGCCTCTGATTCCTCTCTTGGAAGGTTAAATTAAGTTTCCTCTCGAGTCCGGGGGATGTGCATTATTTAAGCGTCTGGGAGAGTACGCCACTCAGCGTTCACTTTAAAGTAGGGCCATACTTTTCACCTGAATAAAGGCCGCAAATTTAGTCAGATTTGGGACCACAGCTATAATTTGAACTGGGGCCACCTGTTTCTCCTGAATTACCTGGGTAAATGCCACAACTTTGCAAGGGCCACACCTTTCACCTGGAGCAGGGCCACACCTTTCACCTTGAGTAGGGCCACACCTTTCACCTGGAGCAGGGCCACACCTTTCACCTGGAGTAGGGCCACACCTTTCACTTGGATGAGGGCTACACCTTTCACTTGGAGTAGGGCCACACCTTTCACCTGGAGCAGGGCCACACCTTTCACCTGGAGCAGGGCCACACCTTTCACCTGGAGTAGGGCCACACCTTTCACCTGGAGTACGGCCACACCTTTCACCTGGAGTAGGGCCACACCTTTAACCTGGATGAGGTCCACACCATTCACCTGGAGCAGGTCCACACCTTTCACCTGGAGCAGGGCCACACCTTTCACCTGGAGTAGGGCCACACCTTTCACCTGGAGTAGGGCCACACCTTTCACCTGGAGCAGGGCCACACCTTTAACCTGGATGAGGGCTACACCTTTCACCTGGAGCAGGGCCACACCTTTCACCTGGAGCAGGGCCACACCTTTCACCTGGATGAGGGCCACACCTTTCACCTGGAGCAGGGCCACACCTTTCACCTGGATGAGGGCCACATCTTTCTCCACTGAAATTCCTGTATTAAAAGCCCTGGCTACCGCTCCATCTGGCTCAGTTTGCACTGGGACTGCAGGTCATTAACCTCTCCTGTTTATGATTGTGATGAGACCGTTTTCAGCTCAGTGGCGCCCCCTGTTCTCTCCATCATTACCCCCTCCCCCCCAAATCGCCTGTGAGCATGTTTTATCTTTTAAATGTGCTCTTCCTAGAAACCTTTTCATTTCAGCTTACTTACTCAGAAGAAGAACTGACAATAAAAAATATACTTTAGACAGGGTTGTAAGCTGTGCTACCTTATCATTTGTTAAATAACACGATTAAAGAATTGAGAAATGTCATGCAGTGCATTCTCTCATACAAATTTAATCATGTGTTTGTGAATACATCAGAAATGGAAACAGAACGTGTGACGTTTCCGTTCTTCGTTCATTTGGACAGTACATGACCTAGGTGTGCTTGTCCTTTATGACTTACATTAACATTGAACGCTTCTGACTGACAATTCGGTGGAATCATGTACTTTTTATTAGTATTTTATTTGCCTCAAACTGTTCTCATTGACTCAGATCAGTGAAAATGTGAGAAAGCGAGCAACCACACTCCCTGTAATTATAGCTCTCATAAGGGAGAGTAGCAGAGACGCCTCACTAGATCGACAGTCAGAAAAACAGAGTAGCCGAAATAACGATGGAGACATTTATTTTCTGTCCCACTACACAGAGCAGCTGATTAAATATTAAATATGGACTTGTGATCCTCTTTGTTCTTTTGCCATCTGTCAGATTCATAATTAATATCAACTTAGAGGGCCGATAGCAGATCATCTTGGATGATGTGTGGTATGTTTAACAAATTATTATTCAGATTTTTTGTCATTGTTATTGGTTTATGTTTAGCCAGGCATCCTAAGAAACCTTTCTGGCATCTGAGAGCAACTAACCATGAGAAACCAGGAACTTACATGTCTGAGGTCATGCTCATTTTCTTCTTCTTCATATGATTTATCCTCAATTCAGCACGATTTTTGTGAAATTTTTAACTTCTGCAGTATGAAACCAGCCATGAGAACCCAGAGGGATAAGTGTGAGAAAACAGCCAAGTATCCAAATGGAGGCAGGAGAAAGATTATGAACCCTCTGTCTCCTTCTCTCTTCCTCTCTTTCTCTCTGCTCTATGCTCAGATAAACACAAAATCAGACACACATCTCCCTGCCCTTTCATAATAATATGTTTAACCTTGGGAGACACTATAGTGGTGGCATGGCATGTTGTCGAATGAGTTATATGGTTTATGCATTATAGTTCATGCATTGTTTCCTGTTCATAACATGGATTTCTGAACACAGCCCATGGCTTTTTTTCTCCTGCCAGGAAATGAGAAAAAGGCATCTGTTATTAAATTATATTATATTGTACAGGTGTAAGTCACATTGTGTTTGGGATACAATGCGCTCGTCACAAAGGCATGCAGAAAAGTGATGACAGCTTATACCTCCGATGATGCAAGCTTTCCGTTCATGAATCAAACCCAAAAAATGACAGAGACGGAGAGGTGGAGTTGTTCCTTTTTTTATGGTGCAGGTGATGTGAGAGAGTGATTGGGAGGCAGAGAGCGTGCCAGCGCTGGGATGGCGGTGTGCGCGCCGCATCTGTGGGCTGGCGGATGATTCCCTGCAGGACGGGCTCGTGTCTGATGTTTACGCTGTTAAATAATGGAGGCAGGACACCCTGCGACCCCCACCGCACGACCCCCACCGTGTGCCGAACCCCGAGCCGGTGCCGCGGGCGTTCTGGAATCGCTTGTCACTCTCCACCGCCATATCTGACAGGTGTCAGGCTCTCCGTCAGGCGAGGGGTCTCCGGGCCCGCCGTGCTCATTAGCGGCCTGGAAAAGCCTCGCCTCGCCTCCTCGCTGGCACTCATAGCCTGACACCATCCCACAATCCCTCACAATGGCCCTCATTTCACAGGCCAAACTCACGGCACAATGATGATCTAAAAAAAGAAAAAAAGACTGGATTACACTGAGTCACCGGTGCAACATTTATTTGGCACGATATGTGTGTGATACGTGCGTCAGGGCAAAGTTCATTTGCATCGCCGTTTGGAGTCTGGCCGGTGCAGCCAAGTAATTCTCACCTTCTACTCGTGTGAATTTCATGCCACAGGGTTCAGTAATACACACAGCAACAACCAATGGAATCGATACACTCTTATTTTGACTGTTATTCTGTGAGTTTTGACCACTGTTATACAGCCTGATACCTATATTGCCCATTTCTGCTGAAACCCACTGTGCATCTGCAGTGCAGCACTATACACATCAACAAAGCACGGCAAGCCGTTATTCAACTGCCATTAAAGAGAAACGGGGGGAAATACATATAAAACATACAGCATAAACAGTATGCAGCAATCACATATTTATACATGAACACTGGTCTCAGAGGGATCCATAAAATAATATTATATGTTATTG
The DNA here is from genome assembly GCA_019788955.1 of Albula glossodonta. Lineage (NCBI taxonomy): Eukaryota > Metazoa > Chordata > Actinopteri > Albuliformes > Albulidae > Albula > Albula glossodonta. Next base: position 557,431 of record JAFBMS010000130.1, on the reverse strand, counting down.
CATTGTACTGCATGCTATTGTACTGTATTAGTCATTTCCCTTCAGCAGCAGGGAAGACGCCGTGGTCTGACCGTAAAGATGGGAGTGTTGACATACTGAAGCTTCCCGGTTCACACCTCCAGACCTTTGATTGACATATCGAGCCAGCGTTGCTTTATTTCCATTTCAGACGAAGGACGGTGAAGGCAGAGGAACTCAGGGAAGGACACTGTGTCAGCCTCGTTTGGCATGTTCGAGGGGCAGGTCTCGCCTTTATGTGAAACTCTAGAGGTCCTGACTGGACAGCATGCAAGTCAAAAAATAAGAAATAAAATACTTCACACATTGTTCTTTGGTGCACATCCATTCACTAAACCTTTGGCACCGAGTTTCCTTCGTCATGACTGTCCTCGTCAAAGACCTGATTAAGGTACCTTTATGCTGAAATGTCGGTGAATAAATCCGTATTAGAGAAGAAAGTGTGCTAAATTTTTTCCAATGACACACACTTATACTGGCTACTACCTTGATACAGGGTTGATTTTACAATCGTATGAATTACATGTGAAGCCGTGCACAGTTAAGCTTGTGAATGCATCAGTGAGCTTTTGTCACCTTACTTTATGTTTTCTGGTCTCTTACATCGTCAAATGCTGAAGATGAACGGGGATCGTGCTTTTTTCGTAACTTCTCCTAGGCTCTGGAACAATCTTCATCTGGACAGCTGTGTTTGCATCATCATTTGAGACATGTCTTTATTGAATAGTTTTTAATATGCTTTCATTGCATTTGTTTTCTTAATGCATTTGCTACCATCAGCATATTTATTTGCTTTCATTACCTGAACATGGCAGTATTTTTCTTCGTATAATGTTGTTTTGCATTGTGCTATGCTGCATGATAGGTACAATACATTAAAAACAAATAAAAAGAATTAGAATCGCACAGCATATATATAGTGTTCATGGCAAAATCCACTGGCAATCCCTGTGCCAGGTAGGGTAGCTTATTGTTCTTTGTGACTCACCTGTCTCACCATCTAAGTGTGTGTTACCTCTGTGCAATCAGCTGCTTTAACTGATCCATGACAGGTCAGGTAAGAATGCACCCTGCAGATCAGAAGAACCTGGGTTGGGGGCATGCCGCTTTGAAGCCTGTGTGGCTGTCTCCATGACAGGACATCAGAAAAGAGTCCCATATAATGACAGGAGGGACATTCATGACATTCAGCCCACCAAGGCTTGTCCTACCTTTACCTACAGTCTAATAAATATTCAACACCACATCAAGCCTGGACCTGACCACCCCAAGGGCCTCTGCCTCAGAAAACCTCTGGGAAGGTTTTTACACTGAAAACTCTCTGTCTAAGTTTACTTTTACCTACTGCCCCTTTGGCTTACTGATCGTTGATAATCTTTTTTATGAACTTAAAAATCTAAGCTTAATCATCCATTAGTCTGATGTGTCTATAAGTGACTTTAGTGTCTCCTTGAGCTTTTTTTTTTTTTTTTAGCTTTCTTTAGCTTTCTTATAGTTCGATGCTCGTGCTGTCACTTCACTGCACATAGAACTCTGAATGTGGTCTGACAGATTGGGTCTGTCATGTGACACCCCACAGATTGGGTCTGTCATGTGACACCCCACAGATTGGGTCTGTCATGTGACACCCCACAGATTGGGTCTGTCATGTGACGCCCCACAGATTGGGTCTGTCATGTGACGCCCCACAGATTGGGTCTGTCATGTGACGCCCCACAGATTGGGTCTGTCATGTGATGCCCCACAGATTGGGTCTGTCATGTGACGCCCCACAGATTGGGTCTGTCATGTGACGCCCCACAGATTGGGTCTGTCATGTGACACCCCACAGATTGGGTCTGTCATGTGACACCCCACAGATTGGGTCTGTCATGTGATGTTCCACAGATTGGGTCTGTCATGTGACGCCCCACAGATTGGGTCTGTCATGTGACACCCCACAGATTGGGTCTGTCATGTGACACCCCACAGATTGGGTCTGTCATGTGACACCCCACAGATTGGGTCTGTCATGTGATGTTCCACAGATTGGGTCTGTCATGTGATGTTCCACAGATTGGGTCTGTCATGTGATGTTCCACAGATTGGGTCTGTCATGTGACACCCCACAGATTGGGTCTGTCATGTGATGTTCCACAGATTGGGTCTGTCATGTGACACCCCACAGATTGGGTCTGTCATGTGATGCCCCACAGATTGGGTCTGTCATGTGACATGAGTCCACAGCTACTGCAGCAGGTTGCAGATTAACACCTCCAGTGTTGCAAAGGTAGAATCTACCTGTGTTCCTAAACCTTGAGATCTTTAGAAAAGATCCAGCTGCATACATTTATAAAATGTGAGGCTGCGTTAGATGTTATTACAGAGTGAAATGTGAGCTTTCATCTCAGTCAGTGTTATGTCACATGACAGGGAAAACTGTCTGTCTTTCACCCACCAACAGAATGGCTCTCCGGAACAGAACCAGACAAAGCAAGAAAGGGAGAGCAAGGAAAAATCAGAAACAAAGTTTACCAGATAAGTGCCAGAGAAGGCAAGCAATGGCTCTTATCCATATGCAGAGGAATGTGCTGGGAAGTCGAATGAGAGAAAGCAGGCAACACCATCCTCTGCCAGACTGCATTCCTCTCTCAGACTTTCCTGAGAATACAGATGAGCAAACTCGCACCAGCTGCACTGTTTGGCCATGCAGCAGACGAAGCTGACAGCCGGAGCGCTGTCCATGGTGCCAAAAACGCACAGGGAGTGCTGTCCATGGTGCTGAATCACACATATCAGCTCTGTCTATAGCGGCTTAAGCCACACGTGGCGCTGTCCGTGGTGCTGAAAGACAGCGGGGCTGTGACTGACATGTGCTGTGCTGTCCGTGGTTCTGAAATTCTCACAGGGATCCACTCATGATTATGTTTACAAAGAGCTGTCCGTGGCACAAAGAAGGCAGAAAGCACAAAGGCACTGGCGCTGTCCATGGTGATTAACCACTCAGCAGTTCAAAAACAGTAATCCCTAACTCCATTTTGGAGGCTCTCCAGGTTTTTTAAAGTTTCCTTTCAATTAGAAGCCAAATCAGACCTTGGAAAAAATATGTGTGGACATTTTTACCAGACAGAGATTTAAATTCATGAAGCGCACAAGCAGATACTGTGACCCTAAAGGATTTGGCTTGACACCCCTGCTCTAAAGGGATAGCACTCACCAGACTGCCAATGCTTGTCTGGAGCAAGCATTGAATCTCACTCTTTTGTGTTGTATCCAAACCAGAACCACTATGATAATAACAAGTTTTTCTGGCAAGGATAATAAGCTGAACAAAAAAAAAATGTTTAGCGTTATTTTGAATTTGAAGCTTAACATATTTGAAAACCACTAGTGACTGTAATAATGAGGTAACAGCTGTTATTAGGCAGAAAACGCTCATTTTAATGTCCGTTTAAAATAAAAATAACCCATGACATACGAGGTTGTGAAAACAATATGAGATTTGATTATAAGTTAATTTTGTGCAATGCAATATTTTAAATGTATCCATTTTATAAACATTGCACTGATAATAATCTTGATGGCATATTTTTAAGAGCATGCATTTTAAAACATCAGTACAAAGAATTCAATTAAAGGCCAGAACAGCAATCTCGTGCTTGTGGATTTGGCGATCACCCACAGAGAGTGGGAATGATTTGCTTGCCATTTTCTTGCCATGTGATTTGTTCTTTTCTGTGCTCCCTACTGAGGCCTCTGAATAAGGCGCTCTCTGATTGGCTCTTGTTGTTGTTCCCTGCTGTTGCTCTTTGATCATTGATCTCTTTGTGAGTGTGTGTGTATGTAATAGGGGCCAGTCTCATACGTGCAGTCCTTTGGGTGGGCTGTTTGTTGTACTGAGGTGTCAGAAGACAGCGACAGGTTCACGCCTCACAGTACGGCCTCAGCCTTAATCACAAAGACTGCCTGAAGCACCAGCCTGCCATGTGTGTGTTCTGACAACACAGCAGGGGACCAGATGTCTGCACTGGGCCTGAATGAGAAATCACATCCACTGGAAAAGGAAAACAAACACAGGGGTGTGAGGCTGAATGATGCTGCCAAGCAGGGTCCCCTATCCAGAACAAAGCTGGTTATTGCACTGAGGTTCTTCAGGTGATGCACCATCATTTCTGGGAGCTGAACCAGAGAGTTGCAGGGCCAGCTCTCTAACCATTAAACTAAATTACTAGTTTAATACTGCAATGTAATATTTGGTAAACTTATTTGGTCATGGGAACTTACCTAAAATGATAATATGAAGCACAAGTGATAATTATTCGCTTATGGGACAGCTCTGAGATGTTGATAACTTTGACAGTGACGTTTTGTTTCTTGTTTCCGCCATTTTGTCCAGAGCCAAGAGTACATTGACAGTTTTCCTCAGCTTTGGTTTAAAATGAAATGCTTATCTTCCCTGACACAATTTGGCAAGTTCAGCCATCATGAAAATGAACTTGGCAATTTGTTCTTGTAGAGAGAAAAGCAAAACACTTCCATTCAATTCAAAAGAAGAGGTAAGGAAACATGCTGATTGAATCCTGGCCCAGGTCCCTCACAAAAACAAAAAAAGTTTAGATCTCAGGAGACCTACATGGAAAGAAATGAATGTTAAATAAAAAGAAACATGTTATGCAATATGTTATAAAATAACATATTAATAAATGAAATTCTTACTTCTATCTACTGTGTTACTCTATCGCTATTCATTTGCAACTCTCATGGTGATATACATTGCTATGGCCAGTAATTACAGTTAGCATGTAATGAAAGCAGTAATTGGAATATCAATAGAGCATTCACAATTTATTTCTACATAGGGTTTTTTTTTTTAAAAAAATCCATCCCCTTTCCAGCTTTTGTGCAGCTTTTTCTTTTACGACCTGTTTGTAACTAAAGAATGTTGACAGTGTTTTACTTTTTATGAAATGGGGAAGTAATGAATTTCAGTTTAGTACTTGCCTTTTTACAGCAGTGATGATACATTGTATGATTTCTTTCAGCACCTCTAGGTTCATACAGAATTAGTTTGACAGCTCAGTCCATAACTCTGGTTAATATTTCCGAGGGTCTATTGAAATATGAAAATAACCAGTGATAATGATTCTGCACTGATCCAGTAAGCAGGCAGGAGTTACAGAGCTGTTCAGAGAGGCATATTTCTGGCCCCCATCACACAGATGGCACAAGTCAGAAAGCTAATGTGAGAAACCCCAGTGAGATGTGCAGCCAGCGTTCAGAGAGGACTGACAGACGGTTCCTAACGCTGCTTTGAATGGGTATCCCCTCATGGTCTGTGAGGTCAAAAGACTGTTCCCAGGTCAGCAGTATGGCAAAAATGACAACTCCAGAACCATTATATGAGTATTGAGCTGTGCTGGGGTCAGCCAAGCTGTGTGCTGATGTCAGTACTGCGTGTCTCACATTCCCTCCATCCCTTATTCTTAAATGTCAGTACTGCTGGTCTCACCTTCTCTGTCCCTCTCAGTGCAGATGTCCATTCAGCTGGTATCACATTCTGTCAGTTTCCTAACAGTTAAATCATACTGCAATAGCAACTGCCGAGGGAATGTCCAAGCAAGAGAGAAACACTCAGAGCCAGTGTAATGATCAGAGATGGGAGTCAGGAAATAAGAGAAGCCTTCCCACCAGATCCACAGACATGCTGCTGCATTTATGTTATGTTTAAATTTTAATAATTCAAAGCGACTTACAGGAAGTGCATTTGTTCAGCAGCAGAAGTGCAATAGCGTCAAATCTGACATTCCCAGTTCTGCAGCAAGCAAACAGTAGCCCGAACGGTTGCCATAATTGGCTGTGAGGGAAAGGGTGGTTTCCGTTCTGTGACAGGGTACCTGACTCTGTGTGATGGGCAGGTTTTGATAGGAATGAATGTAACCCCTGATTTAGAGTAGTGTGATACATTAAGACTTAAAACATTTCCTCCATCCTACTGACCACAGAGAGGAAGAGAGGGAGGAGGATGCACAGTCCCAGCGAGCATGGCAATGAATAGCATATGATAATTAGAGGTATACAGAAAAGCATGAATTAAGCAGATTAGTAGCATTTGATATATGACTGTGTTCAATGTACATCAGGAGACCTTAGCAGTGACCACGCAGTGTGTGAGTGTGTGTGTGCGTGTGTGTGTGTGTGTCTGTGTGTGTGTGCATGTGTGTGTGTGTGTGTGTGATTAGAGGTATGTATGTGGATGGGTATATTTACGTATGTATGTGCATGTGTGTTTGTGTTGTATCATTACGGGTGACAAAAAGACATACAGTTTCTCCTCTCTCCATCCGAGCGTCCTCACATCAGCTCTCTTCTCATCACTTTTCCGCAGTCAGTGTGGGGCCAATCCCATTTCCTGAAAATTCAAAGTAGAAAAGTAAGAGAGAGAGCGAGAGAGAGAGAGAGTTTCCGTGCTGCGGTCAGGCCTGGGAGAAGGAGCAGACCCACATTAGACTGTGTCGTGAGGAGAGAGGCATGAATAATTGGTGAGCTCTGAAGCTGGAGATGAGGGAAGGTGGAGGTGGGGGTATATAGTGATACGTTGAATAGTTATTGGAGTGATTTTTTAAATCACATTAAGTTTCTGCTCCACGGCCTGCCCCTCTGTTCCGCCTCCCATAACCATGGAAACGGGGGACATGAAAAAAAAGAACTTTAACGGAAATCACATTCCAGCATTCTGCTGTCCGACTGTGTTACACTGGTAACGGAGCAGTGTTTAACTATTTCCTCAGCCATTTTATTCGAGCAGATTTTGATGGTCACGAATGATGTACGGGTGATTGACTTGACATGTTTTTGATGCGCTAAAAAAATATAGACTATTTTGGAAGCATTTTGTGACTTTTCTCGATATTAACCATAACCTGACAAATAATCGATCAGAATTAAAATTTAAGACATTGTCATTTGATTCCTCTCAATGTCACGTATGGCCATTTCTACTTGTCTAGTTGTCTCTATAATATGTAAGGTGGCACAGCAATCTTCTGAGTTCAAACTTGGTACATGGAGAGAGGGCTCCATTCAAAACTCCATACCTCACTACTTGTTCACTCTTGATATCTCCAGAAGCAGTAAAGATGACTGTATATGGGGCGTCTTTGCCCAGTTTGTGGGTGTGTGGGCGCGTTCACGTCCCCGTGGGCCGGCCTACTCTCCGCGTCTTCAGAGCGAGCAGCTGAGGAGACATTATTCATTCGCCCCGAACGCCCCAACCTGTGCTAAAATTACCCACCCCGTCCGCTCCACACACTCTGATCTCCGCTAAAAATACCCTCACGTTTACCGCGCGTGATCAGGAGCTTCTCCACTTCAACGCTTTACTGGAGTTTCCTGGTCAGAAATGAGAAAACCATGCTGTATGGGCAAATGGTGTTAAGGTCAACAGCGTTAATCGCTCTGTACATCTTCTTGGTGTTAAGGTCAATAGAGCTAGTCACTGCATATGGCTGTATGGTGTTAAGTTCAACAGCATTAATCGTTCTGTACATTTTCTTGGTGTTAAGGTCAAATGGTGTTAAGGTCAACAACGTTAATCGTTCTGTACATCTTCTTGGTGTTAAGGTCAATAGAGCTAGTCACCGCGTATGGCTGTATGGTGTTAAGTTCAACAGCATTAATTGTTCTGTACATCTTCTTGGTGTTAAGGTCAAATGGTGTTAAGGTCAACAACGTTAATCGTTCTGTACATCTTCTTGGTGTTAAGGTCAATAGAGCTAGTCACCGTGTATGGCTGTATGGTGTTAAGTTCAACAGCATTAATCGTTCTGTACATCTTCTTGGTGTTAAGGTCAAATTGTGTTAAGGTCAACAGCATTAATTGCTCTGTACATCTTCTTGGTGTTAAGGTCAATAGAGTTAGTCACCGCGTATGGCTGTATGGTGTTAAGTTCACCAGCATTAATCGTTCTGTACATCTTCTTGGTGTTAAGGTCAAATGGTGTTAAGGTCAACAGCATTAATTGCTCTTTACATCTTCTTGGTGTTAAGGTCAATAGAGCTAGTCACCGCATATGGCTGTATGGTGTTAAGTTCAACAGCATTAATCATTCTGTACATCTTCTTGGTGTTAAGGTCAAATGGTGTTAGGGTCAACAGCATTAATTGCTCTGTACATCTTCTTGGTGTTAAGGCCAATAGAGCTAGTCACCGCGTATGGCTGTATGGTGTTAAGTTCAACAGCATTAATCGTTCTGTACATCTTCTTGGTGTCAAGGTCAAATGGTGTTAAGGTCAACAGCATTAATTGCTCTTTTCATCTTATTGGTGTTAAGGTCAATAGAGCTATTCACTGCGTATGGCTATATGGTGTTATGGTCAGTAGTGTTAATCACTGTATGGCTATGTTGTGTTAAGGTCTGTAGTGTTAATCACTGTATGGCTATATTGTGTTAAGGTCAGTAATGTTAGTCACTCAGTACAGTCATGTATTAATCATTCAATCATTCATAGTATTAATCATTCAATACGGTTCCATGGTGTTAAGGTCAACACGTTAATTCCTGTGTATAACTCCACGGCGTTAAGTCCCATCGTGTTAATGATTCTGTACAGCTCCATGAAGATGCTCACTCTTTCTGAGTCAATGGGGTTCTTCGCTCTATAGCTGTATGGTGATAAGATCTGTTAGTGAGATAAGTAAGAGTTAGTGTCTCTGTACATGGCGTTAAGGCTAATAGAATTAAGTACTCTGTATAGCTCTATGGTGTTAATCATTTTGGCTCTTTACAGGCCAATGACCCTCTTCTCACTGTTCAGGCCTGTGGTGTTGAGGTCATTCAGTGATAATGTTTGGCTGCATTGTGTTAATGACTCTGTACAGATGAAGGTACAAACAAGGGCTCCATGAACACTGATCCACTCATCCATTTTTGTTAGGGTTGATCTGTGCATGTGTTGTGCATATTTCAAGGGTAATCCCCACAGTGTAATGGGGAGGGCTGTGTTAGCAGTGAGACGTGCATGCCGTGTCTTCATTAGAAGCTTGGAGCTCTGTGTGAAGGAGAACGAATGTGACACCAGTCAAACCACAGCACATTCACAACCTCTCCCACTCTCCGCTGGGGCGGGCAGTCACCCGGGAATACCAGCCAATCAGGACTCACCTCCACCTCCCTCACCTCGCCTCCCTGCCAATCAGGGAAGCAGGAGGAAGAGAACAAGGGAAGTGTATTCTGGGAGAGATTAGGGTGGAAAGGGATGGATGGACAGCCTGCTGTCTCTGCTGAAGGACCTGGGTGCACAGCAACACTGTGAATTAACCAAGTTAACCCGAGAGACAGAGAGAGAGAGAGAGAGAGAGACTGGGGGGGGAGGGGCGAAAGGGAGAGGGGAGGGTGAGAGAGAATGAAAGGCAGAAGGGAAGGAGAGAGAGAATGAAAGGCAGAGGGAAAGGAGAGAGATGTATGTACATGCATGTGTGTGTCCATGCATGTACATAAGAATGCATGTGCATATGTGTGAGTGAGTATGTGCGCATTCACACACATTCCAGTTTGTGTGTGCTTATGTGTGTGTGTATTTACATAAAGCTATCTTTACAGGCAATAACATAAAAAAGCAGTCACAGTTTATTAAGTATGGACTGATGTCATAATTATTGAATTTGCCACAAGATTCATCCTTCCTGGCATTGTTACAAATCAGGAGGTCTTAAGACAGGCACTGATACCTGGAGCTCATCATCTTCTTGCCAATGTCAATATTCAATGAAAGCACTTGCAGGAATTTCCTGGAATTTATCTATTACAGAGCTGAATTAGCCACAGTGCTGCCATTCAGTCCAGATGTTTTCTGTGTGTGTATTCCCGTTATTTAATGAGATATACACACAGTGATTACCTAAACATCCAGAAAATGAATGTGGTGATAGAACCAGTTTAGTCTGTTCCAAGAAGCATAAAACTGCTCCCCAGCCAACTCCAGAGCCCATTCAGCAAAAAATTATTATTCCATTTTTTGTATATATGAATTAATGTCTTCGCTCATTGCTACTATTCATAACAAAACTACATGTTAATATTTGTTGTAACATTTGTTACAGCAATGAATGAAAACAATGAGCAACGACATTAATTTATGCATGACAATAGTCATTTGAAAAGGAAAGAGCTTTCCAAAATAATAACAATCTGCATGGGAAAACCATTTGGATGCATTAACAATATCACAATCCTTGTAAGTTGACATCATAATTCAGAAATCAATTTCACTGAGAGTGAAAGAATACTCCTATAACAGAACTGGCTATGATCAAAGATAATGCTTGTGCGCTGGCTATACGCGTGTGTGTTTATCTCTGTGTGTGTGTGTGTGTGTGTGTGCAGGGAATTTTTCTCAGTTAGTTTGACTGCCGTTTTATCGCGCGGTTCTTGTTGTCCCAGCGGTATCCCAGCATGCTCTCTGCCTGTTGGCGGGTGACGGCCAGGCGTGTGTAGATAGCGCTCCGTGGATCCCCGGGTCCCCGGGGGACTCATTAAACCCTCTGACAGCAGCTGCAGGAGCAGGGGTCCACACATGCCCCGCATGCAGGACCAGAAAAACCATCAGTACAGCGACTCACACAGACACCCGTCATTATGGGAACCCAGGGAGAACTCCGCATTCACACACACTGATCACACTAACAAACAGCCACCATTGGCTCCTGCACCTGAATTCTGACCCCTGATTGGCTCATGTGCAGCCATAATCAGTCTCCTGCACTGAGCTCCAGTTGGCTTCATCGCTGTGTTAAGCTTTTATTGGCTACTGTACAGTCACGAGCTCTGATTGGCTCCTCCACACTCCTATTATTGTGGGTTTGTGTACGATTACTGTGGCATGAGACCTCAAAACTATCAGAGCTCAAACTCATTTTCACTAGACTTCAAAAACACTGGCACCAAACCTTAGCGATTTCAGAGTGGTAACAGAGCTCAAGCGAAATGATATCAAACCTCAGAAATAGTTTGTAACCCTTTAGTTTAGGTACTGCAAATAATAGCTTATAAACACATTAATATGTCATGTATAATCATTTGCAATCTGTTTATTAATTATTATGCATGATTTGCTTATGTGTAAACATAGCTAAATGACACTATTTGTGGTTGAGACAGGCTGATCTTAGTAACCACAACTGGCTTCCTGATGCCTGTGCCAGGTCAGAGTTAACCTGGAAAGCTGATCTGGGGCCACCTGTAGTCTAGCAGCTAAGGTACATGACTAGGACCCCTGAGGTTGGCAGTTCAAGACACCAAGTGGAGCTACAGCAAGAACACCACTGCTGTTGGGCCCTTGAGCTAGGCCCTTAACCCCACATTACTCCCAGGGGGAATTGGCCCTCGGTTAGCATAATCAAGTCATGTTGGATAAAAGCATCAGCTAAATGACTGTAATGCAATGTTACAAAGTCAAAGTTAGCTCAAGCCACAGACAGGGTCATTTACTAATGTTCACTACCAAATGTATAGTAATGAATATACAGATTGCTAACAGTTAAAAACAACATATTATTTGTGTTTATGTAAAAGAGTTTTTGCATTACCCAGTCATATCCAAATAGCATTTTTCAACTCAGACAGTGTTGTGAAAAAGCTGCATCAGACTTCAAAAAAATTATGTCTAAACTTGAGCAACGTACGATTGGACAGAAAAAAACCAGTGAGGTACGGCCTGAGTTCTTCGGCTCCCGGTTTTACAGCGGCTGACGCAAGACGGGAATTACAGAAGCATCTCTCTTTTTATGCATAGAAAAGTTTGCAAGATCGCGTGTATCTCTGGCAGAGTCGTCCCTGATGGAGCAAAGAGCGTGAAAAGGAGATTTAGACGATTAGAGCTGATTAAAGCTCGGTTTGTGTGTGTGGGGGCGGGGGGAGCTGGCATTTCCTGCCCCCTTAAGGAGCCGTAATTAGATAGGATCACGCTGTTTGTTTTGGCACATGAAAAGGGCTATGGATTAGGTGTTCTGTATGATAACTGTCAAATCCAATTCACTGCATGCTCCGCAAAGGCCAGAGGCATTTTAACACACACACCCACGCATGCAAACAGACACACACCCACACATGCACACACACACACACGCACACACACAGTTACACTCACACTGAGAGCAGAGTTATTTTTGTTTATGTGGAAATATTAAATGAATAAAAACAAATGTGAGAAAAAGTGTACATCTTAGTGAGTGCGCACACATTGCACACTCTCTCATTTCATGGGGTAATGTACTGCCAGTGAATTGAATGGAGTTTTCCAGGTGAGAACTATCAATAGACCTGCATGGAAGATGTTGACATCATTGACAGTAAATGGCGCTCAGATATGTGGAAGTGTTGTCATGCACACTTGCTGCAAATGACTGGAACGGTTTGCTGGGTTGCGCAGTAGTGGTGGTAGCCCCTGGGTTCTGGGCTTTGTGCAACGCTGGATATTCTCTATATTTTAGGTAGATGATAATCTTAGATGGGATGAATGGCCAGCTCTCATCATTATATATTCATATCATAATCCAGCTCCTCTGCTTTGTGTTAATTATCGAATGCGCAGGTGAGTATCTCAGGAGTCCTTCCCACAGCTGCAGTGTTGCTGTGGTGGCTGGTGGGGGGGAGAAGAATACGCCTCTAAAACAAAACCAACACGCTTGGCTGTTAACTCAGCTAGTGAAAGTTAGCAAACCCCCTGCTCGGGCAGTGGTCAATGTCACTTCTTTCCCCTGTCCTTCGAAAACAGCTCCACATCTGCCTGTAGGCCACATGCACGTTTGGAATAAGGGCACATGAGAGAGTTGTGTTTACCCCAGCTTCTGATTCAGCCGTCCCTGCACTCCTGAGAGGCTTCCATGTACGCTGCTTTTCTCCCTTCCAACCATAATTGCAATTCCTGAACTATAACGAGCTGTTAATTGTTTCTAATGAGACTCTTTTTTAATTACTCATGAGGGATGATTTACTGTCTTAATCCCACAGTATGTCAGAAACAGACACCCGAGTCACAGAGAATGAATATGGAATAATCATTTAAAGACTATTAAGAAAGAGGATCGGGTCACAGCAGAACTAATGTTTGTATTTTCTAGAGAAGAGGTTACATTTTAATTGATTTATTGAAAGACCTACAGCTTAGAGTTCTTGTAGTGTGAGTACCTGGTCATTGGAAATGTACCATCTGTGCAAAATGGAGCAATCCAAGACAAAGCAAACAGTAATGAACCAAGTACTTAAATTCCGATTAAAAACTCTACCTGATTCAATTGGTAACCAGCAAAAATAGATGGACACTTCAATGGGTAGTGGCTAAAAACAACAAAAGAAAGGCATCAGAAATGACCAGGAAATCTGAATACTGCTCTGCAGTGTGGAAATATGGCTTAGGAATGTGAAACTATTCAGTCAACCAGATGTATCACATGCAAAAACATTGTTTCCTCAGGATCTACATATATTTCAAGACAGTACTGATGTACACATATTCCAAACTTAGGGCTAAATGAACTCCAGAATGGTTTCACAAACATCAGGATGAAGTTAAACTCTTTCATGGCCTCTACAATTACCAGATCTAAACATCACTGAACCTTTATGTGGAGTTCTGGAGCACAGACAGTGCAGAGAAGATTTCCACCTCTTTCATCTCTCAAAGTACTGGAGTTTTCCCTTTGAAAAATTGTTTGATATCCCACAAGAAATATTTTAAAACATACATAACAGCTTTCCAAGAGGGAGTGAATCTATATTAAAAGAGTGGTCCGACTTTTACTAGTTAATAAACGTTGTTGATCCTATAATATTCAGTGTTTCCATTATACATACATATATACTGCATGAGATTTTAAACAGTTCAGTTCAGAAGAAGAATCTGATTCAGAATATTTAAAATTGGAATATCAAACGCACCGGGATCCTAAATTATTTAAAACAATGAAAGTGGTACATTTTAAAATGTCCTTGAATCCTCTCATAATTTCCTCTGTCCTTGAAAAGATTAGAGAAAGTTGCTTGTCTGCAGTGAGGAATACAAAATGAAAGATTTCTGACAGTAATGAGCTCACTTTGGGGTTATATTTTATAAAGAGTATGGTTTTCTCCTCAAATGGACATTGTGCTGCTGATAAACTCTAAATCTGTTTCAGTGTGATTCATTTCAATGCCTAGTCAGTCACAATTGTTCTCCTTACCTTTAAGGTCCACTTGAGCCAATCACCTCCTGATTTTACCTGAAAAGATGCTTGGAAAAGGGAGGTTGAGACAAGATCTCACCAAATCAATTTGAAATGTACCACCCATTCACCACCCACATATTTAATTATTTACTTAAAAAAAAAAAAAAAAACAGCACTCGCTGGCGCCCTCATCTGGCTGGTCATACACCTGCAGGTTTGTGGACGAAGCATACGCTGCTTTGTGATCCTCTAATGGCTCAGTCAATGGGTGATTAGCATAACATCTTTAGGCCAAAACCAAAGATGTGTATTGTCATGTGAGACAGCACCTCCAACCTGAATCTGTGAAAGAAGGTCACCATGGAGTGGGGGAGAGGAGGGGAGAATAAAAAAGGACGTTAAAGGGTAAAGACTACACAGTCCACATCATGATGGGAATAAATGAATTGAAATACGGTTTCCCTTGCAATAAGTTATGAGTAGGAAAGATACATCTCATCTGTAATCACGGGGTTCAATAATTAACATATCTGCAGATGCTTGAAAGCTTAGCTGCTAACCCCGAGTAAAATCTGTTCTCGAAACTTAAAATTATCTCATTAGCTGAATATTCTTTTTGTTGGCTGAACTTGGCCTCGCCTATGTACAAAGTGTAAAAACAAAAACAAAAGCAAACAAACAAACACAAAAACATTTGATTTGGTGAATTATTCTGGTGTGTTTTAATATCCCCCATCTGCCTGGAGACAGGTGCCCAGCTGATTTCCCAGTGAGGCTAATTGTTAAACGATTTTCAAACAGGACAATCCAGTAAAAGCCACAGACTGGGACTTCATTGGTGGCCGTTAATTTGTCAACACTTAGCGCTCGCTTATTTTTGCTCTACCTGAATAACAGGCGGTGACATCAGAGCTGTGTGGGTTTCATCTTTGTTCTTACGCTCCATCTGCTGCACAGGAAGTTCATACAGCAATCTGGCTTGCCTTGTGAAATCATACAATCCAGTATGAGGTGGAACACATTTAGTCAACATTACATGAAAATAACAGATTCATTCATTCACCCACGTCTTGTATTCCATGTGAACTACATTGTAGTTACCCAGTAATAACATACGCTTGCCAAGGCAGTTACAATGTAACCACATAGTAATAGGTGCAATAATGTAAAGTGCTGCATAATAATAATAATAATAATAATAAGAAAAAGAAGAATGTTTTATTTTTGTACTGTTAACTGTGATGAATGTGAATGAGCTGAGTAAGGACCCATAACTGTGTAACATTGCCACAGATGATGGAGGGAGAGGAAGTAAGTGGAGAGCAGTAGCTCTCTAAGATCAATTATCTGGGCCTGATGGCAGGGAATCTCCTGACAGTTTCTATTTTAGGCCGTATCACCTGGAGTGCTAATCAGCAGAGAGCTCCTTGTATCTGTGCTGGCGTGATGTATCTCCGCTCCTGTGCTCTATCTCTGCTAACATGGCGTAGCCCTGCTAGCCTGTAGCCCATCTGCTAGTGGCACTGCATCACTGCCGGCACTCTGAATCACACCCCTACATAGTTTCCAATTTACCGCAGGGTCAGTGATACTCACTGATTTCATCAAACACTTTTTTTTTGGGGTATTTCACCTTCTTTTTCCTTTGATTTTGTATCCGTTGTGTATTTACCTGTTCAGTATTAGAAGAAGGACCTAAGAAAAGCCAGAGTAGATTAAAGACACATTTGAGAATTCACTTGTTGAGGGCTATGGGGGAACATTCTGGATTTATGTACTTGGGAGCAGAAATTTGTCGCTTGTTTTTCCACTCTGTTCCACTCTCAGAGCAGAATTCACCCCCCTCCCCTCATTGCATCTATGCTGCAGCCAGGGAGGACACCATCATCTCATGAAGAAGATAATGCATGGAGCTACAATGGCATCTAGCTTGATGCAAACCTTCAATTGCAGCTGCCCTTATTGTACATCTGCATTTGATAGTTGTGATTAGCTGTGAGTGGTGTTGTTTAAATGGGTCTGTGGCAGTACAGCAGTTTCTTTTTATCTGGCTGCAGTCTCAGTCAGATTAAGACACACCTCAAGGTGTGTGTGTGTGTGTGTGTGTGTGAGTGTAACCGGGAGCAGGCGTGTGTGTATGTGTGTGTGTGTGTGTGTGTGTGTGTGTGTGTGTGTGTGCGCATGTGACTGTGTGTACGTCCAGCCAGTGCAGGGAAGTGAGACAGTAATGAATGTGCTTCTCCCTGTGAGCTAGCAGAACCTTCTGCCCTATAATGACACCCTGCCAGCCAATGCGTTTTAATCAGGCCGTGTTCTGGCCCATGAAGGCGGCTACGCCTTCACCTCCACATGATTTACACCTGTGTGCAATCTAATAAAGCAATCATTGATGTGATTACATCCCTGGCTCAAACAGCGCTGAAGTTGCTCATTAGAGCAAAATGCTAATTGCTTTACAGTCTGTGGTTTAGGTTGAGGTGGGAGTGGCCTGTGTACTGGAAGGGGTGAGGTATGTTGGTTTTGTTGTAGCAGGAAGTGGGAGTGGTCTGGGTGTGTTGTTGCAGGAAATCAGCTTGATCTTTGCATTCTGTCACAGGAAGTGGGAGTGGACTGTATCAGAGACAGTCTGTTTGCATTTCACCATCAAAGAAGGTGAAAATGTTTACATTTCACTTTAAAAAATAAGCATATACAAACATTTGCAGTCTAGCTTGAAAGGTTTGCTAGCTACATATCAGTTGTCTCTGGACATCATCAGTTCTTTATTCAACAGTTAACAAGGCTGCTGCAAGGCATTCAATATTACAATTCACTATCTGTTGTAGTTCCCCTTATATAAGCCAACCTATCTTTTGAAGCAATTATAAAAATAATAATCATTATTATTTTACAAACAATTTTTAGGCCTGGGCTCAGGCAGTGGTGTATAGCAGGAACTGGTGCATGTTTTTTAGTTAGGGGAAGTTGAGAATTTGCTTTTGGGTTTTTTTTTTTGATTGAATGCTGTATATTCCCAGAGCACTGTAGTGTGGACATTTATTTTCCTCTAAATCTCCTGTAGCACATCTCCTTCCTTTGAATGTCTGTCTGTATAAGTAGCCTTTCCGTTCTGTCACTGACGCACCAAGACAGTTTACAAGTAAATCAATATTGGGCAATGCTTGTTTGGCTCAGTGATTTATATTTTGAACAGAACTACACACATAAGATCGCAAAGGAAGGGCACAGCTCTGCGAAGTGAAATCAAACTAGGCTGTGAAAACATAAAACATAGTCCCCTTGAGCCTAACTTCTGTGCACTACATTATGGGTGACATTCTGTGTTGAATACTTGGTGCTATATTGTGTGTTTTGGTGCTGTTTTGGTGCTTTATTGTGGGGTTTTGAGCCGGTTTGGTGCTTTTCGAGTGTTTCATTGTATGCAGTTGCATTGACAGGTTTTGTTGGTGAGTTCACAGTTAGTGCACAGCTTTGGAGTCTCTATGAATGAAGCTATTGGTGGAAATACATCAATGAACAGACTGCACTGCAATGTGGACACAATGTGAATTCAGACCGATTGAGGACTCAGAAAGACCCTGCTCAATTATTAGCACACTTTCATCTCTATGGGATAGGGTATTCTCTGTGTTTCTGAAGAATGCTCTCACCTCTATGAGATGGGCTACTCTCTGTGCTCCAGTATGAATGCTCACATCTCTATGGGATGGGCTACTCTCTGTGCTCCTGTAAGAATGCTCTTATCTGTACAGGATGGGCTACTCTCTGTGCTCCTGTAAGAATGCTCTTATCTGTACGGGATGGGCTACTCTCTGTGCTTCTGTAAGAATGCTCTTATCTGTAAGGGATGGGCTACTCTCTGTGTACTGTTGTTGGAATTCTCCCAACTTTATTGGGTGGGCTACAAGGTTCCCCACTGCCATAATCTGCTGTGACAGGTTCACTCTCTCACTAATCCCTGTGTCTTTAATTGGGGTCGTTAAATCAAGGTTCAGGAGGAGCTTTCCAGATATCTCTCTTTGCTACTGCCATGACCCGCAAAACCATGCAAAACTGTTAGCATTAGCCACCACCACAACCATTCTGTCAGTGTCCCCAGTGCTGGAGGGGATACAGAGGTGGCCATATTAATGAAGTGCTTATAGTGCATTATGTCACCAGGAACCATTCAAAGATACTTCAGTGAAAAAGAAGCTGCAGCATAACAGTTTAAAATGCTGCATAGCTTTTTGTCTGCTGTAGTGCTACCGTAGCCTATGGCTGAATGTGAATACATCACATGTATCTATTTTTAACTAGACAATGTGGTTAGTGAACGTTGCAGTTTCATTACCTCTGCTCACTTTAAGGTATATATTATATATAGTGCATGCAGAGCCTGGAGATAATTATAGCAGCTTAATGTGCCTTTGCTTGTGTCAGTGCATCCTTTGCAGGACTCTGAACAGCACTCTCATCTCTGCTCTGTTTTGCCATCTGCATAAGGTAATCACATATGCCTTGCAAAATCAAGCACATTCCCTAGGTTTACTTTTCATGGTCTCCAAAGTAGATCGTCAGAGGTTTTCTATCATTTCTGCCATCATGGGAGGTGCAGGAGTGTTCCGGTGAACTCTGACCTGTGGGTAATCAGTCTAGTCTTCGAGAGACGCCACAGGACGGACAGTAATGTCCGAGGGTGAGATCTGTTTTTGGCTCCTACTCAGGGCTCCGCAGGGATTTTTCATTACAGAGATGTGGAGGGTTGACCCATTGTGACCTCACAGAAGTCAGAGGCCGGCCAACCAATCACCACACCCAGGCCCCTGCCCCAAGATTCATGTGCTTTCTCCTGAAGGCTCTGAGTCACATTTCAATGTGACAGGGGACCCGTTCTGCTATATTATGAGGAACCCTGGGATATCCTATCCGCACTTCGAGCACCTGCAAAGCTGCAGACAGCTCTGATAGACTGAGGTGTGGATGTGCAGACAGATCCCACAGCTGCTGAAACCCAGGCAAAGGTTGTGATTGCAAGTAAATATAGTTTGAGCGCTGTAGGAGATCTGAACTATTTTTACAGCAAACTGAGAACTACCTTGACAAAAGTTCAACGTTTTCACACAGACTCACACACATCATGTGCTGATACATGAACATGCATATACACTCTCTGTCTCTTTGTCACACACACACACACACACACACACACACACACACACACAGGCTGAATGTGTCTGGGCTAAAGACTGGCTGCCTCACAGGCACCAGGGAGGCGCACCATGCTGCACGTTTGTATATCTGCCTTGTCTGGGCCTGGGCTCCAGGTTCTCATCTCTATGCCACAGTCAGTTCAGGTGGGTTACTCTCTGAGTGGGGGGATTTGTCAGATAAATAAAATGGCCATTGGTTATGAGAATTAAAAGAGAGGCTAGCTCTGGCCTACTCTTTCACTGTCCAAGCCAGTAACACTGGGGCCCATATCTGAGACTCTCCATTCATTATGAATGCAGAGAAAAGGTTCTGAGCTCATTAGAGCAGACAGTGCATCTGCAAGAGTCCTTTTGGAATGGAAAGTGTGTGTGGATCTGCTAGTGTGTGTGTGTGTGTGTGTGTGTGTGCATGCGTGTGCATGTGTGTGTGTGTGTGTGTGTGAGTGAGGGGGCATCCATTAGTGAAAGTGTCTGAGCATCTGCTTGCATTGGTTAAAGTGTGTGTATGTGTGCTTCTGTGTGTGTGTGTGTGTGTGTGTGAGAGTGAGTTTGTGTGTGCGTGTTTCTCTGTGTATGAGTGTGTGTGTGTGTGTGTGTGTGAGAGAGAGAGAGAGAGAGAGAGAGAGAAAGGTAATGTGTGTCACTGTATGAGTGATGTGAATTCATCTGTGTGTGTGTGTGTGTGTGTGTTTGTTTGTTTGCTGATGCAAGATTGTTCCACTTTCTTCCACTGTTCACATTTTCATCTGCAAAATATGCAAATCTCTGCAGAGTAAGAGATATGCTATCAGTCTTTCCCTGATCACAAAGAGCTCTGAGGTATGGCAAAAGGTTCCCAGCCTCGTTATGGCTTTTTGCAAAAATAAAATCTCTGAAAAATCGACTGAAATAGTATCCCACCCCAACAGCTGGGGGGTGGGTTTAATTCCAGGTGGCATTAGGACTCAAAATCATAGTTTATATAGAGTTTGGCAAACTTGTCTCATTATTGCAAACTGTGAAAGACACCATGTTGAGAGTGAAGTTCTGAAATGTCTTTTCATTCGTAAAATACACTTATATGAATCAGTGTGTAGGATCAACACAATGACGTATCTGCTAACAACGGAGACAGTTCAGATTCTGGGCTTAGCCCAGACTTTTTTGTAAAAAAAAAAAAAAAGGTTCCTAAAGGGTTCTTTGCTTGTCCTGCTGACAGAACCCTTAAAGGTTCTTCTTTGGTATGGATTGTACTCACAGGTTCTCTGTAGAGCCTTATTCTGAGGGTTATGTAAAGAACCCTTAAAGATATCTTGTATCTAAGATGAACCTTTAAGTGTTCCCCCAGCTGGACAAATGAAGAACCTTTAAAGGTGCTAGAAAGCACTTTGTTTCTAAGGGTGTATTTTGAATTATCAAAGAAGTATTTGTAGTTGCTTGCTTTCACCTTCAGCACATACAGCATATAGCCGAAGATATATTGCTTAAGACGATATCCTCATTCACTTATGATTTGGTTCTTCCTCTTGCAGTTTGCTGTTTGCTTAGTGTGGAATGATCAGTCTGTGAGGTGGAATCGACAATCATGAGAAGACACAAGTGGAAATTAAGGCAGAAATAGCTTCAAGTGCCAATTTCAAAAGCACCAAGGATGACGCAAGAAAGCAATTGTGTGTTTGTGTTTGTATGTTTGTGCTTGTGTGCGTGTGTGTTTTGTCTGTGTATATTTGTTTTAAGTTTGAATGGAAGAGTGCTTGTGTTAGTTTGTGTGTTTTTGTTTGCAAGAGTGAGCATTTGCACTGGTCTTGGTGTGTTTTGCGTTTGGGGGTTTTATGGAGAGTGCGTGTCATGCACAGCCTGAGAGCATATGAAATCGAGTCATTCTGAGGTATGAGTCATTCATTAAACAGCGCTAAGTCTCGCCTCACCTTACCTGAGCCGCCTCTCCATTCACCAGCTGTTTGCTGTGGAAAAAATCCCCAATGATTTCATGCTTTAATATTTATCATGCTTTACTAAAAATATGCAGCTCCATAATACGCTTTTATTGTTCGCCAAAATTCTCCGATAGCATTTCCCGCCGATAAAATGAACAAGCATAAAGTGAGAGATTGGATATGTCAGAGAGACGAATGAGTCTCGTACAATGAAGCTGACTCATTTCTAATGACAGAAAGCTGGGCTGTTGAGGGCCACACCATGCATTAAGCCTGGTGCAGGTCAGTGGACAGGTATCCAAGATGATTATTATGGGATATACAATATCTACGTCTAGGCAGATAGATACGAGTCAGGATCAATACAAGAAACAAACAGGTAACATATATCTGTGTAGGTACAACATACCTTATTTGGTACCAGCTTACTAACAAATTAACGAAACTAACTTAATAACTAACAAAATGGAACCAGGGTATCCCCCCAAAAGTGAAGTAACTCAACAAAGACTTGAATTCTAGCATACATCTTGCTGTGCATTTCCTCTCTCCATGTGTATGTTAATAAAAACAGCTTTCCCTCATTTAATAATACTATGAACAGGAGATGGAAATGAAAATAAATCATAATAACTGGACCAGGCCATTCGGCTCCTTCTCGTCTTTGCAGAAGTCTCTTCAAAGCAAATCTGAGGACCACACCATTTCTCTGTCTGCTGGCAAAACATCTATATGTTGGCACTAAGCCCAGAGAGTGTGGGGTTTATGGACTCCAAGTTAGGACCTGCTTCCTGTCCGCTTGGAGTGAAGGATGGAGCAGGTCTAAGTAATGCTTTATTCATGACTCCATTAATGTTTTACGTAAGTGCTTATTTTTAAAACCTGCTTTTCCCTACAAGACCAGAACAAATATTACTTGTGCTTTATACAACAACTGACCTACTTTCCGCAAGGGGCTGAGCTTAACCAGAAAATTTTTACTCAACTTTCATACAGACATACTGGTGGGAGTTGAAGTCCAGCTCACGTTTATATGTTTCACTGTGTACATTTATTGTAAGCTGTGGACTTCAAATCCCATGAGCACCTTTGCTTAAGGTTTTTCAGAGTTCAGCGAGTAAATGCACCTAGCTCTCAATATCTCTCTGTGTAAAGACAGTATGTATACATTCTTTTATGTATCTGTATAGATATGTATTTCCTAATTAACTAGATGGTGCTGCTTAGAGCAGATGAGACTTGTGCTTCCCAAATTTGCCAAAAGGGCAGTGAAGGATCACCATACTTTCAATATTCTTTATATTTTTATTTAGAAGCGGTTTACTTTTTTCTCTTTTACTAAGCATTATCTCTTTGGAAACACAAAAGTGGATGATCTTATTGCCAACTAAAATTCAGCCATAATGGTTTCCAGAACTGTTGGACAATGTAGTGCTCACTAAAGAGAGCAATAAAACAGGGTATCTTTGAAAAGTGTTTTATATGTAAATCAAAGGGGGGTTTATTATACAGCTCAGTGGTCAGAAAGTTTTTCAGAGTTCTCCAGAGTTCTCCAGCATGACAGTTTCATCGATCTGCTGCTGAAAGAGGAGGATGTCTATAAGGAGCTGTGTAGAGCTTAAGTCTGTCAGATTTCCGGTTTGATGTTAGCGAAACCACATCATGGAGTCATGTTGCACTGAATAAATATTTCATATTCATTTAAGAACATTCAATCAGTCAGATTGGCCAGATAACTAATGCTTTTGTTTTCTCTATTGTTTTGATGCAATGGCTCCTTTAAAAGAGGGTACATTTTCACTGATGAATATTTCGACCTGCAGCTGAATTCACTGAAGTCCTGAATGCTGAAAGTATGAACATCTGGTCATTGAAACTCAATAATTTATGCAAAACAAAGAGTTCAAAGACAAAGAAAATGGTAATGAACCAAATCTGCATTATGTTGAAATTTGAATGTTCAACATTATGGAACTGAAACCCATTTTCAATTACCTTAATCAATCTTGATATTGGTTAGAACGAAAGCCAGCATACACAGGAGTCCAAGGAGGACCTGTGGGAGAACCAGAGGAACCCATTCACATACCAAACAGAGTTGTTGTTTGCCTTATATTTCAGTACTTTAGCACCTTATGTGCTTGTTCAGTGCCCTCACACTACATGGTCCTGATGCATTGTGTGGTTTATGACACTTCATAGACCATGGTGTGTGTTTTAATAGGATCAATTTTCCACTGTCCATATCGAAAGCTTGTCTATTATAAGCTAAATGGCAGTGCTGATCGTAGCACTATTACGGGCAGATCCCTTAGGAATACATGCCGATGGAGCAGCATTGGCTTCAGGACCATGGACAGCGGTGTCCCCTCAGAATTACACACAGTCCTTACCTTCAGCATGATGGACAGCAAGAAGCACTCAGAAACAGAGAGGAGACTGATGTCTGCACATGTCTGTTCTCATGAGGTACCTGCCAGCTACCGACAACCTTTAACACACTTTTACACTTTGCTCAGACTTCTCCTCAAATTCAAGACTTCGCTGCGCCTCTGGCTCCAGCCTTCATGTTATCCTGAAGCATAGTGCTCTGTGATATCAGGGCAGAAGAAAGGTGATCCACGCTCAGCGCTTCTGTAAGGACTAATTAGGAGTTGAAAAAAAGCTTCTCTCTTACAGGGGTCGAGGATGATTAGTGTGTAGGGGTTATTGCGGGTCAATGACGCTGAGTGGAGGGGGGGGAGGCAGACTTCATAAAGAAAAAGACTCCGTTTCTGACATTGCTAATGGCCACTCCATGAGCTCTCTCTCTCTTTCTGTCGCTAATGACAAAATTACAAAGCCCCCAATGTCAAGCTGATATGGTGGGAGAGTCTTACATCTGTTACCTCTCATTACCTCCCATTCCGCTCATCTGAATTACATCTGTGATCGAGCACAAAGGGACCGAACGCTGGTAGGATCTGGCTGCAGGGGAGGCAGGGGGTGGGGGACACTTAGCTATGCCAAAGCCATGCTAAAGCAGGGCCCTGTGTATGAAATCAGGCTGTTAGTAATATGCATGAGAATGGATCCGCCGCATGTTAACATGTCTGTCATAAACAGATAGAGCTATGGATTACTATGTTATCTGTATGTGCCCTTAAAGAATTCAAACCTGTCCAAAGGTAAGAGCAGCCGTGTTACATAATTTAAACAGGGATTTAGATGGTCATAAAGTTCATTGGGCAGGAAGATTAAAAGGTTTCTCGTGTCAATGTTCTCCTGTCCTGTCTTTCCATCGATCTGGGAGCCCTCTGTATCTCAACAGTGAGATTAAATCCTCCCTGCTGCTGCGCTGCAGCAGGACCAGAGGACCAATCAGAGCCCTGCCCCTGCGTAGCATGCCGCCGCTATAGGTCAGATAGCTATTTACAGGCAGATCATTTGTGCAATTACTGCAGGGCAATCACATGACTTGCAAACTCGCAATCACATCCTCTGACATTCAAGTGAACATGTGCTAACTGATTAGCATCTGACTCTTGGTCAATGAGGAGCCTGAATTAGCCTGAATTGCTAATCTTTTATCTGTTATCACTGGATAAATATGCTCTTTTTATGCAAAATCATCACGGATTCATATTATATTGATTCTTCCACCATCAATATCCACATGCACCCCAGAGTCATAGAGATGAGGAGGGGATATAGCTACCCTAGCTCTACCTATAGCTCTGAATGTGAAAGATCATAGTTCTCTCAATGACTGCAAAGGGAACTTAAAGCTTAATCTCATACCTGTGTATCTCATCTGTGTATCTCATACAGCAGAAAACAGCATCCATGTAGATGAGAGAGTTTTTATAGGGGCACAGACAGGAGCCCATCCCGTAGAGATGTGAGCATTCTTACTGGAGTACAGGGAGTAGCCCATCCCGTAGAGATGTGAGCATTCTTACTGGAGTACAGGGAGTAGCCCATCCCGTAGAGATGACCACATTCTTACAGGAGTACAGAGAGTAGCCCATCCCATAGAGCTGAGAGCATTCTTACTGGAGTACAGGGAGTAGCCCATCCTGTAGAGATGTGAGCATTCTTACTGGAGTACAGGTAGTATCCCATCTTGTAGAGATGTGAGCATTCTTACTGGAGTACAAGGAGTTGCCCATTCCATAGAGATGAAAGTGTTTTTATAAAAGAGCAGGGTCATTCTGCGTCCTCAATGATTTGAAAGATTCCAAAGCTGTGCACTCACTGTGAGCACACCAATAAAACTCTCAACTCACATTCTGCATTGGTAAAAGGTTGGAGTGATTTCAGAAACATAACCTGAATGTTTTAGATTTTATTTGTAAGTTAATCATCCCTGCGCAGAGGATAAACAGAAATATTTATGGAAATAAATTCAGAATGGAAAAAAAACGGATTTGATAAACAACCTTTTTGAATATTTACATTCGTCTTAAGGACATCCAATGTCTCACGACTGACAAATCCCTCTCCCACAGATAATTGCTGGAGTGGTGGAAATTGATTAGTAAAGTGCTCTTCCAGTTAAATGCAGCTGTTTTAGATGGGTTTTTGTTAAAGGTCATCTAGTAGCCAGCCCAGCCCAGCGGGTGATTAATCCTCGCAGGCTGGGGTAGCCTTCCCTGAGACTCTGGGCTCTGGTTCTCAGGTCCTCACTGTGCCTGGAGGCCTGCATGATCCATGTAGGATCCATACAGATATCCACACGGAGAGAGGGATGTCATGACAAGGGGTCTAGCCTCAGACTCTAGGGGTCCTGACAGCAGAAGCACAAGCTGGGGGCAGCCTGTAGTCTAGTGGCTAAGGCACATGACTGGGAGGTTGGTGGTTGAAGCCCCAGTCTAGCCACAGCAAGAACGCCATCGCTGTTGGGCCCTTGAGGAAGGCCCCTCACCTTAAGGCCCCTTGAGTAAGGCCCCTAACCTTAATACCCCTTGAGTAAGGCCCCTAACCCAAAAGGGGAGATTGTCGCTTGGTTGGTTAATTAACTGTACGTTGCCTTGGACAAAAGCATCAGCTAAATGACTATAATGATGCCAGGAGTCTCTCGTCACATCAAGGCAAAAGTTGTGGCATTTTGCGTGAATGGAGCATAGCTTATGAGCCCTGTGACAGTTCTGTCTCAGCAGAGCTGCTGTGCATTGCTGCCGTACCCACACAAGGGGGCCCGCTGAGAGGGCAAAGTCAGGCTTCACTCTCTCTCCTGCACAATAATCGTAAGTTGTTGCATACATGGGAATAACTCAATGAAAATGAAAATTTCTCACAAAAAAAAAAAACAATTCTGCCTTGCTCTCACATGGTTAAGGCTGTGTGAGGAAGGTTGGAATGAATGGTCTTTTAAAATGTTTTTGATGCCATGTTCTCTCATGTTCAGGGATTTTTAGGGTGGATGGTTGTGTAAAAATGTTTTTTTTGCCATGTTCTCACATGTTCAGGGGTAGTTGGGGTAGACGGTTGTGTAAAAATGTTTTTTTTTTTTTTAATGCCATGTTCTCATGTGTTCAGGGGTGCTTGGGGTGGCCGGTTGTGTAATTGTGACAGAAATACATTCTCCCACTGTGAAGAGAGACCCTGGCCGTGCCAGTGCGTTTGCTAAGGCGATTACTCTGTATTAGCGCAGTGGGAACCAAGCAGCCAGGTGTAACTGGCCCAGCGGTGTGGTTGCTGCTACTGGTGTGTGTGTGTGTGTGTGCGTGCGTGCGTGTGTATGTGTGTGTTTGTGTTGCTTTTTGTGAGTGTGCATTTGTATGTGTGTGTGTTTGGGTGTCACTGTTTGTGTGTGTGTGTGTGTGTGTGTGCGTGTATGTGTGTGTTTGTGTTGCTTTTTGTGAGTGTGCATGTGAATGTGTGTGTGTGTGTGTGTGTGTGTGTGCGTGTGTGTGTATGTGT
Organism: Albula glossodonta; assembly: GCA_019788955.1. NCBI lineage: Eukaryota > Metazoa > Chordata > Actinopteri > Albuliformes > Albulidae > Albula > Albula glossodonta. Next base: position 530,222 of record JAFBMS010000130.1, on the reverse strand, counting down.
GTGTTTGTGTCACTTTTTGTGAGTGTGCATGTGTGTGTGTACAGGGATTTGTGTATGAGTGATTTCAATGTGTTTTCTATTTGAAATAATGAGACAAACTCAAGGGAACAAGAATAGAATGGTGGCCCCTTTCTAACAATTTGAAAACAGGTACATTTTGTTGAAGCAAAGGCTTTCATTCAAGAAAAGGTGATAAAACTGAAAAAAAACAATATGTTTTAATTTAGATAGAGCCCATTAGCCAGTGCTGTAGTGATGTAAGGAATATGTGTTTGTTGGTGGAGAGGACACAATAGACAGGATGTTTTTCCCACCTTCTGAATGCCCGTGGACTTTGACATCAATTTTTCAATCATTAAAAGCAGGAAGGCAGAGTGGTTTTTCAAGTAAACAAGTGGAATGGTGCTCTCGGAGAGGAGAACCGCTTACAGCATGACCAGAGATTCCCGATGAAAAGATTCGTTTTGGATTTGCTTGTGCGTCTGACCTTGAGTTTCTGACTTTTAAAAAAAAATATTTTAAGATCTTAGTAACAGCAGCGTGCTAGTGGAATGGTCCAAAACGTTGTTATGTCCAAACGTTTCCACTGTTTGTATGGCTTCTGTATTTTCCCTGGGAGATTCATCCACTATGATGGAGAATGCGCAATGAGTCATCCATGGGTCAAGGTTACAAACAGCTACATAATCATTTCTGCTTTTGTCCTTTGTAAAAACACCATCACTCAAGAGAACTCAAGGACATGAGCAGAGAAACAGTGTGCTACTGCATATGTTTCTGTCAGTCGGTGAATCCAGCCAAGTTTATTGTTGGAATTTTAAATAAAGATTGGTGAAAAACATTTTCAGAACATTCTTTAGTCTGTGACCTTAACCTGTTTAAAGTTTTCTCTGTAGGTTTAAATCACCATGTGCATGTATGTCTACAGTATGTAAATCTGTATTCGTGTTTCTGTTGTTCATGTTTACGTGTGTATGCGTGTCTCTACCGCCCTTATTCCAAAACCCCATCTCTCATGGGCTGGGGACCAAAAGGAATGTATTAACATACTGTTGTTAGAGTGGGCCGAGGAGAATACCAGAGGGGCAGTGAAATGGAGGTAATTATGAAACCAGAGAATTATGAAGTCCGAGGCGTGGAGATCACGGCCATGTCTGAGAATTAACTGCAAAATATGAGTGTGTGGACAGCTGGAGGGAGAGTCTCGGTGGGATGAATTATTTATTCACTTACTCTGTGGTGATTCTCTTCCCAGACATTTTAAGTCTTCAACTCACAGAGCCGGAGAAAATTGGACCAAAACAGAGCAGAGTTATTCGTAAACACAATAGACCTTTTACTTGTAAACAAAAACCAGCTGTAATGCTTCACCAGCCAAAAAAAAAAAAAGAGAATTTCAGAGATTTCTTGGTTCCTATGGACTGAGACTGTGTTTTTTGAGATGTCTGGAGTGACCATGCTTGCTGCAATACATTAATGTCATACTGGCTACAGAGCTACCTTAGCCTGGACTGGGAACATTGTGTCCCACACAGTAACATGTGAACATGTGAACTTAGGAAATCAGCAGGCTTAAATTTTGTCTTAGAGGATCATAGTGGATGCTGGCTTTAGTTTTCACCTGTAAAGACCCGAGAAATTGGCTAAATGTGCAATTAACTGTATTCATTGGTAATAATGTGTTGAGTAACCAAAGGGGTACGGCATAGGCATAACACAGGGCTCCTTAAAGGAATGGGGACAACTAATGCAAGACATTCAGAATCATCTGAGCACGAACATACATTCCTGAATGTATGTCTAGATTTAATGTCTGCCAGGCTATGAACTGAATGACAGGCATTTTCATAGCAGGAATGTTCTGGATACCTCCTGAAATGTTCCCCATGCAGTTGTTAGACCGGAGGAATCCCTGTGCGTTGGACATTTTGGCCCAGCGGAAAAAAAAAAAGAAAAAGAGCAGCCGTAGAGCAGCATCCCAAGAGAGAAGCTGACATGCCCCGGCTTCCTCTCTGACAGGCGGAGCAGGAAGTGATGCGTGCAGTGATTCATCCTGCCAACCAGAGGGGGCCGCTCAGGACAGCTCCTCATACATGGGAGCGGGAGAGAGGACATCACCTGCTACACAGGCAGAGGCTAACCCAGAGGCAAACCTTCAGCCCCCCTGCGCTCTGCTTCGCACATGTGCAGCTGGCGAACACTATGACTGATACAGAGAGCTTACTTGATATAAATAATTTGTAACTAAACTAGAGACCAATAAACCCAGGCCTAACCCAGAGACAAAATACAAAACACTGAAACAAAAACCAGACAATCCCAGAACAAAACAAGAGCCACAATAACCACAAGGACATATAAACCCAGACAGCAGAAAAGTAAGTGTGGAGACTACAATGGAAGGGCTATGCAGAAAGAAGGTGGAGCTTATTGACAGAGGGAATGTTATAGACTAAAGATAGTATCTTACAGAGAGAAGGTGGAGCTTACTGAAAGAAGGTGGAAATACAGGCAGAAGGAGGGGCTTACTGACAGTGGGAGGGGCTTATAGGCAGTAGGAGGAGTTTACATACAGAAGGAGGAGCCTCCCCTGGCAGGAAAGAGGTGCAGCTCATAAGGGACACTGTACCAGCTGAGCCCACCAAATTACATTCTATTACCTGTCAGAAATGTGTTTAAACACTGTGTATACTGACAGCTAAAGCAAGTAGTAACTCTTGTGTGCAGGACAGTCAGACTGAGGTTTCCGAAGTTTCCCACAATGCAGCATGACTCATGCTAAGGCTTCTGTTTGGATCTTTTGGGAGGAGGAAATGAAATCCACACCCACCTGCTGTAATGCCAGCCGTGCCATAACATGCCCTGGCTTCGCATGCTTTAAAAGGGAACTTCACCCAGAAATCAGAGCTCTAACTGTGCCGAAACAGACCGAGGGCATGTGTGCTTTCAAACAGGAACTTTCAAACAAGTCCAACCCAAAAATCGTCTTTTGATGGTAAAGTGATCTCGGAAGAAAAAACCTGGAACATTATATTTGTACTGACACAGAAAAAAGCTGGTTTTGTCAGATATTATTTCTCTTGCTTGCAACACACAGGAAAGTTCCTATCCACTGAGAATGTGATTGCGGCATCTCCATCATGAGGAAGACTCAAGCGGCTGACAGTATGAAATTTTGTATGGGGCAGCAGGGGAAACCTGCCTCACAGATCAGGTTGGGAAGGAGTACACCATCACATTTTTATTTTCCCTTTAAACAGGAGGGTCTGGGACGAGACTGTCCTGATGGCTGTGGAAAAAATCTAGTTTTTCCCTCTCCTCATTGGATGAGAATTTTTGTAACCTGCTAGTATTTTATGCATGTTTCATATGGTAATTTGCCAACACGAACCAGGGAACAAGTCCCTATTATTCAATTATTGTTATTATAAATGTGTTATTATAAATGTGCTACATTTTTAATAATACATACATTATTATTATTGTATTATTATTATTATTGTTGTTGTTGTTGTTGATGTTGTTGTTATTATTATTATTATTATTATTGTAATTAATATGAATTATTTAATGAAACCATACTCATAATTATAAAGTACATTAACTTATTATTTGTGCACAAAAGGCCCTGCATAATCTTTCACAGATCCTTCAGACACTACCCCTGGAGACGGCATAAAATGTCTTTTCCAAATCTAGAGCCAAATCTGTTTGAATTTAAAAAAAAATGTTCTTTTCACAAGTTGCCTCTTACATCCAAACATATTTTATATGCCAGCTTATTTTTGCCAATGTGAATGGGAATAGAAATCAGGAATGTAGTCTTGAGACCCAGACAGTGGGATTTTGAGAGGGCTGAAGGCGCACTCTCTCTCTGTAGTGCTTCCCTTTGCAGCCCCAGACTCACCAGAGACATGGTAGCTCAGACACTGGTCAGACTGCACTGCTATTTGGAAATCTGTCATTTTCGACACACACATCCTGTTGGTACAGTTCATATCTGAATCACCAGTTTGAATCCTTGGACTCGATCAGTGTAATTGGACGGAAAATATTGGTTATGTTCCCAAAAATTGGTGGGGCTTGTCATTGGGAACTACCCTGCTGTTGTTAGGCTCATAGGTGAGGGAGTATAATCTTAATGTGTGTGGTCTACAGTGGCTCTGTTTCTCTTTTGAAGGGGGGTGGGGGGGGGGGGTGTCTGGAGTCATCCAGGGCCCCCCATGAGCGATTAGGGACCCTAAGGTTTGGCGGGGGGGTCCCAGTTTGGCTGTGGGGTGGGGGTGGGGGTGTCTGGAGTCATCCAGGGCCCCCCATGAGCCATTAGGGACACTAAGGTTTGGCGGGGGGGGTCCCAGTTTGGCCATTGCACCCCTGTAATTACCCTTCCCCAAGCTGCCGAGGTTCATCTCTCTCATCTCAACGATTTAAATTCTGCTGAGACTTCCTGCCAGCGTATGGCGGCTCCCTGCAGCACAGCTCTGCAGAATGGAGAGACAGAGATATGAGACACCTCCTATCTTCATTAGTGTGACTGATACTGTCATTTAACAATCATTACATGTACCAATAGAATTCAGATAAAACCTTAATTACACATTGAGGATAAATCATTAATCCACCTTAATTACTGACTTGTACTGAAGATGAAACCACAAAGAAAAGGGAATGAAAAGCGTTTTGCAAAGACTCTTTGAGAAGGAAATCAGGCTTTTATTTGTAGCCTGCAAGATTTAAAATGTATCTGATAGGGCTAATTTAAATTGTTGCAATAATGTTCTCCAAAACAAGACTAGATTTTAAATGCACTAGAATTTTGTAACCCTTCTCCTTGACTTTGTAATGAAATAGCATAGTTAGCTTGCATCAGTGCATTATGGTTAATTTTGAGTTCAAGGGTACAAATATTCTGCTCTTGTAAAGAAAATCTCCTTTTTAACTTACAGCACCAAAAAACTGAGGATCAAAGCTTCTTTTTATTCCCTTTTTTATTTTCTATTTGCTGTTTAGTTCTGAAGGAATTTAATTTCATTACCCACCAATTAGGCTGTCTTTAAGCAAGGAGACAACGATCCTGAACAGATTCATTAGTCTTTATTATATGTTTTATCTGTTAATTAAGGCAAGTTCAGAGGACCTAATCAGCCACAATTACGACAGGAAACAGTGCAAAGCCCAAGGCTTTCCAAAAGAATGCTTGTTTGAGTGAGCTTCTAAAATTGATGGCGCCCAGCAATTAACTACTGGGGGGGGGGGGGGGGGGGGGGGCGTGGGCAATGCTGTCAGTAGCACCCTTGGTTCACATTCCAGGCTTACATCACTCTGCTAAAGGCTGGGCGATGTAGCTCCGAGTGATTGCACCACCCATCCATTCTCAGAATGCAAACAATATTTCACGAACAATCACAACGCTCTTACTGAAGGTCAGTCCGTGAATGAGGCCTAAGTTCAAACATGGGCTATGAGACGCTGAAATCTGTCGGATGGAAAGCTGAGAGGAGACATGAGCTAAAGACTTTACCCCTGAAAAACTGACCAGTGTCTATGCTGCTTCGCCCCCTCATGTGACCTTCAGCTCTGGGTGCTGGGACTCTTGATACCCCATTACTGTGGATAACAGTGCTGTTAGGAGTCCCATATCCTAATGGCGGCCGTGTCATGGTGTCACACATCTCTGCCTCTGCCCTGTCTTCGCTGTTTTTGACGTATGCCAATGGCAAAGTCATTTTCCCTCAGGGGTTAATGAAGAATGTACGTAGGCTTGTATAAACCTCCCACCCTACCTCTGCTCTTAAAGGTTACTAAAGAATGTTCTGCTCATGCTCCCCCCCCCCCCCAGTCTCAAGGGCAGCCGAGTCTCAGTCGCCCCTAAGACAGAGTCCCATAAATTCCTATGCTTCAGTCACAGTGAATCATGAATTTCACATTTTACATCAGCGGTTGGCCTTACCTTGTCTAGTTTAAGATCTTTTTGTGCAATGTTCCAGGTGAACGGCGCGGAGTGGGTGAGAGCCATCGTTGCAGGTTCAGAAGAAGGTCGGGCAACTTTAAAAAGTAGCGTGTTGCCAGAGTGAAGGTGATACTGGTGGGAAAACCTTCACTCCAGGGAGGCTGCGCTATTAATACACCCTTTGATGCCAGTGAACCACAGTCAGCTGCTAAAATAAGCATCACAAAAAATGTATTTTTCGTCTCTCTCTGACACCTTGAAAGATTATTAATTAGGGATTTTTGATCAGGCTAATACAGAGGGAAGAAACACCTTTAATAGTGCCGTACTCCTCAAGTCCAATGGCTTGAGTTTTACTGTTTCACTGCTATCTGCCACTGCTTGGTAATTTCCAGAAATATAAATATTCAAAACATATACATAATAAAATGATACTCCAATCTTTGGGAGAGAATGGTAATTATAAAGGCTTGTGATGTGACTGAAACCAGCAAAATTTTGGTGTCAGGATAATAAAATCATTTATTTGTATTTTTCGCAAACATTTCAAGAGCGAGGGAGATGCCTTTAGCCTACATCGTAATAATTAAAATAAATCAAAATCTTACTCAACACGTAAAGTCAGTGTGTTATCCAGTAGCTCACTGCCAGGGAATAGTGCCTGTTATATTAGTGTATTTTGCTATGCTTGTTAAGTTGTTGTGCTGATACCCATGTCATAATTTGACCTGAAAAACGATGTTCTCCATAAATGAATATACAGAATTAGCCAATGTTACATAGTTGTTGTATATTCACAGCTCAAAAATATCACTTACTGTACATCCATAATTCTTCTAAATTGTACAGTTACTATCGGTCAGTATTATTGAAAAAAAAAAAAAACTTTTCCTGGGAAGAATCAGCATTTCTGGAAATGTTAAAAAACAATTTCATCATTACAATAGATTGCATTAGAAAAGATTGAGTGACAAAAATCTTATTTTGAAAAATATGTTATTAGTCAGAGTTTTAGCGTATTGACAACAAACAACACATGATGCAATATTTATATTCAAATATTCAACATAAGAATGGCAAAATCTGAGGATTTTCATGGCACCAGCTGTGTGTCCTCAGCCACATCAGCCGGTTACTGCGACAGCATTCACCCAGATTATACACCCTACCTCTAACATGTTTCATTTGGATTATAAATCTTTTAGTAATAAATGTAATACTATATATATGAATAATATATATAGATTGTCTGTAACACTTCTAATCCAGATCATATACTTTATCTGTAACAGGTTAAATCGGGTTTAAACATTTTGTTAGTAACAAATTAATCTGGATTATACACCCATGTCTGTATCATTTTTTGATCTGGATTATGCTCCTTGTCTGTAACCATTTTTAACTGGACTAATCCGGTTTACAAGTTTATTCTGGATTATGCACCACTTCTGTTGACACTGCACTTCCAAAATGTATGCAGTTTTAAAACATTTGTGCAGATTTAACCAAATTAATTTATTACATACTAAGCATTGAGTGTGCATATTTACCCAGATGGATTCATTACGCACTGAACACATTTGAAATCCTTTCACATTGAACATTCTGTGAGCAGATTTACACACATTGAGTATAAGACAGGATTAAAGGATGAACTCCTCCTGATGGAGTGTCACTTGCACTTTGGAAAATCGTGAACAAAAGTCACACATTAGTTTCCAAACTTAGAGAATGCTAGGCTGGCAGGGGCTCTGTTTGTTTTGTGTATAGAAATGTAATTATAATACAACACCCACATGATCTGACATCTTATTCTTTTCTAACTTCCCATTAAAATCTGGACTCTAGGGAGCTGCACAAACAAACGGCAGCAGAATTAAATCTAGAGTAGAAGGGCTAATTACAGCGGTTTGGTGCTACTGCATGTCTCTTCTGATAAACTAGCGCCACCTTCAGGTCACTCATGGAGGTCAGGGCATGAATATGAATGCCTTGTGTGGTCTCTGGTAGGAGTTTTATATTTTGTTGATCTTTTGGAATTCATCTCATCATTTGGCCTGACAAGGAACTTATCATAAAGCAAAGGGGATTTATAAGCACGTTGTACTTGTGCAGTGAATGAGCTGCAGTATTACACAGCACTATGTGTTCATATGGGGACTTGGAGACATTCTGTCTCTGTCCACTGAACCACTATCCCATGGTGTGGTGTTGTGGGGGAGGGTGGGGGTGGGGCTCACAGTCACCCCACCCCCAATCACACCCTCCCCTTCACCCCACTCCAGGGATGTGGAAAAGGAGAGAGAGACGAAAATTTATTTCAGAGGAAAAACTGCCCTGTGGAGGTACAGCAGATAGGACAACAGCCCCCTCTAGTGTATAAATCCCATAATGCAGCTAACTGCGATGAACACTTGCCTTGCCACCCTGACCTGTGGGTGTGTTCCACTGCAATCTTCTCTCATCCCTCCATCCATTATCAGAACATTGGTGGAAGTGGAAGAAAGGAGGGTACATTCTCTGAGTACTGGGATGCACCCTGTTACTATCATGGCGTGATGGATTGTTGGATTGAATTGCAGTGATGGTTGCAAACCTGTACCCCCCTCTGTACTACTGTAATTTCAGAGTATGGTTACTCAATCCAGCTCTGGAAGTAAATAAAGAATGACAGAGGCAGAGAGAGAGGGAGGTGTTGAGAGTGGAACAGGGGACAAAAGAGGAGGAGATGGACATACAGAGAAAGAAAAGGAAAGCGATACAAAGAGAGGGAACAAAAAAGTGGGCCGCAGAAGAAAAGAAAAAGAGAAAAGGAAAAGAAAGAGAGGCACGTAAAGAGAGAAAGATAAAATACAAAGAAGGAAGACAAATCTACAATTAATTTTATTGATGTTAAGATACCACCATTTCCACCCCCACAGTCTGCCCTCCTAAAATCCCACAGGCCTCTGAGACAGTCCAGCCTGTTTCTCTCTGGAACGCCTGTACTGCTGGCCCAGCCATGTGGCTTCCCTCCAGACTGCCTCATGACCAGCGCGTCTGTCTGTCTCTCTCTCTCTCTCTCGCTCTCTCTCTCTCTCTCTCTCTCTCTCTCTCTCTCTCTCCATACAGATCTGTCTTACTGTTTAGTCACATGTCGCTTTGGCTGTCAGCTGTGACATCAATCATACTGAGGCCGGAGTCTAGACTGAGTCACAGAGCTCACAGTTAGAGTAGAGAATCAAATACAGTGTTCAGAGTTAAAGGAGAGACTGAGAGACTTAGATACAGTGTTCAGTGTGAATAAAGGGCTTTAGCTACAGTGTTCAGAGTTAATGGAGAGACTTAGATACAGTGCTCAGTGTGAATAAAGGACTTTAGCTACAGTGCTCCAAGTTAATTGAGTGAATGGGGTTACACTGTTGAGTTAAAGGACAAACTTTGAACAAAAAGAGAAAGACAGAAAGAGTTATTTTCACTATTAACAGTGAGATTGAGTTACAATGTTCAGTATTAGAGGAGAGATTGAGTTTCAGTGCAAAAATATTGCAACAGTGTGTGTAATAGAGTAACAGTGCTGAGTTAATTTAGAACAGTGTGTGTAACAAAGTAAGAGTGCTGAGTTAATTTAGAACAGTGTGTGCAATAGAGTAACAGTGCTGAGTTAATTTAGAACAGTGTGTGTAATAGAGTAACAGTGCTGAGTTAATTTAGAACAGTGTGTGTAATAGAGTTACAGTGCTGAGTTAATTTAGAACAGTGTGTGTAATAGAGTAACAGTGCTGAGTTAATTTAGAACAGTGTGTGCAATAGAGTAACAGTGCTGAGGTAATTTAGAACAGTGTGTGTAATAGAGTAACAGTGCTGAGTTAATTTAGAACAGTGTGTGTAATAGAGTAACAGTGCTGAGTTAATTTAGAACAGTGTGTGTAATAGAGTAACAGTGCTGAGTTAATTTAGAACAGTGTGTGTAATAGAGTAACAGTGCTGAGTTAATTTAGAACAGTGTGTGCAATAGAGTAACAGTGCTGAGTTAATTTAGAACAGTGTGTGTAATAGAGTTACAGTGCTGAGTTAATTTAGAACAGTGTGTGTAATAGAGTAACAGTGCTGAGTTAATTTAGAACAGTGTGTGTAATAGAGTAACAGTGCTGAGTTAATTTAGAACAGTGTGTGTAATAGAGTAACAGTGCTGAGTTAATTTAGAACAGTGTGTGTAATAGAGTAACAGTGCTGAGTTAATTTAGAACAGTGTGTGTAATAGAGTAACAGTGCTGAGTTAATTTAGAACAGTGTGTGTAATAGAGTTACAGTGCTGAGTTAATTTAGAACAGTGTGTGTAATAGAGTAACAGTGCTGAGTTAATTTAGAACAGTGTGTGCAACAGAGTAACAGTGTTGAGTTAATTTAGAACAGTGTGTGTAATAGAGTAACAGTGCTGAGTTAATTTAGAACAGTGTGTGTAATAGAGTAACAGTGCTGAGTTAATTTAGAACAGTGTGTGTAAGACTAACAGCGCTGAGTTAATTTAGAACAGTGTGTGTAATAGAGTAAAAGCGCTGAGTTAATTCAGAACAGTGTGTGTAATAGAGTAACAGTGCTGAGTTAATTTAGAACAGTGTGTGTAACAGAGTAAGAGTGCTGAGTTAATTTAGAACAGTGTGTGTAATAGAGTTACAGTGCTGAGTTAATTTAGAACAGTGTGTGTAATAGAGTAACAGTGCTGAGTTAATTTAGAACAGTGTGTGTAATAGAGTAACAGTGCTGAGTTAATTTAGAACAGTGTGTGTAATAGAGTAACAGTGCTGAGTTAATTTAGAACAGTGTGTGTAATAGAGTAACAGTGCTGAGTTAATTTAGAACAGTGTGTGCAATAGAGTAACAGTGCTGAGTTAATTTAGAACAGTGTGTGTAATAGAGTAACAGTGCTGAGTTAATTTAGAACAGTGTGTGTAATAGAGTAACAGTGCTGAGTTAATTTAGAACAGTGTGTGTAATAGAGTAACAGTGCTGAGTTAATTTAGAACAGTGTGTGTAATAGAGTAACAGTGCTGAGTTAATTTAGAACAGTGTGTGTAATAGAGTAACAGTGCTGAGTTAATTTAGAACAGTGTGTGTAATAGAGTAACAGTGCTGAGTTAATTTAGAACAGTGTGTGTAATAGAGTAACAGTGCTGAGTTAATTTAGAACAGTGTGTGCAATAGAGTAACAGTGCTGAGTTAATTTAGAACAGTGTGTGCAATAGAGTAACAGTGCTGAGTTAATTTAGAACAGTGTGTGTAATAGAGTAACAGTGCTGAGTTAATTTAGAACAGTGTGTGCAATAGAGTAACAGTGCTGAGTTAATTTAGAACAGTGTGTGTAATAGAGTAACAGTGCTGAGTTAATTTAGAACAGTGTGTGTAATAGAGTAACAGTGCTGAGGTAATTTAGTGTCAGATAGGTATATCACATTCATATTGTGTCATTCAGTTAGATATCATAGAATACCTGATATGGTGCACTGAGAATGCAGCATTGATCTGATGCTACATGATTTGCCTGGAGACCAATTCATGATTTATAAACTAAATAAGAGTGATTATGAGAGGATTAGGCTAACGCAGTATTTTCTCAGAAGCTTTCTGGGACTCAGTGCTCAGGGCCTGTTTTATCCATTGGCCATCTGTGCAGATATCACAGTCTTACGGCCTCGCAGAGACACACTTACTGCTCCAACTTTCATTCTGTGACAATTTCAACACTCTTAAAAGTTTACTGAATGTCCGTTTGCTCTTTACGTTTTAACCTTTTATTTAAAAGAAGAAATATTGTTCTTGAAAACAGAAAGATTTTAAATCCTGTTTTCACACACTATTAATTACTAATTACTATTACTAATTACGCTCTCCTTCCCCTCCACTCCCTCTCCTGACACCAGATTCCTCAAAACTCGTACAGAATCTAAAAACAGTCGTTCCAAATGATTTAAAAACACTTATTGTTACACACGATTGACTCTGCGTTTTCAAGGAAAACCACAAATCATGTCTTGATAAAAGACAACAACGGGGGTTTCTGCGATTTACGTTTCATTTTTACTATTTAATAACCATCTCTGGCCGGAGTTGTCTCGAAATACCCAAATTACTTCAGTTTTAAGATCAAAGTTCTTGGCTTTTCATATTTCACTGTGGAAGTGTGCGAGGTTTAAATTCAGCGTCGACGAAATCTATTAACGCTGTGATAGCACACACATGGGGTTGAAGATTGCCTGTAACTGAGAATGCAGAGGGGCGAGCAAGTGTATGTTTCACATACGATTGCAACAGCTTTAGGATTGACATTACGGAGTTAATGCAAGCTTTCTATCATATACCGACCTGTGTTAACGAACATAGAGCGTGTTACAATAGACTTTAAAATTTTCCGCCCGAACAGGGACTTGAACCCTGGACCCTCAGATTAAAAGTCTGATGCTCTACCGACTGAGCTATCCGGGCTCTTATTAGTATTTTTTACTTTGAGTACTACTAACAGATTAACACGGAATTAGTTACTGATAAGAATGATGGGTTAAGTTACATTGCACTGACGGTACAAGTATAATAGGACACAGTTTGTACATTAACCAGCTCGCTCTCAGTCGTGCTGCTGCTGTATCACCTTGTCCCCTTACTTCCGTCACATCATGGACTCGTGCTGATATCTACTGAAACATTTTCCCTCGAACCAACAGCCAATTTTCTGATACAAAAATGAATGGTTACTTGTGCTTTCTATCGCCCTACTTGTGCTACTGGCAGCATATATATTTAAGTCCATAACTATACAGAAGAAGCAAGTATACCTATATGATGTGTATTTTGGAAGTCAGGGCATACCTGCAAATCCTCTCAAAACTAGGACCCATTTGATGGTTGTGGAATCAAACTGTAAATTCTTATTTATGGAAGAACATTCAAAGGTGGATTACAAAAGACAATTCCAAACCATTGCAGATGTGAAAATAATTTAAAAAATAAAATTGTGTCGAGTTATTACGACAACAACAGCAGCAACAACAAAAAGAACAAGAAAGCAGTGTTGGGGACTGTTATTCAGATGAGACGAGGAACTGGCGACCAGAATCACAGAGGTTAATAAAGTTACAACGGCACTTCATGAAAGAGTAACGCTGCATCCTGCTCAAATTCTTTAAAAAAAAAATAGCGTTCTTTATCTGGATACCTAAGCAACCCCTATGTGTCCAATTGGCTATGTAATACTATGAATTCCCAAATCCCAATGGTTCCCCTAGATGAACACTTCAAATGACTGACCGTTCACCAAAGCTGCCAGCATTCGTTGTGAGCGTGCACAACTGCCTGCCACTTGAGGGCGCCACAGCTGTATCTGTACTTTTTTTGGATTTCCTTTCTGACAGGTAATGAAGGTATGCTGAAGGTACACTAACATGCATGTACATGCAGAAATATGAATAATCCGTTTTCATTTGGAATATTTGACTTGATTTAACATGCTACATATCTTTATTACTTAAGTATCTAAGTATAAGTACAGATAAATCAATCAAGTCACACTACGGTTTACATCACCCCTGTCTTACTAAGATCCAGCACATGATAATTCAACTAAATCATATCATAATTTATATTAAATTACCATGTTATACTAAGATCAAACAGATGACACATCAATCAAAATTATTACCCCAACCTAGCCAAACCAAAACGATGCTTTGGTTGCTTAAAATAAAATAGAATATATTTAAATAAATAAAATAAAGATAACGTGAATAAATAAAGATTTGATCCATTGAATATACAGACATCATATAATCAAGTCACCCAATACATTGTGATTAGAACTGTCAGTTACTAACTTGTTGACAACAAAAACGTTGATTGCGTGAAGTTATTTTTTACTTGCTGTTTGTTTCAACTGCCTCGCCTTTAGCCCTAAAAAAAAATCTTAATTACCAATTAAACAATTCATTGCATGGTTACTTCTCTTCACCTGGGTTCTCGGGACTGAACCTGCAGATAGGGAACCACTGAGTTACCAATACGGAAGCTCCGCCCAACTTCCGTGTAATTTAAACATTGCCCTACGGTATTATATTGTCGAACCATAGATTTGAATAAGTGCGAACCAGAAATCTTTCAGTGAAATGAGGTACCATGTCTATATTAACGCTCCTACATTAGTCCACTGGTTCTTTTTGTATTTAATTTCATTTTGTATTTATTTATACAGGCTATATGTAAGACAGTGCAACCTACAGAAATAGTTTTGTACACAAATAGTTTTGTGCCCTCCAGATTTAAGAGATAATAAATAGAAAAAGAAAAAATATAAAAAATAAAAAGATTGTATTGCTGACGGTGAAGGAAATGTTTAATAAATATCATGAAAGAATAAGGTATAAAAGAAATGATGGATGAGAACTGACAGAGCGAGAGAAAATATTCTTTACGGACTAAATAATAATTACCTAGTTACAGAGAATGTGATATGCAGTTGATTGCAAACGTATGATTGCACGTTTAACCACAGAGTTTACATAACTATGACATATGGGACTATATATCTATTTATCCGTAGAAATAATGAATTCATTTAACCTCTATGCACAAATAAATTTAATGTTTATAACCGATAAATCTGTATACTCGGTAAGGGCCATTCCGAAATGGAGACATATCTATGGTTTTACGTGTGGTACGTAAATGGTGGGGTGGACTCGTCCAGGCGAGAAGGCGGTCAGAGACACGACTTCCTGCTCCGGGGGAAGCAAGAAAAGCAACCGCAGACGAAAGCAAAGAAAATACGCACAGCATAGACGTAGGTTTGTGTGCATTTCTGGTCATTTCAATTTCTGATAAATGCACTAATGGAATGCAAAACATAGCTGGCATTGACCAGAATGTTTTAAGTTAACCGGATGTCTTGCTTCCTCAATGCTAAGTGTCGCTGGCTGGCTAGTGGTAGCTGCCTAGCCAGCTAATCAGAACTCTCAACAAAGGCGATTGACTGGCAGGGGTTTGACTTCCCGGTCCTGACTGAAATTCTGCGAAAATTGCGGTGCGCAGCTTACTGCAGTTCTCGCATGACGATACTTTCAAGTGCATCACTCAAACAAATCGCCTTTGGTTTACAGACAATTACAAGGTAAATGTGGCCTCCTTTTGTGGAAACATGCGATCCCGCCGACGATTTTAAAGCTAGCCAGACAGATAGCTGGCTAACGTTAGCACGATGGATGGACATTTCCACGGATGATCAGAATTGGCTCATTTTCGTTTGGTGATAGGCTTTAAGGTAAAGCCGACAATAATAGGGGCTAACATATAATGGCAATATTTATCTAGTTATTCCCCCTATCCCTCATCCCATGTCAGGGTTCTGTGTTTCAGCAGCTCGTTAACTATCTAGCAGAACATGTAACCGTATCATCGCTTGTGTTATTAACTTGCTAACGGACCACGCTTTGTAACTATGATCAGAGTGGTCCAGCTATCGTGACCAGTATCTCCTCGTTGATGGTTATTTGCGGTTGCACGTCAAATTTACGTAGCAGTCAAATCTTTGCTGGGTAACTAATTTTACTCGCCAGTTGGCCGGTTTGTATATTAAAGTAATTGATAAGCTTGGACTAAATTGAAGCGATGGTTAGCTTGACAACTAGCTGACTACTCGTCCTAACACATGTGCTTGTGTGTGACAGTTCTGTTTCAAACCACTGAAGAATGCAGACGTTTTCAAGTGTCACGGTGGGGCGAATTGTAGCCTGTACTTAAAGCCTCTAGCATGAGTTTAGAAATTGCATTGAAGTCATTTCAAATCTGTAAGTCTCATTGGTCATTCACAATGATGCATTGTGGGAAGAATATAAAAGTGCCTCCTGCGTTTGATTTAAAAAGCTCCACGCCCATGTTCTAGCCAAAAGTTTTAGCCCACAAAAAGTTTGGTTTTAGATCGTCTGATCATTTACAGCAAGCAGTCAGAGTTTTACATTCCAAATAAGAAGTTCATCAAAGTTCATCAAATAAAGTAAAAGACAAAATAATCTTTTGTTTTAGGGCAATTCTGCAAATAGTGCAACAATAAAAAAAAAAAAAAAAGAACAAAGGTGCAGAAAGTCATGAAAAAAAAAATCTTTCACCAATGCTGTAAAACAGTACTTGAGAAAGGCGGAACACCACATCCCACTTTGACCGAATTGATGTGATTTCTTAGAAAATGTGAGATGGTGCTCTGAACTGAACTGCTTTTTCCCAGCCTTGTGAAAGTAAGATTGTGGAGAAATCATGTTTCGTAGACATTATGTGAGAGATGTATCAAGTGATGAAGGTGTGGCAATTATGTGATCCCTGACTCGCCCCCCCCCCCCCCCCCCCACATGTTCCCAAGGCAACCCACAACCAAGCCAATGACAGACGGGAGGATCTACGTGGGGAACCTTCCACCGGACGTGCAGGAGAGAGACATCGAGGACCTTTTTTTCAAATACGGCAAGATCCGAGACATCGAGCTAAAGAATAACCGAGGCACTATCCCTTTCGCTTTTGTCCGCTTTGAGGACCCCCGGTGAGTATCCGCATGTGCTGGGTGGGGGGTTGGGGGGTTTCATGGTGGCATTGTGTTGTGGGGTTGGTGGGGTATACTGTTGGATTTGTACAGCTGCATCGAGTCTGCTGGTTGTCATGTGTGGTTATCATGTGCTCTGTTCCCATAGAGACGCAGAGGATGCTGTGTACGGTAGGAATGGCTACGGGTTCGGTGACTGCAAGCTGCGTGTGGAATACCCTCGATCTTCCTCCTCCAAATTCAGCAGTCCCATGGGAGGGGGCCCCAGGGGACGCTTTGGGCCCCCCACCCGGCGCTCTGAGTTTCGTGTGATTGTGACAGGTACGTTGGAGTCACTTTTAGATGAGACTACTGCAGCAGTTGTTTGACTGTGCAAGTTATCAAGTGGGACAGTATGGTCAGTCTCCCTATTAGAGACACGCACCCAAAATATACCCAGTATTTAGACACCTAAAATATCCAGCACACAGTGTACACACACATGCATGTGCTACACCTCACACTCACACCACACAGTTGCACACTGAGAAACACACAGACACCATAGCACACAGGGTTACACTCACACTCTCATGCTGTGCTTTGACCAAACTGCTGTCAGAAGCTGTGGAACTGGGGTAGTGGTCAAACACAGCAGCATGTAGCTGTGGGAGTGGCAGCTGTACTGAGGTCATCATTGTGCGCCGCTTGTAGGCCTCCCCCCAACTGGCAGCTGGCAGGACCTGAAGGACCACATGAGGGAGGCAGGTGATGTGTGTTTTGCAGACGTGCAGCGGGACGGGGAGGGCGTGGTGGAGTTCCTACGTAGAGAAGACATGGAGTATGCTCTGCGCCGCCTGGACCGCACTGAATTTCGATCTCACCAGGTAAGCACACCTGCACCAGGTTAACATGGATATATGAAGACACATTCACGAGGTGACACATACACAATGTGTGTGTGTGTGTGTATATATATATATACACATACACATACATACACACACACACATAGACACCCTGCTGCAGGTAGCTGCATCTCAATTAGCATATACCTGCACCAGGTAACCACACCTGTGCGAGCACACCTGCACCAGGTAACCACATCCACGCAAGCATGCTCCTTTGGGATAGGATCTCAGGGAAGGCGAGGGTTTGATGAGCAGAGTTCATCACTGGCCATGAGGTCTGAGGCTCGTACTCTTTCGAAAGGAAGATAAAACACGGTAACACTGGAGTGTTGTGGCCAGTGGAAAGGACACTCCCTGTTCTCTGTCCTGGAGTTCTTAACGTTATCCTTGCTTTCCGGTATCGGTATTAAAAATTGCTTGACCTGATAACATTTAGCTGAATTTATGCCACATAATTGACAGCCCCAGTGTGCCAGTGGTTTTTAACCAGTAGCTGATAACTGCAAAAAATAAATACCAATTGTTGTCAAAATTAAAAAATTCAAATTCATATTTAAAATGGCAAAAGGAAATGTGTTTCGAATTTGAATTTGGGTTAGGTAGAGAAACCAGTCTTTTTCAATTTTCTGCTGCTTTTCAAGGTGCATTTTTGGTCCTCTTATTTCACCTGCTGAGTCCTGAAGCAATGGCCCTTGTTTGCAGCACGCAGCAGCAGTCAATGGCTGAGAGCAAGCGCTAATGCAGTGTTGTTGCCGTCCTGCAGGGGGAGACGGCGTACATCCGGGTCCACGAGGAGAGAGGATCCAGTTGGGGGTGCTCACGGTCCCGGTCTAGGTCCCGTGGACGCTACTCACCCCCCTACCAAAGCCGGGCCTCCCCGCCACCCCGCTATCTGTCACCCCCCGCCCGCCGTCACTCCTTTTCCCGCCACAGCCCCCCTTCTCATCACAGTCCCCCACGCCACTACCGATAGACCCTCCTCCCCAAATCCCCCATCCCCCAAGTCCCTACCCTCTCACGTACCCACAACAGGCCACCAACAACTGGAGATTTTTTTTTTTTTTTTTTGTCTGTAATTTACATTCCGTTATCAGGACTCTCCCCCCCCCCCCCCCCAAGGCCTTGGAATCCGGATCCGTAGAATATACCCTGAGAGACACTGGTTTGGTGGTTTGGCGGCTGCCACCAGGGCTAGAGAGAAGGAGAAAGGGAGAGAGTGTACGCTGCAAGGAGTGTCAGAAAGACTGTGGACGCTTCTCTGTGTGGAGCGCCGATGCACAAGCAGGAATGTTCCGCACCATGGGAATGAGCCTGTATCAAAAGTGCAGGGCTTATGGTGTTTCGCGTCTCCTAGAGGTGTTCCTTTTCGGATGAATACTTTTTAATTTTTTTTTTTTTCCTCCAATGTGGAAAGAAGCTCTGCCTGTCGTCATGGAAACCTGTCTTTCTGGAAACAATCCTCCAGCCAACATCTCGACAATTATGTGGCTTATTTCGTATCGGGTTTTGTTTTAAGTAAAAGAAACAAAACTTTAACAATTTTAAAGTAATTTCTCCCTCCCCTAAATGACTTCCACATGTCCTCCTTTGTATCTTGTAGTGGCTGTGAATAAATGAAGATTTTTTTTTTTTTTTTTTCAATTAAAAGGTGGAATCAAGCTAATCTGCTCCCTTGTGTTTGCTGTGCTTCATGTCACTGGAGGTCACATGACCTCATCTCTTCCTACTGTCATGAGATTCTTTTATTCAGAATGTAGAGGTTAAATATCGACTTTATAACAATGTAATGAGCCAGATATGGTCAACCAAAAGATATGTTTATCTGACAGTATTTGTATAGGAAAATGTCAACATCTAGCTGGATATCTCTATATGAGCATAGAATTTATATGAATATGAATATGAAAAAGCGGAGGTATTCTTAAAAGACAAATCTTTGCCCAACACCATACCCTAATGTAGGTCTTGTAGGGCATTGTTTTTTTTCCCCCATTTCTAGAGGTTGTATGCTGTCTGCATTTAATATTGTATGAATTATAGCATTCTACGTTTCAATGTAATATTTCTCTATCAATAACTTCAAATACTAATTATCTTGAGGATTTTCATGATGACTGAAGACGTAATAGACTGAACCTTTGAGTGTCTTGTAGCGAGGCCTAGCGCAGGTGAAGGTGTTGTAGCTCAAGGGTTAAGTTCAGTTTAACTTGGCTCATATTCCGGTTGCTTACGACGGTGAAGGATGCTGAAAAAGAGAAGTTGCTGTCTTGGTCCATTTCCGAGCGCCTTCTCATGCAAAAATAAAACACCTAGTATTTTCACGTCCCGTATATCATGACATTGCTAGATTATTTTTATTGTGCAGCCGGTTTTAGTTATCTGCACTTTATCGCATAAACACTTGGGCTTACTTTCATTTCATTGAAAACAAGCTCATATTTACACGACAAGCCGGCGATGTTCGTCTTTATGCTTACATGGAGAGCACTGTGGCCCCAAACCCCAAGAAAATGTAATTTAGATCACTGATTAAAAGAACTAGCCTTCACTCAAAACACGGAATTAATGTCACCTGTGAAGCGTTTAAAAACGAGTTTCGCATTTATGTCAGGTTGTTTGTGTATGAAAGAAGTGAGACAACTTGTTGGATTAGAGTAGTGGTATATGGAAGTTTAACAATAACCCGAAATAACCCAAATAATCAGAATACAAATCCCCGTTTGCTTGAGAATATCCTCATCGACTGAGCCGAATGTGGCGTCCCGAAATATTGTGAGAATTTTGAATTATGACAACCACTGAGATATTTAAAGTATTAAATAAAATGTTACTGAAGAAAATCTGAATGCCGATGGCTATGACAATTATGGTGTGTTAGTCCTACCATGTAACAGGGGCAATGAACGGTCTGACAGGAATGTGAAACAATCGAATCTGAACTCCGTTACTTTCGGTTTCCGTTCCCTTACTCACTGACGGGTATAGTGGTATTAAACCAGTAAACACGCAACACCAAGGCGCATATACATGTTTAATTCCACGTTTTCCCCCTACTTATGTATCCGTTGATTTTCTGTTGGCTTTTAATCAATTACATTGGCTTTTTTTTAGTGTACACAACGGTTTTATTTTTCTTAAAGAAGACTTAATGGCTGTAGGCCGTATGCTTTTATTGCGCTTATCAATACGGCTGATTCAGAAAGGAAACCGAATGTTTCTGGTTTCGAGGAAACGCAGATCGGTGATGTTTCAGAAGAGGCGGGGCAGCAGAGAATAAATACCGTACCCCTCAGCTGGACCTGGACAGTTCAAGATACTGAAACCGGGACAGCCTTTGCAACTGTAAGGGGATATATTACGACAGAAGAAATCTTTTCACAACCGGTAAGTGTTTCTATTAGTTTTTTCAACTATAAAACAGATTGTCATTTAATTAATACGAAATGGTAACCATTAGTTTACTTTCGCCTTGTTCTTTTTATCAATTAGTAGCTACGTCAGTCTCCTGTCAAACATTTAGACACATTTTAACTAAATGTAAAAGTATTACTTGAATTACTGTGGTGTCGAGTTCTAGTTTCTCAACTGGTATTTGCCCATCGAGGAGACAGTTGTATGTAGGATAACGGTTAATAGCCTACGCAGCTCAGGATAAAGGTAGTATAACGTCTTAGTTAAAAAAAACCTAGATCCAATAGCAAGCCTATATATGCCACTTGAACTTCTGTTTCACTTGAGTTTAAGGTTAACCTGCACACGTTATCACATTAAAACAGGATAACAATCTGTCTGTAGACAAACTGTGAGATACCTGGCTAACTTTTGTAGCCACCAGTTTAAAAATCGATTCAAGTGGAAGGTCCTATGCGATTTGTGTTACCCAGCTTCAGTTTAGACACTTTCGGAAATAAATTCTTCCCCTGGTGCATAGTTTACCTTTTGATACTGTCACAACTCTATATTACAAGTGGTATTGCCTCCCCAGCCACTATTTCGCGACTAGTATTATATATATGTAGGTGATGAAATTCATAGCACATTTTTTCAAACCCTAATTACTCCATCACTGATAGAGATTAAAGCGTGGCATTTTCATCACTGCTGCTAAAGCCACCAAAGGAAACTGTGGAATATAGACTGATGCACAAGACAGTTACCTCTGGCTTTTTTGATAGAAAATGCTGCATCCCCTTGGGGAACATGTGTCTTGTGTACAGTACATTATCTTGGTTATTGGTTTCACCGCACATACCTAATCGCTCTGTGGTAACTATTTTCCCACAGACAGCTGAATTAAACAACAATGGATTGCCTAACTATCAAGCTCCTTAGTGGAGAATCATTCACCCTGTCTGTGAGTCTGGACGTGACGGTTGCCACCCTGAAGCACCAGATCCATCAGCATATGGGGAAGGGGTTCGAGGTTGCTAGGCAGCGGCTGACCGCACAGAACGGGCAGAGGGTCGACCTCAGCGACAACTCCAGAACCCTACGCCAGTACGGCCTGACACCAGCGTCTCTGGTTTACCTGCTCATCACGGAGCCAGCCATGATCCAGGTGTTCCTCAAAAACGAGAAGGGCCAGACACATACTTACGATATCCAGCGAGACGAGACGGTCAGCCAGTTCAAGATCAAAGTGCAGGCAAGGGAGAGTGTCCCAACCGACCAACAGAGGCTGATTTTTCAAGGGAAGCAGATGGAAGATGGCAGAAAGCTGATGGACTACGGAGTCCACTCTGAGAGCACGATTTATCTTACACTGCGTCTGCGTGGAGGAGCTCCGGAGTAGTCTTCACTTCTTAAAAAGCAAACTATACTTAATTTATACCTGGCCCAGTGTAGAGTTAACGTACGACCTTCTGTTTTAAAGCATTGATTTGCACTGTTCAGCATCAGAAGCATATTCTTATTTGTATATTTGTTTTTTTTTAAAAGACCAAAAAGTAGATTTGAGATAATGCACTTTGCAAAGCTGATGTTAATGTCAGAACCTGAAAATAATTTTTTGGCAGATATTGTGACTAACTGGGAACACTCATAACATTCCTCCATAACCAGAGTTTAAAAAACAATGGAAAATAAATTCCATCTCTGAGCAGTTAACAGATTTGTTTCTCTTAAATTGATAATACTGATGTATTCTTATTTAGTATTAATATTGAATATAAATGTTTAAGATGCATGTTAAATAAAAATATTTTGTCAATAAAGAATGCACTGGCTGTCATTACTCAGCACAGTGATGTAGAGTTGTCAATCACACAGTCACCTCACTGAGACACTGAGGTCCATACAGGTAGATGAATTACAGGTGAAAGCACGTACCTGCAGAGTCCTGAAGCTCCCCTGAGCCAAGGCTGGCCGGCCCACGGCCCACACATCAGCCTATATCTGGGGTTGGGGTTGGGGTTGGGGGAGCGCACTCCTCCTAATGCTGGGTAGGTATCTTGCTGTCACCGTGGGGTATCAGTTAGGATACGCAGGAGTCCAAGATTGAGTTTTAAGATTTTAAGATTCATACACACACAACACAAGAACAGTCCAGCCTTATATATAGGGTGTGGTTTCTGCAGTGAAAGGATTTACATATAAATGATTACTATTAACTGGAAACGTGAGGAATGCAGGAATTAAATACAAATGTAAAGATGATAAATATAAAAGAGCAAATTAACTAGATATACATACAGACATCCAGTACAAGGTAATGAAAGGAAAGACATATTTAACATGCAAACCAAGGACAGAAGAAACACAATGAGAGAACATATTAACTACATACATTACTAGGATCCCACTGGCTATACTGGCATGCATCCCAACAGTAAACAATCAACTTACATAGCTATAGACGCACACCACATATATAATGGTCATCTTGAGAGTTGTTCTCTCTGTCTTTTTTTGGGTGTTATCTGCTAACCTGGGAGGGATGCACCTGTGTATATAGTATTGCTACACCCTGCCCTAATTGGTGCTATGGTCCAGTTCAGAGGGCAAATCAAAACTGATGACGTAAATTATAAGGGTGTGGTCTAGCCTGATTTATCGCCTTGTTTTTGTTCTTCTGGGGTGCCGTAAAAGGGAGGGGGGTCTCCCTGTCAGGCTCTGGGCACTCTGCAGCAGTGTTTCGGGGTATGGTGCAGAAACAAAAACAGGATGTCTCTTTAAACTCAGCTTCAGGTTTCAGCCACCTGTGGCCCTTTCATAGGGACCTGCAAAAGGGTCCCTGTTTCTGTAATTAACGGGGTATGGTAACTGCACAGGAGTGAGTCTCAAAAGCCTTCCGGAAAGGCATGGCACAGCCAGGGCTGTGGTGGCCGAGAAACTAAACATGCTGTTCTTAGTGTCACGTAGGAGATGTCATCAAGAGTTCTCCCACAGGTGTAAGAGCAGTAAGTACCAGTAGCTATCCTCCAATAATCCACGTTCAAGTTTATTCCACAGCTTTCTTTAAGCAGCACTTATCCTTCAGCAGCAGTGGCACTCCAAATGTTAGCCAGTTATCAGTCTGGTGGTAAAACCCATAGACTGTGAGAATGCACAGCTTTGAGCAATGCATGCAGTGCATACATGACACCAGCAGGGGGCACCTGCTCACACTCCTGGTAGAAATTCAGCACGGCTGACACACTTCTGGCCTCAGGCCATTGCTGATGAAGCTGCGGTACACATTTTTCATTTTGCCCAGTAGATGGCAGCAATTCACCAGTATAGTGTTCAATCTACTTTTAAATGAAAAAAGAGCATGGCCTCATTGCTGTGATAGATGCCGGTCCTCAGTGCACGAGGGAACATCTTCAACGTCAGATACCTGAACAGATCAAGGATGATGTAATGAACGATACAGATTTGAATTCTGCCCTGGAAGGCTGAATACAAAGGCCCTCCAAGGAAATTCACAGGGTATTAGACAGACACTGACGTTGCACTTCTGTTTTAACACCACTAGGGTGTGCAGGTGGTCAATGGAGGTCATCGTCATCAAAGCCTCTACATTTTTATAAAGTTACATTTTTATGTATTTTTTTAAAAGTCAGTAAAACTTTATTTAATCAGGCTAATCCCACTGAGATTACAATTTCTTTTAAAAGAGAGACCTGCCCAGGAATGGTAACACATGATGTCCATACACACAAAAAAAAAAAAAAAAAAAACACAGAAAACGAGCAGGAGTCGAATGACAAGCTCCATCAAAAGGGAATTTCTGGTCAAACAGCCACCATGCCCTCCTCCCCTTCCCCAGTCTGCTCTTCTTTTGAAAAATGCATGTTTGTTTTTGGTTATTGATGCATGCAAAAACACAGGCTGAGAGTGACATTATGATGATCTCTCTATCATGAAGATCTCAACCAGGCATCTGCCACTCCTGACACTGAAGGAGGTGAATGCGTTGCCAGCTTCAGATTGTCAAAAGCATTGTGTCGACTCTGCCGCGATGGAGTCTGTTCATAGACCAAGAATCAAACATGCTTTACAGGTTATGTAGGTAAAATATTTCAATTTCCTTTGATAACTGCCTCAATTTGCATACCTGTAATTTAATGTTCTTAACACTGTCATCCAAGAATGCCCCAGTGATTGTTAATTAATTCAGGTTTTCATGTAGGCCGACCCCTTTGTTTGTTCAGAGATTCTTTATGTATGATGTCATGCCATAAAGCCACAATGGCCTGCTGATGGAGATGGGGGGGGGGGGGGGGTGGATGGCAGAAGCAGTGTGAGGTACTGGAGATAACGCCTTCTCAATTAGAGGGCGTGTGAGCAAGCAGAAGCAAGAATTTTGGACGGTTAGAGGTATTTGAATGAGGTGTTGTCGGAAAATACTTCTCACAAACATTTGTATTGCTCTATCAAATGTTTGTGTGTTTTGAGAGAGAGGAAAAGCTACAATGTATTTCTTAGTTGCCTATACCCAGGGCTCGAGCTGAGGGGGGTTGCGGGGAGATGCCATCCATCCTGCCCATAGCCATCCACCTTGCAAAATTGTCTTCTCCCTTCCCGTCCCCTTTTCTTTAATGGAATTAGCTATGCTGTTTATCAATTAATCGCGAAAAGACAAAACCTCAACGATATTTAAAAGTCATTTGCGCTCCGGTTTGTGTTGTTTTGCTTATTTGATTACTTGATTGGAGCCTGCAAATGCATGCTTCTCATTGGCTAATGCAACTTCACGGTGAGTTTTGCTTCAGATGAGGGTTGCAGATGCTACATATTAAAATAGTTGAGTGACCGGCCCTTAAGTTTTTCAGTAAATAAGAAGAAAACGACAGGTGAGATGATAATCAGTCTCAAGTGTTCTTAGTACATAACCCTTATGGAACAAAACTTTGGCAACAGCTCAGCCAATGTTTAAGCGTAACTTGTTCACGTGTTCGTAATCCCTTAAGTAGTGTTCACTGCCTCCCGCTCCATTTGGTACAGGTAATATGAACGCATACTGTAAAAAAAAACTCACTTGAGGATTCCTTGGTTAGTGTAATCATCACGGTAAGGTTTTCGTTATTCTGATGTACTAATATTCGTATTTTTATATAATTTCACGAGCAAACTACACATATGCATTTAACGGGTGCACACGTTATCTGTTTTGTTAGGAAGCTATGTTCACATTTCACTTTCATCATTCATTACTCAAACATTCAGTAATACATAAATCCCGGTTTACTCACTTGTGCGTCACTGGTGCCTACCCTGCTGCATATCAGTAAACCTCTCCATCGCTATTCAGTGTTTAAATTTTTGCTTGTGCATGATCTCCATGAACTGGCTCATTTGCACCCATTGGGCCTCATTTATCAAACGTGAGCCGAACGAATTTAATCGTAAATCGTTCGTAAATGCATTTACTCAAAAAATGTGGGATTTATCAAAGTTTTCGTATATCAGTTTGTTCGTAGGATCCGAAGAAATTTCACGAGTGCTCTAAAATGTTCTTATTGCGTGCGTAAATGGAAAAAACACAGCTGTAAAGCTTGTTTTTCGTGGTGTTGCTTTTATTTTTCCATTCACTCATTGTTTTATTTGATTAAAAATGAGTAGCAAATTATTTGGCAGTAATATCGTAACATTATACCGGTTCAAAGTGTTATATAAAATCACTATTGGATTCAACATTAAAACAGGTCATTCGGCTTCATTTGTGTAATCCTGATTAATCAAATTAATTAGTTTGCTTGCCGAAGGCGCAAACTACAGTTCTTCTGTAGAATCTTTACTTCTTCTTATTAATATTATTATTCCTGGTTCTTCACGTATCTCCCCCGACAGTTTTTAAGGTAGACATACCGAACTTGGCATGAATATACTGGTCAGATTGCTTGTATTTTTCTGGCCTATAGATTCATACTTTTTAAACTACAAATCTTAAAAAACGCCTCCATTGACTTCACACTGGTGGAATTTTGAGCGTGCTAATGTGGCTAACGTTACTAAGCAACAATTATAACTCCCGCTGCAATTTTAAGGTAGTTGAAAAAATTATCCAAAGAATACAGCATGCTTGCCGGTTAGCTACCTTACCGGACTTGACATTTTGAAATAACTTTCTAGATATAATGACACTGCAATGCTGGTCAGGTATAATGATCTTCAATGACAATTTCAGGTTTTGAACAGAAAGTTCTTCTGTTCTTTGACTGCTTCTTGTACTCTTGCTGCTTACTATGACAGTTCTTAGTACAATCGTTTTCGTTATTTTTATACAAGGTAAAATGACGTTAGAGAGGGACTGCAGAGTGGAGGGAAAGGCAAAGGAGGGCACACTATTATGGAGGATCCTAATTATGTAATAGTTCTAATTTGAACGAATTATTTAACTAGGGATTCGTTCCAAGTTGATTTAGGGAAAACATGACGGTCCCAACGATGTATTGCATGTGACATTAGCACTTTGGCCAACCATGCCCCACCGCGGGCCCGAGTGCAGCTGCTCCCTCCCCTCCCCCTCCTCCAGGATTTATGGCAAAGATAAGGCTGGTATACAAAAATTTACCTTCAGAATTTGAGTGATTGATCCAAGACCAGGGAAAATCAGATCCCGATCACCCTCCACGGTAATTCCAGCTAACGACGTCTCTCCAATACGCCTCCAGTTTCATGTCGAACCATTTTCCTTTAACCTGTTGCAGATTACAGCGGAACTTTTGAAACCGAGTTTACTGCAACAGTTATTTCTTTCCAGGCTTTGGTCTTCCCCGGCCCCGAATCTAAACTACTTACACTTATGAACAAAGTATTTTTTTTAATTCTGTTTCCATTAACAAAACTTCATTCGCTGCTTCAGAACAGTTTTTTTTCTTCTGCCTTTTCTCTGCCATCTCTTACATTGCCAGCAATGGGATTTCAAGCTCCTTATATGGTATTTCAGGGGCGTGGATTTATGCTAATCGAAAATTTTGTGAACGTGCTTGTCATTTACGATTGATTGGTATTTATCAACATACGCACGAAATACGAAAAAATGCTGTGTTTACGCATGTTTGATAAATCCGGCGGAATTTGTTAGTTCGTGGCCGTTGACACATAAATTTACACACAGTTTTACGAAAATATTGATGAATGAGGCCCAATATGTTTTGATAAAACTGTAATACTGTAATCACATTTCCCTTTTTGTTTATTTTGGTACCGGTCTACTGTCTGCTATCATTTGTGTAACTTATTTTCTCAATTTACAGATCAATATGGCAGACCAAACTCTATGATTGGGATGCAGTTATCAAAGGGGGATTTCTCAGCCTCACCCATCGCTGTGTGTATTTGTTTTTTTTTTGTTTTTTTTTCCACTTTTTATTCCAAGACGTGCAGATGAACAGTGACCATGGTAATTGTCTTACATCTCTCAGTTAACATGAACATCTCAATCAAAGATGCTGATATTTCTAAATTGCTCCATGTATAATATTATTTTGGCCTCTATAAAGAGGTATAAACCCTATAGTGTTTATAATCGTAAATCTTCATTTGAGAAATGAAGTCTAACCCTAACCCTACAGTGAATGATGAATTAAGCCTCAGGTGTATATGGTGTAAGTACCTCAGATCTTTGCTGTCACACCTAGAGCCTATTATAAATCCACTACTCCCTCTTTCTGGCCCAAGACTGTCAAGACAAAACATTGTACTTACAAAACATTATACAATGGTTGAGATTCAATAAAACACCCTTTTGGTTCTATTTAAATGATCTAATGACTGTTTTACTGCACTGACTGAAAAGGTTGCTCTGCGGTTTAAAGAAGTGTGTGTACTGGCTTGTGTTTCAGAGCTCTAAGCCAGATGCTTCAGCTGCAGGAGAGCCTAGTTCTATGACATGGGGAAGCAAGAATTTAAAGAAGACATTTGTTTTTGTGTCTCTCTGTGGCATCATTTTTCTTTTGCTGTGTGTTTCAAAAATGTTTCCTGAGATGCCAAAGAAGGTAAGAAGATTAATTTATGACTTTTATGGGTGTTACTCCTAAAAATATACAGATATCAGACAGGAAAATTTAAGCAACTAAAACCCAAATTTTTAACTATCATACATGATACGTAGCACATTGTTAGACTTTGTCATTGCAGTTGCATTATATTTCTTTCAATATAATACATACTTAAAACAATAAAACCCCAAAAAATAACTATATGCACATCATCACCCCAATAAAGTCACACGAGGTCGGATCCATCACAAAGTTAATGAGGAATGTAAGTCTGCCTGTCAGTTTTTTTCCCAGTAGGATGGCATGAATTAGAACTGATCACATGATTACATTCCTGATCACATGAAAGAGATTTCCTTCAACACCTGCCTAGATGATCTTGACAAGTGGAATCTACTGAATGTGCAAGTTATTAGGAATTCCTTACTCATACTGTTTTATTTTTTGATCCCACCTGAATAGAACATAATGTGTAGGAATTCACATAATGCAATCAAAAGACATGTAGTCTAGATTTCCTTAGAACACCTACCTTCATGATCTTAATAAGTGGATTGGGCTGAATGTTATGAGGAAGTTATGAGGAATTGAATTCCTACAGTTCTAGACTACATGCCTTTTGATCGCTCAAGGTGTTGGTGCAAAAGTTCACAGCATAGCCTACCTACATACAGTTGTAGAGATCATGTATATCATGGCAGTCTTTAGTTTCCAATGATTTGTACGAATCAATTTTCTATGATGGAATAATACACGGATACGGAACACATACATCTTTGTCACAAAAAAACAATCATACATTATGGTTCTCTTATGAATTTATTATGGGTCTTCTGAAAATGTGACCAAATCTGCTGGGTCAAAAATATACATACAGCAATTCTAATATTTAGTTAAATGTCCCTTGGCCATTTTCACCTCAGTTAGGTGCTTTTGGCAGCCATCCACAAGCTTCTGGGAAGCTTCAGGTTGAATCTTTGAACACTCCTCTTGTCAGAAAGCCACTTTTGATGTGTGTTTGGGGTCATTGTCCTGTTGGAACACCCAACTGCGTCCAAGACCCAACATTCTTGCTAATGATTTCAGGTTTTCCTGAAGAATGTGGAGGTAATCCTCCTTCTTCATTATTCCATTTACGTTCTGTAAAGCACCAGTTCCACTGGCAGCAAAACAGCCCCAGAGCTTAAGACTACCACCACCATGCTTGACGGTAGTTATGGTGTTCTTGGGCCTCACCTTCTCTCCTCCAAACATATTTCTGGTCATTGTGGCCAAATAGCTCAATTTTTGTTTCATCTGACCACAGAACTTTCCTCCAGAGGCCTTTTCTTTGTCCATGTGATCAGCAGCAAACTTCAGCCGAGCCTTAAGGTGCCGCTTCTGGAGCAAAGGGCTTCCTTCTTGCACGGCACCCTCTCAGCCCATGGCAATGTAAAACACGCTTGACTGCGGACACTGACATCTGTGTTCCAGCAGCTTCTAACTCATTGCAGCTCTGCTTCTTGGCTGACTCTTGACCATCCTGACCAGTTGTCTCTCAGCAGCAGGTGACAGCTTGCGTTTTCTTCCTGATCACGGCAGTGACACAACTGTGCCATGCACTTTATACTTGTAATTGTTTGCACATATGACTTTGGGACCTGTAGCTGCTTTGATGTATGTATATTTTTGACCCAGCATATTTTGTCACATGTCCAGAAGACCTATAATAAATGTATAAAAGAACCAAAATGCATGATTGTTTTTTTGTGACAAAGACGTATGTGTTCCGATCATTCCATCATTGAAAATTGAGTCGTAGAAATCATTGGAAACTAAAGCCTGCCATGATATACATGTTCTTTACAAGTGTATGTAAACTTTTGACCATAACTGTATGTAGGTAGGCTATGCTGGGAAGTTTTGCACCAACACCTTGTGCAATCAAAAGGCATACATTTGATTTATTGTCACCCACCCAATGACTTGGTCAAGTAATTTTTTCACAGGTAAAGTTTTAAGAGGTGTAATTTTTCACAGGTTCCCTCTCCACGCAAAGAAATGACTGTGGCCGATGTAATGCTCTCCTTACGAGAGGACATCCCAGAGGCCCCCAAATTCAAGTCTTTCATGGCAACTTCCAGTGGCAACCAAAGTGTGACCAGACTGGAGGACCCAGGAGCTGTGTTCTGTGTAGGGGACACTCTGAATGTGCTGGTGGAGATGAAGGACTTCAATGGGAAGCCAAAGACGTACGGAGGAGACTTCATCCTGGCCCGCATCCACTCCCCTGAGCTCAAGGCGTCTGCATCAGGAGTCGTCACTGACCTGCACAATGGCTCCTACCGCGTGAGCTTCACCTTGTTCTGGTCAGGAACGGTGCAGGTCTCTGTCCTTCTGATACACTCTGCTGAAGCCGTTCAGGTCCTCTGGAGAGAGAACAAGGGTAGCTACTGGAAGGTTTTGTTCACAGGAACCTTTTCCGACGGGAACAAAACTGAGAGAACTTCATGTGGTCTCAAAATGAAAACAAATAAACCCTTGTGTGAGTATGAAGACAAACGGGACAGTGAATACTACGCCTGTGTCAAACCCAGAACCCTTCCCTGCAACACCCTCAGATCTATCAGGTCCTTCAACAGCAAAGGACCTTTTCTGAAGAAGGATGAGAATCGGCTACTTAAAAGGTGATGCACCAGCTAAGCACAGGTGCCTTTTGACTACAGGAAGTTCATTGTTAAAATGAACAGGAAAAGTAAATTAAACACGGGGCAAAAACCACGATTTGGCAACAGAGAGCTGGAGTTTTGGAAGAA
Source organism: Albula glossodonta (assembly GCA_019788955.1). Lineage (NCBI taxonomy): Eukaryota > Metazoa > Chordata > Actinopteri > Albuliformes > Albulidae > Albula > Albula glossodonta. The sequence goes on along the minus strand of JAFBMS010000130.1, from coordinate 498,609 downwards.
CAGTCACTTCTGGAAAATACCAAGGGTAGCTTTAAAGTAGCCTGCTAGTGACTTATTCAATTAGCCAAGTACAGGAATAGGTATTTAAGAAATTAGAAAATTAGCTACTTGTCCTTCTAGGCCGCTTACCCAGTACATGAATTTCACTGACACAACTGGTTTGCTCACAAGGTAGCTTGTCATATAAAATGTAAAGAATGTGCCAAGGCTGCTAAGTAAAGACTTCCTTCAGGCAAAGTGTTGATTGACACAAAGCTAGGTCATTCAAGTTCAATCAGATGGTTCCTGCTAACAAGCTAACTGTTTTGGAGAAACCACAATAAAATCTGAATTAATGTCTATTTGTTATTAACATAGCCAATGTAAATTCATGTAAATTAGAAAAAGACTGATTAAAAATAAAATAAAAAAACATGAACAAACAAAACACAAGATGCAGGTGTATTCACAGAGGGCTGTCATGAGTAAGTGTGGGAAGAAGAAATTTAATTATCACAGTTTGCTGTGAGACTGGTCCAGTTTTCACTCCCAGAATTTAGTTATGTATATCTTTCTTTTGAAGGGAAAACATTGGAATACCAATTAAAAACTCATTCCCTGCTGTGAGAGTCATCAATTGTTCTGGTATGTCACATGTTCCATTTTAATTTATTGAAACCCCATTCAAACTTAAATTTTAAAAAATTGTCTTTATATTTAATTACAAAGACAAAAGTACATACATTATTATTAGATATACATTGCAATAAATGTTTGTCTGTAAATGGGTATTAGGGATTGAATAATGGGAATTAGAAATCAGTGATCTTGATGTACCGGTACATACATGTAGAACCTGGCCCATTGCTATCCCTCTAGAACTGAAGGTCAAACTAAAAAGTGTTGCTCTAACCCTGGTTCTCTCTCTCTCTCTCTCTCTTTTCTTTCTCTCCCTCCCTCAGCAACACAGCTGCAGAGACCAACGGAAAATTGTGTGCCTGGAACGAAGTCCCCTTTCCCCAGTGGCTATTTCTATGGGGACAAGTGGTTTTCAACAGTCTGTAAGCTAACCCCCTTTTTGAGTAGAGGGGTCATCGACCAGTGTCTAAAGGGCAAGAGGGTCTACATATGGGGTGACTCCACTTCCCACCAGTACATTAGCTATTTGGCAAAGAAACTGAAAGGTATCGTACTGTCTTGGAGGTTGTAAAATATTAGTTCCTAATGATCTTACCCCTTTCTTATGAGAGTTATTGTTGATCACTAAAAGTATTATGTGCAACATACTATGGAAAGGACATTAATATTAAAGCTCTTGATAAAAGTACAAAGAAGGGCAAAAAAGGTTCCTGTTATGAAACATAATATTAAACAACTAACCAAAGATTGTTCTTTTCCCAGATGTAATATTTAAAAGACCCGCCATTCACTGGATGCCAGAGAGGGCTTATAATGACAGCAAGGACATCAATATCTACTGGAAGAAACATAATCCTCCCTGGCTCATAAGGAATTATACTAGCGTCTTAGGATCTGTGTACATTGCCCGAGATCTGGACAGCTTAGAGGTTGGTGGGGGAAAGAGGAATGCTGTAATCATCGGCATCGGACAGCACTTCCGGGCTTTCCCCTTGGAGTACTTCATCCACAGATTACTCAATATCCGCCGTGCGATCCTGCGACTGCAGGCCCGCAGCCCCGAGACAATGGTCTTCATCAAGCTGGAGAACACCAGGGAGTTCACCTCCCCCATTCTGCGTCTCAGTGACACATACGGCCACTTGCAGAACCTGGCCCAGAGGAAGGTGTTTAAGGGCATGAGGGTGGTGATTGTGGACGCCTGGGACATATCAGTGGCTGCCAACACCTTTTCCACCCACCCCAAAGAATTGGTCGTTTCCAACCAGGTGTCCCTGGTCCTGTCACACTTCTGTTTTGATCTGTAGGGGAGCAGAAAGGTCATTCTACAACCAGGATCATTCAAACCTTAGGAGGGACAGTGTGCACACTGTATTGTGTATCTAACAGAGTTAGTTATTGGACCGAACAGAATGTTTGAGGTATTGACTTAACTGAACAGAACTACTTAAGTGTGCTCTTAAGTGTCATCACAATGCTTCTTTAGCGTATTGTGCTTCTGTTTTGAATTCTCATCTGTACATCTAGGGTATATCCTCCCAAAAATAACACAACACAAAGTTTAGGATTTCATAGTGTTTATCATTGTGAGGAGAATTTGCTGATGTGTTGATTAAGCTGTTTAAATGTGTCTTGTTGCATACATCAGATGGTTTTAGATAAGCACAGTGGTGGTACACTGTGGTACAGTGGTGGCTGAGTTTTGTGTGAGGGTGTGTTGTGATAACAGTTCTTCTTTTATTCAGATATACTTCTCATCATTTCCAAAAATGTACAAAAAATTAAGTATCAATATGATTAAATGAATTGATTAATTAACACATGAAACTTTTTCTAAAGCCTGTGGATAGCATATATTCACTTTTAGAATATATAAGAAACATTTCTTGCAGCATCACCATGTTTCTTTAAACTACTGTACTTCTGTTTGTTATTTTTTAGATTTATATTCAAGGTGTCTCCTTCCAGAAAACATATGACACAGCATGCAAGGTTATGTTCTTCTTGATCTTCAGGGTGCTGCTTCTGGTTTTACATTTGCATTTATTAATTTGCATGAATTTGATTTGATGCATAACTATATATAATAGTTAAATAATACAAACACATAATTATACATAACACAAAACAGATTCACAAGTCAGGTTTTGCTCCCTTATTTTGGTGCGTTCTTGAACAAGCTGAATTCTGAGCACTGAAACCTAACCACGGTCATGTTCTTAACATACTCATTCCGCCCAGCACTGACATTTTGGGTGCGTATACAAAGCTCAGTGAATGAAGGGTATTGTGATGACAGTCTTGAAAATATATGTTGTGTTTTCTCTCATTAAAATATAAAAATGGGGTACAGGCTAGGACTATATTTGATTTCTACTTGATTGTAAACTAATTTTGCATGGGCTATGAAGATATAGGGAACACCCCCTCCTTTGAACACAAGAGAAAATTGGTAATAGTTCATTCTGAGCTGCAGATTGAGATAGGACTTCTGGCTCTGACAAACCTTAGTTTTCTTTTGTTCTTTGTGGAGTGTGTATACATCTTAAGACAAGCATTGGTTATACTATTTTTATACTTTTCTTTTGTCATTGTTTCCTGACTAAGGTTCTTCACATACACACATCTGTAGTTCGGACTTTGTCTTAATGTTGTAACTTTTAATAAACTTTTTACTTAATGTTAATCTGATTGTTGAATACTTTGACTAAGCTTGACCCACCAGACTGCTCTTTCATTTCAGGCTATCAAGGAATTCAACAAATTCATGTATCATTTAAATTTTAGGTAATGACTATTAAATTTAATCAAATATTTTACATATTGTATAAGTAAGGAGCATTTTAGCTTGTCGTATTCAGAGTGTGTAACTTTAAATGGGGAAACAGGACATCAACTATTAAAACTGCGGAATGCAAAAAAAAGTTCTCATTTCCCTGATGTCAAGTGCACACGATGTATCTGCATGCAGTATATGGCTGGGCATGTTTCTTGAAGTATGAATAAAGTCCTGGCTTACTTTTCGGAATAAAGTATAACCTCTGGTTTAAGTATAGATCTGGTTTACTACCGTTTAAAAAGTGTTTTTGCTCTGGATTGCTAGTTTCTAAATTGAGTTTTTTTTCCCCTAAGTGCGCTCTGTTCGGCCTTAAACCCAAAGTGCAGCCGGACAATACAACAGGTAGAGGCGTGCGTTTACGATACAGGAGTAGTACAGGTAAACAGAGAGAGGAGTAACAACAAAGGAAGGTGAAAAACAACTTCTGGCGACGCGTGAGGGCAATACCAAGCGTCAAGTCTTTAGAAGCTCACAGTAAAACAGGTGAGCGAAAAATTTCTACCGAATCATCTCATTGCAGTTGTCTGAGCACGGATCCCGAAGCATAGCTTTGTAATTTTATCTCTCAATGGCGTACGATAACGGCGCCGCTGCATGTTTCATGGTTATCAATAAACGGAGAGAGCGACTTCACAGCAGTTGTCTAAGCACCGAATAATAATTTTAAAAGCAGATCTTATGCATAAACTCTTTTATGTTCAATTGTGTTGAGTAAAACAAAGATAGCTGTTGTGGTTTATTTAATTTTAATGTTTAATTCATTATTTAAAGTAAGGATACTTGAAAGCATTCACGTCGCGTAGCCTGTCGATCAGTCTTGACCGTGATTGTAAAATTATGTACAATTTCATCAATAACGTTAAATGTGCAGTGGTTAGAGATTCCTGATGAATTGTATTTTGATGGGGGGCTTTCTATAATCTTGACACAACCTTTAATGTATCCATTTAACCCAGGACATGTTTTAAAATGTCTATTTATACGTTAGCAATAATAACTCATAACAGTTAGGGGCCGTCCGAAAAGTGCGTTGTTGTTGTCTTGTACAACGTTTAATGCGTTTTTGTTCTTAGACTTAGTTCTAAAACTTTCAGAGAAATAAACGTATTCTGCTACTCACTCGTCAAATCTTAAAGTTTCTCATGAAGAAACTGGGATTTTTTAATTATGAATCTTGTACACAACGCGAGCCTATGAAGCTGTTACAAGTCATTCTCAGTGACAGCAAACACCATTGATTGCAGATCGAAGATTTTCGGAACCTAACCTAAACCACTGTGTATAGAAACCACTTCCGACGGTCTGTCTTGAGTTTGTAAATAAAGATGATGTCGTTACAAAGCTGAACGTGTGTAAAGTCAGAATATACTGGATTTACATATTTGTTATTGTGTAGTGTTACATTTGTCTTTTAGTTGTTATTGATTATCGTCATTTATTTATTGGTTTTTATTCAAGTTGACGTAACAATGTACCAATTTCAACAGTATAGTGGAAACTCAGTGATCAGAACCCCATAGAGTAGAGAACACATGTCAAAACTATTTAATACAGGACACTGTTGGTACAATGGGTGCTTTTATTTTCTGACTAGCCTTTTTTTACAGAATGCTTCTCTAGACCGAATGCTGATACCTGGATGCAGTTATCCACAGAAGATTTATAGCCATCAATGTTCTTTCTTTTCATTCCAAGACGTGCAGATGAACAGTCACCATGGTAACTGTCTTATTTCTCTCAGTTAACCCAAACATCTAAATCAGAAAGCTGCCCCTAAAATCTTTAGCAACAAATTGATGGCAAATTTAACACAACATTTTCTTGGCAAGTGATATGTAGCATTACTTCATGAGAAAAATGGAACTATAAAAAGCTGGCCATAACATTGTAATATTCAACAAAAGTCAGTTTGGCCATTTATTGACCATTTGTGGAAAAATATGCCAATGCTTTGTTAATTCAAGCCAGAGCCGACTGAAGCTTGCTACCTTGAGTTTATTAACATTAGCTTAGCACTCCTGAAGTCATCTGTGCTTCCATATTTTGATGAACTGTATGTTACATTAAACCACATATGTACATCTTGATTTTTCCTTCTGAAATGTGTTCGAGCACCTTAGAGCTCTGTGCTGCACAGTCAATTTTCCAAAATCTGTCTGTTCAAAGACTGTTTCCAAATTTTGTAATTTTATCCAGCTGTTACAACCCTGCATCAGGAAAACACAATGTCAAATACTGTATACAGGTGTAATGACTGTTTTTTTTTTTACACAACTGGCTGAATAAGTTTAGCTCCTCATGAAATAAGTGTTTTTATTGTGTCGTGTTACAGAGTTCTGAGCCAGATCACTCACCAACAGGACAGACCAGTTCTGTAACGTGGGGAAACAAGTATTCAAAGAAGAAGATTATCTTCATTTCCCTGTTTGTCATCATTTTTCTATTTTTTTATTATTCTGATGTATATAACTGGATGCCAGTAAAAGTAAGAACTTTTAAAACAGATTTTTTTTTTAGCAAACTGTTTCTTTCACTTGCTCTAGGCTTTTTTCACCAGTACTTATTTTAGTTAAAAATTTTTCCTTAACTGTCTGATTTCATGAATGCTCCCTTCCACAGTTCAGAGAAGTCCGTTCCATTAACACTGTCTTATAGTAAACTTAACCCACTCTGACTATTCAGCTACCATCCCTGGTTTCTTATTCTTCAGCCATATTACATATGGAATACATATAGAAAAAATAACCATTTCAAATGCATGTAACAATGACTACCTGGTGTGGTACACATTTTCCCCAAATTATACAAGCTACAAAATCGTCTTTATATGTATACATTTTGAGACTGGTATACTTCCATAATACACCACACAATGAACAGACAGGAAACTCCATATAAATTCCATACATAAAACATGCACCTGTTACATGTACATATGTGTAAAGCAACAGTAGATACAGGTCAAGTGAATTTTCTGTTGTTTTCACAGGTGAAACCTCCCTCTCCACGCAAAGAAATGACTGTGGCCGATGTAATGCTCTCCTTACGAGAGGACATCCCAAAGGCCCCCAAATTCAAGTCTTTCATGGCAACTTCCAGTGGCAGCCAAAGTGTGGCCAGACTGGAGGACCCAGGAGCTGTGTTCTGTGTAGGGGACACTCTGAATGTGCTGGTGGAGATGAAGGACTTTAATGGGAAGCCAAAGACGTACGGAGGAGACTTCATCCTGGCCCGCATCCACTCCCCTGAGCTCAAGGCGTCTGCATCAGGAGTCGTCACTGACCTGCACAATGGCTCCTACCGCGTGAGCTTCACCTTGTTCTGGTCAGGAACGGTGCAGGTCTCTGTCCTTCTGATACACTCTGCTGAAGCCGTTCAGGTCCTCTGGAGAGAGAGGAAGGGTAGCTACTGGAAGGTTTTGTACACAGGAACATTTTCCGAAGGGAACAAAACTGAGAGAACTTCATGCGGTCTCAAAATGAAAACAAATAAACCCTTGTGCGAGTATGAAGACAAGCGGGACAGTGAATACTACGCCTGTATCAAACCCAGAACCCTTCCCTGCAACACCCTCAGAACTATCATGTCCTTCAACAGCAAAGGACCTTTTCTGAAGAAGGATGAGAATCGGCTACTTGAAAGGTGATGCACCAGCTAAGCACAGATCAGTCATCTACACTGCTGATTACCAGCCACTGTTACAAACTGCAACATGAATATGGTTCTTGCAAATACTATAGGGCTGTCCTGGCACCCTTCCTACTTAGCTCCCTGACTAGGCAGTTCATTGTTAAATAACAGGAAAAGTAAACTAAACACAGGGGGGGAAACCATGACTTGGCAGCACAACTGAGCTGAGGCTTTTAGGAGATCACTTAGGTCAGATTATAAATATATACATTTTTAATAAATTATAATATCTTAAGTTAGCTTGCAAGTGTCTTAACCAGTTAGCCAGTTAAACGAGTAGGCAGATGAACCCTTGCAGGTCTAGCTACGAATTTTTCTAGTCCGCTTTATCTAAGAAATGGATGGCTACTACTTCACTGGTCAGAAAATGTGTTTGGGTAAAGCTAGGGTGTGTAGCCTGCTAAGTTAAGGGCTGTTTTCAGAGATGGCATTGCTTTTTCCTTTAGCTAGGTAGCACAAGATAACATGTTTACTAACAGGAAGCTAAGTTGCTAACAAGATAGCTACCCCGCTTAGTAAACTTAACTTTAGCTGTCTAGGTAGTAAGTGGATACTTTACTAATTAATGGGCTAATCTATCAGCTAATTAACCAGCTACATTAAAAACAGTGTATGCAGCCTTATACTTTGCTTGCTGCTTGACTTGACTAGCTGGATCCTTTTCTTCGTTAACCAGCTGTAGTTTCTGTAATAGGATCTAATTGTGATGTAGCTAACCTGATTATTAAATATACATATGGTAGGGTTCATAGCAGGCAGTAAAGCTAAGCTGATACAACACTTGTGAACTCTGATAACAGCCTGACTCATATTTAGCATTTGCTTATGTTGGATGAAAACATCCAGATACTACAGGTTTTGTTATGTGTGTTTTGGTGAGGCCACAAAAAAAATGAAAGACTGTGATTATATTAGTGAATTTAACTTTTACAACTTTCTTATAGGAAAAACATTGGAATACCAATTAAAAACTCATTCCCTGCTGTGAGAGTCATCAATTGTTCTGGTATGTTTATGTTACATTTTTTCTTTAATAATTCCCTAGGAGCTAAATGGGATGTATTTGCTGCAGTGTTACAGAAAAAAATGTATTATATATATACTGTGATCCTATATATATATGTATCACATATATATATAATATCCATCACTAATCACGGTAGTTCTGTAACAGTTAATGTAAATTGCCCATGAATGGTGATGGAATTCTGGAAAAAGCAATCTATAAGTTGGTGTTAATGATGCCCATAAACTTGTAGTGGTCAAGCCTTATTGCATATTTCAGAGCCCATTCTCATGGTTCTGAACAACAATTTGTAAAACCAAAGGACCAACTTCAAGAGCCTCCTCCACCAACATGCACTGCCCATGTCATTGTCACTCTGGTTCTCTCCCTCTCTCTTCTTCTCTCTCTCAGTCCCTCTGCAGAGACCAACTGAAAGGTGTATCCCTGGAATGAAGTCCCCGTTTCCTAGTGGCTATTTCTATGGTAACCAATGGTTTTCCACTGTCTGCCAACTAACTCCCTTCTTGAGTACTGAGTCCATTGACAGCTGTCTGATGGGCAAGCGCTTCTACTTACGGGGTGACTCCACGGTGTACCAGTACATGGCATATTTGGCAAAGACTCTGCAAGGTAACATGCAATCTCGGGGACTGTTAAGTCTCTGATCTGCCCATACCAAACATCCTTAGCCTTTTTTGCAGGGTTAGTGTCAATTGCAAGAAGTACTCATGTTGGCTACTTGTTGTTCTGAGTACAGGACACAGTCATTGGCTCCTGAGCAAATTAATTAAATTAGATTCAATTGTATTTGCATTGTGCTTTTTACAACTGATACAAACTGTTACAAAGCAGTTTTATGGAGATGCCAGGTCTGAGACCCCTCAGAACAAACATTTGTTTCACTGGAGTTCTCCTTTTTTACTTTGAGCACTTGGAAATTATCATCATTCTTTAGTTTTAAGGGACATTATTGGAAGAAGGCCTGTACATGCATGTATAAGGAGGAATAAGCACAAAGAGAACACCATACAGTCAACAGTTCCAAAAACCGAAAATACAGCTGTGGTACTGCAAGCTTAGAAAAGTCTCTGGTGGACAAATAACAAAAAAATTAACTTTTTTTTTCTCCAGTGACGTATAAAAGACCAGCCATTCACTGGATGCCGGAGAGGGCTTACAATGACAGCAAGGACATCAATATCTACTGGAAGAAACATAATCCTCCCTGGATCATCAATCACCACATTAGTATCTTAGACTTTGTGTACATTGCCCGAGATCTGGACAGCTTAGAGGTCGGTGGGGGAAAGAGGAATGCGGTACTCATCGGCATCGGACAGCACTTCCGGGCTTTCCCCTTGGAGGACTTCATCCACAGATTACTCAATATCCGCCGTGCGATCCTGCGACTGCAGGCCCGCAGCCCCGAGACGATGGTCTTCATCAAGCTGGAGAACACCAGGGAGTTCACCACCCCCATGCTGCGTATGAGTGACACATACGGCCACTTGCAGAACCTGGCCCAGAGGAAGGTGTTTAAGGGAATGAGGGTGGTGATTGTGGACGCCTGGGACATGTCACTAGCTGCCAACACCTTCATCATCCACCCCAATCAATTGGTCGTTTCCAACCAGGTGTCCCTGGTCCTGTCACACTTCTGTACTAATCCATAGAGATGCTGAATTACATGTTACACCCAAACTGGTTATGTTGGGATTGACAAATACAGAAATAAAAATATATTTTGCCTTTAAAACAATTGACTGGGGGGGGGCAGTTCTGGTACAGTCTTGGAATAGGAAAATCAAACAAACATCCAGGAACCAATGTCTTGAATTTTAGGTTAAACTGGAGGTTCTGGAGCTCTCACACTTTTCTGGTTTCTTTTCTTCTTGACCTCTATGCAATGTGGCTGGGGCTAGATCTTAAGGTATTGCATCTGCAAGTATTGGTTTGGGAGTTAAATTACATTACATTACATTACAGTCATTTAGCTGATGCCTTTATCCAAGGTGACTTACAGTTGATTGGGCTAGCCAAGGGCCAGTCTCCTCTGGGAGCAATGTGGGGTTAAGGGTCTTGCTCAAGGGCCCAACAGTGATGGTGTTCTTGCTGTGACTGGACTGGGGCTTGAGTTGCCAACCTCAGGTGTCCCAGTTGTGTACCTTAGCCACGAGACTATAGGCTGCACCCAGAGTTGAATTCATTCTTTTGTGATTGTGTCATGATTTAACTCAATGACTATAAAACCTGTTGTTTCAAATGTAATTTGTAGCTCAGTTGTTCTGTGGTGTCTTTGTCTTAATGTTGAAACTTTTAATAAATGTTTTAATGAATTTTCATTTATTTTCAAACTGTATTTTCAATATAAGGTTACACCAGTTCGGTCTCCCTTTATAACATTCAACAGTTTAACTGATACTTCAATAATTTAACTGCAGCTTTCAAATAAAATGAAATAAAATGTAGTTTATATGTACAATTCAGGACTTCTGCATTTAATGATACAGTGATATCAAGAGTTCATTAACCAGCCACTTTTCCTACTAGGTTTATCATGTAGATACTATCTATACAGCATCCAGTAATGTGTGAAGATAGGATCTGAGTACTCCAAGAGTCTCTGTCTCTGCTACGCTATGTGGAAAGGGGATCAAACCATATTGGTTTTAACACACTTTGTGCATTTTATGGGGTCCTGGCCGTAATCTATTCAGGCCTAAAAAAGGAGACAGAGGAGGAATTTGAGCTAAATTTCTCAGTGTGTGGGGCTCAATGTGTCATCGGTTTAAGTTAAAACTTGGCCTGAAATCAATGCAAAATTTTAACAAATTTGCAATTTACCTTTAATAACTTGGACCAAATAAAATTATTCTCAAAATAACATTCAATAACCTGTAAAGCCTTGAAAAATATTGTCATTTCTGGTTTGACCTTTCAGTGGTCTCCAGTACAACAGGGGAATACTACGTCTATGCTGTACACGTGACTTCAGAGTCACATGTCAGTGTCTGTGCTATGCTAGGGTAAACCCCAAGAGAGATATGCTATGTGTAAAAAATTAAAAAATTCTGTATTTTCTTAGAGACAGTAGCATGCACACTGTGCAATGATAGTAATTTTAAGGGGGTCTCTATCATGGTAGTTAGTCTTTATCATTCTCTGCTGTGGGAGGGACTGCCCCACCCATTCACGGAATCTAGAACACTTTAAATGCAGTGTGTTCAGTTTCAACCTTTGTACATCATAAGTACAGGGAGCAAAGAGACACATCTGTATTGGCCCAGTAAATAAATGACTAATAAGAGTATACACTGAATATACTGTGTAAAAACTGACTCACAGCTGGAGGAGTCACTGCCTTGCAATGTGAGGTGAGTCCATTTGTCGCAGCCCTGGCAGAGTTGGTTGTCCGGTTTCCTCACCCGTTCTGTCCAAGGTTATTTGGCAGGTAAAGATTTTAATTAATTTCCTGGATATACAGATTATATTCTCTGCCCTGGACTGCTGGTTATTAGGGATGAGAGTAACATTTCATTAAAGTTAACACATTCAGCAGATGCTCCTATAAAGTGCAATTTACAGTGTGGGAGAACATGGGTACACTCACCTCATTAACATGAGTGAGAGTACCAGACCTTCTCAGACTAGACAGTACATTGCAACATAATTAAATCACCTATGCAAGGTAACAGCACTGACAAGAGCTACAATACAAATCCTGAACAACCCATAGCAATTCATTAATACTATATCATGATAAGAAAATCATAACCTTGAGTAGAATAATAAAAAGTCACAGGATATCATAGTCTGTCTTGTCTTCAATGGGACGTTCATTCAACCAGCAAGGACATGCACCGTGTGAAGGTGCAATTGGTAGCCATTTTATGCCTTGGAAACCTGGTGCGTGGACTTTGCAGTGATCAGTGATTTAAATCATGTTCTGAAACACACCGAAAACCAGCAGATACTGCGGCTCTCCAAGGCCTGGAAGTTGAGAGAGAATGCCATCAGACAGAGAAATCCTGCTTTAATTTTTAACCTTTGACCATAACTGGGGCTCTGAACACAAATCACAAATCTCCGAATCACTGGAGGATTCAATGTTTGTGGCAAATGTATGATGAAGACGTGAATATCACTAATTAGACTGACACTATCAACTGAACCTGGACTGCTGTTAGCCTTGCCTAGCGCGTTTTTCCCAGGTGTTCATTAGGTGTGCGCGATCAAGGGTCCAGCTTTCAGCTCCAAACCTAAGCACCGGAAAAAGTGTTGCTATCTAGCTAGTTGTTGACAGCAGGTGTAAATAATGCGTAGGATGTCTAGGCGACAATCATTTTGGAGATATGTGAAAAACCGCAAAGAAAATAACTCGGCATTAATCTCTGCTGTCGAAAAGGTTGTAAGATAAGGAACTGCATGCCAAAATGCATGCATACGCAAATTCTCGTTTATTTACTATAAAAATCAGTTGTCGTAGACTTGGCGTTTTATTAGCTGCGATGGTCCAAATGTGGATAAGCTTTTTTTTTTTTTTTTTTTTTTTGATAAGTGGAAGGCTCATCTAGCAACGGGGTGGGGAAGGCTTTCAAGTAACTTGTTCAACAAGTCATTGTTTTGCGCTACATTTGTTAATACATGGGACACAGGAGACAACTGCGCATGCCCAGACATAGGGGCTGTAAGGGATGGGGGTTTGTTGCTAGTGAGTGACATGCCGGCTCTGCATGCACAGCGAACCACTAATCACAATCATTCTGGATCAGTTTATCAAACTACCAAAGCAAGTGTCGCCCCCGCTACACCTCAACCGCAACCTGAAAAGGAGCGAGGAACAGGAGAAAACACCGTAAAGGAAGACTTGGATGCGAAAAGAAAGGCAACGTCAGTTGTATGGAATTATTACGTCGACAGAAAGGATAATGTTGACCAAAAACAGGTACTTTGTCGACAGTGCCTTGCAATTGTTGCTAAAACACAAGGTAACACGACCAAGTTGTTGAGTGCAAAGCCAGATCTGAAGGCTGGTGTATAGCTGCTGTTTTATTTTTATAATTGTGTTCAAAGGATTTTTGCTATTTACAAAAAGAGGTTTTATTGTGGACAAAATGTTAAATAACCTATTTTGTCATTCATGTTAATCTCCGAATGTGATAATGAAGCTTCCTTACTTTAATGCTCTGTTTTAACCTGGAGTACTGAGCTATAGCCTCCGGTAATCTCCTGGATCCCTTATAGACACCACCCATCTTCTTCAATCACAGATGAGCCCCTTTATTTTACGGTAAACAACATGCATTATCACTTCAGAAGAGTAGTCACAGCGCTCAACTGCTTTTGTGTTTGGTGTGTTGAAAACAATTGAATGACATTAAAGTTCAAGAAAGGATGGTTCGCACTCAAAAAAGTCTTCAGAGTAAAAAGTCATTTCTCAGCTTTTTTGTTTGTTAAATTATTCTTATTTTTCTGAGTTATTCTCACTCCCCTACAGAATCACCCCAATCATTCTAGAGTGATTCATTCGTTCTCAACAGAGCTATTCAAGTCATCTGGTGAAAAGTCCTGTATTTTTTCATACCGCAGTATATATCGCTGAAAAAATATTGCAATGCCAGTTTTTTTCCCCAATATTCAGCCCTAATTTATATGCAATGGGAGCATAGCTAACGTTATTGGGTGCATCGTGTTTTTTTTTTTTGTTACATCTCACATGGAGCAGGATCTATCTTAAGACTAGTACCAACAGGCTGCATGACTCCGACAGCGGGGGTGGCAGCTGTTTGAACGCTACGTTGTTGGGAAACTAGGAATGTGGTGAAATCAGTTTAAGATTGACCATGGCAAAAACAACTGAAAGGCAGTAACTGAATTGTGAAGTCATGTTGGCTTTCTGCACTTATTATTATGCCCGAGAAACCTAACCACATTATCATAAAAATATTAATATAATGATAACAGTAAGAAAACTACCTTATCATCGCTACCCTTGACCTTACTAGGGGTGTCAACATAACGCGTTGATTTCTATTAATTATAGAAAAAATTACGCGTCAAAAATGAACGTAGATTAATCGCACTCTATGATGCCCCTTTACCCCATATGTCACTGCGCATAGCACAATTTTAACATAAATACAGCTGTCCACAATAGCAAAACATGATGGCCCAGTAAATGGAAAATTAAAAAAAACGCCCAGATGGAACTGTTGATAGGAGCTCTGTGCTGTGCAATTTCTGCAGAACTGTAATTCAGCTGATGTATCTGGCAAAGTATGGGTTAAATAGTCACGTCCGCTACGTCTCGTTCTCTGATCGGGATTTCAACATTCTCATTATTTTCCTTTTGCTAACAAAATCCCATAAAAATGATCACTAATTTATAATTAATTATGTATAATTTATTATTAAATTATTATTTGCATAGGCATATAGATTTAACTAATAGATTTGCTGTTGCATTATTGAAAGATGCACTTTAAGATTTCTTGATGACTGTGTATCCAGTGCTTGTATGTCGCTTTCGGATAAAAGCGTCTGCCAAATAAATAAATGTAAATGTAAATATCACGTCAGCGCAAAGTACTTAGCAGCGAGCTCGGAGGTCAGACCTAGCTTAGCCCCTGATGCTACCGTGAGCAACCAGTGTCGTCTAGCCACACTCGAACATGAGTTCAGACGCAGACTGAGTAAGCAATTTTAGTTTCGGTGTTTTTTTTTGTTTTTTTTTTTTTTGCATTTAAAATATGACACATTGACAATAATTACAATATCAAGGATAGAATGAGAAAGTTAAGGACTTATTTTCATCATCGTTCATTCTGAAACATTTTTGATTTTTTTATTTCCTCAATTGATGAGGTCACATTTTTGAATGTTATGGCCATTATCGCATATGGACAGTGAAAAAATGTTCTGAATATATGGGAAATAACACAGATGTTGACCTTTAAAGTTAATAATGTCTGTTCATTGATTCACTCATCTACCAAAATCAATTTCAATTGAAATATATTTAAATGCTTCTCACGTCAAATATTGATATTCTATTAATTTAGATTAATGAATCACAAAGCATGTAATTAGATTAATTTTTAAATCGCTTGGCAGTCCTAAAAACTACACGTTTAAAACATTTAGGAGAACCAAATGAACACTTACAGTGTCCTCTTCGACCTCTCCCTTACCTGAGGCGTGAGCAGAAAAAAAAGAAAAAGACAGTATTTGCATAGCACATAGCAGCGACTGGAGGTAGCCTATTTCGCAAAAATTTAAAACGTGCTTTACTACTTTCGTTCATACAGAGTATCAGTAAATAGTATTAGGCTATTATTATAGTATTTACACTAATTTGACTTAAATAGTGTATTTAACTGAGGGTTTTATTGTTGGCAACCGATAAATGTCCAGGCACAACCCACTAGCAGGGTTATTTTCAACAAGCATATGTGTGCGCCTCAGAAGCCGGAAGGAAGGAAAGAAAGCGATAGCCGAGGAAGGTGGAGAGCTCTGGTTGAGTGGGATGGCTGCGTGAGCCGGTGGGTTTTTCAGATGCCACCCCCCCCCCCAAAAAAAAAAAAAAAAAAAAAAGGTGAGCGAATCATTTCTACGATAAGCAAGGTCGTTAAATAGAATTTGACAGAGCACCGAACGGTGACGCTCTATTTTTGCCAGTTCTGAATGAACAGAGACGAATTTTTTGCTATTTAACCTACACATATTTTCTGAAGTTGTACAGAAGAACGTGTCTTGTTGACGTGCCAATTGTCTGATAAATGAAAAAAATGCAGTTGGGCAGTTTGTAATGTAGAATGATTTGTCTTGAAAATATTTACCTTATCCGAGTTTTAATGTTCCGTTAATTATCGCAATAAAAAAGTTGTGACCTGAAAATGAAAAGTGACCTCAAGCTTTCTGCGAAAAAAAAAAAATTGTTATTCACTCGCCAAGGTAGCGGTTAATCATGAATTTACGTATTTACGTAAATCGAACCTATGGAATTGCTATCAACGATTTTCAGCGTGGCCTTTTCTCGAAACGACTGTTTTATTATACCTCAGGACTGGCAAGCCTATGCAGAATACCGTACAATTTCTGGTTGTCAGTAAAGAGTCATTACAGCCCATACACCTAGCACTTGAATGTGCCTAGTCCCGGATTAACACGGCGCCACATTAACACAGAGATTCTGGTTTAATTTCAGCAGTAAACATCGAATAAAGACGTGGAATAAACACTTTTTTATTACACCGATTTATTTCCTGCTTTACTGCTTATGTGAGTGCACCCTAAATAACCACAATGCATCTGTTCTGGACATTATTGCCTATGTTCTTGCCAGACACACAGCAGCGATTAAAATCTGCATGTGTTAGCGTCGTGCTCACCACTAACAATTATTACAGTATTGTTAGTTGATGGAGTTGGTATTTTTATACAGATGAGTCGCTTCTTTTTCAAACAATATGAGAAATATGTGAAGTAATTACATTTGTTCTTTGTATTCTTTATTGCTTTACCTACTTCTGTTATTGTTTATGGTTGTTTTTTATATCAAGGAACTTAAATGTTGTAGAATTTAAAATAATTGAATCACAATGGTTCTTGATGCAGGGTGGCTACAGAAAAATTAGCATAGCATGAAATGTGATAAATGTTTTTGAGAGGATACAAAGGTATTTCTTGAATTTGCCTACCCATCCACAAACACGCAGGCATCTTGAATGAGGTAGATCAGTAAAGGGTTAATTGATTGAACATGCTGAGAGAGAAGAAAAGGAAAATAATTGAAGGGATTAAATCAAGATGTGTTTGGGAAGCAAAAGCTAACTCTTGCTCAAATTGTATGACTATTGTGGATTTAATCCATGTCTACATTCTTCACTGACACTTGTGTGTATCTCCTTCAGGTAATTAATGAGGGCAACTTATCACCAACAGTTCCGCCTGCAAAGTTCCCAGACTATCCTTGTCAATATGGCTTGAGGTGGAAAACCACAGCTTCACAAAGTAAAGGAGCCACCATGTATTTGTTCCATCCATGCTCTTAATGATTCTAATTAGTGCAACTCTTCAGCAGGCTGGATGAGCTAATTGAAATCACCTGTTTTAGTGCACAGGTAGGAAAACTACATGAGTGATACTTTCATCTTCTGAAGCTGTGATTTTCCACCTCTGGTTGGCCTCAAAAAATATTACAATATGATTTCATCACAACTTGGCTATGTAGACTCCAAGGTGTGTCCATTAGTTATCTGTTTTTTTCGGATCGGGTCTAACTGATCAGCAGGGCATATTTGCAAAACCTATTTTGTACAGGTTTTTTGGGATGCCAAAGCTACCATTATTGTCAGGTGTGAGGCATTTGGCAGTTATAAAAGCAATATTTTCAGTGGTGTTTCACACAAATGCAGTGTGTTTAACATAATCTTTTCTGCAAGTTTTTACTTGTGCCTTTCCAAACTACCTTCTGTCTCATTGAAAGCATCTTTTTGGTTGTATTTGAGTTCGTTGCAGAGCACACTACAGTGAAAAGGCTGTTCTTTTTCTGCGAAATGCCACTGAGAATTTGTGCTTGTACAATATTAAAGGGTCACGGGTGGCAATCTTTTGGACTCCGATCATTGTGCAGCGCCCCTATGGGACGTGATGAAAAACGTCTGATGAAAAACAGCAGGATGATGTGTCATTTGGGCCTTTAACTATAGATGAATCCTAATGTAATTTAAAGTGTAAACACCACCAGCTACCCTCAGCACTATGGGCTCCCTACCTTGTCTTCAGCTGGGTGAGCCCATCACTGCAGTACTGAATGGGCCATAACACCACCGATGGAATAATGGATCACTGTTCTATTCTTATTGGTTTGTTTTACAGAGTGCTGCTGCAGCAGGCATAAGGCTGAGACAGGAATGCAGTCATCTGAAGTGCTCCCAGTTCTGCCACTCCCATCAATTATGGTAACCCGTTTTTATTTATCTCCATTACCCCTGAACAATCTGAACAGCTATTTTTAAAATTTAAGCATACGACATACCTCTAAATATGTGGCACAAGTAATAAGACGATGGAAGACTTATCTCCATATCAAGATTGCATCGATATGCTGGCTCTTGTGAAAAGTTAGGCAATGCTGGGCCCCTGGTTCAACTCTATAGCTCAGGCACAGATTGGATAGATGGAAAGGTACCCACAATCTCCATTGTTAGCTATTTATAAAATGGTTAGATCCAGTCCTGGATGCAGAAAAGCTGAAATTGCATTCCAGTCATGTAGAGTTTTACAGTAAATAATGAATTAATACTCACATATATATTGTATCATGAATCAGTCCATATTTATTTTTAAAAGTGTATTTGAGCACTTCAGAGTTCAGCTCTCAAATTTACAGTCAACATTCTGAAGGCTGTCTGCTGTCCCAACGTTTGGTTCAGTTCTTTCAGGCCATTGCAAGGTTGTGTTTTAACATTGAAAATGACGCAAACAGAGTACTAAGCAAATGCAATGGCACATATGGGACATAAATAACATAACCAGGCTGTAATGACCGCAGTACTGGCTGAATAGGTTGGTCTGCTGTGTTTTTTTTTTTGTTTTTTTTTTTTGCTTAAAGTGTGTTTATTGGCTTGTGTTACAGAGCTCTAAGACAGATTACACACTGGTAGGAGAGGGCAGTTCTGTGACCCAGGGGAGCAAGTATTCAAAGAAGAAAATTGTTTTGATTCTCCTCTTTTTCATCATTTTCATTTTTTTATATTTTTCCAAAATACATACATGGGCCCCAATAAAGGTACGAATGAATGTCTCAGTGCAAAGAATTCACATTCCACATTTGCAAGTCTTGGGGAAACTATTTTGTAGGTTGCAGTTATTTTCCATTCAATTAAATTCAATTTAAGCATGGGAATCCAACCATCATATTGTAGAAGCATGAATCAAAATTATTCAAGTTTGTCAATCAATTTTTCCTCCCAAATACAACTCTTTAATTTACAAGCTTGAATCGTAAAGTTGCAAGTTTAAAAGTCTTCTACAATTCCCCAAATTATACAAGCTACAAAATCGTCTTTATATGTATACATTTTGAGACTGGTATACTTCCATAATACACCACACAATGAACAGACAGGAAACTCCATATAAATTCCATACATAAAACATGCACCTGTTACATGTACATATGTGTAAAGCAACAGTAGATACAGGTCAAGTGAATTTTCTGTTGTTTTCACAGGTGAAACCTCCCTCTCCACGCAAAGAAATGACTGTGGCCGATGTAATGCTCTCCTTACGAGAGGACATCCCAGAGGCCCCCAAATTCAAGTCTTTCATGGAAACTTCCAGTGGCAACCAAAGTGTGACCAGACTGGAGGACCCAGGAGCTGTGTTCTGTGTAGGGGACACTCTGAATGTGCTGGTGGAGATGAAGGACTTTAATGGGAAGCCAAAGACGTACGGAGGAGACTTCATCCTGGCCCGCATCCACTCCCCTGAGCTCAAGGCGTCTGCATCAGGAGTCGTCACTGACCTGCACAATGGCTCCTACCGCGTGAGCTTCACCTTGTTCTGGTCAGGAACGGTGCAGGTCTCTGTCCTTCTGATACACTCTGCTGAAGCCGTTCAGGTCCTCTGGAGAGAGAGGAAGGGTAGCTACTGGAAGGTTTTGTTTGTTGGAACCTTTATCAAAGGGGACCAAACTGAAACATCTCAGTGTGGCCCCATGCTCAAAACAACCAGACCCCTGTGTGAGTATGTAGATAAGAGGGAAGGGGAATACTACGCCTGTATCAAACCCCCAACCCTGCCCTGCAGCTCCCTGAACAATATAAAGTCTCACAACAGCGAAGGACCATTTCTCACACAGGATGAGGACCGGTTGCTGGAAAGGTAACACCCAATTAAAACTCATTAAACAGAGCCCCGCTTGTTGATTTGGTCCATATAGTTTTTCCAGTTGTGGGTGTATTCATGGTATATTAAAACTAGTAACGTTAAGTATAAAAGAGAACATTACCACACAGTGCACTAGTTACATGACATCTGTTACCAAAGCTATGTATTGTCAGAAATAGCTTTTGCCATCTCTGACAATATGAAAAGTTTAAAAGTAACTAAAATATTAATCCGTACTTTCAATCCATAGTTAGAAACTTAAGGTATAGTAACGGCCACACACACAATTAGAATGGTGGTGTGTAAAAAAGAAAAGGAAGCAAAAAATTGAAATGAGCTTACTTGGTATTTAGTGTGCTGCTACCCTTTTAGTAACTTTTAAAATGATATTGATTAATTAACAAGCTAGAACAGTACTCAACCAGACACACGTTTGTACTGAGATTAAGTTTATGAAAATGATCAAAAAGCAATCTCTGTTCTAATTCCTTTGCCTGGGATGTGGCTGGATGAACAGCCTAACTTCAAACGATCTGACTGACTTAAAACAGTCTATACATACTGTATACTCCTCCAAAAATTAGCTGCACTGTAATGATGGGTTGATAACATGATTTTCAACTTAAACTGATAAATCCAAGTTGTTGCATGTTAATCTTGTGAAGTGGACTAATACATTTTAACACTGGTTCATTCAAATGAATATTTTATAAAATATAAAAATAATGATTACATGAAGAGCATCTTTAATAATACAAGTCTGCCTTATAAAATGAAATAGCAAAATACATTTACCTGGACAGAAACAAGTAAGTGGCATGGGTAGCTAAAATCAGTTGTCAGGTTAAGACAATTACAAAGCAGGTGTGTTTTTTTTGTGGACAGATCATTTAGCTTTGCCTATAGAATGCACTCTTGTTGCACAACAGCCATTTCTTGTTTGCCCTACAGAGGTACTAAATGCTGTCATGCCAATTTTCAGCAAGGCTAGTATTCCATTAAACCCTTGTAAATGTAATGTTTAACTTCTGAACTTTTTGAAGGAAAAACATTGGAGTACAAATAAAAAACTCGTTTCCTGCAGTGCAAGTCATCAGTTGTGATGGTATGTCCTATATTCAGTTCCAATTTCCTTCATCACCAATTTTACTATTAAACAACCATTTTGTTATGTATTTTTGTATTTATTTGGGATTACAAGGTATACTTTTCATTCTTTCCAAGCTTTGCATTCTAAACAAAAACTGAAGTCTGCTGTGTTCTGTAATGATAATGCAATAATTCATTTAGATTGTTTATGGAAAATGGGTGAATACTGCAAAAATTGGTGTTTACCTGTAACACAAAAAAATAAAAATCTTTTTTCCACACTTTTTCTGCACCTGTGCCCCCTCTCCCTGTCGTTTTCAGTCACACCAGCCAAGCCATCAGAGAAATGTCTTCTTGGAAAAGAGTCTCCAATTCCTACTGGCTATTTCTATCAAAATAGGTGGTTTTCTACCGTCTGCCAGCAAGCTCCCTTCCTCAGCCAAGATACCATCACCAAATGCCTGACGGGAAAACGTTTCTACTTGTGGGGTGACTCAACTATACGACAATGGATGGAGTATTTGAGAACCAAGGTGGAAGGTAATACCACTGAAAGTTATGCAGAGACAAATGGTGTCCCAGTTGAAAAAGGCTAAAGGATAATCGTGATACTGGCTGTAGGTGTTGACACTAAACCCTACCTGGTACACACACATTGAATGTGTGATATGACGCGCAATGTCCAGGAAGCTTGCATCGGTTAGGATGCTGTCCAGGTGTGTTCATTCTCTACGTGACTGTGTGAACTTTGCCAAGAATTTACAGCAGAAACAAGTACCTTCCTGGTGCTCATTATGTCAGATAACACAGTTAGCTCATCGCCCAACTGTGATTACTCAGTGGCTGACAAGTTTCCAGAACACAGGGGTAATATAACTTTTATTGTTCTTTTGTTGCATTCCGTTGATGACCTTTCATGGCCATGGCCATATTTGAATGTGTATGTGTTGTATTTGTGTGCCAGGCCAGGAAGAGGAGACTGATCTAATGGCTATAGTCTAAACAGAGAGACGAAGCCCAAGTTAGACATTTTGTGGGGGGTGAGGGGGGGTCTTTGGTGGTTGGGTGGAGCCTCCCATGTAAAACAGCACCCAGTGTGTAAAATAAATGCCAAGGTTGTCACATTCAGTCCCTGAGGGCATCTGCTGGATTTGGTTTCTGCTCTGGATTTGGTTGCCCCCTTACTCAGTGACCGTGCAAACAGCCATTGGCTGACAGGAAGGTCTGTACCTCTGGGGTGACTCCACTATACAGCAATGAGTGGAGTATTTGGTAACCGGAGCGAAGGGTAGTGTCATTACAATTTATTGTATCCTCTCACACGGTCCAACCCATTTGTAAGTAAATGCTCAAACCAGAAACAGCGAGACCAAAAACAACGTGCTGGACTGCTCAAAAGTGTTTGACTCTGAAAGTAAATGTTTTATTAAACACAAGTATTTAAAACCAATTGAAGGCATGAGAAACAAAAAATAACCCATCTGGACACAACTGGACAGACCAGGTCTTTCAAATTCCCCCAGCTCACCCTGTTACTCTGCGATAATCCAGTATATGACTCTGGAAGAAATAAAATAATAGGCTGTTAGCTGTTTAACCCTACCTTTTCCTAACTTAAATTATTGGATGTTTATTTAGAGGGTGTTAAAGTCTAAATAATGTTGAAGTGATTAGTCTTTTCATGCCCTCAACAGGTGGATAACATTTTTCTGGGAGAGCTACAGAGCATTGAGGTTTTTTCGCCAATCAACATTTAAGTTTTTAACCCACACAATGTCATACAAAGTCAATTCACCTCTCATAGTTTCTGGCATTTGATTTGGTTGTTGATTTAAAGGTGAAGACACAATAACTCTCTAGAAACTGGACTGGAAAGACAAGAGTGTCTTAATGTTTTTTTTAACTATGGCTTTTATTTTGACATAAGGTAGTGTTATCTTCATGTTGCTATAAATCCAGCTGCAGATCAAGGCCTTGTCACTGTTCTGTCACTTTAACAAATATACCACTGCCACACATTTTAGATAGAGTAGACTGTGCTTTGTTAGCCAAAGACCAACTTCTCGGCAAAATATAAAGACACCATTGTGATCGAGATTTAGCAGGAAGTAGCATGCTTCTCATTCAATTTGCTTCAAGTTTCCTTTCATAGCTCTTTTCACAAATGCACATTTTTGCATGCAGAGCAGCTTTACGGTGATCTCAAGCATGCAAGCCTCTAGGCACAAGCCAGTTGCAAGGACAAAACTCCCTGACTAACAGGAAGTGACCTTCAGTAGAATCCAGCAGAGTGGGAGCCCTTCTCCTGGCTGACACTGGGCAGGCAATAAATTAAACAAGAGAGTAAATGCATTATTATATCATATTACTATTAATATAAATATTAATAATGAATAATGTAAGTGTAATTATTGTTTACAATAATAATTTCAAAAAACTGGCTCTGGTGCCAGTTGTTCATATTAACCATTGTTGTTTTTTTTTTGTTTTGTTTTTTTTGGTCAGGTTTAACTCATAAAGATGAAGTGGGTAACTGGCTGCCTCTACGATCTTTTAACTATGCAAAGAGCATCGCTCTCCAGTGGAAAAGACACAACCCTCCCTGGATTGGCTCTCGTGCCGTCAGCACAAAGGGGTTTGTGTACATTTCCAGAGAACTGGATGATGTGGTGCTCGGAGGGGGGAGGCAAGACGCTATAGTCATCAGCATCGGACAGCACTTCCGGGCTTTCCCTTTGGAGTACTTCATCCACAGATTACTCAATATCCGCCGTGCGATCCTGCGACTGCAGGCCCGCAGCCCCGAGACGATGGTCTTCATCAAGCTGGAGAACACCAGGGAGTTCACCACCCCCATGCTGCGTATGAGTGACACATACGGCCACTTGCAGAACCTGGCCCAGAGGAAGGTGTTTAAGGGCATGAGGGTGGTGATTGTGGACGCCTGGGACATGTCAGTGGCTGCCAACACCTTCTCCATCCACCCCAACAGTGTTGTCGTCTCCAATGAAGTTTCGATGGTCCTATCCCAAATGTGCTATCATCCATAGACATGGCGAAGGGTCATTTGACAGCACTGCCATTTTATCTAGCCAGTGACTCTTGTTTTCCTGGTACAGTTATGAAATGGAGACAAGAGGGCCTCCGGAAAGTTCATAGGGCAGAGACACACGTTTGTTTGTTTGTTTGTGGTGCAGTCATGAGTCCTGCAACTGGGACTGAGGTGTCCTCAGCTCTGCTTTTACTTGCCCTCATTGGCAAGGCAACCCTAGGCTCAGCATCTCTGTTTGGGTTGGAGGAGAAGGAAAAAAAATGGTAACAGGGTACTTGGTAATGGGTGAAAACGTGTTTATAAAAATGGGAAGTGGGGATGTTGAGTGTGCCCTAGCACCTCGGGAGGTTAAATGGATTACTGCACTGTCAAAATGTCAATAATTTTAATAAATCAGCAGTGGTCTGCACAGAAGACTTCTTCTCTATCTTCTGATGGAGACCACAGGCCAAGCTCTTTGTATTGGTTTTATGGGCATGATTTCTCCAGAGGAAATAAAAATGCAGTTGATGAAAAATTGATGATAGTTTAAACATGCTGCAGTTTATAGAGCAGAACCTTTCTGGCAAGATCTTTAACAGAATCAGGAAACAATTCCTTAAAATGATTTGCAGGCTCTGTGTTGTACTCAGTCCTTGGCTGCCTGGTAGGATGCAGTCTCTGACGTTTACTAAACCCTGTAAGGTAAGATTTAATGGTAGCAGACATTCAATTATAAAGTAAAACTTGAATAGAAGAGGTCATAAAGAATTATTGTTGTCATAAAACTCCAAATGTGATAAAGACTGTCTAGAAACTGATTTTTAAACACCAACTCATAAGCTTAAAGTATAAACTAATGTTTTAGGTCTGAACTCACAAAACA
The DNA here is from genome assembly GCA_019788955.1 of Albula glossodonta. Classification (NCBI taxonomy): domain Eukaryota; kingdom Metazoa; phylum Chordata; class Actinopteri; order Albuliformes; family Albulidae; genus Albula; species Albula glossodonta. Next base: position 473,555 of record JAFBMS010000130.1, on the reverse strand, counting down.
TAAAACTATCACAACATTAAAAAAAGTATGCATTATATTTTCATTAAAGATACAGAATTGATAACGCTGAGAATTTAGCCCACCTTACATTTTATATTATATCTGAGAGTATCCAGAAGTAAATTATTTTGATAGGAGTATCAGCTAAATAATTGTAATATTGGACAAACACATGACAAAATAACAAATAATATCTCCAGTGTCTGTGGGAACCATCTGTTCTCATCTAGAACAACAACAACAGAATTATGCCCTTGTTTTGATCCTTTGCCATTTTAAGAGTTACATTCGACTTTGATGTTTAACTATGGTGTGTCTCTCCCAGAACTCAATGCTCCAGTTCCCTTTGTCTGTAGTTTTCCTCTAAGCTCTCTTTTCAGATCTTAAATTGTTTAAAATAATTTTACAAGCTTAAGTTTATCTAATGTCATTCACGAAGTGAAAGAAATGCTGTGAATTGCAAAATTCCCTAGATGAAAACATTAATCCTGAACACTTCTTTTTCTGTGAATTAATATGAAATGAAAAGTGAGAGTTGATGTTGTTTCAGTGTCTTGCGGGATGATACTGTTGAAATCCAGCAAGGTGATTTTTTGAGGACCATCTGGACTTGGCAGGGACCTTAACTGTAAATCCACATGTTTAAGCTCTGAACACTTTTCTATCACACTTTTCAAATGCATCCCAGTGTTAAGAATTTCAGATAAAACGTCAGGTGTTTATAATTTCAATGATGATGAATCACAGTGTTCACATTGTAAACATAATAACATTATTGGCACTGTGACCCTTTTAAAACACATTGATTGGCTTTCCACACTGCATATTAAGGATACTAAAGATAGCCCTGGGCTAAGAGTTGACACTGGGACAACTTAAGCCCTTTTCACACACAAATTGTTAACCCAGGGTTAATCTTAGCCATAGGCTATATGATTCACACTGCACTTCTACTAGCCCTGGGTTATATGTCCATTGGAACATGCAACTAATGTTTGCATTCTTGAATTCCATTGTTTACTTAGCCCTGTTTCACACCGTCACCTTTTAGCACCGTGTTTAGTTGTTTTGCAGGGGATAACCCTACAAACTCATGGCTAACCCTGCTCCGGAGCAGGGCCAGCAAGCTCTAGGTGAAAGTCTGGGTTAGCCTACTTCGGACTGGACTGTGCCAGGATTGTGCACTTCTGCACTTATCCCATGCTTTTAGAAAATGTACAAAGAAAGATGTCAGTCCAGCCATGTAAGGAACCTGTTAGGTAGACTCATTGTTACTCCTCAGAAAGACATATGGTGCATGGGAGACAGACGTGTGTGACAGCAGTCAATATCCATACAAGGAAATGAAAGCAATAACAGTAAAATAATAAAAGAATAAACTAATCACAAAGAAAAACAGCTGTGATAAACCATAGAACTTTGTGGTATCATCTCTGGCATTACATCAAAGCTGGTGATCCAAGCAGTCCAAGATGTCCTTCGAAGTCCATCCAGCCTGTTCCGTTGAGCGAAAGTGGAGACACCATCATTCTCCCGCTGTCCCAGGGGAGGGCGGCTGGAGTATGTTCTCATTTGCTAGGTGAACTCCCTGTGGGGAAGAGCTGCTAACACTGGCTCCACAGAGCAAGTTCCTCTAACGCTGGCTCCACAGAGCAAGTTCCACTAACGTGGCTCCACAGAGCAACTTCCACTAACGTGGCTCAACAGAGCAAGTTCCACTAACACTGGCTCCACAGAGCAAGTTCCTCTAACGCTGGCTCCACAGAGCAACTTCCACTAACGTGGCTCAACAGAGCAAGTTCCACTAACACTGGCTCCACAGAGCAAGTTCCTCTAACGCTGGCTCCACAGAGCAACTTCCACTAACGTGGCTCAACAGAGCAAGTTCCACTAACACTGGCTCCACAGAGCAAGTTCCACTAACACTGGCTCCACAGAGCAAGTTCCACTAACACTGGCTCCACAGAGCAAGTTCCACTAACACTGGCTCCACAGAGCAAGTTCCGCTAACGCTGGCTCCACAGAGCAAGTTCCTCTAACGCTGGCTCCACAGAGCAAGTTCCACTAATGCTGGCTCAACAGAGCAAGAGCCGCTAACACTGGCTCCACAGAGCAAGTGCCTTCACCCAGTTAGACAGGCTATAGCTTTGGTCAAACCCAGAGGGATAGCTACAGCCAAAGCCAAGAGTGTCAGCAGGGACATACAAACCAGTTTAAGAGTTAGCTTACTAATGCCTAATAAATTATCAGCTGGTGACAGCACAATTGGGTACTATCAAATATTGAACATAACAGTAAATGGCAATAAAAAAAATGAACCATAACAGGTTGCTCAATATGTGCCTTCCTAATTATGAATAATCATGAACAATGCAATGTTTATAGTCAACAAAAGGTTATTTGTGAATTAATGGCTTACAAAACAATAATACGAGTAAATGTAAATGATACGAGTGTGTGCCAGTATCCTTTTTATGTCACTCTCAGTGTTATAAAGATGTGAAAATGAAAAACGTCAAGGAAGAAAGACATACAAGGTACAGAGGAAATCAGCACAGAAGGAACACATGCCATGTGTGGAAATCAGATGAGAGTAGTGCTTATTTGAATTAAATAGACCTGTTTTTTTCATGCTCCCTGAGGCAGCAGTGTCGCATAATGGTTGGTGGAGCAACTGATTGGAGGTGGGTTGGATTCCCAGATAAGACACTACTGTTGAACCCTTGAGCAAGGTGCACAGGAGAAATGCTTCAGTGACATATATCCAAATTGTGAAATGGGTAGTGTGTGTGGGAATATGAGACTAGGACAAAGATCTGTTTTTATTTTAAGTGATGATTAATAATTATCTGCTTTCAAAAAACCTAAAGGCATGGAAATATTTGGACAGTTGAGTGCAATTAGATTTTATGGTAGTGAAGACATCTGCAGAAATGCAGTCCCAGTGTTATATATGCTGCTGGTCTATGACAGTTTGGACCCTTGCAAACTACAGCACCATTTTAAGACTGCACAGCTAAAGTTAAACCAGTGGAGGCTTGGAGCATTAAAGCTTGATGGGTTTACACAGCAAAACTTAAAGTTAAGCAACAAACACATGACTGTTTGATTAGGCTGTATTGATTGATTAATGACGCATCATAACTGCTATTTCAGTTTGATAAAAGTATTTGCAGACAACCTCTCAGGCAAATACCAGTCTAATCCGGTTTTTCAACCTGGTATTCAAATACCATGTACCATCTCTCCCATTGTGCTCACTGCTTCTGGTATTGCTCTCCATCTCCTCTTTCATGTCTAATGTCCCCTCCTTTATCTGTCAGCTTTCTGGCTTACCACATAACACTGAAATACTGTAATGTTTGACCGTAATATAATGTAATTGTTTGAATGCCCTCTGCTGTCCTCTTGGCCAGGACACCCTCTTAAAAGGGACTTTACAACTCAGTGGATGTGGCGGCAAACATGTGATCTCCTGGTCAAATAAAGGTACAAGGGGCTAATTGACACAGAGGAAATGTACAATTATTTTTGGAGAAACTTTCTGCAAGAAGGCTTAGCGAGGAATCAGGAAATTATGCAGTTAGCCGAAGAATTTCAGATCTCATACGTGACATTAAAGATCAATTCCCAGAATTGACAAAATTCGTGTGATCAGCCTTATTGTTATTATTATTATTTTTACATAAAATTAAACCGTATAAAGGCATGCATCCAGTGTCGTGTTAAAAGTAGTTGACAGATCTTCATCAGACTCAAGGGCGGTATATTTCACCGAATACAGCTGAAAATATTTTTCAGCTTGTTTGATCCACTGGCAGTGGAGAAACTAACTCCGCTAGCTCATATTGTATAGAAACCACTTTGAGTTGATGGAAAACACTGACGAGGTAAAATCGTTTTTTGCCTCTCCGTGGTTTGACGAGTTAAATTGTATTTTAACAGAATATCGAACGTGTGCTATCGTCTCATCACCGTTGTTTGCAGTTGGATTTGGACGGTAACTATTCACTCACCTGTTGATTGTAACTGACATAAGCTCTTACTTTTGTTGGTACAGTCGGAACAAGGGGTGGTGATGTGGGGCAGGGGGGGAGTGGGGGTGGTATTCAGAGAGAAGTGCTAGGTCTGCACAAGCTAGCATGTCTGTTTGGAAACTACAATAAAGCAGGTGAGTATTTTAAAGGAAAAAACAATATATATGTATATATATATATATATATATTTTTTTTTTTTAAGGAAACTTTTAAAAATGTGCTAAACGGATTATTGAGGTAACACGCAGGGAACAGCTAAAAGTCACATTTAATAATGGAAAGGGAGGGTAAGCGTTTTTGCCTTTGTAATTACAGGTATGCGCCGCATAATATCCGTTCGGGCAACGTCCGACCGTATATAAATTTTTTAGATTATTATTATTATTATTATTATTGGCGATAATAACAATAATAACAATAATAATCATAATTCATATGAATTTCAAAAAACGTATATGTGATATATGTGAAAAATGTATATGTGATATATATAATCATAATAATAATAATTATTATTATTATTAGTGACAATAATAATAATAATAATAATAATAATCTACACAAATGCGGAAATTTGCCTTCGGCTTCGCAGGGTGGTTAAACACATCACAGTAAATCACAATAAATGCAATAATAAATTACACAACATGCACAGTGCAGGCAACAATAACGGACGTGATTCCAGTGTAAATGCTGTTTGCGAATTTAACAAAGTTATTGCACTAGGTATGTATGGTACGTTTTATAAATTTCATAGCTGCTTTAGCGACTTTACGGCGTCTTCCCGAGGGCAGTTTTATGAATTCTTTAAAAAGGGGATAAAAAGGATCAGACACAATTTGTTGTTTCACAATTTTTTGTTTCACCTGCGTTTAAATCCCAGTTGTTTCCGCTCTTTCCTAATAATTTTACTGGTCATGTTTGTAATTCTGGACAATCTATTTTTCATCTTAGCCAGGTGGCCATACTATGTACACATATTAAAAAAACATATTAAAACACATTCAAGTTCAAACAATACGGTTATAACAGAGTTCAGAAATCCCGATCGGAGAGCTGGACGTAACCTATTTAACCCATGTATTACCTTGCCAGATACGTTTGCTTAAATACAGCGCTGTATGTGTACAGTATCTTGGCTATTTAGTCAATACAAGTACACTACAGTATCTCATATATCCTTGCTATGTACGTATATAATATGGTGTTCGCACAACGTCCAAATCGCTATTTTACAGAACGTATCGAGGAAGCTACGTGACGCGTACATGTAAACGCTGACTAAATAAGTAATACTGACAATAATGATGTTCTTGATCTCAGTCACCGTCTCACAAAGTCTAGTTCAAATACATGCTAAATACGGTCACAATATTACGGTCACACTATTAAATAAAATAGTAATCTCTTGTACAATTATAATCATGCTGTAAGACTTTATAGATATCACTATAGTGATTTGAAATTGTTCATCAGCATTTTTACTGCGTATAAAGCTCGGCGTCAATATGTCTTCATTTTAGTTCAGCTAGACGTGTGTAGGTGGATGTTGGAATGGGTCAATAATGGTGTCAAATGCTCTGAAATTGTCAATGAATGCTGTACTTTCTGGAGATATTTTTAGATATTTTTCGGCAGACAAGGTTTTCAGCGGGGGAACAAACTTCTGCACGACACTGGATTGCTCCGTTTTCCCTCAAAATAATTTACGTGTGCTCATGACGCCTGCGCGCTCGGGTTAGCGTTCCATCTCTTTTAAATAACGTCCACGCGAATTCTGACTCTAATCCTCTCATGTTTATAATGCAAACACCAGTATTTCAAAACTGAACACATTGACCATTCCTTGGCGTGTTTAAAAAGTGTTACGGCACAAATAAACATGTTTATCATGTTTAAAGGCTAAACATTGTTATGCGTTTTAACTGCAATCCAAAACACCTTGACACGCTCTAATTGAAATTATAAACGCGTAACGCGTAAGGGTTACAGAGAATTGTTCAGTGTGTGTTCATAACTTAAACATTTGAACAAAAGGGTTCAGAAGGGTCTATATCCTTCACGCAGCTATGTTCTAAGTTTAAATTGAGAGCAGTCAAACCTCGAGTTTAAGTTTTACAGAAAGGTGTTTAGTGTGTGTGTCACATTGATACGATAATACATACATATATACTCCTCTCTTCCCATTTGCATTTTTACAGAACGGAGTTGCAGACCATGCACTGAAAGTGGATGCAGCCACCCAAAGAGGATTTTTAACTTACACTAGTCTGCTGTTATCTTTTCTTGTGTTTCAAGACAGATGAACAGTCATCATGGTAAATGTTGTATTTCAGTTTTTACCTGATTTTGATAACCAATGTTATTATTATGTCATATCTGTGTGCATGTGTGCGTGTGTGTGCGTGTGAAGTGAGATCCTGTGGTATGCTTTTGTAAATGCCTCATTGTGTGCGTGCCATTAAATCATTCATTAAATCTGAAAAATAGCAATCATGCAAATAGACCACAAACATACCTCACCTTTAAAGCCTGTTTGAGCAGGTAAGTCTAAAGAGGGAGAACAGAAGCCTGCCAGCAGGTGTGAGGTTCTTGAATAGGGCATTCCAGTTGGAGCAGATTAGAAAGCTCTTTCACACATGTTATGGAGTCAGTGAAGAGGACATAATCACTGGAGCAGTGATTATGACAGTGAGAGGGGGCCGTATGGCTGGAGGAACTCTCCTATATATATATGTATATACGTATATATAAGTGCCAATGATGTATGAACAGAATGCTTTGGTTTGAAGTAGGCACTGATTAGTTTGCGATATCACATGCACTTTAGTTTCAGATGGATACAAATCAGGCAGAGTAAGAGCCAACTGGCGCCATTTTTTGAACCACTCCCTCAAACTTTTATTGCCTGTTTGGTTAATAGGAGTTTTGCAATGATTTTTAAACTCCATTTGTAAACTCCTGAATGATTTTATCTGAAGCTTTTGTACATTTTCAGTTAAATGTGTTGGATTTCCGCCCATTCTACTCGACATTCTTGGCGTTCTATGTGAGAGCGAAATCCGCGTGTTCTTTTAATGAAGCAATAGGAGAAGATATTCGGTCATTAATCCCTAGTTTTATTAAGCAGTAAATGAATAAAGCATACAGAGCTCTGGGTCGAGATCCTCCTGTCCCTGACAAACAACAGAGTGTGTCAGTTCACGAAGTCTGACTCACTATCTGTCCCTGACCCTGTCTTTTTATAATACAGAACATGGTATAGTTTCCTGGGGCATTCTTCCTTCTGACTGGCTCCTTGATCTGACTCCTATCTTCATTCACGCCCCTGTCATCCGACAAGTCCTCTTGGCGACATGCGGTGGGCCCTGTTTCCTAAACAAAACTTACACAAACCATCTTGCACGTACACAAACCATCTTGCACTTACATTATCCATTATCTTTACACATACATGGTCATCGCGCCCATATCATTAAACCATCTTCCTATCTGCCATTTTCTTCATTCCCTTTATACTGTCAGTACATAACGTTTTTCCTTCTTTCAAAACATGCCTGTTCCCCTTGTCAATATCTCCTCGTGAGTTCCTCTTATCCTGTATTCCCATTATTATGTCTCTATTTACCAGCCCTCCCCAGTACTTTTCCACTGTTGTTCTGCAATGTTCCTTATTACCCAAATATCATTGCATAGCACACTATTTTATTTTGCAAGCTTATCATAAATGATTCACATAACATTTTATTGCATATGTACACTTCTTCCCCATCACCCTCCTTTGCCTAGATGTTGCTTTTTAAATTTGCTGTATATCTACAAATGCCATTTGTACAAGGGTCAAGAGCCTTGCCGAAGGATTCAAATGATCTTACTGTGGCTACACTGGGGTGTTAACCACCAACCCTCTGGGTTCTAGCCAGATACCTCAACCTTACATAAAAAGAACACATTTGGACATGTTTGTTTGTCTTCCAAAAAAAAAAGTGACATTGTGACATATCTGAAGAAACCAAATTTGTAAAGTCTATTTTAATTGAATGTTCCCTCGAGGAGGCTATAGCCCATTTTCCAGCCCATTTCTTTCAACAGCAGAAGCTCATCATGGTCATCTGTCATGTTGGTTGAAAGATCAGTGTTAGGGGCTGCTTTGATGTCTCTGGACATGGATGGCTTAACATGACAGAGGGGTAGAGCCAACACCACGCTATTCAAAATTTTATGCAGGACTTAAAGCAGTCACATTTCTTGCACTTGGGTCCGTATTTACTCACTTTTTTTAGGGATGCCATACAGATGAACCCTCACAGCCACTTGTGCGCAAAGCCTATTCACAAGCAAGCAGATTAAACAATTCTCATTTATCAATTGCTGTAAACTGTTGCTATGGTTACTCTGGATAACATAGCCAGAGGATTAATTTGGAGTGGTAATTAAACATCTTGGATGGAACTATTTAGCAGGTGTCCGATTACCAACATTTGTGATGGTCAAGAAGTAAGCCAGTGAAGTTGATTGGGAAGAATTGCGACAATCTAGCCAACAAATCATAATGTTGTGTATAATTGAGCGTGATTGACAGCTACTTTGCTTCTTCCAATTTCTCACTTGTTAAGGGTTTTATGATGTAAATGTTTTGTGCTCCTTTACCCCACCAGTATGCTTCCTCATGTAGATGAGCAAATACCAAATGTCTGGTTAAAGCAGTGTAATAGTGTTTCCAATCTGATCAGCCCATGTCTACAATGAGCGCAATTCTAGCCATTTGCAAGCCATTGCAGTGTTGTATTTCAATACTGAAGGGGTATTGTTCCAGGCGAACACTAACGTCATATGTAGCCCAAAAAATAATAATGATGCGGTATAGGCTTTGAATGTTTAGCTTCTGTTCAAACTTACGCTTTTATTGGTTTGTTTTACAGATCAGTAAGGCAGATTATTCACCAGTGGGAGAGACGGGATCTGTGGCATTGGGAAGCAAAAATTCAAAGAAAAAAGTGATCTTTGTTTTTCTTCTTGTCATCATTTTTATTTTCTTTTATCTTTCCAAAATATTCACATGGATGCCAACCAAGGTAATACCTGCTTTTAATTCTTTAAAATACAGCAGAACAATTCAACAGTTCTGCATATTCAAGAGGGGCCAACCAGCAACCATTTTAAAAGTAAAATGTAAAACTCACTTTCTGAAGTTGACTATTGGATGATCACATTTTTGTATCTGACCATTTAAATCATCTTTAAGTTAACAAAAAAATTGAAAGGCGAGTGCACTTCTGCTTCTTTTCAAAGATTTGTTTTCATTAATATTATTTTATGAATTTGCTCACTGGGCCAGTGAGTGAGGCCGAGGCACATGGCCATGGAGAAGCTCTGAATGGCTGGAAGTCCATGTTGGAAAGGCAAAAGCTGGCTGAGCTGTACCAGAGAAAGAACAGCTCAAGTCGGAGTCATCAGTCTTATTGTCCTCTAGTAGTCTCGTCCTTGAGTCCCACAGTAATACATGGTATTGGTTTTACACAGTTATTAGGTATTTTCTGTTATTTTTGTACAGGAAAGACTTCCTTCTCCACGCAAAGAGATGACTGTCACTGATATACTTTCCTCCTTACGAGAGGACATCCCGGAGGCCCCCAAATTCAAGTCTTTCATGGAAACGTCCAGTGGCGGGCGAAGTGTGGCCAGACTGGAGGACCCAGGAGCTGTGTTCTGTGTAGGGGACACTCTGAATGTGCTGGTGGAGATGAAGGACTTTCACGGGAAGTCAAAGACATACGGAGGAGACTTCATCCTGGCCCGCATCCACTCCCCTGAGCTCAAGGCGTCTGCATCAGGAGTCGTCACTGACCTGCACAATGGCTCCTACCGCGTGAGCTTCACCTTGTTCTGGTCAGGATCGGTGCAGGTCTCTGTCCTTCTGATACACTCTGCTGAAGCCGTTCAGGTCCTCTGGAGAGAGAGGAATGGTCGCTACTTTAAGATTGTGTTCATTGGATCCTTTATCAAAGGGAACAAAACTGAAACATCTCAATGTGGCCCCATGCTCAAAACAACCAGACCCCTGTGTGAGTATGTAGATGAGAGGGAAGGGGAATACTACGCCTGTATCAAACCCCCAACCCTGCCCTGCAGCTCCCTGAACAATATAAAGTCCAAAAACACAAAAGGACCTAATCTCTCAAAGAATGAACTTCGGCTACTGGAAAGGTAATGCACCATGTACAGAGATACTCTGTATACTACACATGTTGGCTGAGCAACACACAAAGAGTTTCCATCATTTCACAGAATTTAGCTGTATTCACACCATTCCAATGTGATGCAAAAGTTTGTTTTACAGTGACTTTTGGCCTGATGACCTTTGTTTTACAGACTTCTAGATGCTTTTCTTCCCCTTGAGTCAATAGGGGCAGACACTCACTATGATATATGAAGTTGCGGGCCACTCAATTGAAGCAATTAGTGACTGGCTATCAAAGCAATGACCATTGAGAGGCCATTTTGTGATAACCGTACCTGTCGAAAAAGGCTCTGAAATCTGACTTGCAGCCTGCAGTGTCGCTGGGTCCTCTGAGCCAGCCTGCAGTGGTGTTAGGTACATATCTAACCCCAATGTATGATGACTGTGCTGCACTACAGTTAATTGCAATTAATTTATGGATTATTGCAACGCAATATCGCAAAAATGTTTTTAATCAGTTTCAAATATTTTTAGGTATAGCCTGTTTCAAACCTGAATCAGTGACATTTCCGATGTGCATGCCTCCTGTTCTTTCTGGGTAAAGAAACATCTCTCCTAGCCTCTCGGTGACAAGCTGACTAGCACGCGAAGAGGTTCTGTGCTTCACGCTGGATTCACTGCTCCCTGCTCGTCTTGCGCACATCAGCAGCAAGAGACAATTGTGTGCGCGTGACTATTCCCTGTTCTCTACGTTTCCATACAGCTGTCAGCATATTAAATGAAAATCATTCAGTTGTCGCAACGCATTGCGCTTATCGCGATGAGTTCATTTGCGATATTTTTAAAAATGTGTTTCTGAGTGAACACGCCAGCTAAAGTGCTTGGGGCAACAGTGATTTTTTATTTTTATTTTATTTTTTTAATTTGGATGCCATTTGGTGGCTTCTGATGTCGGAGATTGATCAGTTTGTTTCCAATATCAATTTTCTGTTCACCAGTACTTCATGCAATAGCATATAACTGTAGCCATCCCTGCTCAATTTGACATTAAGTGAGTTTGGTAGCTGAGCCATTTGTTAGTTAGCCAGGTAACAATGAGAACAAGGTTGCTTGCTTGCTTTCAAGGTAGCAGACGAGATCTCGATTTTCCACAACTTTGAGTTCTGAAACTCCAAGGTGGTACTGTATATTATAACAGAATATATTAAAATGACAGTGCAGACTAGTTTCTGATTGCTCTGCATTATGGGAACCATTTAATGTAGGACAATAGAGTTTAGAGCTGCTCAATCTACTACTAATTTAAACTCAGGAAATGCTAAATTGTGTATTGTATTTTCCATTTAGAGCTACATCTAGTATCTGTGGTACCATGGAGGTTAAACACACCTGCTTCTGGTAAACCTCCAGACACTGGAAACAAATATGACCACATAAGTTACATGCTGAAGTGTTACTCATTGAGTCAGTTCCCATGTAAACATCTGCTGGGTCACCTCAGGTATATCTAATCTACTCTACAACTAAGGCAGTTCAATATAAATGCAAAAATGTGAATTTGCTGCAAGACTGGCATTCCATTTCATCTTCTAAAAAAACATTCATCCTATCTTTTTAACTTTTCGAAGGAAAAACATTGGATTACAAATAAAAAACACATTCCAAGCTGTGCAAGTCCTCAACTGTACTGGTATGTCCTATCTTTAATTTTATTTTACTTTCTTGCCAATTCTAATTTCAGGAATCTGCACAACACCTGGATGATCGATGTTCCACGTTGTTGCCATAAAAATAATAATACAACCATTCATGTAACACTTTAGGGCCAGCAAAAAGCTGCAGATGAATGGCTTATTAAATTATGAATCTAGTTTCTTTTTCATCCTTCATCTATTTGTAACCATTTGCAAGACTTTTCCATTCATTTGGAAGCAATGGCAATTGATGAATTCTCTCAGCTGAGGCCCATTTTTTGTATGTAACTGATCATTGCCTGCTGTGGGACACTCAGACCAGCCTCCATAATTGATCAACTGAAAGATCAGCGTTCCAGGATATGATAATAGAGAAATAAACCTGCCTCAAGTCTCAGACCTCATCACTCACTAAAATACATACATGAATAAATCATATATAACATTTAGTGAACAGATAACTAATAATGAACAAAATACTTCTAATTTGTGTACAAGCAGCTTTATTCTGGCCCTAGACTATGGTCTCACCGTAACGCGCTGTAAATTCTGTTCAACAACAGCTGAAGTAAATGTTCTATGTGTGGTACTGGAAGTCGTGGGAAATGAAAAGCAGTCATTTCACATTTCAGTGGATGGCATCACATATGAACGATTGCCAGTTTGGTCCTTTTGACAAATGCAGGTGTGTGTTGGAAGAGCTTTTATGGTCTCCTGTCCTGTCTCCTTCAGTTCAGTTCTTTGAACCTTTTCTTTTTGGGGTTTGGTGTGCCTGTGTTTGTGGTTTTGTGGTGATGCTTTTATTTGAGCAGGATGTTGCATGTAAAATCATTAAAAGTCAAAATGTATTTCTGTCTCATGCTCTCTCTCTCTCTCTCTCTCCCTCACTCTCTCCCCCATTCAATCTCTGTCACCCTCTCTCCCTCCCAGGACCACAACAATACCTGGCGACAGAAAAGTGCATGTATGGAATCAAGTCCCCTTTTCCCAGTGGTTATTTCTACGAAAACAGGTGGTTTTCATCCCTCTGCCATCTAACCCCCATTTTCGGTGAAGCTGCCATCACCAAATGCCTGACGGGAAAACGTCTCTACTTCTGGGGCGACTCCACAATGCGACAGTGGAACACGTATTTGAGGGGCAATATTAAAGGTACTACCAGCACAGGGAATACAGAGACAAGTACTGAGAGTTGTGCATAGTTACTAGTTAATAGTTAATAGAGAAACTGAGAGTGATTGGTTGCAGGGTAGCCTGTCTTGGCCACATCGAGGCCGTCCATACAGTCCACGTCAATCTCATTCAGAATCGATCGATCCTAAAATGACTTTCTCTGACACAACATCCAAAAAGCTACCTCAGGAAGACTAGCTCCTCGTTTGAGGAGGGTATGTAAGCTAGTGTAAGAGTTTGAAATGAATGAAAATGTCTCTTTAGATCAGACGCTGTGTGATGGTATGTTTTTCCTGTCCAATTATGATAGCCCATCTGCAACCACCCTGCCCTTATAGCATTTGCATAAAACAAACGTCCGAACCCATCCTGGCCTGCCAAAAGAAAAAGAAAAAAAAAATGAATGCAGTTAACATTGCAGTTCCCCTTTGTCATATTCATTGAAAAACAGTGTTTTAGACTAAATGCTAGGCACCTGCGGGTATCACAAATGTCCATAAAGTTGCTTCATACCTGAGGTGTCTCTACATAAGTAATTGCAACAGATTCCAGTTTGGTATGATTATAGTTTTACATGATATCCCATGTTCTTTTTTGTAAGACTTGCTATTTTGAATTGTGCAGAGGTGGAGCTTCTGGTTTTTCATAACAGAAACATAACATAGCCATGCAAACATAATAAATAGCATACTGAATAATAATAATAATAATAGTAATAATAATAGTAATAATACACAATCAATAATAATACATAATTGATAACAACAAAACATAATTTATAAATTATTAAGAATAATTAAAACACAATAATACTACTGCTGCTTACCAGTTAAATACAGAATAGACTTCAGGATTGTGTTGTTTGTTTTTAAACTGCTTTTTGGGCTCTCTCCACAATACATTACTGACCTGCTTCGTCCATATTCCACCTCCAGAGTCCACAGATCCTCATATCAGATGCTTTTAGCCATCAGCCTGCCTGTCCCCATTCGGTTGTCCCCCTCACTCGACACTTTTAAAACCTGTCTTAAAACCCATCTCTTTCCCCTGGCCTATCTGCCTACCTAAAATCATGACCGTTTTATCCCTCTCACTTTACTTGTGATTATTTTAATGCTATTTATTGTATCTTATTACAATTAGTTTATGTTAGTCTGTTTTTTATATTATTGTATATTTTTTAGTTCCATTTCTCATTTGTTTTACTCTTTTAATCTTTAATTCTTTTCCTTCACTTTGTACAGCACTTTGGTCAACTTTTTGTTGTTTTTAAATGTGCTTTATAAATAAATGTGTCGTGCCTTGCCTAATGTTATTTAGGAATTCATCAGAGAAATTGCAGGAGGGAAAAAAATAAAATTTAAAAAGATCTTTTAAAAGTAAAACTGTCCATCCTGCCAGGATGGGTTTGGGACATTTGCATAAAACAAATGTCCCAAACCCATCCTGGCCTACAAAAAAATAAACAAATAAACAGGCTAAATGTCAGTTGGAACATGCAGCTTTACATTCTTGAATTCCATTGTTTAATTTGCTCTGTTTCACACTGGCACCTTTTAGCGCCATGTTTAGTTGATTTTCAGCAAGCCGTAGGCTAAAGTTGGGGTTAGCCCACTTTGGAGTGTGCCAGAATTGTGCCAGTGTGAAAGCTCTCTTAGCCTTGGACTAGGAAGGCTCTAAGAATGCTTTTAGCCCTGGGCTAAGTGCAGTGTGAAAAGCCTATTTCTGACTTCTAAAAATTTTTTAAATCTTTTTTTTTTAAGGTCTGAGATTTGTTGATCCACCTGGGGGTTGGATGCCTCAGCGGTCTTTTAACGATGAGAAGAATATCACTTTCCAGTGGAAAAAGCACAACCCTCCCTGGATTGGCTCTGGTGCTGTCAGCACAAAGGAGTTTGTGTACATTTCCCGGGACCTGGACACTATCGAGCTTGGTGGGGGGAGGCAAGATGCTGTAGTCATCGGCATCGGACAACACTTCCGGGCCCTCCCCATAGAGGTTTTTGTCCACAGGATACTCAAAATCCGCCACTCAATCCTGCGACTACAGGCCCGAAGCCCCCAGACCAAGGTTTTCATAAAGCTGGAGAACACCAGGGAGCTTGGCAAAGTTGTGATGACCATGACTGACTGGTATGGCCGAATCCAGAATCTTGCCCAGAGGACAGTGTTTGGTGACCTAAGGTTGACATTCTTGGACGCTTGGGACTTTACGTTGGCGGCCAACACCTTTAATGTCCACCCAAACGAAATGGTTGTCTCCAATGAGGTGTCTCTGTTACTTTCCCTGTTTTGTGATCATTAAGCCAGTGTTTTTGTCATGGGAGTGTCTTTTTGCCTTATTTCGCCTTTGCCATAATTTTAAGAATTTTTTATGTTTTTTAAAATAATTTTAATGATCAACATGATTTTACCCACCACCAAGTGCATTTTTTATTAGTATTTGAACAAATAACCATGAATTGCCCTTAAAAAAAAATGTAAATGAAGGAATTGGGTTTCTGTCCCAAACTGGAATATCTAATTATATATTCAAGCTACTTTGCTTACAAGTACATTGCTACAGCCTAGTTTGTCAGATTGAGAAATTGTTGATGTCACTGTTAGCTCATCTCACCTGGTTTTAGATGAAAAGCCTGCTGACTTTTGGATGCAGTTGTCAAACTCTAGTCCTAGTGGGCCTCCATTTTCTGCTTGTCTGTGTGGTGTACCAGTCACTTCGCGGTTATTTTAGACTTGAGGAACCAGGTGCAGGTGGACTCTTCAGCCTGTAAGTGATTTATATTTATCAATTAGATGTAGAAACACACTAAAGAATGGGATACAAATTAGCCATCCATCACTTAATCCTGTCACCTGTGTTTTTATGAAGACCCCTGAGGTATGAAGTTGTTAAATTCTTTTGTTGGGGATTGGGTTGTGGGATCATATCATATTCATTCGTTATTTTCTTCTATGGATGGGGAGGGCAATGCGGTTACAATGCTGTATAAACCTGTTTGTATTTTTGCTCAATTGTGTGTAATGGGCTGAGTGTTGAGGAAATGATGAAGAACTGTGCAATTCAATGCAATAAATATTTTTAAATTATATGCTTTAGTTGCTTATTCTTGGCTGACATACAGTCCCAACATACACACAAAATATGCATTTACAGTAATTGCAGTTATAGTTACAACACACACATTACTTAAATTCCACCTTGAATTCTTGTGGTGGCCGTTAAGCATACCTGTAAATGGTAAATAATTAATACTAACAATAATGATGTTCTTATTGGCTGATCTCAGACACCGTCTCACAAAGTCTAGTTCAAATACATGCTAAATACGGTCACAATATTACGGTCACACTATCAAATAAAATAGTAATGTCTTGTACAATTATAATAATGCTGTAAGACTTTATAGATATCACCATAGTGATTTGAAATTGTTCTTCAGCATTTTTACTGCGTATAAAGCTCGGCGTCAATATGTCTTCATTTTAGTTCAGCTAGACGTGTGTAGGTGGATGTTGGAATGGGTCAATAATGGTGTCAAATGCTCTGAAATTGTCAATGAATGCTGTACTTTCTGGAGATATTTTTAGATATTTTTCGAGCATGTAAAGCATAAAATATACACTTAGGGATCTAGTCTGACATTCACGCATCGTGACTTGAGTATTTTTCTGTCCTGTTGTGTGCATTATTTAAAAGAGCCATTTAAAAAAAAAGAACTGGTCTTTGACGAATCATTTATCAATATATACTGGAAGTCATGGGAAATGAAAAGCAGTCATTTCACATTTCAGTGGATGGCATCACATATGAACGACTGCCAGTTTGCAAAAAGGTGCAGGTGACAGAGCTCATAACCCCTGTGGTATGAGGTTGTTAAATTCTTCTGTTGAGTATTGGGTTGTTGGATTACATCAGATGATGGAGAACTGTGCAATTCAATGCAATAAATATTCTTTAATTATATGCTTTAGTTGCTTATTCTTGGCTGACATACGGTACTGTTCAAACGTTTTAGGCAGGTGTGAAAAAAAGCTGTAAGCAAAGAATGCTTTCAAAAATGGAAGTGTTAATAGTTTATTTTCCTCAATTAACAAAATGCAGTGAATTAACAGAGGAGAAATCTAAATCAAATCAATATTTGGTGTGACCACCCTTTGCCTTCAAAACAGCATCAGTTCTTGTAGGTACACTTGCAGTTTTTGAAGGTAACACAGCTGGTAGGTTGTTCCAAACATCTTGGAAAACTACCCACAGATCTTCTGTGGATGTAGGCTTCCTCAAATCCTTCCGTCTGTTCATGTAATCCCAGACAGACTCGATGTCATGGTCAGGGCTCTGTGGGGGCCATACCATCACTTCCAGGACTTCTTGGTCTTCTTTACGCTGAAGATAGTTCTTAATGACATTGGCTGTATGTTTTGGGTCATTGTCCCGCTGTAGAATAAATTTGGGGCCAATCATATGCCTCCCTGATGGTATTGCATGATGGATAAGTATGTGCCTGTATTTCTCAGTATTGAGGACACCATTAATCCTGAACAATTCTCCGACTCCATTTCCAGAAATGCAGCACCAGACTTGCAAGTAACCTCCGCCATGCTTCACTGTTGCCTGTAGACATTCTTGTACCGCTCTCCAGCCCTTCGGCTGCAGGCATGACTGCAGCATGGGTTTCCATTCCTTGGAAAAGTTACTTCACCTCAAAGCAGATGAACAGGCTCTACAGGGCCAAGCTGAGGCAGGAACAAACCGTCCCAACATACACTGCCTCGGGACATTTGGAATGATTTATAGACTCTGGGGACATATCATGTTATCTTCTTTGTTCAATGCTACTGGAAAATTTCCACGTCAAGGCGTGGGAAACATCGCTTTTGATGTCATATCATGCTATTCATTTGTAAGGATCTGTATTTGATTAAGCGTGTATTGTCATATTCATTTCATGTATCCATGAATGCAGTATGTGGATTTCTACTCCTTCCCATGGTAACTCGTAACATGATCTCAGAGCGGGTGTACAGGCTCTGCGGGTCCAGGTCAGCCTGTCCTAATGTACACACAGGATTTCAGACTGTAGTTAGGGAAACACATTTACAGTTCCTGCAATATATTTTACCCGCATAGAGAGCCAAGGATCACACAGGCAGCAACCTGAAGGCAGTTTTAGTTGTGAGATTCCTTGGATACACAATAAGGGAGTAAATGAGTAATTATTACTAATTGTAATAGTAAAATTTGTAATGGGGGGGACATTGTTTTCAAAGGGGAAATTCATCTCAACTATGCAAGTCTATTGTAATAAATAAAAAATGTTCTATGTATTTCATTGTAGCTAAATGTTTACAAGCTTTACACATTAATGTCACTAAAAGATTAAAAAGTTACAGCACATTGCCCTGAGCAAGGAAAATGTAAAATTACTTTCAACTTTTTTCCTTGTCAAATAATAAAAATGTATACGATTCAAATTTGTTGTGGTGGAATGATTATTGTATACATGGCTGGTTGGTGAAACTGTAATACTTCTCCATGTCTACATTTAATAAATGTAGCATACAGCATGACATACAGAATTCAAGATGTAGCATTTAACTACGCTATTTGGGTGCTGATATGTGTCCTCACAAAGGCAGATTATTAGCAAATATGAATATGTCCACTAAACTATGCGTCACACCCTGCATCCACCGCCAAAACCTCTCATCCTCCCGCGCGCTCTTCCTGCAGGGGGCTTATCTTCAATTCTAGTCCCCCGGTAAGCTAACTATGGATCAAACCCCAAAAAAAAAAAAGTCTTGGAGGAAAAGCGAGTGTTTAATTGTGAATATGTTTGCTGCGAGCAATTGCCACAATGCAAACCACATTTGGGGAAAGATTCGGTGAATTCAGAAAGGAAACACACTAATCTTCCCCCTTGACGCCGCTGGACATCGACCCATCACAACTGAGCATGTCATCGTTCACAGCAGTAAATCATGCCGATCTTGAAATTTAACTTGCCAACATAGTTGGTAAAGACTTATGGATGGCCAAATTCAAAAGAATGACCGCTGATCTGGAGGATGTAGACCGACAGCGGGCTATTCTCACTCAGGAGCACAAATGGAGTGAGATTGAGAGCCTCCCCAAAGCCGACAAACTTTTATTTGACAAGTGGAATGCCATTCCTGACACGTAGGCCTATGTGAACATGAAAAAGTATGCTTTTGGAGTCCTGTCCATCTTTGGATCCACATAGCTACTTATGTGAACAGGTTTTCTCTAAAATGAAACAAATAAAGTCCAAACACTGCTCTCGCCTCACTGATGACAGCATGAAGTCCTGCATGAAGATGAAAGTCTCTTCAAACTGTTCGTAAACAAAATTTTTTATATAGCCTTCTTTAACCGTCTTGTTTTGCCAATCATTTTCTTCCTTATAACCCCCCCCCGCGGCTCCTTTTCGCCTGTGTTTTGGCAGGAGCGGCTAAAATGACCTTTCTGATGTGGAAGGTTGCCGACCCCCGGTCTAGGGCTTTAATCAGTCAAACAAATGCTTCTGATCACTCATTGTGCTACATGTATTTCGCCATCGGGGCGCTAAAGCACTCTCATCACCCTAGTTATCCATGTCTATGTATTATACTGTACTATATTATAGTTTTGACCAATTAGCATGAATCCTGTCGCCATTGCTTAATTAATAACTGTGGGAAAAGGAAATGCTAACCGCGCACTGCAAAAAAGCATCAGTGTAACCCATAAGGTGCAGGTTTATTGTAGCTCACATAATATCAAAACAAAAGTGCCCAACAAAAAATCTTGATCACACTCGATCACACTCAGACCTTCATCATTGCTGAAAGCTGCAACAGTCACAAGCACTTCAGTAAAGGAATAAAACTGGGTGTGTCATCTCAGGCTGAAAGGCAATCAGCTTTACACATACACATCAAATTAAACAATTAACAAAGACTTGATCATGTTAATTGCAGTTGATAATGGGAAATAGGTTAACTGCAGGTAATCGGACAATTGAAAATTTTCCAATAGCCAAACTATTAATTACTTAATTGTAAATTGCATAGAATTTCTCAGAGAGACTGCACCGTAGGACAAGTAGGTACAATTACAGACAAAAATATACATAAATAATTAAGACATAACCTAAACAAAACAGTATTGTTTAACAAAGAGAAAAAAAGAGGAAAAAAAATTATATCCTGTAGAAATATACAAATATATACATGTCAAAACATGTTTACAAAATATATTTAGCAAAATAGGGAATATTTGTAGCTTATCCAGCTAAATGAGAGCGGTAGCTGGATAAAATGGCAGTGCTGAAGAGCAGTCCTTCATCATATCTATGGACGATAGCACATCTGAGACAGGACCATCCAAACTTCATTGGAGACGACAACACTGTTGGGGTGGATGATGAAGGTGTTGGCAGCCACTGACATGTCCCAGGCGTCCACAATCACCACCCTCATGCCCTTAAACACCTTCCTCTGGGCCAGGTTCTGCAAGTGGCCGTATGTGTCACTCATACGCAGCATGGGGGAGGTGAACTCCCTGGTGTTTGCGATACAAATTTTATTTTGTATAGTGTATAGCGACAAGTTGTCACAAAACAGCTTTACAATTGATCCCTGGCCTGAAATCCCCTCAGAGCAAGCCAAGGCAACAGTGGCAAGGAAAAACTCCCTGACAAACAGGAAGAAACCTTGAGCAGAACCTGGCTCAGAGGGGAAGCCCATCTGCTTCTGGCCGGCGCAGGGTGTACAACAGGTAGACAGGAGAGTGGAGATGGCTGACATAACTCTAACTGATTCAAGTGATAATTGAAATGATTACAGTAAAATCACCATGTACTGCAGAATTTTGTTTTTTCAACCCCACGCAAATCATGCCGTGTACTTCAACATAAATCAAAAGTGCACTGATAAATTGCTGCTTAAAATTAAAACTGGTGATTAAGTAAATTAGAACAGAACATAGGACATACCAGCACAATGGAAGACTCGCACGACAAGGAAAGAGTTTTTTATTTGTACTCAAATGTTTTTCCTTTCAAACAAAATTATGCAAACTATGCTTAAAAGATTAAAACCAGTGCCAATCTATGCAAATTCTCATGGTTGTTCCTCCAGTTTAAGGTCATGGGTGTTGTTCTTGTATACTACAAATATGTAAGACAATGCAGTTACTCAGCTCAAAAAATTCTGTGAATGGTTTCTGTGGTACCCATCATGCAAAGCAGACTAGAAGGAAGGAGTATACACTGATGTTGTAACATTGGTTCTGTTCAGCATTCCATTTCCATATATGGAACTAATCCATATATATTCATGTGCCACATGCAGGTATCCCTACAGTGTCAAAGACAGCATTATTTAGTAAAATAGATGTATCCTTAACATTGTGGCCAGTCCTTTTGGTCTGACATCCACATCACAGATGGACACACTTAGCAACTATTGTACAGATCTCAGACACCAGTTGTTCGCCCGGGTATTCTAAAAACAGGCAACCTGTCTGCA
Organism: Albula glossodonta; assembly: GCA_019788955.1. Lineage (NCBI taxonomy): Eukaryota > Metazoa > Chordata > Actinopteri > Albuliformes > Albulidae > Albula > Albula glossodonta. Next base: position 451,938 of record JAFBMS010000130.1, on the reverse strand, counting down.
AGGGGGGTAGACATAGCAAGAGGGCAGATGACTGTATTTTCAACTGAACTAACTAACTTTTCAATGAACATTTTATTTTATAAGCAGCAACGGAAACAGAATTTGTTCAGTTTAAAACGAATTCTTGGGTAGATGCCCAAGATGGAATTAAAATGGAGAAGTTGTTATGTAAAAGCAACTAGCATAACAAGGATAATTTTCCAGTCAAGTCACTGCAGCAACCCATTAAGATTAAGCTCAGCAAGCAGTTAGCAGAATGCAGACACATCTGTACCAGTAAGCCAAAAAGCAGCTGCAGTGTAACTACAGTTTAAACTTATATCAACTTGTGATTGTGTTTTAGACATACCAAAAAATGCTTTATTCCTAGCTTTTAATGCTTCATAGCTGTTCGGGCGCATGTGTCAGTAGCGTAGAAAAATTAACTCCAGGGAAGCTACCTGTCGTGGTGGTTTTTAAAAAAATTTAAAAGGAGGAAGTAGACTTTTTCCCCAGCAAACCCAAACCAAGCAATGTTCACTGATGTATACAGTAAACATGCCCACAAGTGGACTGCTGACAGCAATGAAGAATATCAGTTGTATAATATCATGTTGAATAAGTTGAGTTGGGTGTTACCTTTCCAGCAACCGGTCCTCATCCTGTGTGAGAAATGGTCCTTCGCTGTTGTGAGATTTTATATTGTTCAGGGAGCTGCAGGGCAGGGTTGGGGGTTTGATACAGGCGTAGTATTCCCCTTCCCTCTCATCTACATACTCACACAGGGGTCTGGTTGTTTTGAGCATGGGGCCACACTGAGATGTTTCAGTTTGGTCCCCTTTTGATAAAGGTTCTGTTGGATTTCTGCCCATTCTACTCAACATTCTTACCATTCTATGTGAGAGCGAAATCCGCGTGTTCTTTTAATGAAGTGATAGGAGAAGATATTTGGTCATTAATCCTTAGTTTTATTAAGCAGTAAATGAATAAAGCATACAGAGCTCTGGGTCGAGATCCTCCTGTCCCTGACAACCAACAATGTCAGTTCGCGAAGTCTGACTCCCTATCTTTCCCTGACCCAGTCTTTTTATAATACAGAACATGGTAAAGTTTTCTGGGGTGTTGCTTTCTTCTGACCAGCTTCTTGATCTGACTCCATCCTTCCTTCACGCCCCTGTCGTCCAGCAGGTCCTCTTGGCGCCATGCGGTGGGCCCTGTTTTCTAAACAAAACTTACACAAACCATCTTGCACGTACACAAACCATCTTGCACTTACACAAACCATCTTGCACTTACATTATCCATTATCTTTACACATACATGGTCATCGCGCCCATGTCCTTAACCCATCTTCCTATCTGCCATTTTCGTCATTCCCTTTATACTGTCAGTACATAACGTTTTCCTTCTTTCAAAACATGCCTGTTCCCCTTGTCAATATCTCCTCGTGAGTTCCTCTTATCCTGTATTCCCATTATTATGTCTCTATTTACCAGCCCTCCCCAGTACTTTTCCACTGTTGTTCTGCAATGTTCCTTATTACCCAAATATCATTGCATAGCACACTATTTTATTTTGCAAGCTTATCATAAATGATTCACATAACATTTTATCGCATACGTACACTTCTTCCCCACCACCCTCTGTTGCCTAGATGTTGCTTTTTAAATTCACTTTATATCTACAGTTCCAACAAACAAAACCATCCAGTAGCTACCCTTCCTCTGGAGAGAGCTATGCTAGAGCTATAGAGTGGTACCAGGGTACCAACTGTATCTCAGTTTTCCTAACACAATCTTGTTATGGAGACTTTGTTTTTAACCTAGGTTGTTGCTGTCTGTAGGGGAGTCTTGATCTGTTCTGTCACCTTTGGCACTTGGGACTTTACCCCTCTCCAGGGTTATCTTAGCATTTTTGTACCATTCATATGCACATTGCCTTGTAAGTCGCTCTGGATAAGAGCACCTAACAAATGCCTTTAATGTAATGTAATGAGACAGTTCAATCAAACTACTGAGCACACTTCATGTTATCAATCAAGTTTTTCTTAATCTTTTTTTTTTTTTTTTTAGTACACCATTTTAGGGGGATTTTTAACAGAACCGTTTTGCTAATGTTTTTGAAGCTGGTCTCTGCTTTGATTAAGCTGTTCCTGTCCCAGTATTCCAAAATCCTCTTTGCACTAAGAAGCATTACATTTTGAAGTCAAAGGCACAAGATAATTGATTAGCTAAGAGAAAACAGTTACCATGATCGCTGTTCATCTGGGCCACTTGCCATTAAAAAAGGGGGAAACACATCTCAGATCAGAGAAAGTTACATAAGAATATTTGCATTCCAGTATGTGTTTGATCTGTAAAGATAATAGCTTGTGCAAACGAGATAAAAAAAAAAATATATAACCTGGGGGATAAATTGCCTTGTGCTCGAGTCATCATTGAAGATGTGGTATCAAGCTGTTTGTCAAAGCATGGTACTAAATGTTATGTTCGGTTATTAAAAAGAAAACCCTGAAAAAAGTAACACTAACTGTAATCACACTTAATTATGACAGATGGTTATGAAGATGAACTCGTCAGTGTTTGGCTGTCCCAACATCCTTGCCGAGCTGGGAAAAAAAGCTGGCAATGGCATATTATATGTGGGTCAAATAATATTGCCATATTATATGAATAATGTCTACCCATCAATCTACTTAGTTTCAGGAGGTTTCGGATTCCGTAGGTTTTCGTGAATGGTTTTAACAATTTTATATTCACTGTTGTTATTCCATTACTGATAGTGTAAAATTGTATAAATGTGTGTCATGCCATTTTTGAGCCATTTCCCACATCAAGCCGATAGACAAGTCACTGGTTTTCCCCCAAGGAACTTTAAAGCCAATAAATTCAAGACAACTTCAACATCCGGAAAGTGAGAAACATCAATGTGTCAGATTGACAAACGGTCGGAACTGGAACTACGATTTCTATTATTATTAGCAGTAGTTGTAGTAGTAGTATTACTGTATATATTCTTTATATAATACAGAGAGACAAAACGTTGGCTGCAATGGGGTAAATACCTGGCCTTGCTGTGTAACCATCGCCATCGCATGGCAAGGAGGGGAGAGTGCAGCAAGGCCATTGGAGTGATGTAAGGCAGAGTCCTGCAAAGGTCTTGTATTGTAGACCCGCACCCGACCCGCTACCCGACATTAGCATTAATTTAATTTCGTACCCGATTGACCAAACATAAAAACTGCGACCCGAACTCGTATTAAAATAACGCAATTAACATCAGGTTCACCAAAAAACTGTATTTGCTCAGTCAAGCAATGCTTATTAAGTGACACAAACACTAGGACTGAGCTTCTCTGAATAGTCTGCATTTTCAGGACGTTGTTAGTGAAAAAAGAATGTCCATCAAATGTCCATTTCAAATAAAGAAAAGCCTGATCTATTTCACCCGCAGCCCACCCGTGCACTACAAATTCCCGACCGCACCCGATAATGTTGATATTTTTTCTCCCGTTACATCGAGTTTAGCGGTTCGCCCGCAGGTACCCGACCCGATGCAGGACTCTGATATAAGGCTGGTCCTTCCTGCTGAGCTCAGCTCCCAGCTCAGTGCAGGGCAGAGAGCCCATAGCCAGAGCTGGCCCAATGTGCTACCTTTACGATAACATTTGAAGTGTGTGGGGCAAAAACTCATGGGTATACAGGGAATTAAGATGGGGGCTTGGTGGTGGGCGCAATGTTGGGGTGTTATTACCCACTTTCCCAACCTCAGGACAGCCTGACAGGAAGCTGTGATCCAGCTGAGCAGTGTGTTGCTCAGCCCCAGCCCTCTCAATCTGATGACCAGCCCAGCTGGAATGATAGTGCTGAAAACTGAGCTATAGTCCACAAACAGCATCCTGGCATTGGTATTCTATAGGTTCTTCTAGGTTAAAGATTAGGTCTTTAACTAGTCTTTCAAAACATTGGCTGAATGTGGAGTTGAGGGCAATGGGATGCCAGTAATTCAGGCAGGTCACTATGGGCAGTTTGGCTATAGGAACAGTAGCGGACATTTTAAAGCAGATGGGGAAAACTGACACAGAGAGGGAGAGGTTGAATATGTCAGTGAAAACAGCAGCAAGTTGATATGCGCAGGCCTTGATCACATGACCAGGGATGCCGTCTGGACCAGCAGCTTTGCGAATGTTCACCCTACTGAAAGATGTGCACACGTCATCTTCCGTGAGGGAGACTGGGCTTGTGGCTGAAGTAGTTGCCTCCCTAGTAGCAACTTACTACCCCCTAGTGCACTAGTTCTCTACTGCTTGTCTCCAAGTGTACTAGCTCCCTGTAGTGAAATCAGTAATATAAACCTTAATGGTAAGATTTACAATGTAAACAGTCTGTATAATCGTTTACATATTCAGAAAATAAATCTGAAGCAGAAAAATCTCTTCAGGCTAAGAAACTTCAGGCAATGCTGCGTTCAGAAAGCCCACGTTTGTGACTGTAACGCACGGCAGGATCTGCCTGTCAGGCTGAAACGAGTTCACACACAGAACGTTCTGTGTGCAGCATCGCTGGGGAAAAGGGCTGTTTAAAAAAGAGGAAAGGAGGACACCTTGACTGCAATGTGTGCAGAGCCCATTGCATTGTGGGATGTCCATAAATCCAAGTGACCAATAAAGAGTGGTGTCCTAATTCATGTCTTTTTTCCTTGCTCTCTCTCTCTCTCTCTCTCTCTCTCTGTCTCTCTCTGTTTCCCTTTCATTTCTGCCAGCTAAAAGGACCAGAGTTGCACCAAACAGAGGGGATTCAGCCCAAACGGACCGGACTGATACTTTGACCCACTAAAACATTGAAGAATGTATTCCAAGGTACAGTCTGTTTTCTCTCCTCCCTTTCCCTTATCCATTATCCTTTCTTTTTTAATCTCTCTTCTCCTGTCTCTGTAATATATCTAGCCATGTAATCTAATTTTCAAAAATGTGTAGCACAAATATGTCTTTTGCAATGATTGCACTTCTGTTAACTGAAGTTGTGTACAGTTTCATGGTCAGGAGAAAAACAGATGTCATGTGGGCTCCTACAGCAATCTTTGTGCTGTAGCATTGTTTTCTAAATCAACTTTACAGTCACTTGACTTCTTTAGCAAACATGAGCTAGTTGTTTTTTTTACCATTAACCTGGAATTGTGTATGCAGTGAATGTCTTGAGCAGTGCCAATAAAATGAAAGTCATATGGGCGATGTGTGTGTGGGAACAGGAATCCCGTTATACCTAAAACATTCTCAAAGCCCGGGTGACGTTGCCGGTTAGCTTACATTCGACTGTGGGATGATGCTGAGGCAAGAATGTTTGCCAAATGGCCCCAGAACACTTTATTTTTGATTTACTGTGTAAGCCACAAAAGAAAATTCTAGGCATATAGCATATAACCTTCCTGATAATAACTTCTTAATGATTAAGATCTTATTATCCTCATTGGTCTGGGCAAAGCATCATAGAGGACATGCATCAAATGCAATTAATTATGTTCCAGATGCATGCGCCTGGGAAATTTAGTTGCAATAACCTTTTCAGCATTCAGGATTTATACTGAAAAGCAATTCAGCTTGTTAGGAAACTGGTGAGGAAAGTAAAATTAAATATTATGTGCTTGGAATGTTTCTATGCAATCGTGCCTAGGCTCTAGGCCCAAAGGCCAGCAGCTCTTTGTTTCCTTCATGAATAAAACATTAATTGTGCAATCTGGTGGGGAAACCCAATTAACTACGCAATTATTAATAGTCAGAGGCTCCACCCTCTGAAAAGCCAGGCTGTTATTGGTGGGTTGCTTAATCCAGGACGTGAAGAAACTTTCAGAACTTTGAAAGTTTGCAGTGTTGTTCTTTCCTCACTTTGCAGTCTTTGCAATAATAGTCAGTTACAGTGCCAGGTCTTTACCGTAGCAGGTCTTTATGACAGCAAGTCTTTATGACACATTTTTTTTACAGTGACAAGCCTTTACAGAAATGGGTCCTCACATCTGCAGCGGTCTTTTTACAGCGGTAGGTCTTCAGGTGCTCCTCCCTTCAGTATAAAACTTCTGTTCAGCAAATTGCATCGCTTTAGGCCTAGAGTTTGTTTAGTTTTCTGTATGTTTGTTAGAGAGCCGTGTCGGGGTCAGTCAGCAGGCAGCCGTTGTAAGTGTGGTGTGTTTGATTGATAATCTTTGTGTGAGCAGACAGAGAAATGGGCCAATTTTCAGATGGACTGCACCTCTCTGACCTCCATCTGTCTGCGCTGGGGACAGAGTCTGCTCACCTTGGTACCTGTCAGACACAAAATAAAGTGATGACTCAGTAGTTGGGTGGCCATTGGGGTTCAGCTGCCCTCGTGTCACAATAACATGTGCAGAGAGAGAGAGGGAGGAGACAAAGAAAGTAAGGGAGAGAGAGGGAGGGGAGAGGAAAATAGTGATTAGAAAGAGAGAGAGAGAGAGAGAGAGAGAGAGAGTGGTAAGACAGTGAAAGTATGAAGAAGTAGATAGGAAGGTATGAAAGAGAAAGAAAGGGAGAGAGAGGGAGGAAAGAGTGAGGGAGGGAGATGGAGGAGATAGAAACTAGCTGATACAAGGTTATTATCTCCATCATCCATCCTAATACACAGCACGCCATCTCTAATAGGAAGAATCTCCCACTGACTGCTGGGTAATGGGATTCGCTGGAGCTAAATCAGGTCCTAAAGGGACGGGAAGGATCAAGGGCAACCCAGCCAATTACCGAACCAATGACTGAACACTGGGCATGGATACCGCTGTCTCTTAGATTCAGACTCAGATTCACATTAAAACTCAGATTCATACTTCAAATGACTCTCATACTCAGAGTTTGATTCAGGATTCGGATTCAGATTCAGACGCTGAGGGTTACCTTTTGACTTTCTGACCAGTTAATATTCATGATCCAGGTTTATTTACCTGTTTCTTTGAACATTGGTGGTTGGTTTGATTGGTGGTTACCACTTACAAAACACTGCAAAACTGTACTGTTTAATAGGTAAAATGAAAAAAGCACATTCCACTGTATGTGTCCTTTCTAAGTATGTGTTTGTGTTTGTATCTCCAATAAAGTGGGAAAACTTACTCAGAGAACATTATCTCGCAAAGTAAAGCCTGTTTTGTTGTGAAAAACGTAAAGCAGTATTGGTGAAATTACCATGAAATTAGGCTCTCTTCATTTGGCCCTTTTACATCTGATTGGCCACACAATCCCTGTATCTGATTGGCCACACATTCCCTGTATCTGTTTTGCTATGCAATCCCCATATCTGATTGGCTACATAATCCCTTGCAGTCTCTACCCTCTTTGATTCCCTACGTCATCACTGCTTGAGACAGTTGATTTCCTATGTGACTTATTTCATTAAATTAAGGTAAAACAAATAAATTCATAAATAAATAAATCATTTTTAAAAATGGCAGAATAAGGTCTGTAGAGGAGAAATGTGTGCATATTAATAGCTCGTGCAGAGATATTTGTGCGTAATTTTTTTGTTTTCCTGTGGTAAGGTGCTGTGACAGAAGATTCAGAGAGCTGGCCAGTTTGCCTGTGGGGCCTCCAGCTCTTCCATCTTAATCAGGTCTTGCAATGTGAGAGGTCCTGCTTAATGTGGACAGGATGCTCCGCGTTAAAATTTAAACAGAGCGAATGAGAGTGCCACCATGACACTGTTTCTGTTTGACCCGCAGTACACAGGAGCATCCATCAGCCGGTCCCTGCCACAGAAACCTGACATCCACATCAAAAATGCCCCTCTTATCCTATACCCTCCATTCACTTTATATTCCCCATAGCAAGTATATATGCACACCCTATTCCCATTCCCATCACCACTACATGTCATACATCCGCAAATTGGAACAAATATTTTAAATAGGAATGCAGGTGAGTGCAGGTGTGTACAGGTGTGATGTGCAGGTGAATACAGATGAGTGCAGCTGTGTGCTGTGTGCATGTATGGGCTGGTGAGTGCGAGTGAATATGTGTGTGCAGGTGTGTATGGAGTGCACAGGGGTTCACAGTTGAGTGCAGGTGTGTGCACAGGTGTGTGCAGGTGAGAGTTACCACAGTTTGCGTTTGCAACGACAGGTAGGGAATCTAACCCCTGAAAATCCACTTCCAGCCGATGACCTTTGCCACTTGAAGACAGACAGATGGATTGACAGACAGATGGACAGACAGAAATGCAGACGGGTGTCAGCAGCTCCGACAGCCCTGCGGCCTAAACGCTTTGCCCACACAATTAGAGGAGAAGGCCGCCCCACACGCTGCGCACACGCTCTCACACAGCGCTGCACTGGACTGATGAGTGCCTTGTAATTAGCCTGTAATGTATCTGTCTAATCAAAGATCAGTAACTGGACACCATCTGTTTTTTTTTTTGTTGTTTTTTTTTGTTTTTTTGACGGGGCCGGGGGGCGTTTGGGGGGTTTAGGGGGAGAGGATCGGGGGCAGGGGTACAGAGGATCATGTTTCCTGATGGTTGTGTTACACACACACGCACACACACGCACAGAGGGTCTGAAGACACTCAGGTGAGCACTGAATAAGATCCCCCTCTGTGCTCCGCATGAATCATTAACGCATCGTGCTCTCCCCCGCCCACTGATCACTGCGCTCACTGCACCTGGCTCACCTGCCTCACCTGGCTCGCCTGCCCAAACGCGCGCCCCTGTGCCGCGGAAGGAGCCGACCGGAGGCGACCGCAGAGGACCGCTTTCTTGCTGGGAGAGGAGGGGAGGGGTATGTGACTGGTCAGGGTAGGGTTCTGGCCACCCCTGGGCTTTGTGGGAAACCAGGGCGACAGAGCGGGTAACCAGCGGCTGCGTGGTTTGGCAACGGCAGACAGACAGCCAGCAGTGCTGAGGATATCGCCACAATCTGCAAACTGACCAAATGGCTGTGGACACAGAGGTATTTCACAAGGCTGTGTGTGTGTGTTTGCATGTGTGTATGGGTGTGTGCAAGTTAGAGAATAAGTGTGTTTACGTTCATAGATGTGTGTGGCAAAGTCTGGTTGGCACTGTTTTCATTTTTCTCATAACAGGTAACAGTGCTTGTGTGTGTGAGTGTGTGTGTGTGTGTGCATGTAAGGAGCATTAAGACTATTTTGTAAAAGGTGACACATCATGCGTAAAGTACTGCTTTACTGCGTAAAGTATTGGAACCCCTTTGGAATGGTCTGTATTTACACCTATTTCAGACTGAAATCCTATTCAATCTTCATCGAGGTCCGTATTTTCCTGTCACTGTAGAGAAGAATAGGTACAGATGACAGTGCGCAAAATTATTATTGATTTCCGATTGCATCATCATCGTCAGTACATCATCATTATTACAAAGCCATATCATAAATGTGATACAGCATGGTGTCGTCTGGCTTGGGAGCCGGGCTCACTTCTCAGAGGTTGCAGGTTCAGTTCCTAGACACGGCACCATCATTGCACATTTGAGCAGGGTACTTAACCTGAATCACTCAAATAAATATCCGGCAGTATAAATGGATAGTGTGTAGAAAATATAAGCCGTGTAAATCACCCTGAATAAGAGCATCTGCTATACGCCTGAAATTTTTAATATTGTAAAGGGTGTATACTGTACAGGTACACAGGTACAAGTACCATGCTCGACTCTCAGGTAAATACGCCTTAGCAAAAACACCGCTTCTGCATCACTGCAGCTAGGCCTGGGGAGTGGGTCCCCCCCACAGGATCCATCCGCTCTTCTTACTTATTTAGATAGCGGTAAACGGATGTGTAAGTGTAGACGCTCGCCCCCCTAAGTGCTTGATTGCGCCGCTCGTCCTGTTTCCACATGTTCTTTGTCAGAATGGCAACGGTCAGATTTCAGGTGCGCGGGTTCACCGTGTGTTCCAGGAGGAGAACAGTACATTTTCCAATTAAATCACCAAGCACCAATAAGTGTAACTATACCTACACCATGCATAATTCATTCGTTAGATATGTATAAGCTGTGCTTATATACTATACACACTAAATAAAGCATTTATAAAACTGTAATCATGACATAAAATACACACAACATAACATGTGTCATGGGGACACTAAATCCAGTCAGCAAATGTCAAATGACTGTGGGTGGTGTGGTGTAGTTGTAGGTGTATTTAAAGCATGTGCCATAACACATTTTACACAATGAACACAGCATCAGAAATCCTCTAATAGTAGTTATGTCATGTGAGTGAATGCTTTGTGCAGGCAGAATGTTTGTTTAATGAGGTTATGTTTACTGAAAAGTTGTGACCGTTACATCCACTGTGGTTCTGTGTAATTCTGTTAAAAACAAGAGAATTGTCCCGGATGATCTGGAGATAATTGTGATTTCTGCGCTTCGAGGACGGCTCATTTAGAAAGTGAATCTGAATCACGTCCGTGGAATGGAGGGTTCCAGTTGCGCTCTAGGAGTTCCGTAAGCAGGTGATTGGCATTGACCACGCCCCAGTCACCAGACCGGGGGAAACCGGCGATGGAGGGGAGTGGTGTGCTAATCCAGCGATAATCCGACCCGCCGCCTCATGTTCCCCTCTCTGTGGTTTGGAGCCAAGTACACCCTCCAATCAGAGCTTGCCATACATCCACTGATCTCATGAAGGTCCCTAAGCATTCTGGGAAAGTTGTAGCACGGTGCATTATGGGAAGGTCTTGGTGAAGTGCATTTTGGGGGGGTTCCTGATGCAGGAATTTGAGGGTGTTTCCCTGCACAGGCCTATCTCCTAATAGTCAAAGACAGACATGTCTAGAGGCAATGTGACTTGGTGGAAAATGTCATCACTACAATGAATACTGTCATTGAAATTGTTTTTTATGAGGTGGTTGTGTGTGTGTTTGTGTGTGTGTGTGTGTGTGTAACTTAATCCAGTAGGAGACTAAGAAGTCTGGGACAATAGCTGTGGCTCTCAGGTGATGTCATATGAGACAGCTCAGATTTCCTGTCATCAAATTAACTGTCCCTCTTGGCTCTCCATTTTTCTCTGTCCCTCTTCCTCTTTTCATCTCTGTTTCTCCCTTTGTTACCCGTTCATAGTTTGCTCAGTTGGACAGGTTAGTACAATGTGTGTGCGTGCATGTATGCTTACGTGAGTGTGCATGAGTTTACGGTTGTGTATGTTTGAGTGTGTGAGCATGTGTAAGTGTGCAAGGGTATGGGTACAGAGTTTAATATATGTATGTATGCATATGTTGTGTCTGTGTGTGTGATAGAACACATATTGTGTGTGTGTGTGTGTGCGTGCATGCATGCATTCATGCGTGTGTGTGTGCACACTCATGCATGAGTGTGTCTGTATACATGTGTGCACGTGTGTTTGTGTGTGTGTCTATCCTCTGCATCTCACGAGCAGTTGGTATGAGGCAGATATGGTATTTAAAGTACTGAGTGATGAATGGCCCCATATCTGTGTGCCCTTGGAATTCAGTCCACCCTGTTTGAGAGACTTCCTGTGAGACAGGGATGGAAATAGCCCCGTTTTCCCCAAAATACCAGCCCTCCATATGTCACTCAGCTAAACGAGTGAACAAGAGGGACACAAAATGACATGATCCTGGTGGAATCCAGGTGGAGGCTTTGGGAGAATCTTTGTAAAACAGGCCTCAAATTGTTTTACCTTGTTTTTACAGGATGAAATTCCTAAAAATAAGAGAGGTCAGGGATCTGTGTACCCTTACAAGAATGCCGCAAAAGCATTATGATATAAATAGCAGGGGGAATGGCATTCTGATCTTTGGGTCACGGGTGAGTGAGTGTGAATCCAAAAAACATTATCTCCCTTCCTTCCTCTTATACTCTCCCTCGCTACAAAACCGGGGTTTCCCATTGGTGGAAATACCTCGGGATCGTGTGTCAATGTTTCCTGTCATTTCGTTTTTTTTTTTTTCCTTTTTCTTTTTAAATAATCATAAATGGTCTTCAAAAAAAGACCTCAGGGCTGACGGTTGGAAAGTAGTGAGCTGCTGTTGACTTCAGGTAGGGAACTCCACCTTTACCACAAACTCCTTTGATTTCAGAAGAAGGGGACAATGAATTATGGGTACAGATGGACAGATCGCAGAACATCTTAACGGGTGCTGTATGTAAAGGCTGGTGAATTTGGGGGTGGCGTGTTGATGTGGATTTTGGGTATGTGATGTATGAATGGAAATGCCTGGCAATGCATCTGAAAAAGGGGAAGATCCTCTGAAACTACCTTTAAAATTCAGCACATTTCCCCTGCATTTCACTGCTTACACAGTTTCAGAACATATTGCCTGTAACGAAATACACACCCTTGTCAGCATATGGTATGCATGGGAGAGATGGCAGTGGTTGATTTTAGATTCATTTTCCGCATTAAATTTTTACATTTAGACATGAAAATACCTTCAAAAACAGAAGTTAAACATATGTGAATGGTTTGACTCAGGGTCGGCATGCTTCAGTGCTTGAGTTAGAAACTCAAGATTTTGCAGCCCAAAGCCTTACCTTACTCCTGACGTACCACGTCATATTGAAGCCTTTGTTCAAACCACATTCAAACTGTTACCTGCATGCTGCTGCGTTCGGTCCATCTTTTCATCTGGCCTTAAAGATGGGTAACACAAAATTTGGAGTTATAGCAGTAGATCTGTATTTGAATACAGTATTCAGTTTTATAGCAGTAGATTTTTTAAATTTGAATATAGTGTTTGGTGTTGTAGCAGTAGATTTGTATTTGAGGATAGTGTTTGGTGTTGTCGCAGTAGATTTGTATTTGAATATAGTGTTTGGTGTTGTAGCGGTAGATTTGTATTTGAGAATAGTGTTTGGTGTTGTCACAGTAGATTTGTATTTGAAAATAGTGTTTGGTGTTGTCGCAGTAGATCTGTATTTGAGTATAGTGCTCAGTGGTTTAATGGCAGGTCAGGGCAGGGGACCAGCTGCAGGCATTAATGTGTCTGTGGGGGGTGGGGGCGGATGCTAGAGGACATGTTTTTACCGAAAAGGGGGAAACGAGCATCCTCTTTTGTCCCTTAAGGTGATGGATGGTCCCAGAGCAGCGGAACAGGTTAGATAAGATAGGGAACCCAAGACAATCACTGCGTATGTGTGTGTTTGCGTGCTCGTTTGTGTGTGTGTGTGCAGTGCACATGTGTGTATGTGTGTATAGTCATACATAAAGTCAGTAGTAAGTGGTAGAGTGTGTGTGTGTGTGTTTGTTTGTTTGAGTTAGTGGTTTTGTTTCTGTGTGTGTGTATTTGAGTTAGTGTTTTTGTTTCTGTGCGCGTGTGTGTGTGTGTCTGTGTGTGGTGTGTGTGTCTGAGTATGTGTGTGTGTGTGGGTGTGTGTGTGTGTACTTGTGTGTGTGGGTGTGTGTGTGTGTACTTGTGTGTGTGTGGGTGTGTGTGTGTGTACTTGTGTGTGTGTGGGTGTGTGTAAGGGTGTGTGTGTGTGTGTATGTGTGGGTGGGTAAAGTGATTAGTTTGTGTACTGCCAGCTCTGACAGGACTAGATTACAGGGAAGGAAACAGGATGCAGATTATCTGAAGGGTCTCTTACAATAAACAACCTGAGAACCAGCACTGACACCCTCAGGCTTCTGGCCTGGGCCTACGCAGCACTGACACACTGCGCAGCACTGACACTGTTCTACAAATCTGTTGAAAGTAACACATTTATGATGTATATGTCACTCTGGGTGAGAGTGTGTGCTCAATGCTGAAATGTGACTGTATTGTCCATAACTGAAGCCTGTGTAGTGTAGGACAGGCTTCTTTGTGGCCTCTGTTGGCAGAGTGGGTACCCCCATGGTCTGGTTGCCGGGGTTTTGTCATGGGAACAGTCCAACCGTTCAATCAGAACGAGCCAAGGATGTCACAAATGTAACAAAAGGCCAAAAACTCTGACAAAAACAATGTATTGCCATTAACCAGGTACACCTGCTGCACCGCATTCACAGCACCACTAAAACAGACTAAATGTGTCACAAAACAGTACATGAATATTATATCATGAAAATCAACTTATTCCCCCTCTGCTTCTAACAATATTTATCATTGTTGCATTGGTTTAGACCCAGGGCAGTACAAAGTTGACTTATTTTGTAAAAATTGGTTTAACGATAAAGCTTAACCACTGACAAAAAAAGCTCCCAAAACTATTAACAGTAGCCCAGTTTTGTGGAAAAAAACCCCAACTGGGTAACACTGTTCCTCAGAAAATGCTTGCTGTTTTACATTGGGAAGAGAGTGAAGAGATATGGTCAAAGAGATCAGTGTGCTTTGATTTTTCCACAGAGGTGAAATCAAGCCTATTGCACATGCAGGTTAAATAAGGGGGTGTGGTCTGTGATGTCACTGTGATGTGATTGGCCAGCAGAGCCTGGAAGCACGGTGTAACCGGATCCTGCTGAACATGGAGGGGGCGCTGACTGCCCGAGACAGGGTGGGGATCCAGGACTTTGTGCTGCTGGACCCCTACACCAGCGAGAGCGCGTTCCTCAACAACCTGCGGAAACGTTTCAACGAGAACCTCATCTATGTGCGTCACCTGTCCATCATGCTCTGTTCTCACCTGTCACTCTTTGTCACATCCCACCTTTTAGATTGATAATTACATTTTTTTTAAACAGATGATGAAATTTAAAGTTACAAAATTTTATCCTTTTGCAATCACATTTTATTCTACTCAAGCTTATAATTTTACCCTTTTCCCACTTTGGTGATGCTGAGCGGATGCAGTTATTCTTCTTTCCTCCAGACATACATCGGCACTCTGCTGGTGTCAGTCAATCCTTACAAGGAGTTGGGCATCTACAGCACAAAGCAAATGGACACTTACATGGGAGTCAACTTCTTTGAGCTTCCACCACACCTGTGAGTATACAGCTCATGTATGCATTCATTTGAATGCCCACAAGCACTTAACAGCCATTATTGTATACAAGTGTGTGTGTATGTGTGTGTTTATGAGCGTGTGTGTGTGTGTGTGTGAGTGTATGTTTGTGAGTGTGCATGTATGTGTTTGTGAGCGTGTGTGTGTGTTTGTGTGTGACTGTATGTTTGTGAGTGTGTGTGTGTGTGTGTATGTGTGTGCGTGTGTGTGTGTATGTGTTTGTGAGTTGTGAGTGTGTGTGTGTGTGTATGTTTGTGAGAGTCTGTGTGTATGTGTTTGTGAGTGTGTGTGAGAGTGTATGTTTGGTTGTTGTGTGTGTGTGTGTTTGTGTGAGTCTGTGTGTATGTGTTTTTGAGTGTGTGTGAGTGTGTATGTGTTTGTGAGTGTGTATAATCACACACATTGGTGTGGTCCGCAGGTTTGCGCTGGCTGATAATGCTTACCGCACCATGCTGTCAGAGACCAATAACCACTTCATCCTGATATCCGGGGAGAGCGGGGCTGGCAAGACCGAGGCATCAAAAAAAATCCTGCAGTTCTATGCAGCCAGCTGCCCTCGAACCCGACTCCTGGACAACGTCAGGGACCGTCTGCTCCTCTCCAACCCCGTGCTGGAGGTCAGAGTGTCTAAATGAACTCACCTGACTCGCTACTTGTACCTGTGTACCTGTACAGTATACACCAGTGTCTCCATCTACATACCTGTGTAGTCTCAACTGCCATTCTACCTCTACCTGTATGGTCTACACCTGCCTCTCTATCCACATCAACACACCTGTGCAGTCACAACTTCCACTCTACCTGTATACTGGTACAGTCTACATCTGGCTCTTTACCTATATCTACGCACCTGTGTAGTTTCACCTGTTTGTCTACTTGTCTGATCATAAACGATGTCTGATTTGCCGACTCCCTGCACCTGTCAATAGGGGTGTGGAACTGTGGTGGTTTAGGGCTACAGGTGAGGTTATGTGTAGGGGTGTGAGAGAAGTGAGGAGGTGGTGCTTGGCTCACCCCATAATGCAGGTTTCCCGTCTGACAGGCCTTTGGGAATGCCAAAACGCTGAAGAATGACAACTCCAGCCGCTTTGGAAAGTACATGGACATCCAGTTTGACTTCCAGGTACAGGATCACAAACTGTTTTTTTGTGGTATGCAAGGTCTACTTTCAATTTCGTGGTTGTTATTCGGTGGTCAGAAAGTCAGGCTGTGGTTTCACTTCTTAAGTTGCTGATTTATGGTCAGGTTGAGGTTTGACTGGTTTACAGGGAGAGGCGGTGGGTGGGCATATTCTCAGCTACCTGCTGGAAAAGTCGCGGGTCGTCCACCAAAACCATGGTGAGAGGAACTTCCACATCTTCTACCAGTTAGTGGAGGGAGGGGACGACGAGCTTCTGCGCTGGCTGGGCCTGGAGAGAAACCCACAACACTACACTTACCTGGTACAGGTGAGAGAAACCCACAACACTAAACTTACCTGGTACAGGTGAGAGAAACCTGCAACACTACACTTACCTGGTTCAAGTGAGAGAAACCTGCAACATTACACTTACCTGGTACAGGTGAGAGAAACCCACAACACTACACTTACCTGGTACAGGTGAGAGAAATCCACAACACTAAACTTACCTGGTACAGGTGAGAGAAACCTGCAACACTACACTTACCTGGTACAAGTGAGAGAAACCTGCAACATTACACTTACCTGGTACAAGTGAGAGAAACCTGCAACATTACACTTACCTGGTACAAGTGAGAGAAACCTGCGACATTACACTTACCTGGTACAGGTGAGAGAAACCCACAACACTACACTTACCTGGTACAGGTGAGAGAAACCCACAACACTACACTTACCTGGTACAGGTGAGAGAAACCCACAACACTAGACTTACCTGGTACAGGTGAGAGAAACCTGCAACATTACACTTACCTGGTACAAGTGAGAGAAACCTGCAACATTACACTTACCTGGTACAAGTGAGAGAAACCTGCAACATTACACTTACCTGGTACAGGTGAGAGAAACCAACAACACTACACTTACTTGGTGCAGTTGAGAGAGGCCAAATATACTTCACTTACCTGGAACAGGTGAGAGAAATCAGCAATGCTTCACTTACCTTGTACAGGTGGGAGAAGCCAACTCTTTTGTACTGTTGCAAGTACAAAACACATGTGACAGAAACCCACAGCACCACACTTACTTAATACAGGTAAAAGTGAAATAACCAGAAACTCACACCCTAAGCCACATGACAATTATTTGGTACAGGTGAAAATGTAATACCCAAACATACAGACTCACCAAATTATTAACACACACACAAAGCTAAATGCATTCATAAGGTTATCATTCTATACAGAGTGTAAGCTGTAGATCTGTACATGTAGGTATGCTGGTCACCCCTGCTCAGATATTAACACTGACATTCCTCTTATCTCCAACAGGGGGAGTGTGCCAAAGTGAGCTCTATCAATGACAAGAACGACTGGAAGACGGTGCAGAAAGCCCTTGCGGTGATTGACTTCAGTGAGACTGACATCGAGGTGGGTCTGGATCCACCGGTGGTCAGGCAAGGTTGGATTATCAGACTAATGCACTGGCCAATAGGAGAGAGTGGGGGTGGGCCAGAATGATGCACTAGCCAATCAGAGAGACGATCAGGCTAGCATGATGCATTGATTCATGTCATGTTCAATCATGAAGCGCTAGCCAATTGGAAAGAGCAACAGAAAAGCCATATCTCAATGGCCAATAGAGGAGAGCGAAGGGTGGGGTGAGAGATGTGTCAGTGAAAGAGGGCTGGGTTTAGAATGCCAAAGCAAAACCTCCGTATCTCCCACCTTCTCGTCACAGAGCCTGTTTGGCATCATCGCCAGTGTCCTTCACCTGGGGAACGTGCGCTTTGACGCAGATGCCCGGGGATACGCCACACTCAGCAACGGCTCTGAGGTGCACTGGCTCTCCCAGGTAAGGCCTACACCTCTCTGCCCAGGTGCAATTGCAAAGCCCTCCCAGTAATCACAGGGTGTCCAGGTGAAAGCCAGCATTCTATATCTAATGATTTATTTATTTAAGGTGTTTTGATGAGATGCATCACACTCCTGGTACCTGGTACAGGTCACACACATACACACACACACACACTCATATAAAGGTATGCTGCACATTCATACATGCACGCACGCATACACCCACCTCCGCATGCCAAACTATGCTTCAGCCATCAGGCTTCACTTGGAACAGTAGCTAAAATGTGATTGGTTGTTGCTTATCTACGCAGTTACTGGGGATCCGTGCACAGGTGCTGCAGGAGGGTTTGACCCACAGGAAAATCGAGGCCAGAGAAGAGCAGGTGAGAGGACGTGATCGTGAGGTCATGATCATTTTACAAAGCTTTTCAAATGGACAGAAGTAGTTAAAAATGATTAAAATGATTGCGGTCACTGGTTACACTTTTAAAGATGCATAAAGAATGTAATTAAGAGTAACAGGGTGCATAAAAACAATGTAACTGATTGTAGATAAGGCGTTATATAGTATACGTAAATTCTATATAATGCGTGATGGTGGGTTTGGGTGTGGTGTGGTCACATGACTCTCCCTCTTGCCTCTCAGGTGCTTAGCCCCTTCACCATAGACCATGCTGTTTACGCCAGAGACGCATTGGCTAAGGCGGTGTACGGCCGCACCTTCACCTGGCTGGTCAACAAGATCAACGAGTCTCTCGCTAACAAGGTCACTGCAGGGTTCCTTTACCTAGCTGCCAGGCGAGATCAACGGGTCCTTAGCTGATTGGCTCAGAGCGTGGTTTTCGACAAGACCAGTGGGTCTCTAGTTAACAAGTTTACCTTTGAACCAGGAAGTCTGAAGATGAGTCTGTTCAGATGTGTACCCCATGTTACCAGAAATTATTTCTTTCACTGTACTTCTGCAGACTGTGGCCAATCTTCCATGTTAAATGAAAAAAAAAACATAAATGACTGATCTAGGATCTGTGATATCCTTTACCAGCACAGTTCAGATGTGAGAATCTACTGATTCAGGATCAGTGAGTCATTTATCTTTGCTCTTTAGGACTCCACGAGGAAGACTGTTATAGGGCTGTTGGATATCTATGGCTTTGAGGTCTTCCACGTGAACAGGTAATGTGTGCAACATTGCATTTATCCACATGATAATTATCACCTCAATCCTCCACATCCAAAATAATTAACACCTCATTCATCTACACTCAATTTACTAAAACATGATTCCTTTACACCCAACTTAATGCTGAACCTGTATAAATACAGAAAACGAAATCAAATGTGCATGCATTTTTGTATCTCTTTCCTGTCTTGACCAAATTATGTTATTTTCTGAGAAACAGTCAATTCACTGAAAGAAATGTAGGCTGCACTTACACTGACACAAATACACTTATATTTATAGATTGTGGAAGGATGGACAAAGCATGCAATGTGTTTATTTTTGGATGAGGTTAGAGAATGAAGCTACACTTGAGTAAAATTTGGATCGTGTCCAATAAGATGTGAGACCTAAATTTGTCTTTGAGTGGTGACCTATTTTGTGTGTGTGTGTGTGGGTGTGTGTGTGCACGTATGCGTGTGTGGGTTTCAGTTTTGAGCAGTTCTGCATAAACTACTGCAATGAGAAGCTGCAACAGCTGTTCATTCAGCTCACCTTAAAGTCGGAGCAGGAGGAGTATGAAACAGAGGGAATTGAGGTAAAGACTCACATATGTACTAGTTTGTGTCAGTAGTCCTGCTTTGTGGGGACCATTTTCTACCAGTGTACCTATTCTGTGGGGACCAGAATTAAAACTTTTAGGTATAAATCTTATTCTTTCCCCAGTGGGAGACTGTGCCGTATTTCAACAATAAAATCATCTGTGACCTGGTGGAGGAGAAACACAGAGGCATCATCTCAGTGCTGGTGAGACACCAAAATGTGTGCGTGTGTGTGTGCGTGTGTGTGTGAGTGTGTGTGTGTGTGTGTGAGTGAGTGTGTGAGTGTGTGTGTGTGTGTGTGTGTGTGTGTGTCTGTGTGTGTAACCTCCTCCTGCCGGTGCCTCTCTCCCCCAGGATGAGGAGTGCCTGAGGCCTGGGGAGGCCACTGACCTCACCTTCCTGCAGAGACTGGAGGAGAAGATAGTAGGCCACCCCCACTTCATCACGTGAGTCACACACAGACTCACTCACACACACACACACACACACACACACACACTCACACACACACACACACACACACACTCACTCACTCACACACTCACTCACACACACACACTCAAACCCACACACACAATCACTCACACACTCAAACAAACATACAAACTCACTAAAACCCTCACACACACACACACACACACACACAAAAACACACATACACACACTCACATACACACTCACACACACACACACACACACACAAACACACATACACACACTCACATACACACACACACACTCATACACACACACTCACATACACACTCACACACACACACACACACAAACACACACTCACTCACACACACACCCTGCCCTGTGACTGCAGGCACAAGCTGGCCGACCAGAAGACACGCAAGACCCTGGAGAGGGGAGACTTCCGTCTGCTGCACTATGCTGGGGAGGTCACCTACTGCGTTGTGGGTAATGCCCTGCCCGTCCTTGTGCTGTGTGTGTGTGTTCGTGTGTGTGTGTGTGTCTGTGTGTTTGTGTGAGAGTGAGTGCATGTGTGTGTGTATGTGGTTCTGTTTATGAGTATGTATGTCTGAGGATGTGATTGTGGTTGTTGGGATGAGTGTCTGTGTGTGTGGGTGTGTGTGTGTGTGTGTGTGTGTTTGTATGTGAGAGAGAGTGAGTTAGAGGGTTCATTGTTTGACATCCATAATCTTTTTGTGTTTTTATTGTGATGTACAGTAATTTGACCTACAGCATAATGCCCAGGGGTATTACCTCCTGTCTAACGTCAGGTTGGAAATCTGGTGAATGTTGTTCCTTATTTTACTTTGTGCCATCTCCTACCAGGATTTCTGGACAAAAACAATGACCTCTTGTACCGAAACGTCAAAGATGTAAGTGTGACAGCATTGTTCTCTGTGTAGGAACTTTACAAGGATGTCAAAAAGCAGTGAAATGGAAATTTAATAGGTCAAGAGAGAGAAATGGAAATCAAAATGAAATCACACACAGTCTTGACCACTGGGTTAAACTGCTCCTCAGCCTCTCTCAGACTGGTCTTTCTGTGAATTAGGACTGCTTAGGTGTGGGAGGTCTCAGGTGAGGAAGCAGAACCTCACCCTGATTCCCTGCAGCTAGGGTAGGTTTGTGGATGGCAGCTGGTTCCCGAATAGCTGGCTGCTTTATTGGCATGCTGCTGGTTGTTCTCCACTTGGGCTGCCAGTAGCTGTCCATGGTGCTGATGGCACAGGCGATCAGGAGAGGTGATGAGAGAGACAGAGAGAGAGAGGCGGGTACAGGGGGCCACGTACACATGCTTCAAACCTCAATATAAAAATTAGCTGATGTTTGTTGAGTGATCAGAGGTGTTTTTAAAAAAAGATTACAAAAAATTGTCAAAATCTTCAAAACTCTTACCAAAAAACTCTTATAAAAAAATATCAAAACTTTGTGCCAAGCAGTTCAACATGAATGCATTTTTTCCACTGTGATTATTATAATTGATTAGGGTCATGATTTGATCAATCAGTTTGATTGATTGATTGATTGATTGATTGATTGATTGATTGATTGATTGATTGATTGATTGATTGATTCCCTCAGGTTATGCGTCAGTCCAAAAATTTCATCGTAAAGCAATGTTTCCCGTCCACCGAGCCAGATACCAAAAAGAGACCAGAGACGGTAAAGTGAAAAACCTTGGTGATCTCTACCCCAGAGTCATTGTCTCTCTTATTGTTGGCCAAATTAATAGGCCTTCCTTGTAAAAAAAAGGTTTTGCCCGACCCAACAGCTCAGTTTTTATTCCGCCCCCCCCCCCCCCCACAAAAAAAAAAAATCATAATGCCTCCATTACCTGACCTCTGACCCCTGCACAGGTGGCCACCCAGTTTAAGAGCAGCCTGGCGGGGCTGGCAGATATCCTGATGGCCAAGGAGCCCTGGTATGTGCGTTGCCTGAAGCCCAATGATGGCAAGCAGCCAGGTAAGGCTGTGACTGACAGCTCCCCCCATGTTATATGTCAAGTGATCTCACAGTGCTTGGAGTCATAGAGTTTCAGTGCTGATATGAAATCTGTTCTCATAGTGTTTGTTATTGTGATATTTAATTCAGCATTTATCACAGAGTTAGCATGGTATCGTGTCACAGTGCCTGCCATGATGTCATTTGGCTTGACTGTCATGTGATTTAATGTGCCAAGTTGTTAGTGTTTGATATCATGTGACTTTGATATCGTGGTGTGTCACAGCAGTGTCTGACACAATTTGAATCAATGTTGCTGATTATGGCAATATTTGACACTGTTTTATTTGGTGTGCTGTGATATAACAGCCTTTGGTCATTGCTTTGATGCACCGTGTTTTCTAAATATTTCATATCATGTGACTTCACTTGGTGTGTTCGAACAGCGTTTGACCGAGTTTGACACATCTTATCACAGCGTTTGATATCATGTGACTTTGTATGTTTGATATGTAGTGAGGTGGGAAAGTACTGACCCCTCTCTGGCCTGCAGGGCGGTTTGATGATGTGCTGGTCAGACACCAGGTGAAGTACCTGGGCCTCATGGAGCACCTGCGTGTAAGGCGAGCCGGGTTCGCTTACCGACGCCGATTTGAGGTCTTTCTGCAAAGGTAAGACACAAAGAATCGCCTTCCTATTGCATTTCTCACTAGGACTGTCCCTGCAACTATTTATACTCAAAATTATAAGGTGAATACTGCATCTTTGCAGACAAAATCATAATGTAAATACTGCACCTGCATACAAAAACATAAAACCATAAAGTGAACAACAGATAAGCTATTCAACTCTGCTATTAAGTGTGTAGACTTCCCTCTTTCTTTTCCTCTAACTGATGAGGAGTCACATGGTTGACTGACCTTTGACCTCAGGTACAAGCCCCTCTGCCCAGACACATGGCCAAACTGGAAAGGACCCCCAGCTGAGGGCGTGGAGCGGCTGGTGAAACACCTGGGATATGCACCTGACGAGTACAAGATGGGCAAGTAAGCTCTGCCTGGTGGCTGGAAGACAGATAGCTCTTAATCTATTTATTTAGCCAGTAACAAGACTCGAGAGCTAACTAGAGACAGAAGAAAGGATGAAAGGGAACACAAGGGTGGCCAGTCAACAAAACTCTCAGAATTACAAAGTATATACTTACATATTCATATTCATATTCATATTCATACACATTCAGAACAAGTTAAAGAAACAGCAGAATGATCTCACTCTCTTTCTCTCTATCCGGTCAGAACCAAGATATTCATCCGTCATGCCAGAACTCTGTTTGCCACTGAAGACGCCTATGAGGTGTGCAAGCACAAACTCGGTGAGGCACCAGAAACAGTGGCACGTGAATGGGCAATATTCATGCAGTTTGTGGCGGTGATTCAGTAGACACTAATAATACGTACTATAAATTAAACAGAAAATACGTTTTTAAGGAATATAGGATAGCATTTCCTGGTTTTGAACCCTAATCATCATGACTGTGGTGCTCACTGCCTCTTTAACACCACAGCAACAAGAATCCAGGCCAAGTACAAAGGCTACCGAGGAAAAGGACAGTTCCAGAAACAGAGGGAGGCGGGTGAGTCTGGACCAAAGCTCTTACTCTCAAAATATGAGTCGTTGAGTCGTTACATTTTTGGACGTTTTCCAGGCACGGGTGCTCATATATCTGTCTGTGATGCTGCGTGTTTATGAGTTTGAGTATGGATGTGTGAGCATGACTGTGCGTGTGAGTGTGCATGTATGTTAATGTAAAATAACCTCGCCTCCCTCCTTGTCTTCCCCTCTCAGCCACAAAAATTGAGACGTGCTGGAGGGGACTGAAGGCGCGAAAGGAGAGAGAGAGGAGAGCTTGGGCCGTGAAGGTCATAAAGAGGTCAGAGGTCACACCTCAAATGCCCCCTTAATGCATACATCAAGGAGACCATGCACTTGGGCCTTCTGAGCAATATTACGTTTTCCTAAGCATAACATTCTCACAATATTGTATTTATTGAAATAATACATTAATAAATTCCCTCTTAGAAATTCCCTCAGCACAGAAGCAAAAATTGGTAATACTGGTTTTTACCATAAAAGGTTTTGGTTTTTTTACCATACTGGTTTTACCTATGGCATGTCCTTGCAATGGAACTCTGAGATGGAACCCTTTTACAAGGCCCTGTGATGGAGCTCTGCGACAGGACCCTTTGACAAGGTCCTGTGATGGAGCTCTGTGATAGGACCCTTTCACAAGGCCCTGTGATGGAGCTCTGTGATAGGACCCTTTGACAACGCCATGTGATGGAGCTCTGTGATGCAACCCTACTTCTGCTTCCTTCGTCAGGTTTATCAAGGGTTTCATGACCAGAAACCAGCCGGCCTGCGTGGATAACTCTGAATACCTAGCCTTCGTCAGGCAGAACTACTTGACCCGTCTGAAAGACAACCTGCCCAAAACCGTCCTGGACAAAAACACCTGGCTGACACCGCCCCCCATAATGGTGGAGGTAGGAAGATGTGTCAATGTCTAGCCATATTTAAATTAATAACATACAACAAATAAACATACAACATCAATGGTGGCGTATTACACATTTATAGAGTATAAGATGTTGTCAGTGAGATGTGTGCTTTTAGCTCTTTGATAGAGAAAAACATTATGAATAAATCAATTAAATTGATTGGAGATCCATAAAATCTGGCCACCAAAAAGCAATCAAAGATCCACAAAGTTTTTCCATCAACAGTTTCCAAGGCCAGAGATAAAGTTCCTTTCTTGCCTGGGAACTGGAATGAGATGGTACAGAAGTTGCCCTTAAACTCCTGTGGATGCACTTGTTTTCTCTCAGGTTTTAAGTCCTTCTGGATGAGGGAATCTAGATTGCTAGATGACTGTGATGTGGTGTAAATACAATTATACTGTAATGTAAGTTAAAAAGTGCATGCAATGTAATATGATATGATGCAGTGTAATGTAACACAAGGTAAATGTGAACTGATTGTAATGTAACGCTATTGCTAATGTAATGCTAGTACTAATGTTAATGCTAATGTAATGTAATGCTAGTAGCAATGGTAATGTAATGTAATGCACTGTGTTGTGACTGCATTGTGATGTTGTCCTGTCTGTGCATGCCTCTGCAGGCCTCTCAGATCCTGCACAGACTCTACACACGCCACATGGTGCGGCAGTACGTAAGGGCCATCACCGCGCAGCGCAAGGCCCAGGTACAGCCAGCAAACTTTACCTAATCATTACCACTGAGCTGTCTGCGTAGTGTCTCTTAAACACTACTGGGAGAGGACCTTTCTGTGCCATGCTCATGTGATTTTCATGCTTCTGTCTCCCATTGCAGCTTCAGCTCAAAGGAGTTGCCAGTGATTTATTCAAGGGTAAAAAGGAGAATTACCCCCAAAGCGTGCCCAGACCTTTCGTCGACACCCGAATCGGTAGGACATGCCTTGGCTGTGCAGTGATTTTTTTCCTCATTTAAAGGGGATATGGCGCCCTCTAGAGTCTACATAGTGTACTGTATTTTTTCTATCTGAGAAATTTAATATTGGATCGCAAGTGTCTCAAACTGCAACCTGGAAGACTGTGGTGCAGAGCTCACATGGTTACATGTGCGTGTGCATGTGCATGATCTGTAAGGCCCTGCGTACATGTGCTGTCTATGTAACCTTAGATATCGAATCAAAACAATTGCACACACCTGACAGGAATAGATACTGTCAGGTGTGTGCTGGCTGACTACAGGGATACATTGTGTGGATACAATCAGGCAACTGAAAGTGGATACAGTAGACTACATCCTGTTTAAAGAAATGCAGAAATATACATATCTTTTTCATGAAGCACAAGAAAATAAAACCAGGATACAAATCACACACAGGAAATGGATATAAGTTCATTTACCATCCAGGTGTCATGGTCAGATAACACAAGTCCCATGACAACGCCTGGTGTGGATGAGGCCCATTTGCTTGTGTGTAAATCTGGCTGTGTCTCCATGTGTGTTTTCTCAGGTGAACAGGACATTAACATGAAGGTCCTGCAGATGATTCGACATGAACGCATCAAGGTAAGCTTCAGGAGAACAGGGCTTTATGCTGCCAAAGCTGCAGGCTACCAGGGCGTCCAGCTGCTGGGGCCAATCTCATTATGGGATGGGCACAAATTATGCGTTTTGTGATGAAAGCACCAGCTTTGGCACAGACTTTGCGACTGTGGGATCCTTTTGTTTTTAAATAGACAGTGTTCGAATCCTTTAAAGGGGTGAATGTTTAAGTAAATATGTTTTCAAGGGGCTTATCCAGTCTTGGGTTTGCATCGTTTACATGGTCCAAAATAGAGATAGCCAACCCTGGTCCTAGACAGCAGTAGGGTATGCTGGTTTTTATTATTATTCAGTGCTTAATCGATCAGTTAGCAAAGATGATTACACAGTTAACCCAGCTCACCTGGATCTGTAGTTCTGAATTGGTTACTGATTTTAAGGTGGAAACCAAAACCATAGCAACCTGTTGTTCCAGTGGACCAGGGCTGACCCCCCCCTTCTCCTGCCAGCCAGACACTTGAATCTCACTGCTTTTCAGTGCTGACCCAAATCAACAGGCGAGGTTACAGTGACGAGCACAAACTAAGAAACAAAAATCACTCCAAAGAGGGGACAAAATTAAACTCGGATACATGTGAGGTGAGCTCGGAGGAGACTCGGGGTGGACGCAGGTGAGAGATGCCATTTCAGTGGAAGTAGATCTTTATCTTTCTTCCCTCTGCAGTACAGCACACCTGTGGTGAAGTACGACAGGAACGGGTTTAGGCCGCGCCTCCGGCTGCTGGTTCTCACACACGCCGCGCTGTATGTGGTGGAGGAGGCCAAAGTCAAACAGCGTGTGGAGTACAACGCCCTGAAAGGTCATCGCCATAGCAATTACCCGACTGCACGTGTGTTTGTGTTTGCAGGGGTGTGCTTGCGTGCACCTGTGTATGCCTGCATGTCTTTGTGAGCACGTGCAAGTGTTTACGTAAGCATGGTTGTGAGTATGTCTGTGTGTGTGTGTGATTGATCACGTTGTCTATGTTTGCAGGTGTGTCAGTCAGCAATCTAAGTGACAATTTCCTGATTCTCCATGTCATGTGTGATGACATCAAACAGAAGGTATGATGTCATTGTGTGTTTCATTCCCCCTGTCTGTTCTGCACCAAGATATGTATAGAATTCCAAGAAATGGCACCAATTTCATGCTTGAAAAGGAAAGTTAATGTTTGAAATGAAAAGAAGAGTCTCACCCAAATATTTGGATTATTATTATTATTATTATTAATAAAAATAAGTTAATAAAAAAAAACCATACATCTCCAGAAAAAAAAACTATAAGATGATGAGTCTTGACCAGACTGTGTTTGTACTTTTGCTGTGACACACTGTGGGCTCAGGGAGACCTGGTTCTGCAGTGTGACCATCTATTCGAGGCACTGACCAAGCTGAGCATGCTCACCAACAAGCACAGCTGCATCAGAGTGGTACAGGGCAGGTGAGGATCTCTGTAGTTGTAGTTCTGGGATTTGGTTCCCTGTTGTTTCAAAGTCTCTGGGGAAATGTTCTGTGGCTCTGACCCTTGACCAATCTGCTTCTGCAGTATAAAGTTTGATATACAGCCTGGCAGAGAGGGGTTTGTGGACTTCAGTAGTGGCCAGGAGTCCATGGTGTACAGGACCAAGAATGGACACCTAATGGTGGTGAGTATACAGTGTGCACACACACACGCACACACACACACACATACACACACGATACAAAAACCGATTAAGTACATCTAACCAATAAAAGTTCATGAAAAGAGCATGCACTCAGCTCATATTGAAACATAGTTAGTTTTTGTACACCTTTGTGAAAAAAATGATAAGCAGAACGGTCCATTAGGTGACAAAGTATTGTGGTTTGATGCACTTATGTGATTTTGTGGCATGCATCTGGAATTATTTCAGCATTCAGCTTTTACAAGTGATGTAGTGTCATTCAGCAAAGCGTGACGCAGCTCAGAGAGAGGTGTCAACCGATCTACAAAAGCGACCCGTTTCAAACAACACTCATAATAAGTGGTAAAATACTGAACTCCTGAACCTTGAACTCATGAACTTATCTATCCCACTGTAGGAGTCAACTCGAGCCAAGTCTCGGTGATAAAGGACCCGTGACACACTTTGGGCACAGGGTGACAGGACCAGCTGCTCCTGTCGTCTGTCTGTCCGTTTGTCTGTCCACACCCCTCTGCCCTTTACATTTTGCCACACAGATGCTCTGTCATGTGACCTACTGTGACCCCTGGAGATCTGGCTGCTATCCTCACTTCCTTTCTCCCAGGACAGACCCTGCAGGCATACAAAAGGCATGGAAAGTGGTTGCCCCTGG
The DNA here is from genome assembly GCA_019788955.1 of Albula glossodonta. Lineage (NCBI taxonomy): Eukaryota > Metazoa > Chordata > Actinopteri > Albuliformes > Albulidae > Albula > Albula glossodonta. The sequence goes on along the minus strand of JAFBMS010000130.1, from coordinate 423,462 downwards.
AAACAAGCTCCAGCCAATCACAGACGTTCCAGCATATTCCGCTCTCCGGCCCGCCCAGTAGGCACACTTTCAATGCAGTTACTCACTCATTATGCTGCTGTTCACCCCTGCCGCTCCAAATCCAGAGGCTGACCCAGGATCAGTCGGTCCACATTAATCGTAAGCCTTACCATTATGTGGAAAAAAAAAAAAGGTTCAGCTTATCCAGGGTCACTGCCTGCAAGAAAGCTCACATTTCCTCACCTGCCATGTTTGACATTTTTATCACGCTCTGAATAGTCTAACAGACACTCATGTCCACAGAAAAAGGGCTATACAGTTCCCAAACCATGACTTCAGTAGGACATGTTCAGCTCACTGTAGGTCATTTATATTCATTTGACAGGTTTGACAGGGGTGGCGGCTAGTGGGTTGTCTGTGGATTTTTTTTCAATCAGCCGGAAACATCTGGAAAACAGTAAGGATGTGAGGACCTCGGCACAGTTTCACCAATGATTATGTGACATTAAAGCCATATGTACCATATCATTTTTATACGTATTTACTCACAAACTCACTGAAGATGTCCAATAAAACAGTAATATCAAATCACCAAACACACCTCTTGTTGGAATGTTTATTCATAAAATCTATGATTTTAAAATGACTCAGAAATTACAGCACAATGCAGTACCGTACAATGTTTTCCTTTAATTAATATAAATGTGTTGTTACCTGAAGTGGAAGAGGTGGCAAAGACCCCTGCCCTGAATTGCTTCAGCAAACATCCACTACAAACATGCACTAATATTTGCAAAAAGTTGGATCTGGATTAGTGTGTTTGGTTTGGTCACTCAGAGCAAAGTGACAGCAACCTGAGATCCATACCTGCCTGCAGTGAAACTGCTCCACTGAGGTTACGGCAGGCCATCAAAACTCAGTCAACACAGACTTAGGCCTGCGTACTTTAACAACAGCCCCCTCTACTGGCACTCCTTGGTTAGAGCAGTCTAAAGTCTCAACAAGGATCTACACAGATACAGAAACATTTCTGTATCTATGGATCTACACCTGTCTGTGGTTGATACACCCATTAATGCCACAGATAGGACTACAACTCCCAGCCACTCCTAGCTGAATCACAAGCCCTGCCCTAAGATGCAATGCTTCATTTCAAAGTTCTAAACTATATACACATCTAAATGAGATGAATACAGACACCACAGAATGCAGGAAACAAAGACTATCTGTTTATTTATATAAAGTAATATCATCCTAAATGATAAAAAAACATATGTACACAACATGTAAAAAAATACATTTTGATTTTGTTGAAATTTAATACACAACCAAAAAGAGGCGGGATTTAAATCCGCTTTTGTTTGCATCAACAGAAACAGACTTTAAAGCAACTACACTGTGTCAGATTTTACCTTTACAGATTACCATGGCTACAATAGATGAAAACGAGCCATGATAAAGACCTCTCTGGACAAATGCCTGCAGGCAACATGACATCCAGTGTCCTCCCGGTTACATCCAATAAAGTTACCCAGAAGCACGGGATGTTGTGTTGGCATGTAATCTCAAGCACGATACCTCGAGGTTCACGCCATGCTCAAGCATCACTGCCAGTAATGCTAGACTATCACTTTAACTTGGCAAAATACTGCAAAAAAGTCTTCTTCTCTGGGCCTTCCGAAATATTAGCAGCCTTATGGTCACATGTGGTTTTGATGGAAGGAGCCCACTAGCGGACACAGGAAAGGCCAAATAAATTAGCCAAGGGACAATTAGGTGTCAAAACCCCATAAATTATCACTAACAGGAATTATCTTCTACCATCAATTACTCTAAGAAAGGTAAGTAAGAAATACTGGCGGTAAGTGTGAGGAAACTGTTTGGTTTTCTCAGACAGGAAGCTGGAGGGGTGGTCCAGCTGATGTCAGACTCCAGACCGCGTGAGTACAAAGTGCGGTCAAACTGGGTTCAAAGCACGGTCCAGTGTGTCTCTGGGCACAGTCAAACTGCGCTCAGAGTGCAGTCCAGTCTATTGGGCTGCGCCCTGACGCGGCGAGCAGCTGGTTGGTTTTAGAAAAATGTCGGCAGCCAAAGAAACCTCGGTGCACCGAGAAAGGAGATGGGTGAGACGTCTGCAAGACGTGGTGTCGCTTCTGAAACATAAAATAAAATATTTAATATATATGCACACATATTTATAACACACTACTATTTGCATATACATATAGAATTTAGCAACATAATATTGCACATGCACATCTATATAGAGTCTTAACAAAAAATGAATATATAATCTTTGCAAAGACTTAACCAACAAAGTATTTTACAAATGCATACTGCACAGAGATAGGGAGCATACTAGCTCCCTACTGCCTACCTTCTTGAGCACAAGCTCCCTACTGCTTACCTCCTAGGGCACTAGCTCCCTGCTCCCTTACCACTACTGCAATAGCCCAATACTGCCTACCTCCTAGTGCAATAGCTCCCTAGTGCCTGCCTTCGAGTGCACTGAGAAGCAAAGGTACCTGACTGCACTGAAGGTGCTCACAAGGCAGGTAGCAACACTGTGGTGTGAAGGATCCTACCATGCAGGTTACTCACTGACTAACTGTGGTGAGAGGGCTAATCCCCTTCCAGATACACATCACAGGTAGCCACCTAATCACCTGATTCTACAGGCAGACAACAAGCCAAACACACGCTCTACCCACCCTGTTAATGGCGGCGCCCTTCCTTTGAGCTTGCAAGCCCCAGAGGAGGAAGACGAGGCCGTCCAGGTTAGCGCTGAGCCAGGCGACCGTGGCGTCAGTGAAGACCTCCCAGCCGCGGTCCTGGTGGGAGTTTGCCTGATGGGCTCGGACAGTGAGCACGGCGTTCAGCAGTAGGACCCCTACACGTGCGGGGGGGGGGGGGGGGGGGGGGTGAGCACAGAATAACCACTCCCTTCACTGTCACCTTCGTCTCACTCCTCCAAACACTGTCACTGATAGCATGGGGCTAGGTGGAGCTAGCAGAGTTTTTGAGAGTCTTTCACTGGTAACATGTTCATAGGAGGAGCCATTTTGGGGTTTATAAATTCTGTCATATAACATATTGATCTGTGAAGGCATTCAGGGGTTTTAAATAGGCCACATAGTGTGGTCACCAGGCGGAGCTGATAGGAGCTGTGGTACCTTGCTTGGCCCATCCGGTCAGGTCTCCATGCCCAGGGTGCTGGAAACCCTCTACATCATCCTCCAGCTCTTTGTACACGCTCTCCAAACTGTAAGAGTGCAGTCACAGTCACAGTCACTACAACAGCCCAACCCAAACTACAGTAATAGTCACAGTCACTATAACAGCCCAACCCAACCTACAGTAACATAGTCACAGTCACTACAACAGCCCAACCCAACCTACAGTAACATAGTCACAGTCACTATAACAGCCCAACCCAAACTACAGTAACATAGTCACAGTCACTATAACAGCCCAACCCAAACTACAGTAACATAGTCACAGTCACTATAACAGCCCAACCCAAACTACAGTAACATAGTCACAGTCACTATAACAGCCCAACCCAACCTACAGTAACATAGTCACAGTCACTATAACAGCCCAACCCAAACTACGGTAACATAGTCAGTCACTATAACAGCCCAACCCAAACTACAGTAACATAGTCACAGTCACTATAACAGCCCAACCCAAACTACAGTAACATAGTCACAGACACTGTAACAGCTCAAGCAAAACTAAAGTAACATGGTAACAGTCCAATAAAAACAACAGTAACACAGTCACTGTCACAAACATGACCCAATCAAAACTGCCATGTGGTTGTGAAGGCAGTACCTGGGTGGGGGCAGGGTGGGTCTCTGCACGCTGAAGCACAGACCGTGAGCCTGACCTGGCCCATGGTACGGATCCTGCCCGAGGATCACCACCTTCACCTGAGAAACACATCTGCCATTACCACCTGAGTGAAACAGTGTAGTCACCACCACAACATTAACAAGCCTACTGTTACCACAAGAGTGTAAACAGGGACAGAAACAGGTACTTTCATACCCGAGTACCAAACCTATCATTATCACCTAAATGACATACACACCTTTATCACCTGGTAAAACAGGTACGTCTATTACCTAAACAGCACACCTACTTTCATCACCTGAGTAACATTACTACCATTATTACTGGAGTAACACAGGTACAGTCATTAGATGAACAACACACCATTTATAACATACTACTACTGGTACTGCCTGTGTAATACACTACATCTCTAACTGGAATAACTGACTAGCATTTTCACAAATATAATATTTATGCATGTTTAACCTACCATATACCACACTGCATGTTTAATCTATGCTTTAAGGAGGAAGCTATTGTCAGTACTGTTGCACACCCGATTCCAGAACTCACGTCGTGAATAGCGCACATTTGAGTCCAGGAGAAGACTTGATGAGAAGGCGGGTACACAACGTGGCGTTTCCTTTCTTCTGCAACAAACTGCATCAACTATAGAGAAAATTAAATATTTGAGAAGGAGTAACACGATAAACACGTGATACCACCAAGGGAAACACAACTCGGAGAGGAAGTGAATATTTGAAAGCATATGCCAACCTTGGCAAAATAAGGCTTCGCAAACTCTTCACCCAGTGCCTTCTGCCAGCTCTCCCCGATTCCGTGTGGTATGTTGCGGGCAGCCAGCCTCCGGAGCGCGACGGTCCTGTTCCTCTCGATCCGATCCAGCTGCTCCGGACTCAGAGGCGATGATCCATGACACTCATCGTCCATTGGTTTCTTCCTCTTAAGCGTTGATATCGTAGTGTATTTAGTAGATATCTTAGTGACTCTAGTTATGCAGCGGGTTAATGTAAGGTTAACTCGCATGAGCTGAGACCCAGGGCTTATTCTTCTTTTAGATCCTCCAGTCAAACAAGCGGCTAAGTGCGGCCTTATAAACATGTTGATAAAGCTCCTAATGTCTCATTTATTCCTTGGTACGGTACACATTTAAATTAAACAGAAGCCAGTGCACAAATTCTCTAACCTTTCAACCGAAATTCATGCTTGCTTAATGTTTACTGTGCACATCCGGGTTGGACACGAGTCAGTGCGCGGCTCAGACAGCAAAGCCAACTTGCGATTGGATAAAGCAATCGCCCCCAGCGGTGAGCGGCGTCCTCATTGGCTGATGCCTATCAGAGCACTGTCAAAAGCTGGGCACATACGGTTTTGCACATGGAAACCATGCCAAATCGCGATTCAAATAAACATTTTTCCACACATATCTGGGCTGCTGTTTAGATGTCTCTGAACCGTATTTTTCACTTCTTGTTTTCCCAGTTATGACCTAACCGAAGAGCATATTTTCTATGTAAACCCACAATATTACATTTAACTGTAACCATATATTTCTTTACCAGATACTTAGCTTTCACAGTAAAAGGCGAGGTATTCATGCAATGCATGGTGAATGAATAAATAAAAACTCACATCATCATCCGGATGAGTGACTTCCCTTTTTTCATTTTCATTTTTTTCCTCCAAGTTCCTTTTTTGCACAATAGGCGAAAAGAAAGTGTTGATAGTTTTCTGTCTAATCGTGTTAGATTTGAATGTACCCATCTTCTTGGTTTGTTCGTTTTAATAAAGGTACTCTGACGCCTAAATGTAGCTGCAGGTGCCCTGCTTGGCAGTGCTTAGCAAACCACCAACTCGCGCCAAAACCTGAGAACGGTCTGGCAAAAGCGAAAGGGGCGGGTTCAATTCAGGCCGATATGTAAATAAACGTGCAGCTAAAAAAGCGGCATTAAACTGCCACCTTTGATTTGGGACCGTGCGCGGGACGGGGCAGTAGGCTTGGAGGTTGCTATTCAAAAACAAATTATTGCTATTAAACATGTATATTTAATGTGAATATGTAATAAATGCATGAGGAAAAAGAAGTGTAGCGTTATAGGACATGATCTGTATGATCATTTGCGTATGTCTCATGCACAGTGCGTCAGAGTTGGCAACCCCGAAGTCAGAGGTAAACTTGTGACCAGGAAAACTATTTCTGAAACGCTGACAATCATAGATAACTTTATCTGAAGTCCACAAAAAGGGTATACGTTAAATGTATTTATTGTAATGATTGAATCTTACCTCACTTCATTTTCTGTATGGGTGACTGGAGTTGTGTTATTCTCTTGTTTAAACGCCCATCCCCACCTTGCATTCACTAACAGAGTTTCTTTTGTGGTATTACATGGACGGAATGAGGAAATTATGCACACCTACCACTTTAAGTTCGTTGGCGATGGGGCAGACGCTTTCCGCAAATTGTAGTGCTGAAATCGACTGTAGTTCTGCCTGTCATGCAGCAATAATGGTATTCGTTCAACAATGGCATTTTGTGTGACATCCATAAGATTAAAACAGTTCGAGAACAAGATTAAAACCTGTTGCTCGGTTTGACCAGCCTAGTGAACAATAAAATGTGTTTTACGCTCTCAGCTTTGGAGACTCCGCCCATTAGTGACAATTCCTCTGTTTTGCGGGCACAGGTGTGGCTGTAATCTGAGATAACTTTGACACAAACAACAGGTTTTGCGAGATGAAGTAGGCATACTCTCCAGACTCTTTCAGAATGAACCGCTGGGGGAGAACAGCAAAAATCCCTTATGAGAAGTGGACAAACTCGGAGATCAGGTACTATTCACTCTACGGGTCTTGAGAGCTCGAGCTCTGTGTGTAATCTACAAGAATCTATCACTATCATGGGGAAAACATGCTGTGTAGTTTTCCTGTTACCACACGACTGCCTGCCTGTAGTAGGTTCAAGATACTTAGTGCAAGGCAGCTGTTCCGCTCCTATTCATATTGATTGTTATTTCCGTGTCGCTGGACCTAAACCGACCGTCAACGTGTTCTTATGAATCAGGCTTGATGTTCGAATATCCCGTCGCTGGAATTTATGTTAAACATCCAATGAGAGCAAAAGAAACTAGAACACTAACTAAAAACAAGAAAACGATCGAACAGGCTGCCTGGTATCGTTCAGTAGCTGCTTGGTCAACCTCCTTTTGTCTTAATCATGCGAATTTCTCCCTTTTGCCATGTTTATGTTTTTATCTTAGTCTGGTGTGTGTTTCAATGTAAGATGGTACTCAAACAGGCTGTACAAGTATTGCTCTGTCAGAGCAGTGAAGCCAGATTCAATTTTCTGTGTCTCTTTCTTATGCCTTTTTTGCTTTTGTATGGTTTTATGAGCTGGCATTTCTTGAATAAACTATGTAAGTTGTTGTTAAAGGCTAAATTCTTATTTTTTTTTTTTTAATTAAAAGGGCACTGGAGGCTTTCTCTCTTTTTAGGTGGCCAGGTTTGTATGGGTCAGGTTTTAATGCTGATGGGCCCTGTGCAAGCCTCCTATAGCCTTGATTGAATCTTTATTTGTTAATTTTTTTCTGTCTTTCTTTCTTTCATTTAACTTGGCTTTGTTGTTATGCTGATTTCAAATTCTTGTTTTACCTCTCAGTGGTAGTTGTTTGTTTTGTTTTCTTACAAATATATGTATATATATATATATTTAGCTGCTTTCTTTGTATGTATGTCTAGTATGTAGCATGTTTAAATAGACACAAGAAGCTGTGAAAACAGCTCAGCTCAGTTCCAGTCCCTTTTTCATTTTTGATATGTTACCATGACTGCAGTAAAAACAGGACAAAGCTCAGTAAATGATCTATAAACCTTTTTTTTCTGTCTCCGTCCTCCTTTCTGTCGTGGCTCTCTGTTTAACCCTGCAGTGTGGTGAGGTTCAAGCATGCAGGTAACACCAGGGATTCTGATGGCGATGGGGACCTGGGGGAACAGGAGGTTCAGATCGAGGGCCTGCGCGTCAGACTGGAGCTCACTAGTGCCTCAGCTGGGCCCCACGAGCTCACCAAACCCTCACCAGGTAAGAGGTTCCACTCCACGAGCTCACCGACCCCTCACCAGGTAAGAGGTTCCACTCCACGAGCTCACCGACCCCTCACCAGGTAAGAGGTTCCACTCCACAAGCTCAACGACCCCTCACCAGGTGAGCAGCCCCACCCCCACCCCCACAAGCTAAAGCTAAACACCTCCACAAGCACTCCACAGAGTTAATCACAACAGCTCATCTGAACCTTTGCAGCATAAGTCTGCCATAGTCTCCCCTCCAGAGGTTCAATCTGATAAAGGCTAAGAGGCTTCTCTATGGCAGACAGGTCGCACTCTGATGATGTCATCAAAGGTTGTCATTTTTTTAAATTGTCATTGTCATTGTACCAAACGAGAATATGGCTGTGCTGCATGTATATATGGCCGTAATGCATTCTGCATTCTGGGCACCTCCAAACCTCCCAGCAAACTAGCAAAAATGTACTTATGACCATACAAGCATTCACTATGTTTCAAATTACATGGCAATGTCACCATAAGACACAGAATACCTTTCACCTTGATTATTCTTTATGAAGTATTGGAAATAGTATGAGAGATAGCATAATTAGGAATGATAACTTGCTTCTGAACAGTTACTTGCATTTGCAAGGTCTTCTGCTGTCTCACCGGTGGTTGCTAAGGTTAATGGTGGTTGCTCTTTGTGTCATATTGATCTCTGGGAAGGAAAATGGTGATGGCAGGCCTATCCCACTGGCTTGTGTCTCCCAGCACGGGCTTTGCAGGTGGAGGACTTGGTGGAGGCGATCGGTTTCGGGAAGTTCCAGTGGAAGCTGTCCATCCTGACCGGATTGGCTTGGGTGAGAACGCGCCAGTCATGACCCTCAGTCAGCTTCTGTAATACAGCGATGATGCTGGTGTGAGTGAATGTGCGTTAACTATCAAAGCAGGCATGCTAACCTCATTAACCTAAACATTTCTACATTTTTGCAGTGCCGTGAACTTTCTGTCCTACACTGTGTAGATTGGTTTGTCGCTCTCTATGTGTACAGGATGGACACCTCCGATAGGCTGTCTCTCCCAATTTACAGATGGTGGTGGCCTCTGATTGGCTGTTATGACAGTGGCATTTAATTGGCTGTCGCTCCTTTTGTGTAGAATGCAGAGGTCTCTGATTGGCTGTCTCTTGTGTGTAGATGGCAGACGCCATGGAGATGATGATCCTAAGCATTATTGCACCTGAGCTGCACTGTGATTGGAGGCTTCCTGGCTGGAAGGTGGCACTGATCACGTCGGTACGACGCTCTCACCCTCACCGCTGTCAATGCCTAGCAGTTACCTGTGCAGAGACATCTACCTGGCACATACTCCAAAAATACTTTTTGCATACTCAGCCTGTACATTTGACTGTCCTCTGAAAGTACAGTGACTGCACTCTGAAAACACTGAAAATAATCTGGGGAGAATGTGACTCGGAGCTTGTCTACAGTTGCTGGAGTGCTGGACACAAAAATGGCCAAATGAATATGAATTATAGAATCAGTACTGGTTCAGAGTCATTTGCATTCATATTCTGATCACACATTATACACATATACACATTATTTGTCCTCTGATCATACCCTCACCATATACTGACAGTACTCTGTGTACTTTGACTGTGCTCGGTGCATAATAAGGCCGTATTGGTTTCAGGTTGTGTTCGTGGGAATGATGGTCAGCTCACCTGTCTGGGGGAACATGTGTGACCAGTACGGGAGAAAGATGGTGAGACTGTGCATCCACACATTAACGATGCACTGGGGGGGGCGGAGCTAACATAACACCTCATCATCCCCTCCATGTCATTTGTTTTCACAGTAGAGGGTGGATACCCGGGCCGGGTTCGGACAAAAATTTAAGAAATGATGTTCAGGGTCAGGTCACGTTCAGACACGTCGGCCAAACAATAACTTGACAGCGGATGTTTGACTTTTGAACTCCTAATTAGGATGGGCTAGCCTCGTTGACATGTTGCTTCAAGTTCTTTTTAGTGAAAATATAGTGTAAAAATAAATAAAAATGACGGACCTACTGTCGGTGTTGGGCTACCTTGTGTTCAGTGCTGGGGTTTGTTTATTATATTCATAGGGTAATGATGCGGACGTTAAAGTAAAATTTGGCATCTGGGAACTTTAGACAGAAATATGCGGCCCGAGCCACATTCTGTTTCACAATCCCCTGTTTGTGTGTGTGTGTGTGTGTGTGTGTGTGTGTGTGTGTGTGTGTGTATGTGTGTATGTGTGTGTGTGTGTGTGTGTATGTGTGTGTGTGTGTGTGTGTGTGTGTGTGTGTGTGTGTGTGTGTGTGTGTGTGTGTGTGTGTGTGTGTGTGTGTGTGTGTGTGTGTGTGTGTGTGTGTGTGTGTGTGTGTGTGTGTGTGTGTGTGTGTGTGTGTGTGTGTGTGTGTGTGTGTGTGTGTGTGTGTGTGTGTGTGTGTGTGTGTGTGTGTGTGTGTGTGTGTGTGTGTGTGTGTGTGTGTGTGTGTGTGTGTGTGTGTGTGTGTGTGTGTGTGTGTGTGTGTGTGTGTGTGTGTGTGTGTGTGTGTGTGTGTATGTGTGTGTGTATATATGTGTGTGTGTGTGTGTGTGTGTGTGTGTGTGTGACAGGGCCTGACTCTCTGCATGATGTGGACTCTGTTCTACGGGCTGCTGAGTGTGTTTGCTCCGGGGTACGGCTGGGTTCTCTTCCTGCGCTGCCTGGTGGGATTTGGCATCGGGGGAGTGCCACAGTCGTGAGTGATCAAAACGCGCGCCACACACATGCAGATGGCACGCACACACACACACAAGCAGACCAGACAACATGCACACACACTGGACACTTAGACATATACATACTGTACATCTATACACACACAAGCATTCCCACAAACTCGTAAATAAATATCTGTATACATCTAGGCACACTCATACATCCGTGTATAAATGCATAAACACATTCACAAATATACAGACTCATTTACGCTTATACATACACACATACACATTCACACAGACATACATACACACGCGAATACACACACACACACGCACACTCTCATATTCACCCCTACAACAGTGATTGCTATAATTACAAGGCATTTTTTTCCATCACATGACTGCTGTACAGGTTGAAAACACTTTGTTATTGTTCTTATTGCTGTTATGAATAACACACAGAGGTTCCAGTCCAAAGAGTTTCATGTGTAAAGCTTCACCTCGTTAGTGAGCCTGTTTCCATGGATACAACCTAGGCCGTACAGCGTGGATGAGCCACATGGAACTCAGTCAGTTGGAGATGCATAACCAGCACAGACTTTCATACTGACCTCCAGACCAGCCCACCGAGCACTCTTTCAGCAGGCCGAGGGCTGTGAGGCAGGAAGATAACAAAACAGAAAAAAAGACAGTCTGGAGTGAAAGAGAACATTCAGTTTGCAGCCTAGGTTTCCAAACACCAGAAACATATAACACATGGATCAGTCTCTCTTTCTCTCTCTCTCTCTCTCTCTCTTTCTCTCTCTTTCTCTTTCAGAATGACTCTGTACTCTGAATTCCTACCAAAGAAGTCCAGGGCACTCTGCATCATGCTGACTGAGGTATCTACCTGTGTGTCCGTCTGTCTGTCTGCTTGCCTGTCTGTCTCTCTGTCCGGTGCTCATGTCCAATGTTACCTCATGGTGTTGATATGCAGTGTCGATATTCAATGTTACATGGTGAAATTGTTTAGTTCTTGGTGCTTATATGCACTTTTACTTTTCACGGTACCCCATGCTGTTGCTCTACAGTGTTACTCTAAGGTGTTAATATACATTGTTGATCCACAGTGTTTCTCCATGTTGTTGATATTCAGTGTTGACCTGCAGTGGTACCTTGTGGTATTCATGTATCCATCACCCTCCTGCAGGTATTCTGGGTCATGGGAACAGTGTTCGAGGTTCTGCTGGCCATCTTAGTGATGCCCTCGCTGGGCTGGCGCTGGCTACTGGGCTTCTCCACCGTGCCCTTCCTCATCTTTGTCCTCTTCTGCTACGTAAGTATGGCAACGCTTGGCCACTCCCCACCATGCCCATCGTAGCGTGTCTGTGTGGCTGCCTCAGTGCTCTGCACCCTGGAGGATGTGCTGCAGGTGTGGCTGAGGCAGCTGCATACAGCGCGCTGACCCAAAAATGTGAGCCTGTGTCAGCTGTGTGTCGTGTTGTGTAACAGTGGCTGCCGGAGAGCGCCCGCTATGACGTGCTGTCAGGCCACCCGGAGAGAGCTCTAGCGACCTTCAGCCGCATAGCCACGGATAATAATGTAGCCATGCCTGCCGGAACGATCACAGCTGCCCGCCAGGTACACACACTCACCTCCACCTGTCCATCACAGGTTTAACAGCAAACTCACCTGAGCCTTCTCCTGAGCATGTGTTTTTGTGTGTGTGTGTGTGTGTGTGTGTGTGTGCGCGCGTGTGAGTGCATGTGCATATGTGTATGTGTGTGTGTGTGTGTGGATGTGGATGTGCATATGTGTTTGTGCATGTGCGTTTGTGCGTGTGTGTGTGCGTGTGCATATGCGTTTGTGTGTGTGCGTGTGTGTGTGTGCGTACATGCCTTTGTGTGGGTGTTTACGTGTGTGTATTTGGACAGGAGCATCGTGGGCGGTTCAGAGACCTCTTCTCACCAGAGTACTGGAGGACGACAGTCATGCTGTGGTTTATCTGGTGAGTGAGGAGCACACGCCTCTCTCAGGCAGCTGTACGCACTTAGAAACGCCCCTCCAGTGCGTGTGCTGCACTCTGTGTTTCCATTCTGCCTTTTTGACTCAACAACGTCAGATTCCACAGTCAAGTCCCATCGATTCCTGTACCTTGCATTGTGACTGAATTGCATCGGAACCCAAAACCCAACCTTGTGTGACTGGTTTATACCTCTTCATTATAAGCCTAATGCAATTGCTGCACTTATGAGCGATATACATGCCAGCTTTTTCATGTAGAACATTTCATATAAAAAGCACAATCAATAAAACATTGAATCAGAAGATGAAAAGTCTTGTCGAAATGGTACATTTCCCCAAGCTAATATCACATTCCTCTGTGCTGTCGTCTGTCTCAGGTTCTCCACTGCCTTCTCTTACTTTGGCCTGGTGCTGCTGACCTCAGAACTGCTCCGGTCGGCAGACCTGTGTGGGGGTGAGTTTCTCTGACACTCTGGAGGATGTGGAGTATAAATGCACGTGATTAAGAGTTTTACCTGGTCATAGCATACGCTGTGGCTCTTTAGCACCTGGAGAATGGACCACACCAGGGGAACATCTCTGTGTGGCTGTGGAATAACAGGAACCACACTGAGAGGGCCACGGTGTCTGCAGGTATTAGCTCCAGCCACGCACAACACCACCTTATTTAACTAATCCTTGGTCGAAGAGGTAAGTCAATTATGAAAATCAGCGGTGTAGAGAGTGGCTGGAGCAAATAACTAACAGATACTGCTGCCGCTCAGGACCTGGAATTCGGTAGCCCTGCTTGTTAATGTGTTGTCTCCCTCTAGTGTCCAGTGGTGGTATGACAGAGAGCAGCTGTAGTTTGCAGTGTAAGCGCCTCACATCGGAAGACTACAAGGACATGCTGTGGACCACACTGGCCGAATTCCCAGGTGACCCACTAAAAAAATAAACAGATGCACGAATTAAGGGGAGCCCCAGTTTTTGGGGACTGTGCTGTACCTCCTGTACCCCCTCAGGCAGTGCTCCCCTAGTTACCCACACCTTAATTCCTGTGGGTCCAGCTAATGTCCCCCTTCTCATGGCAGGACTGGTGGTGACTGTGTTAGCCATCGACCGCATTGGCAGGAAGAAGACGATGGTTATATGCTTCCTTATCTTCTCCACCTGTATCCTGCCCTTGTACACATGCATAAACAGGTGAGCATTCTCTGCACAATTACACTGCAAATCTACACCAGCTATGGCAAGCACTTTATACAATAACACTGCAAATCCACACTAGACTGCAAATAGACACACTAACCATGGAGATTTTATGTGCATGGAGTTTTATCCTTATAAAATCATTCCCTTTCTCCCTCCTCGTGTCTTTCTCTGTCCATACAGAATCACTCTCACATTGTTCATCTTCATTGCAAGAGCTTTCATTTCTGGGGGATTCCAAGCAGCCTACGTTTACACCCCTGAGGTGAGCTCACAATGAATCAGTTGGCTTGCTTAACCCGATTTACAGATTCTGCTTCTTGCAACAATACATAGTGATTGGTTCACATGAGATAACCATGTGGTGACTCCACCGATAATGGTGACATCATAGCTCTTTATAGAATCGCAACAGCATAACATATGGTAGCTTTATCCATAGTGGTGACATCATAGCTCATTATCCAATCAATAGAGTCAGGGATCTGTCCCGTAGCATAGAGCAGCTCTGTCCCCTAGCATAGAGCAGCTCTGTCCCCTAGCATAGAGCAGCTCTGTCCCTTAGCATAGAGCAGCTCTGTCCCGTAGCATAGAGCAGCTCTGTCCCCTAGCATAGAGCAGCTCTGTCCCATAGCATAGAGCAGCTCTGTCTCGTAGCATAGAGCAGCTCTGTCTCGTAGCATAAGCAGGTCTGTCCCATAGCATAGAGCAGCTCTGTCCCCTAGCATAGAGCAGCTCTGTCCCGCAGCATAGAGCAGCTCTGTCCCATAGCATAGAGCAGCTCTGTCCCTTAGCATCGAGCAGCTCTGTCCCGTAGCATACAGCAGCTCTGTCCCCTAGCATAGAGCAGCTCTGTCCCCTAGCATAGAGCAGCTCTGTCCCGTAGCATACAGCAGCTCTGTCCCGTAGCATCGAGCAGCTCTGTCCCGTAGCATACAGCAGCTCTGTCCCGTAGCATCGAGCAGCTCTGTCCCGTAGCATACAGCAGCTCTGTCCCGTAGCATCGAGCAGCTCTGTCCCGTAGCATAGAGCAGCTCTGTCCCCTAGCATAGAGCAGCTCTGTCCCGTAGCATAGAGCAGCTCTGACCCGTAGCATCGAGCAGCTCTGACCCGTAGCATCGAGCAGCTCTGTCCCGTAGCATCGAGCAGCTCTGTCCCGTAGCATAGAGCAGCTCTACCCATTGGATGCTTGATCAGATCACAAAAGCTAATCATATTGCCGTCCTACGCTGGTGTGTTTCCACCATAGATTACATCATGTCACATGCCTACCGCTGGGTCTGTGTGTGCTCAGTTTAATTCAATTCTTTATTTATCCTCTTAGGGGCAATTACAGAGAGGCCATCACACAAGTAACAACCTCCATCAATACCATGCAAGACAAACATCTCACACAGGCTTCCACACATGTCATAATAATACACTCTTCCCACATGTAACACAAACATGGAAGGGCCTCAGTGCACACAGTGTCTGTTTTTTCACAGGAATAGTGTGTTCTCATGGTGACTTGGCAGAATTCAGTGTCATAGTGTGTTCTTATTGAGACTGGGCTGAATTCAGTGTCATAGTGTGTTCTCATGGTCACTGGGCTGGATTAAGTGTCTTAGTGTGCTCTCATGGTGACTGGGCTGAATTCGGTGCGTTTTTATGGTGCCTTTTTGCTGGTTTTTGCACAGGTGTACCCCACTGCTAGCCGTGCTGTGGGTCTGGGTGCCTGCAGTGCCATGGCCCGCATCGGTGCACTCATCACACCGTTTGTGGCACAGGTACTTCCTGTAAAGCTCTTGTGACTTGGTGTCATGTGACCTGCACTTCCTGATCATCTTTGTCTATTCACACATGGAAAAGTTGAACTCTGTGAAAAATTTGTGTTTTATATGTGTATGTTTATACGTCCGTGTGTGTGTGTTTGTTTATGTGTGCTTTTGAAAAATGTTTGTGTATGTGTGTGTGCTCATGTGTTTCTACAGTATTGATGTGTACATGTACATCACTATATTTCATAAGTGTTGCCAAGTATATGTGCACATGTGTCTCAAGGCAGTGTTGAGTTACAATATGCATTTATGTGCTTTCATGCATGTGTGTGCCTGTGTTTTTCCAGACACTGTTGAAATGTGTGTGTGTATGTGTGTGTGTGTGTTTCACAGGTGCTGCTGAAGTACTCAGTGAACCTCGCTCTCTCCGTGTACCTCTGCTTCTCCCTGCTGGCAGCCGTTGTGTCCAACACCCTGCCAATCGAGACTAAGGGGCGGAGCCTACAGGAGGCGGACCAGTCTGGGACTCCACCCCATTAGAGAGGGGTGGAGCGGAGAGATGTGACAGGACTTCCATGAGTGGCAGCCTCTGAATTTGACCATCCCTACGCAGAGAAAGGGAACGTGAGAGCCCCAGGTGCAGACAGAGGAGGCAGCAGCGCAGAGTCAGGTTACGCAGCTGGGCTCGGGCCTCTTAGTTTGTAGGTTCAGTCTTTATCCATGTTACTGTCATTGAGCTATTGAGCAAAGTACTGAACCTGAATCGGCTCAATAAATATCCAGCTGTACAAATGGATAGTGTGCAAAAAATGTAAACTGTGCCAACTGCCCTGGGTGAAACCTTATTAACTTCTCTGGCCTTGATCTGATTGGTACCAGCAGATTTCTGACAATGGGTTTTATTGGTGGTTCAGGTGGTTCATGCCACATCAAAGTGGGAAGGTTGACAGGCTCGGAGTATTGAGCCCAACAAGTGAAGTTAATATGTATTTTTTCAAGTAGGTCAAATGAGAACCAAATTCTCATTTGCAGTAACAGTTGGTGGGGGCGGGCGGGTGGGTCTGGGAGTGTAGTGCTAGGTATTCTTGTGTAGCCAATCAGATGTAAGGGGGAGGGGGTTAGATTGATTGGCCAGATGCAGAGAGAAAGGTGAATGTTATGTCTCTGCAATCTCTGCATTCCCACACCCCATTCCAACATCAATGCAAATTAGATTGTAGAGATGTCAAACGTACAACTGAAGGACAAGGGAAGTGGGATTTTACAGTTCATTGGATCATGAGACAGGAAATGGACCGAGCAATGTGATAGCTAATTTGGATGGCTTATATTGTTTGTCAGCGGAGAGAAGAAGCCATTTTTTAAGTGCTGACTGTGATGCTGTTCCACCCATCGCAGAGCTCATGAACTCATGGACTCAGACTGCAGTTCTAAACATGGCCACATGGCGGAGTATCTCTGAGGGGTGAAAGCCTGTGGGACTATTGCTCAGAGAATTGTCCAGTAAATGTATAATTGCCGCTCACAGACTCAGGGTTTATGAAAGGATCCCTTTTAATGGAAATACCAAAATAAAAAGTGTTTATAAAAATTATTATGAGGTTGGTTATTTTTGTCTTTAACTCTATGCTATATACCATGTATAGAAATGTTATACAACTCAGTGCAAAGCGCTTATTTCTACTTATTTCTACTTATTATGCACATCGAGTGAAATGGGGGAACTTTGGCATCTAAATAAGTTATTTGCATCAGTGGTGTCAAGCTCAGTGCCATGAAAGGCTGTGGAAATGCTGGGCTTTGTATAACCCAGCTTCTGCTCTTGACTGGATAATAAGCTCCATTATTCGCTGAATTATCCCCACTGCTTTGTACATTAACGCATATAATGAGAAGTGAGGCATTTGTGTTCCCTAAATAACAGCCTTTGCTTTAATGGGGTAGAATGGATACCTGCATGCTCATAGCTGTAAGCCTGACTGAGATCTACGCCACTGGTGTGTGAGTGCTTTGAACTCAAATAGAGACTGTAAAACAACACTGACCTTTTGTGGCGCGTTGGTACTGAAGCGCCTGTTAATCTCTCGAACGTTCGAGAGGGACACTGCAGCATCCTTGATCTAATAAACCGATAAAATGATAAGATGAAGATAAAGAGCTGTTATCACCAGCACACAGAACTGATTGTTGTCATGATAATGTCAGTCAGGGCAATCAGCCGTGGTGTATGATCAGTGAAAGTGATTGAATACTTAAAACAACATCCCTCTGGTTGTTACAGTTTCTTTATTACAGTGTTTTCAAAATATTTTATTTATACACTCACACACACGCACTCACGCACACACATGCATTTGACATTTGATAAGAGCTGCTCATATTTTTGTATGAATTATACCTCTGTATCATCTAGTGAACACCCTGTTTCTCCACCATTTGATTGAAGCACATAGATATATTTCTGTAGGAAACTGTTTTTCTGTAGGCCCCCTTTACTTTTTCCCCTCCCTGTGTGAGATGTATGTAAGAGCAGTCACGTGTGAAGCTGCCCCCCCCCCCTCCACAGGCTGGGTTTTTGACGTCTCCCCGGTTATTTAATCAGTGTCTTGTGACTCTGCTTTCGGCCAGAGCAAAAACAGCCCGTCCCTGTGGGGGTGGAGCTCAGGAAGCACATTCAGAATCTGCCCTCAAAATCTGACACGTGCTGAACAAGGGGGGAGGCACGAGAGCTATGTGCAGGGGAAGCAGCCGGCTGCGCAGTCAGATCACAGGTCTGCACACAGGAATGTACATGCGTACACACACACAAGAGTGCACATTACTGGACATTATCTTTAATACATTCCTCTCCAAAATAATTCATAATGTCTTTCCATCTATTTATCAAAAACAAGAAAGGTTGCTTTTATTTATTTTTGTACATTTAACTGTCACATTAAACACTACCTGAACTCACTGCTGTTCTGCCCACTAAGGAAAACAAACCACAGACTTTGCGTCTGTGTGCATGGCCCCTTAAGCACGAGAGCTATGTGGTGACGGAGCAGCTGGCTGCACAGTGTGAGTAAAGCATGACAGGAATGCGCAGGCAGAACAGCTGACTGCGCAGTGAGAGGGTGATGTCATGTGTCAGCTGCAGACCCAGCTCTATGACGTGATGGTTAATTGAGGATTCATTCATCTGGCGTGGGTCCCCCCCGTTTCCCAGAATGAACCCTGTTCGGTTGTCGTCATGGAGACCTGGCAAATCCAGTGGGTCTTCCATATATCGTTTAGGTGCACAACAAAGTATAAACTTCCCCTTCTTACCTACTCTTTATTTACCTCTCTCTCCACCCCAACTTTCTCCGTCTCTGTTTTCCTCAACTTCTCATTTCCTTCTGCTTGACTTCTCCCTCACTCTCAGTTTCTTTTACTGTTCAGTATTTGTTACCTAAAGTTGGACTCACTGCCCGGAGATAGACCATTTGTGTCACGCTGTTGAGTGACATTAGTAAATCAGTAAGTGAATCACGCATTGGAGAAATAGTGCTGATGATGCTAATGAGGTAAGGTGCGAGCATGTTTCCAGTGAGCGCGGGCTGCAGTGGTTCTGCCGCTCTCACAGGTGGAAAGGCACACATTTGTTTATCTGCACAGAGATGGAAATGCCGGCCCGGTCTCCGTGGCTGTAATGATAAACGTCAGCCCCAGCGAGGCCTTTATTGCGTTAGGGAAATGAGCTGTGAGCGGTGGGAGGGGAGAGAGAGTCAGGCTATCGGCCCACAGAGTGCATAGGAGCCTCTGCTGACCACAGTGGCCGGAGTCCAGCTACCGGCAGGCCCGCGGCGTCCACTCTGACTGGGGTGAGTGACCCAAACTCTGCTTCTCAGATCAGGGTAGACCTGCATACTCACACACACAACCACACTTCTGCCAGAACAGAGCAGCGAGGGAAAGACAGACAGAGAGAGAGTGTGAGAGGGAAACAGAGAGACATGATCTCTACTTATATCTAACTATGTTTAGTTAACCAAACTTTTTTCTAACATTAGGATAAACCATACATGTGCACGTGAATGCACACACATACACACAGGCGTACGCACACACTTCGATAAAGACAGTGTGAGGGAGTTAAAGAGAGAGAACATCATAACAACAGTTTTTCGTGTTTTCTTTCTTTAGTTGTTTCTTCATTGCATGTAAAAAGTTTTGAAAAGGCAACAGTTATAATGATAAAATGTCGATTAAAAAAAAGAAAAAATAAGACAACTCAGTCTGACCCACGTTATTCTCAAATAGAAATAATCCGGTAATGTTCGTAAAAAGTAGCTTTACATTCCTGTACATCTGATCTGTTTTTTTATGAGTTGCATAAACATATTTTTGACCGGCTGTCGAACAGACAGACTGAGGGAGGTGCTGTGAGATTCCGCTATGGACAGTCACACACTGTCGCTAATGTATGTGTGCATTCTGCTCACTCTGCGCAGTGGGAGCAGCCGGCTGCAGTCAGAAAGGAGCTGTGTCCATAGATCTATTCGGATCATAGATACTCGATTTGCACTTATATTCTGAGATGCTTTGTAAATACGAGCTTTTGCCTTTTTTCTTCGTAATGGAAAAGTCTAGGATACAGACAAGGGAAACTTCATCTTAGATCAGCAATATAATTTGTGAGTGCAACAGGAATAGCTAACCTTGCCCTGTAGGAGGGCCACATTTATCACCCAAATTCTCTTTACTGGGAAACAAATACTGTAGTATATGCTTGTAGGAACAACATTTACTTAATAAAAATCATTTACATAATTATAAAAAGCTAAATCTATGACAAGATGAAATAATATAGGATGTCACTCCACTTTCATTGCATCGGACTATACCTTTCATGATATAAAAACTAGGACATGTGTTTTTTTTGTATGTATGTATTTTTTAAATCATGTATTATAGATTTTATATATGA
Organism: Albula glossodonta; assembly: GCA_019788955.1. NCBI lineage: Eukaryota > Metazoa > Chordata > Actinopteri > Albuliformes > Albulidae > Albula > Albula glossodonta. Next base: position 402,914 of record JAFBMS010000130.1, on the reverse strand, counting down.
TTTAAAAGCTCATAATTTTCAGTTTTTTTAGATATTTTCCCTGAAACAATTCTCCGATTTTTTGACAGTGCAGTTTGGTTTGCAGTTAATCCTTACGTTTTTAATGCATCAAACAACATTTACAGTTTATAGATCACTGTCATTTCCGTCCCTCGTTGTGGTGGAATTTGCAAGGCAGGCCATAACACAATGCAAGATTTGTGAATCACTCCACCAAAATGCACTGTATCAATGCTGCAATAACAATGCCTACACTGAAAAGCAATTGCAATGTTTGAAAGGTGATTTTCTCCCAGGCCTTATAAGAGAATCTTCAGGCCTTGTAAAGATGGTCTGATGGCTACATGCCGGCCACCCCAGTTGGACAGTATAATCTCAGGCTTAAGTCTCGGGGGGGAAAGTTACCGTCTGCCAAAGCTTTATGGAGTACCTGGCACCAGTGTTTTACATTCACCAGCAACCACTGCTAGCTGTTTATTTATACACAACCATGAGGCTAAGTGGCCTGTCACCATGGTGATATGCCTTCCGCGAGGGACGTGTAAGGGAAGAGGTGTGGAAAGGCTGTGCTTGTAAGGTCACGTTCGGAGTGTGCACCGATTGACCACGATTGGTCAGTGCTTCAGTACGACCGTAACCAGAATGCAACAGGCAGTGTAAACACATCCAGCCTAAACTGGCCAATCAGAGCTCAGACATACTTGTACCAGCCAATCACATGCCAGGATGGAGCTTGTGATGTATAACTTGTGCTTTCCCCGGCATGCCAGCATGTCAGCAGTCTATAAATGTGAAGCTTGTCCTGTACAGGTGGGAAAGCAGAAGCTTAAAACAAAGATAGAGGAGAGAGAGAGAGAGAGAGAGAGAGAAACAGACCAACAGAAATGAAAGTCAAAGAGACAGGCAACAAAGACAAATAAAGCCACAAAGAAAAACAGAGACAAATGAGGACAGAATCAGAGACAATGGCTGACGAAAAAAAGATAAAATGGAGGTAAACTGACACAAACACAAGCTCAAGCTGACAGAAAGACAAACAGTGACAAACACAAAGAAGCAGACAGATAAAAAACAACAGAAACAAGTAGGCATAGATGCAGAAAAACAGAAAAAGAGACAAACAGCTGATATAAGGACAAGCTCCCTGACTACAGCCTGTTATTCTGGGGTTCCCCATGCCGCTCAGTCTCTGTTACCAAAACAAACAAACAATTAATGAGATAGAAGAGCAGGTCACGGGACGTCACTGCGCTTCAGTGCCCTTCACGTTCCTCCCTCTTTAATCCTCTTAAATCCCCCCCATTCCCAATATCCAGCCATAAAGACAAGATGGAGCTCAGGGTTGCCAGATTGCCAGGCAGAGGTTGCCAGGTATTCATGTAGCGGGAAAGCAAACGTGGAGAAGGAGACAGGGTTTTGTGCCTCACTCCCTGAAGAGCAAGAAACCAAACAGGTAACTTTAGCAGGAATTACTTGATAAAATCAATAATCCCAGTTAAAGCAAGAAAAGGTTAAAAACAGACATGAAGAGAAATAAGGGAGACTTATATTAAAAGTTGAAACTAAAGTCCGTCTGTCCCTGATGGAGAGGAAACGCAAGCAGTCATGGAGGGCGAAGATTTCACCGCTGGTGCTTAATCTGCTTTACTCATTACTCAGTAATGCACAATGCCTATCTGCTCTAAATAAAACCCTTTTTCTCTAAATATCCCAAAACCTTGTGGTTCCTCACATGGGATAAAATAGGGCATAAGGTAATAAAGGAAGATAAAACATGGGGCAGAAGGTCTAAAATGTACCAGATTTAAACCAGAAAGGAAGGTATTCTCAGAGGCACGTTTTCCCCTGGCATTCGGTTATGGAAAAATGCAAAAAAAAAAAAACAAAAACAAATGGTGGCTGGTTTATTTGTGAGCTTGTCTCTCTGTGTCTCTCTGTCTGTGCCCTTTATACCTGACGAATGATCTCTTACCCTGTTTCTCCTTTCCTATTCGGTCTCCTGAGTCACTCACTGGCAGCCAGTTATCCCTCTACTGTGTGACTGACTTTAATTATAGACTCTACAACATTCCACTGAGAGAGTGACCGTGAGAGGGAGTGAGTGTGTGTATTTGTGTGTGTGTGTGTGTGTGTGTGTGTGTGTATGTGAGTGTGTGAGTGTGTGTGTGTGTGTGACAGACAGAGAGGGAGTGGGAGAGACAGAGAGAGGGAATGGGGTAAAAGAGAGAGAGAGAGAGAGAGCAAGGGTGGCAAAGAAGAGGGGTAAAAAAGGAAAGTGACAGAGGGGAGTGAGAGAGATGGGGTAGATGGGTAAAATGATAAAAAGAGAGAGTGACAGACAGGGTGAGAGAGGGAAGGGGGAGATGGGTAAAAAGAGAAGGAGAGAGAGATGGGAAAGACAGAGGGGTAAAAGAGAGGGAGAGAGAGTGACAGAAAAAGAGAAAGAGAGAGAGCAGGGCACTGCATCCAATCCTGCTCGGTGAGAGAGGGAGGTCAAACTTTTTTCAGTAGCAGGAAGTTTCACAGCTCGGCTGACCTCTGACCTGTCAACTCTGACCTTTGACTCTCCACAGATGAAAATGGGCCAGCGGCAGGACAAGGCAATGGGAAAAGGGGGGGGCAAGAATCCACCGGGGTTCCAACAGCAGCCCGACCACAACCAACGGCTCAACACCGGGAGAAATTCTGGAGGTGATGGAGAGGCCAACGGGGGGCGCCCCGCCAACCACTGTTACCGCAGCAACGGGGTCAAAGAGGAGGAGGGCAGGGCGGCACCTGTCCGCGACAGTAACTTGAGCTGCCTGGCCACTTCCCCAATGGGAGGAGGGGGTAAAGGGGTGGCGAGGGGGGGTGGAGCCAGAACAGAGGGGGCGGGGATGCTACGAGGCAGCCAAAACTCAGAGCCTCTCTGCTGTCAGAACAGCACAGAGACACAAGCACGGAGAGACTCACGGCGAAACGAGAACCTCACAGGGCAGAGCGAACGAGGCGCGATGACCCAGCGAGGAGGGGGGGGGCAGGAGGGGGCAGGACAGACCACCGGGAGAGGGGGCGAAGAAGAGGAGGAGGAGGATGAGGTGGGAAAGAGACACGCAGACCTGGAAAATGAGTATCTCCCCTTAGCCCCCGCCAGGCGGACCCGCGGCCCTCCGGTTGACCTGGGATCAGTTTCCTCTCCCGACCTCCAGCCGATTCCGTCAGAGTTAAAAAAAGCCAACAGGGAAGAAGTGGAGGAGGGGGACGCTGAGGGGGAGGGGAAATGGGAGCAGGCATTCGGCTCGCTCAGCGAAGAATCCCCCGCTGAGGGGGATTCCTGGGCTTCTCCAGATACAGCAAATCAGGCCGCTGCTGTCCCTTCCACCCAGCGGCAGGTCGGAGACTGTCCCCTGAGACACACTGGAGCACTGAACTGTTCTCCTTTGGTGATCGAACAAGATAAACATCCTTCTGAGCGTGACTCAGTTTTTATAAAGTCACACCCTAAAGTGGAGGGCACTCAGGTAACGACCAAAGCAGCTGCCACCTCAGAGGACTGCCCAGTCCGGCTCAGAGAGGCAGCAGGTGATCCGCAGGTGAGAGGAAGACTGAGAGAGCGCCAGGCAACCAATCAGAGTGATGATGTCACCACCACCACCTCCTCACGCCTTCTGCAGAGCGAGCCGTACGCATCCCCGAAAAGTTCAGGTGAGGAGAGCACCAATGAAGAAGGAGCACCAGCCCCAGAGAAATACATTCTTCACATCTCAGAGATGTCTGCCACCCCCTCCCTCGACCAGGCCACACCCCCCCAGAGCTCACATATTACCACAAGAAACCTCCCCAGCCACACAGTCTCGGGGGGAAGAGTGGAAACGGCGATGGCGCAGGTGGAAACAGAGAGAGAGCATCCCTTCTTCACTGCCGTTATCTCCTCCCCACCCACAGTCCACATCTTCCCCCAAAGGGGCCAGTTTAGCACCCCAAACCACTCCCCACACCGCTCCCTGAACCCAGGACCCATAGCAGAGAGGGATGCTGAACAGGAGGAGGTACCTGCTCAGGAAAGCATGGCAGCCCAGGTCACTGCCACACCTCTTTACACACCTGGATCTCCTGAACGCTTCTTACCTGGGCTCCCTGTGCTGTCCAGTGCTGCTGCTGGCTACAGCCATACCGAAAACACTGGGGCTTCACAGGAGGGCTTTTCTGCCCCTCAATCTCTAAAAACAGACCCTAAACAAGAGAAGGTATGGGACCATCCCATGTCTGGTGATGTTTCGGCCCTGGAGTCTTTGCCAAATAGGACCAAACCCAAAGGGCCACCTCCGCCCGTACCAAAGAAACCGAAAAACCCATTCATTCGCTCCAAGCTTGCTGCTCGGGCAGAACCAGAGTCCAGTCCCAGAATGGAGAGAGAGCGAGAACATCACGTTCACCACTCCAGGACTGAAAGTGACCCCCACTTCGACCTGCATCTGACTGAAAGAGAACCCCACTTTTCTTATTCTGTTCCTGATGGAGACCCCACCCCTCCAGAGAGGCCAACCAAAACCAAAGGGCCCCCCCCGCCGGTCCCCAAGAAGCCCAAGTTCTGCCTGTTCCCACCAGGAGCAGAGAGGGGTATGGCTCCCCCCTCTGAGCCCCGTCCACGATCCCTGTACGACCTGAACCAGAACGAGGAGCACCAACACCTCTCCCGGACAGTGTCCGACAGCATGTGGGCTGGCCTTCTGGATCAGAACCACCTCGGGCCGTCAGAGGCAGAGGAACCAATGCCCAGATCTGTCACTGACCTCATAAGGGAGAGGATGCAAATGCAGGTTCAGATCTGGAGCCAGAACCAGAACCAGAACCACACTGCTGCAAGTGAGGGGGAGGAGCCATCGCCCAGGTCCGTCTCTGAGCTCATTAAAGAAAGAATGCTCATGCAGGAACAGAACTGGAATCAAAATCAGAACCAGAATTACCTTGGTTCCGTAGAAGGAATGGAGCCTCTTCCCAGATCGGTATCAGAGCTTGTGAAGGAGAGGATGCAAATGCAGGAGCGCAGCTGGAACCAGAATCAGAACCAGAACCAGAATCAGAATCACCATGGGTCCTTAGAGGGAGCAGAGCCACTTCCCAGACCAGTGTCAGAGCTTATTAAAGAGAGGGTGCTAATGCAGGAACGCAGCTGGAGCCAGAACCAGAATCAGAACCAGAATCAGGCTGGGCCGGGGCAGACCTTGGCGAGAGTGGACCTAGAGGATGGGCTGCCGGTGAAAGTGGCGCTGATGAAAAAGACCTTTGACCCCCCAAAACGGGTCGCAGAAAAGCCACGGGAGCCCTCGCCCAAAAAAAGTAAGACAAAGTGTGATTAAGACAGTGGGGCAGCGGTCCTCATTCCACTAAGTTATAGCGGAAGTGATGTGTGATCAACCTGTGTTATTGTACTTCATCGTAGTACCAGGGGGGCCACAGGTTGTGTGCTGGTTTTTTGTTTGTACCTGGAATCCCTAAAACAGTTTAAATCAGGTTAATGCTTTCTCAACTGCTTTAATTCATCAATTTAGTGCTGCTTTGTGACAGAGAAAACTTTTTTTGCATATTTTTTAAAAATTTGAGTATTTTGCATTGGTAAGCCTTCTTGTGGACTGTCCTGTATTTGAATAGTGTGCAAGTTTCTCTTTGTTTCATGTAGTGAGAAAAACCAGCACACCCTGTGGTCCTCCAGATGTGGGCCTGAGGACCTGTAGAGTAAACTAACACAGTGAGGGTGAATCCACTTCCCTTTATTTAGTCTTTCAGGAGCACAGTTTGCTCCTCTACCTGCCGTTGAATAATACCACTCAGCTTCAGGGATGTTCTTTGCGAAAACACCAGCGATCAGTTACTGCTTCTGACTAATCATAACTTTGCATAGTTGGGACTCCAGTTTGAAACACAAAATGGCAAAAAGAAAAATGAAGAAAAGGTGGCACATAGACTACCCACACTTTCTGACTCATAACTCTCCAGGTATCATGAAATGTGTTTCAGCCTAAAGACTGGCAGGATTACATAGCAAGCTAAGCATTTAACTAGCTAATCATATAATCAAATGAGTCTTACCGCTGAACTACAACTTGAACTTTGTCCAGGGCCATTCCAAACAACCTCAGGCTGGCTGGATCATCTTGATTAGAAAGATCAGTTTTCAGACAAAGACTTTGAGGTGGCTTCAACATGGTGATACAGAGGATATAATTGTATACTCATACAAAATTGTACATTTATTTTTTTTAATCCTCTAAAATCTACCAATGCTATTTCTGGCATGTGGGAATACAGAACTCCAGGTCAGGGGGAGGGGTGTGTACATGAAAAGACAGTCATCCAAGCCAATTAAATTCATCCTCATTATTCAGAGGGCACCAATCACACAAACAGGCAAACTATATGTGTTTATCAGATGCTCTATCAGACACTGAGCACCTGGAGTCAAGACAACACTTCACTAAGTTTGGTAAACTAGTCCTAAAATGAAGAGTGCACTGTCATTGTAACAGAAATGAGTAACAGGCGACAGCGTTAAGTTAGGTGGTGCATTGATGTGATAATGAATTAATCCGTGTGAAATATATCGCCTGTGACATCACAGGGTGAACAGCGGCCGCTCCCAAAGAAAGCAGCTTCTCTCCACAGTTTGCTGACCTGGCGCTGATATCAGTGAGGCAAAAGGGAGGCACGAAATTTCACAGCTTTGGTCCCATACTGAACACATCACATTACATTACAGGCATTTAGCTGATGCCGCTATCCAGAGCCACTTACAATGTGAGGACAAGTGCAGATCGAGGGTCAAAGAGTGCTACTTCCCCAGAGGAGGGAAGTGTCCTCTCAGGGACCAGTAATGTGAACACATGGCACTCTGCAGGGAGCCTTTTTATTAACCTGTCAGAGTTATAATATGCACAGTAAAACAAAACCAAATGAAATAATTACAAAAGGGACAAGAGGAGCTATATACATTGTAAAATGCCAAGGAAACACAACTGTAAACAATAAATCCAGTCACACAGAAACAGCCAAAGTAATATAAACCAGTATGTGTTAGATAAGTGAAGTGCTGTGTTGGGGTGGGGATTGAGGAACCGAGGTGCAATATTAAGCCCCTTTAGAAGTGCTTTATGACAGGTCCAGGTCTCCAGCAACAACATTACCATGTGTTTACAGGTTTGACAAAGTTAGTGGGGGAAATCAGGGACAGTAGAAACACTACATCCTTTTTTCTTCATATACTTAAAAGCTCCTTGAGGGAGAGTGACATATATTTGCACTGAGTGTACCTCGGTGAAATCGTTCATTAACCACTCCGTGAAATACATTTTGAAACGGCGCCATCTTGTGGCGATAAATTGAGGGTCAAAACCTCAGGCACGTGGCATAATTCCAGCGCCCCAGTAGCGCCAAGCTGCGCTGATAAGCCATAAATTGGGCTAAGATTCTAGCCTGTCAGTGTCAAATGTCATTTACACAACGCCGGCAATTAGCAATAAGGGGTGGGAAAAGGCATATGCCATGCAGTTCTTAGAAACTTTCAAATTCACTGCATGGCAATCATCTGTGTAATGGTGTCAAATTAAATTAACGTTAGTGATGTCTGAGTGTAACCTGACTGCATATTAAATACCTTTGCTTATTATATATTGTGATTACATATTAACTTTAAAATGTCAATTACAAATATTGAGGGAATATACTAAAATTGCATGATATTAAAATGTAAATTTTGACTGAAACACAATTTTTTTTTTAAGTTAAATAATTCAATATTACTGAAAAGTCCAATATATTGGACTTCAGTTCACAATTTATTGTAAAACCAAATATGTTACGCTTTCCTTTTGAGATAGGTCAAATACATGACTTCACCTGTTCTTCATTTTCTAACTGTTATTATTATTACTATTTTTATTATTTTATAGAAACTATACAAACCTTTGGCCACAAGTTAACCCTTGTCATTTGTACATACCTGTGCATGGGAGCCTACGTCTATGACCATACCTTTGAGAGTGTGTCAGATTGAATTAGCACCCTGAGTTTAATGAATCCATGCCCAGTTTAGTCACAGGATATTTTAAAAGGCTGAATTCACACTATCACAGAAAGACATTTCATTTCAACAGACAGAGCCTCACGGGGTTATTTTAATCCTTTCCCTACATTTTCAAGTGTTGATTTCCATCCAATTTCCATCACTCTGTCCCTTAATCCTCATGTTTAAACCTTGCTGCTTACTCCCTCCGTCTCCTTATTGAAATGTTGGAGATGACAGGAGAGAATACATAAACAGAGCTTATTATTTAATTGACAAACTTATTGTGACTTGGATGACTTACACAGAAAAGCACATTTAAAAAGATCTTCTTTTTGTTGCATACAATCCACTTAAACAGCTGGATCTTTCACTGAGTTGCCTTGCTTGGATCATCAGCAGCTGCATAGTCTTGGTTTAGACATTCAGTCTCTAATGGATCTTCAGGATAACTCCATTACCTTTTCTGTCCCAGGTTTGCTGAAATGTGATTGGTGGCCACAGAGTTCTGAAAGTGGACTATGTTTAATCACTACAGTTTATTGCTGCACACAAGCAAACTGTTATGAGATTCAGCAGAACAGTCACTGGCCATTGGTTTGTCAGAAAATCACAACTGTTTTGTGTTTTTTGCTAAGAAAAATGGCAATATCTACACAACCTTCTGTTGATTTACATCAAACATTTAGAAACAAAAATCAAAACCCTAACCCAAAACCTTTGAGGGGCAGTGTACATATTTGCAAAAAAAAAAAAAAAAACACTTTGGTAATAATGTCTTCCCTATTTCATTTATGTGGGTTTACTATTATGCTTATCAGAATACACAAACTCCACTGTGGAAGGGTTCCATGTTGCTTATTGCATCCACCCAAAATTCTGAGTTGGATAGAAGCTTTACCTTGTTTATTCAAAATTATTTAATCAAACATGGTTTATGCACAGTAGAGGGCATTGTGGTCTCTTTATAGAAGGAGCATACTTTGTATTTCTGTTGAGGCTTTTTGATTGGTTTAAACGTACCGTGATTGACAGCACATCAATAGCTCCCCTCATTTTGCGGTCAATGGGTTCCAGGCTACCATGACTGTCACTATCCCAGCAGCCTGTCTACAATGGAGGATTAATAAAGGAAATGAATGGAATGTGAAGACCTTCTATAATTATGTACTTATGTGGCGTTTTTTTTATAACTTTGGTATAAAAATGATCATTAATATTTTCATCATTAACCCAGACTGAAGGAGGAATCCGGTACACCCTGGCCTGCATTATTTGCAGTTATTCCAGTAAGGATACTTCTAAAATAATTAAATTACAGTATAAGGTTTTCAGCTGAAAGGCCGATTTTGTTTGCAGTTTAATGAACTAATTACTTGGATAAACAGCTGCACAGTAATCGCAGACAAGCTCCTCTTACCATGCCATTGCCACCGAAGCTATCATTAGGTAATTTACAGAGACCTCTTCCACGGATGAAAGACTGTTAATTAGCATCAGTGACGTGAAAGACTGACACTGGACCTGTTTTCACGGGTCAGTGCATTCGCAGAGCTGCGTACTCAAGTGCATCCATAGTGCCGTAAACCTGCATAGGACCTCGGCAACACTGATTTAAAATGGCCATAATATCGGCCCTCTCACTCTCGAATTCCTTATTCTCGGAGGGACTCATCCCTCTACCCAGATAATAATGCATATCTCCGAATTCGGTCATTTTTCAGGGTCCTGAATGGTTTTCCAGGCCCGTCGCTCAAAACTATTCCAAACTTGATTCGGTGAGGTTTTCAGGAGGCGGGGATGAGAAAGGGCGTTGCTTCCGGTCCATTGGACCCGAAGAGTAGGAGGGAAACGGACTATTGGGAAGGGTGGAAACAAACGGATACGGCCTCTGCAAGAAAATTGCCGAACTAGCTTGCTTCATGTTTTAAAAATTATTATTTTTTACCTTCATCCGGGATTTTTACTGAGACTATAAACGAGGTAAGCAGTAATGATCAGCCATTGAGAATTGGCTAAATGCAAGTTATCATTACCTTGCTGCTTCAATATTATGATTCGCAAAGGGTAAGTAGAGATGCTCAGTGCTGGTTCCATTGACAGGAATGACCATTCTGGCTAAGCAATGCTTTGGCGCAGAGATTGGAAATTGAGCGCTGTTCCTTTATATTCATTACTGAGGCAACATGTAACGTAAAAGAATTGGATCAGAACAGGCTCACTGGCCTCATACTATAGCGTGGTGCTGAATTTTCGTGAATGAATTTGGCCACGATGAGTGCGGAGCTAACGTTACTGACGGGGTGGGGAAAGGTGGAGCTATCCATCTGGATTCATGCACCGCTATTTCTCCACCAGATAACGTAGCTAGCGGTGGAGATTTTCCAGTGTTTACTAAGGGATTCAAACGATTTTCGCAAAGACTGATTCGGCTTTGTAGCCGTAGTACCGAAACCGCACATCGGCCAATTTACGACTTAGATTGAAAATGCTACGTACAACCGAACTGCATCTGGAATTTGCTATCTACATAACCTATATAACGTTGTTAAATGTGACCCCTTTTCCTGTACCCGCCCAAAACAGGATGTATTGATCAACCACAGAGAATTTTCACGAGGGAATACGAATAACGGGATCCTATCCGGCAAGTATTCACTGCTGGGTTGATCAGATGAGTGGCTAATGATTAGCTAGCTGATGTTTTAGTTGAAAAATGCCTTCCTTTGTTTGTTTGCCAGCTAGCTGGCAAACTTAATTGGATGGCATCATTTGCCTTTGCATTACATTTATCCATCCTTTTTATTCTTCAGTGATACCTTCCACAACTATGGCTACCTTGAAGCTAGTTCTGATTCGAGTGAGTAGCCGGGACATGCCTGTTAACATTAGAGTAGTTACTTAATTAGCCAGGATAGCTATGTTAGAATTATAAAGTAATTGTGCTGCCAATTTATCCAGTCACCGCTGCATTGTGGACTAGCACAAGCTATATAATGTGATTAGTTTTCATGAACCCAACTAAGTGTGTGATTTTAGCAACTAGACAGCTGGCTATCTTTGTTTCATTTCTGCAGCTCAATTGAGTGTTGTGGAATTCAGTGAAACATCCATCCATCATGTCTTCTCTAATGTTTTGGCATATTTTGCATGATTGCATTGATTGCTATCGCCATCAGACCAATGGGTTTCTGAAGTAGGAGCCAGGCTCAAGAGGCCGACTGAATTGATTTAGCCTAAATGAGATGCATAAATAAATGGACTGTTCACGGGTCGTAAAACACTACGGGCTTGCCTTATGTGTTTGGATGGGAATGACCATAACTGTAATTTGCCGCGTAAAAGTCACGCCCGCTGCCTGCTGCTGACAGCGGCTGAAATCAGGGTTGGTCACAAATTAGTTCATAACCTCTGCTGTACCAGGTTAGAGCCGCTATCGCTACTAATCACGGTTAGTGGAGTTACTGCATGCCTCCATACAACTGACTAATTGGAAATTCGCTCAATGATAATCTAATCGTCGGGCATCCCGTACCGATCGCTGTAGAAAGCCGAAAGACCGAAGCCAGTCTTGTCCTGTGCAGTTAGTACGCGGTGTTCCCTTCCTGTACCTCAAAGGAGTTGCTGACGATGCGGCATTCTGCGAGAGCAACCGGCGTCCGAGCGTGTTCACATCACATATTATGTTCGCTTTCTGAGCATGTTGTATTTGTGGGGGGTGGGACATGGTAGTTAATTCGCTATAAACCGATGTAATTGGACACACCTTAGTTAACTAGGTGGGAAGTTGTGAGTTTCTCAGTTGTATTTTGTAGTCATTCTACAAGGTCTTTGTGTGTGAGTGATTGTGTTGAACATTGGTTGATTCCCATATATGTATGTATTTATTTTTGTTTGTCCATATTATCTTGGGGGTTGAAAGCATTGCACCTTTTATTGTTTGTGGGTTTGCACCAGGTTTGCACTTTGCAGAATTCTGAGTTTTAGAATGAGGTGATTGTGTGGACTGGCCCATTGTGAAGACCACAGAACAGCAGGAATCCAGCAGTGACTAGGGTCAGAGGTCAGGGGTTATACAGGGGTCAAAGGTTGTATTCAGAGATCATTGTGCATCCTCTATCACTGTGTGGAGGTACCACAGAGGGCGTTTGTCAGAAGGGGTGAGATTTAGTGTGTGTGTGTGTGCGTGTGCGTGTAGGGGGCTTTAAACACACACATGCACACACACACACACAGACGCTGTAGTTTGGTGAGCCCCGCTTGCCACAGCTGTGTAAAAGTAGGTCAGGAGACTGAGTGAATTGAGGCATGAGGTATGCTATAGAGCTGTGTGTGTGTGCGTGTGTGTGTGTGTGTGTGTGTGTGAATGTGAACATGTGCACATTTATGTTTATGGTGTGTGTTAAATGTGTATGTGGAGTGTGTTTGTGTGTTAGAGACTACAGCGCTCAACCACTCAGGATTATGTCCACCACTGCGAAAAAGCTGCCTTATAGTGCATGTGTACAGACACCCTTGTGTGTGTGTGCGTGCGTGCGTGCGTGTGAGCATGAGAGGGCGTTAGTGTATCATCCTCAGCTGCTTCGGCTGCGCTGAGTAGCAGGACCCCGTCGATCAACCCCACCGCGTCTCATAGCAACGGCTCATGAAAAAAAAAACAGAATGTGAGGACAGGAGTTCAAACCTTTACATTAAAAGAGAGGCAAGGGGGCCCTGTTTAGCCACACACACCCATAAACACATAGATACACACTGATACACACACACACCCATAAACACACAGATACACACTGATACACACACACACCCATAAACACACAGATACACACTGATACACACACACACCCATAAACACACAGATACACACTGATACACACACACACCCATAAACACACAGATACACACTGATACACACACCCATAAACACACAGATACACACTGATACACGCACATAAACACACAGATACACATTGATACACACACACCCATAAAAACAAAGATACACACTGATACACACACACACCCATAAACACACAGATACACACTGATATACACACACATAAACACACAGATACACACTGATACACACACACCCATAAACACACAGATACACACTGATACACACACTTAAACACACTGATACACACACACATATAAACACACAGATAAACACTGATGCACACAAGTGCACGTACGTGTACGCACACATCCCTATACACTCATATGCATACATATATACACATGGACTGTCACTAACACACATATACATACTGTACATCCACGGTACCCACACATGCACAACTTATACACATACATTTGCAGTCACAAACGCCCCAATACATTCACTCACACACACACACACTCATATACAGTCACACATACCCCTGTGCCCATACACACTCACTCACACATACAGTGAAACACCATTGCCCCCTGCCCAAAAGGGGGTGTGTAGCCCCGCCCCACATGTGTAGAGGAAACCAACAGCAGTCCCAGTGACCCCTCAGCGACCCCGGCACATAAGTACCCTGCAGCCTCCCCCCCCCCCCCCCCAGTGGTTGCCCTGGCGACGGCAGACAGAAAGATATGTATCTGATAACAAGGAAAGCGGTGCTTCTGGTACAGTAATGGACTCAGAAGCCCCCCAGTGCTGGGTGGACTAGAGCAAACTGAGGAAGCTGAAATTACATCAGGGCATGATGGGAGAGATTGGCCTGATCCCGATTTTTTTTACGATACGATCTTAAAACCTCACTCACTCACAATCTCATTTCCAGCCTGGCTGGCTGTTCTGCATTTATGTTTAGTGGTGTTGTGTTTCTTGTCTGTGTTTGACTGACTTTTTGGCAGTATTTGTGCACATATTTGTATGCGGTGGACTTGAACATGTCTCTGCATTCAAAGGGTAAACAACATAGCACCCCCTGCTGGTCAAAGTAGGCAGTTTTAGAGATAGGCTTAGTGAAAGGTGTTGGCTGATGGGCTTCAATTCAGCTCATCTTTAATTTTGTTTAACAAATGAAGAGTCACCTGAGACATACCTGGCAGTGTCACTCACCTGTATCCAAGCTGAAAACCTGCTCACCTGCAGAGAATGTCTGTTTTCAGGACTGATGGTCTGTACTTGACTGATGGTCTGTACTTGACATTTTCATTTAACACAAATGGTTTAGTGTCAGTGGCCAGGTTTGTACTCTCAGCAAATGGGAATACTCCTATTCAAAGTAGTCCAGCAGTTTTGAACTTAGTCTTGACAATCCAGACAGTTTCTGCAAACTCCAGCCCACCCCCAGCAAAATTAGTATGCCTTAGTATCTTGTTATATTAACACATATGCTTAGACCAAAAGCTCTAAATTAGTCTTTAAAGCTAGGTTAAACAATTAGTGAATATATGTTGAATATTGGCTCAGTTCCATCGTAGGCTAATAATATTTCTATGGAAGCAGAAACATGATATTGGCCAGCACTGAATATGTGTGTGTGTGTGTGTGTGTGTGTGTGCATGCAAGCTGTGCCTTTCTGTATGCCTTGCTGTGTCACTTTCTGTGCTGTGTGTGTGTGTTGTGTGCTGTGTGTTTCTGTCTGGCCGTCTGTGAGTGTGTACTTCTAGGTGTGCGTGTGTCTGGCCGTGCTGTTGTGCCCTCTTGGTGTTTGAGAAAAGGGTCTCTGTGATTAACGTTCCTGGAAGGTGGCCAGTCGTGCTGACAGGGTGTTCTTTGTCTCAGTATGGACCGTGCGCGGTTCACTGTCGCGGTCACTGCGGCTGTGCTGGAGTTTGGCTGCATGAGGGCCTTACGTGGGCTGCCTGAGTGACTCAGGCTGGCTTCATTCACCTGCATCCATCCTGCTGTTTGTTTCCATACCTCTGCATGTGCTTGGGAGTAGTGCAGGAGGTGGGGAGCTGGGCCTGTAACCCAGAGACCAGCGCTGTGCCTCTGTACCCTCGAGGTGCTCAGTGTCAATGCCTTAATCAGTATCCATGTGTGAATGTAGAACATGTCCAACTGTAAGTTGTGCAAGCCTTACTGTGTAATGGTGACAGCTAAGCAAATAATAATGACCTCCCTGCTCCTCTCCCTCTTCCTCCTCCTCCTCATCCTCTCCCTCCTGCTCCTCTTCATCTCGCTCCTCCCTGCTACAGACATGTTCCGGCGGGTGGTGCGGCAGAGTAAGTTCCGGCACGTTTTCGGGCAGGCGGTGAAGAACGACCAGTGCTACGATGACATCAGAGTGTCGCGCGTCACCTGGGACAGCTCCTTCTGCGCCGTCAACCCAAAGTTCGTGGCCATCATCATCGAGGCCAGTGGTGGGGGAGCCTTCCTGGTCCTGCCTCTGTCCAAGGTCAGTCCCACCCACTCGGGTCAGAGGTCAGAGGTCATACAGACCTCTGGCTCATTATGCTTACACAGGTACAATTTTGCATCACTGTTCTGTGTGAGGCCTAGGGGTTGATGGGCAGAGCCACAGGTTCTGCCGCTTGGTCTTGGGCTTTTCAAGCTCTGTGAGGCAGGGTGTAAGCTTCACGCTCGTGTCTGCAGAGAGAGAAGACTGTCTTCCACAGAAACCAGCCTGAGTGTGTGTGTGTGTGTGTGTGTGTGTGTGTCAGTCCTGGGAGCAGAAGAGGGCGTTTTGGAGGAGCAGGGAAAGGGGGTTTTTGGTGAGTAACTGAAACCGGTTCCAAGCTGATGTTAATCTCCTCTTTGGTCCGTCTGATTGCGCATAGCGACAGAAGCGGCCATGTTTGTTTGTTTATATGAAGAGAGGGGCTCTGTTTGCAGTCAGCGTTTGTGTTCGCAGGGCTTTTGTTGTCTGGGGAACAGGTGGTGCTGGGGCCCTCCAGGCCATGTCTGGGTCACAGTCTCAGCTTGCGCTCCACAGAGATGTATTTACACTGACAGCTCTGTGTGTGTGTGTGTGTGTGTGTGTGTGTGTGTGTGTGTGTGTGTGTGTGTGCGTGTGTGTGCGTGTGTGTGTGTGTGTGTGCGTGTGTGTGTGTGTGTGTGTGTGTGTGTGTGTGTGTGCGTGTGTATGTGTGTGTGTACGTGTGCGTGTGTGTGTGCGTGTGTATGTGTGTGTGTGTGTGTGTTTGTTTGTATTTGACTGTGTGTACATGTATGTGTGAGAGTGTGTGTTTGTTTGTATGTGTGAGTGTAAGCGTGTCTGTATGTGTGCCTGTGTTTGTGAGTCTCTGTGTCTGTATCTGTCTCTGTCTGTCTGTTTGTGTCTGTTTTTGTGGGACTCTGGAGTGTTTGCAGTCATTATTCCTCTCCCTCTGCTTTCAGAAAGATGTACAGTCTTTCATTATTCATACATACATGAGTACAGGGATGCTTCTTGAAAGCGGGGAAACTGACTGCAGTGGCCATTACTGGTTATGACCGTGAGGGAAAGTGCTCTGGGAACCACGGTTACTGGGTCATGTGATGTGTGTCCTGTGCGGTCATTGGCTGGCAAGGCCACAGCCGCATTGCTGGTGTCTGTGTTGTTCTGTTTGGACTGAAGACTCAATTTCCCATAGAGCATGTGGCTACCTGTAAGCTTATTGGTGCCTGAACACTGAAGAGTGTTCTGACTCTGAAGTTTGAAAATGGAGTCCTGCCCACATGAGATCATACTTAACCAGAAGGCGTAAGTGACCATTGGTTCATTAACACAGAGAATCCCTGAAGTTGGACAGCGTTCTGCTGCAGTGTAGACGGTAGTTTGTCAGGCTTGGAGTTTGATCAGTGAGGGTAATGGTTTTTCAGTGTCCCCCAGGCTCTACTAGCTGACTGTGATGTGAGCCGCACTAAGGAAGCTGCAAGGTGCTGATGGTGTGTAAATTTGGGTGACAAAGGAGGTATCTGACTTCCTGGTTGACCTCCTGTCTGACTTCCTGTCTGGCTTCCTGCTAGTCCACAGCAGGAAATGTGCTTGTGTGCTGTGGTAGTCTGTCTGAGGAATTCAGGGCCATGTGGTCCGAAACATGAGCAAGCCGCCCTGCTTATCCACGTATACACAAATTGCCCTCTACCGGCAGGGGATGGTGTAACTGCTGTGCACACCTGGATTCATCATGTGAGGCGTTCCCTGTGTGTGTGTGTGTGTTTGTGTGTGCGTGCTCACAGACCCCATGTTTATACACCTGGCTTCTCCTGAAGTTTACCTTGTCATCGTGGCAGTTTTTCCTTGTCTTTCTTATTCCGGAATGTTGTGATGTCCTGTACTGTGATGTCATCAGATTCTTTGTCCCAAGGACAGCGTCTGTATTTTAGTCCACATGGTTCCTAATCTAAGCACCGTTTTCTTCCCTCAGACTGGACGCATAGATAAAGCATACCCAACCGTGTGTGGCCACACAGGGCCTGTACTGGACATCGATTGGTGCCCACACAATGACCAGGTCATCGCCAGCGGGTCCGAGGACTGCACTGTCATGGTACGACAGTTGTGCTGTAGCAGTTTCAGGTTCTGAAAGTGGATCCACTGTATCAGTTGTGATTTGCTGTTTGCAAACCCTGTGCAGTTGATATTTGTTGTGTAGTGTTAACCTGGCGGTCTCTCGCGGCCTCATGTACGTCTGTTTTCTGCAGGTGTGGCAGATCCCAGAGAACGGGTTGGCGGGACCCCTGTCTGAGCCAGCCGTGGTGTTAGAGGGCCATTCCAAGAGGGTTGGAATCGTCACATGGCACCCCACTGCCAGAAACGTCCTCCTTAGTGCTGGTGGGTGGTGCCCCCTATGTGTTGGAGGACTGTGCCCACAGCCCCCTACCTCCTGATTTTAGTCTGAGAAATATTAAACAGAAACAGGGGGGTGACATATAAAGTCACTTTGAAAAGTAGTGCCATTTTGATCAAGTTTTTTACTAACAGGATTTCTACATTGCATCTGTCATATATGCAAGAAGGTGCATCAAGGCACATGGGAAAATGATTTGCGAGCAAGACAGAAAATTTTCCTATATGGCTACAATACATATATTTTCATTGACTGTTTGTCCTTCGCTTGTGATAAACTGATAATAATCTGGAACATGGGGACAGTAGAGGCTGTGTTTGTTGTATATTGAGTGGTATAAACTGTATGCACCCTCAGGCTGTGATAATCTGATAATAATCTGGAACGTGGGGACGGGTGAGGCGGTGATCCAGTTGGAGGACATGCACCCAGACCTGATCTTCAGCGCCTGCTGGAACCGCAACGGCAGCCTGATCTGCACCGCCTGCAAGGACAAGAGGGTGCGCGTCATCGACCCACGCAAGGGGAAGGTCACCGCGGTGAGTCTGAGGACCTGCAGGGGGCACCACTGGACCAAAGCAGCAGCACAGTGGGTTTTGCAGGAGAGCAAATAGTGTTATTATTGAAGAAAATATGGGCTATATATATGGTATTACCAGAGAGGAATAGATGTGTTGTATTTTTGTTATTACAGGAAAAGGATAAGTTCCTTTTATGTGTGTCTTATTACATGAGCCTGGGATAAGGGTGTTATGGGTATACAGGAGAAGGACACATCTGTGTGAGGTGTGTAATGTCTATATTATATGTATGTTATTACAGGAGAAAGATAGGGCTGTGTGTGTTTGTGTAATATCTGTGTTATATGCATGTTATTACAGGAGAAAGATAAGGCCCATGAAGGGGCCAGGCCCATGAGAGCAATCTTCCTGGCTGACGGAAACATCTTCACCACTGGCTTCAGCCGCATGAGTGAGCGGCAGCTAGCCCTATGGGACCCTGTGAGTCACCCTGTACCCTATAATCCACCCTAAACCCTATGCCCTACACACTGTACACTACACACTGTACCCTGTTCCTACACACTGCAAACCAGACACTACACTCAACAGTGCATGCTGCACACGGAATTCTAAATTAAGTTCTGTACCTTAGACACTGTTAACTACAAAATGCACCCAGTGTCCTACACACCATACAGTTCACACTGTACCCGATTATTACACACTATAACCTAGGCACTGCAAACTACAGTACATGCTATACACCTTAGTCTAAAATAAACCCTATACCCTACACTCTGAACTCTACAAAATACGACTTATGTCCTACACACTTCAAACCACACCCTACAATATACCATACACACTACACCCTACAATACACCCTATACACTACACCCAGACCTTAAACTGTGCATTCATTTATGTGCACGCAGGTCATGTTGGTGTGTGTGTGTGTGTGTGTGTCTGTATTTGCATACGGGTAGTTTGTGAAGTTTTTTTTTTCTGCAGAAAAACATTGAGGAGCCAATTTCAGTCCATGAGATGGACACCAGCAACGGAGTCCTGCTGCCCTTCTATGACCCTGACACTAGTGTGGTATACCTCTGTGGCAAGGTGAGGGTGTGTGTGTGTGCGTGCGTGTGTGTGTGTGGGTGGCATTTTGGTGGGCTCATCAGGGTGGGGATAAAGTGTATTCGTAGATGTCCATTTTGTCTTGGCTGAGCTCTTGACTGGTGTTCCCTGGGTTACCAAGGGTGACAGCAGCATCCGGTACTTTGAGATCACGGACGAGGCGCCGTTTGTGCACTACCTCAACACCTTCAGCACCAAGGAGCCCCAGAGGGGCATGGGATACATGCCCAAACGTGGCCTGGATGTCAACAAGTGCGAGATTGCCAGGTGAGGCTAAACTACTAACACCTTGCACATGCACACACCCAATATGCACCTACACACACATACATACACACACACACACAAAGACATATCATATGCCCTCATTTATACACTCCGTACAAATACCCTAGACCCAATCACACACATGCACACACACCGTAACAGCCTGTTTACATACACCTTACATACACGCACACATACACCCAACTCACACTTCACACACACTGAATCCCACACTCTCTCTTTTTCTCCCAAGCTTACTTCCCCTGAACATACACACACATCTGTACACACACAAACATATACTCGCTGTCTTTCATACACACACTCACAAACAAATGATCTGGAACTGCAGTACCCAATCTGTCCTGTGGGGGGCATTAAACATAACACAAACAGCTGCTGTAGCAGAAACAGGATGTGTCTCATTTTGGTTTCCTGTGTGACTGATTCAGCGATGAGGTAATCTGCTGCAGGCTCACCTGTGCTCTCTCTGTCTCTGCAGGTTTTACAAACTTCATGAGAGGAAGTGTGAACCCATCATAATGACTGTGCCCAGAAAGGTCTCTTTTTCTTACTCAGTCCCTCTCTTTCTCTTTCATCCTCTGCCTCTCTCTCTCAATTGCTCAATCCCTCGTTTCCTCTCTCTTACTCAGTTTGTATCAATCTTTCTCACTGTCTTAATCGTCTTTCTTTTTCTTGGTCTGCTTCCGTCTCTCTTACTCAATGTGCCTCTCTTTCTGTCTTACTCTCTCACCCTCTCCACCTCTCTCTTTCTCTCTCTCATTTACTCACCTCTCTGTCTTACTGTCTTTCTCTTTATATCATTTGCTCTCTCTGTCTCTCTCTCTCTCTTACTCAGATCTAAATATGTTTTATGGCTTAAACACTGTTGGGAAATACAGCCCGTGAAGGCCACCCGTTTACAAAAACATTAAACACAAAGTAATACAAACATTAATGTCTCACGGCACAATCCAGACCTGTTGCACAGATGCACTGTGACCCCCTTGCTGTACATGACAAAAGCATACGAAAAAATACAGTAATCAAGAGAGGTTTGCAGAGGTTTTGCACTCCAAAAGTTTTTGTTTGATTTCAAAGATTTTAATTCATTTAAGTGAGGGCACAGGGGACATGCACAGGGATTGTGGATGTCTCTTATGTGTGCTGGTTGCTGTCTGTAGTTCAAACAAATAAGTGACTGAGACATCATGGGAAGATCAATGGTAAATACGCTTGAGCATCAAAAAAAATCTTCGTTGTTTAGGCTTAAATCCGTGGCTCCTTGAGTGTGCAGTGTCTCAGCTGACCGCCCCCTCCCCCCACAGTCGGACCTGTTCCAGGACGACCTGTATCCAGACACGGCGGGGCCTGACTGTGCACTGGAGGCGGAGGAGTGGTTCCAGGGTCGGAATGGGGACCCCATCCTGATATCGCTCAAGCACGGCTACGTCCCGGGCAAGAACCGCGAGCTCAAGGTGGTGAAGAAGAATGTTCTAGAGGGAAAGCCCACCAAAACTCCCGAAAACTCGGCCCCTGCCCATAAGCAGGTGTCCCCTACCCCATCTATAGTGAGTACCAACCCCCCCCCCCCACTTAGCAGCTGTCAGATATCTGTCAGATAACACTATGTCATGCACTAAACTGCATCCTAAATTGTTAATGTAGAATAAGGACTATTTTAGTCCAATCAGGAGCTTCATAGAGCTATGTGTGGGATTGAGTGTGGTTCAGAGGGTTTATGAAGAATGCGTTGAAGAGAAAGTGTGTGTGTGTGTAGAATGTAACACAACGTGGTGTGTCTGTGCACCAGCAGGGTGAAGCTCGTCTGGAGGATGTGGTTCGGGAGCTCAGGACGGTCAGAGAGATGGTCACCAGCCAGGAGAGGAGGATCACAAAACTAGAGGAACAAATGGCCAAGATCTCCATCTGAGGCCCCGCCCCACACACACACTCACACACACACACGCACACCATTCAGGACAATCCATTGGCTGGGAGAGGCTTGGGTGGGTGGGGCCAGTCACCACCAAGCTTGACGACTGCATTCCGCCCAGAGCCAGCCTAAACAACGATCCCTAGCAACATTCCGAGAAGATTCATTTTTGACCCACTCCCAAAAAACACACACACACACACACACAAGCTGAACACATACACACGCACACTATGCACACCGCACACACACACGCACACACACACCATGGATAAGAATGAAAAGACGATTAATAGCCCAGCTTTTTATTAAAAAAACAAACTCGTTTTAATAACTGGCAGTTTTTTTTTGTCGTTGTTGGACTTTTTTTTGTTTCTTTTTTTATTGTGACCATAAAGATGCTGTTGTGAACAGATTGTGTTTACTGTGCTGTATGCGCCACGTTTTATATGTAGCTGTGCGTGCTGAGGATCTCTTTTTTTCTTCACTTCCTGTTGCCAAAATTTGAACGGAGTTTTGTTTACACTCCTCCTTTACAGTATTCACTTCCTGTTTTTCATGTTTTGTTTTGTTTTTTTTTCGTTTTTTGAGATGTGGTTTGAGGGTCAGTGCAGTAGGCCCACCATGTAAAGGAGGGGAATGTTTTCACCAAACAATCAATTAATCAATAAACTGTAAAACTGATCACGGAAAAATACCCGCTGGCCAGGCGCCAAAGTTAGTGAAAACAGGAGGTGTGCTCACTGTGTGCTGTGGTGCCGTGTGGACGCTAAGCTGCCCTGTTATTTCTGAGGTCTGTATTAAAATGGGGTGGGGGGTGCAGCAGTCATGGGGGAGAGAGGTCTAAAGAATCCTAACATGGGTGGAGCCTCAATCTGCCATCAACAGTTCCCTGAACTTGAACCTAAGTGTTGCCAACTCCACCCATTTTTAGGTTCATGAGACTTAATTTCCCCGCCACTAGGGGGCAGTGTGTATCTGTGGTACCCCCTGCTTTTCTTGCAGATCCTGATGTCTGTTTCAGGCTGATCTGAGAACAGTTAATGACATCCTGCTCCAGGCATTCCTGGCAGTGTCATTGTGGATCCTGGTGTCCATTTTAGACTGATCGGAGAACAGTTTGCTACTCCTGTTTCAAGTAAACCCCCCCCACCCCCATCCCTTTCCTGCACCCACCTGCTGCCAGAACTCAACACTGGCCAACACACGTTCGTGCACCTAAGAAGGATTAGGATCATGTAAAGAGTTTCTTCTGCACAATAAATCTTTTGAGTTCCACAAACCTCACCAATCTGCATGTCTGTCTCTTCTTCCTCTTTTCCTGTTGGGTCTGATTGAACTGTAGACTGTAAGCTGAAGGTTTGGTGGGATGCCACAGTTTGCTACGCTGATAATTAGCAGTGGGGGACAATATCATTATCTTTATCGGGGACAATTCATGGAGACGTCATGACATCACAATTGGAGCAGCTACAGTTAGCTATAAAACACTTATTTGCCTCAACCAATCAAAAGGTTTTGCTGCTCACAGCTGAGTCACGACATGCCACAACAGTGACAGTAATGCGTCAGGCTCGTTGTTGTGATGTCATTATTATGAGCCGGACAGGTGAGGCTAGCAGGTAGGGAACATAAAGGGAGAACTTTGCAATGACTCACCGAGAGGAAGTGGTGGTTGCCATGGGCACACATTTCAAGGCACTCTGAATGCCGCCGCCCCCCCAAAAGCAGAAATGAGGTTTTATTAAATACGACCTGCAGTGCACTCATTCATTCATATGTCATGTAGCATTCACTCATTCACACATCCAGCTGTATTCATGTTGACTCATACATTCTACTGCTATTACTCATTCACACATTCTGCTATTAACATTCACTCATTCACACGTAATGCTATTATTACTCTCTCATTCGCACATCCTGTGTGCCATTGTCATTGTATTCTGCATGAAAGGGGAGGGGGAGGAGGGAAGGAACGAGAGAGGAAAGGGGTTGAGCATTGAAATGCATTGCGAAAGATGGGAAGAATGAGGGAGGGAGGGAGCAAGGGAGAGGTAGAAAGGTAAAGATATCTGTGGCTGGTTTGCCAGCGCTGAGAGCGTCACCGTTAGGGAGCTCCGCATGCTTCCTCCTCTCTGAGATACTCCTGCTGAGCGTGGACCTGTCAGGACCCGCAGCGCGTTCTCGCTCACTGCTGCCGTCGCCCCCCTGAACCCCAACACAAACCCCCCGATCCTCCAACCCGGGCAGGTGAGTACCAGCGCCGTGTGTCCCACCAACTTTTAGGGTTCCCCTCTCACAGACTTCGCTGCGTTTCTCAACTTTCGGAGGTCCCTGGAAAACGCCCGTCTGAGCTGAAATACCTGAGATGCTTGTGCTCCCTGGAAAAAAAAGGAAGAGAGAAAAAACCGCTTGTGGTGTTGAATTTGGAAAAGCTTCAGCGTTCCTCTGCCTGATTCAGCTGACAGATGTCCGCTCGTTGTTTTCACACAGAGACTTGCTCAGGGTCTCTTCACAGACTTGATCTCCTCAAAGTGTGTTCACATGCTGACTTCAGGCTAATGTGTTAAGTGTCAGAAAGGCTGTTGGTCTTTTTTATTTGGTTGCAATAGTGCTTTCACAAATACAATTTAGTCTAATGTTTAGACATCATGTGTGATATGTTCACCCTTGACAGACAGAGAAAACCCTTTTGTGAAAATCGTATGATGACCATATTTCACAGCTATGTGCTTTAATAATATATTGCAGCATCTGAAAAACCATAGATATTTGTATGTTTGCAAATATTTTGTGAAATGGTGCAATATTCTGTTTTTGATAGTAAGTGTCATTTCTGTGTATTTAATTTCCATATGGGTTTGGGGATTTCATGGCG
The DNA here is from genome assembly GCA_019788955.1 of Albula glossodonta. NCBI lineage: Eukaryota > Metazoa > Chordata > Actinopteri > Albuliformes > Albulidae > Albula > Albula glossodonta. The sequence goes on along the minus strand of JAFBMS010000130.1, from coordinate 378,435 downwards.
CATACATACACACACTCAAACACACAAATACAAACTTCTGTTTGAGATGAGCTCTAGGTACAGGTCACACTAAGGTTTTGAGAACTAGTCTGAAGTTTGTTGGTCCTTTCGATAATGTCCAGGCTGACATTCTTATATTTTCCAAAGACATTTCCTCCAAATCCTGATCCTTAATTATTGATCCAAGCATATTTGCAGATCACTGGACAGTGTACTAGTGATCTGTGATTTTTTATTATTTCTGTTTAGGCTTTCTTTTAACTAATACCTGATTGGTTGCCTGCTCAGCGGAAGGGGGTCTTCTTGGTTGCTGATCCCTGATTGGCTGTCATTGGCTCTATGAGCTCTCTCTGATGTATGTGCTCAGTTGACAGACTCATGCCCTGAAGGGCTGCATGTCTTTGCACATACACTAGCAGATGCTAACTGTAGCCTCTGATTCCATGCTCAGATATAAATACCTGTGCGGTACATAGTTTCAGCATGTTGTATGGTCTTGAGTTTTAATATATTTATATAAGAACATAAAAAAAAACAAGAACATAAAATATAATTAACCTGTGTTTCATATACTGTACGAAACATCTGATATAGGTGTCTGGTTATGTACACAAATATCCCTCAGTGAAGTTTTGCATGTGTCGCTCTATAGTTGTGTTATATAAACTTACACAAAACTGTTCAATATATTCTTCTTTTTGTCCCATTAATTTACAATACTGTGTTATCAAATGATTGTTGTGTTCTGTTTTGCAGTGTTGTTTTGCAGTGCTGTTTTACAGTGTTGTTTTACTGTGTTTTACTGTGATGTAGCTGACTGGCCAACATGTTTGCACTGACGGCCATGTTCTTCCCTGCTCTTCTGTGGAGCGCCATTCTCCTCCAGCCAATCACCACCCTGCATCTCCACATTCAAGATGAAGCCAGATACAGGAGAGAAACAGCGCCCCTAGAGGCCACTGAGAGATCAGCTGATCCTGACCCAGATGGAGAGGAGGAGGCCCTACTGCACCCAGCCAGCCCTCCATCTTCCACTGCAGACCAAGTGCTAGGGGGAAATGAGAGCCCCCAGCCCCCAACGACTGCTTCAGGGCGGACCACTGAACTGAACGATGTATTGATCACCACCCACAGCTCCGACCCTCTTATGGAAGGAACAATGACAGAGGCTCCGCCCCCTCCTACTGAGGAGACCCCGCCCCCGCCCCACTTTCCAGAAGGAAACTCCTCAGAGGCAGATACCTTTGAGGCTCCACTCCCTCAGGCCTTCACTACTGACACTCCCTCACTCCCTTCTGACTCCACCCCCACACCCCCAGACCCCACCCCCTTACCCACTGATCCCACCCCCATATCCAGCGACTCCACTCCCAGGGCCACTAACTCCACCCCACTCTTCATAGACTACTCCCCTCTCCCCACTGACTCCACCCCCACACCCCCAGAGCCCACCCCCTTCACCACTGACTCCACCCCCACACTCCCAGAGCCCACCCTCATCACCACTGACTCCACCCCCATACCCAAAGACTCCTCCCCCTTACCCACAGACTCCATGAGCCACCCTGCAGGTGTGATTCCAGAGGACACCCCCATTGTGGCGGCAGATCCTCCTGCCCCTTCAACCCCAAAGGGCGGGGCTCCAGCAAATGATGGGCATGGCCACGGCCTGGCCAGCCAATGCCTGATAGCTATTGCCTCCCTGGCGGGTGTGGCCACCATCTTCCTCGTCAGCACCATCATCCTGCTCGCAAAGCTGTCCTCCAGCAGACGCGCAGTTAGCCGCGCCCTGGCGCATTCTGCACTGCTGCCCGATGGACACAGCGCCCCCTTGGGGCGGCCACGGGTCTCACGCAGTAACGGCGCGCTGATCCCCAGCATTGTGGGGGACGACCGAACCGAGGACCTCACCCTCCACAGCTTCCTCCCCGAACCCTGGCCAATCTCCTAGCACCACAGCGGCGATGCTCACCACGCCATGGTCATAGTGTGGAAAACAGGTGTTCATAGGTGCATAGTGTGTGCAAACCGATCACCACCATAGAATCAACCTTCAAAACATTTCACGTGATCTTTTACATGTTCAGAAATGCAAGCATTTTGTTTATATGCACTGAAGAAGTTGGTCTTGCTGAATCATTCGCAATTCATTTCACCGCTTCCCAGCCCTGGCCAGCCTCTTAACACCTGCCATTGTGGAACTCATCATGCCGAAGCTGTAGACTGAGAGAAAGGCCTTGAAAGATCAAGGTCGATGAAAAGGGTTGGTCTTATGGTGAGCAAACTGTTCACTACCACAGAATGAAGGTTTATATTAATTTGATACTGTCTGTCTAATGGTCAGAAGTGCAAACATTTTGCTTGAACACTCTGAGGATTTTACCTTTTTTAAGTGGATACCCCTATCCAGAGTGACTTACGAAGCTTATATTTTCATCACCTCTACTCTTCCTCACAGTGGAACATTCCGTCAAGCCGTCAATGAGCAGAGCCAGCCCACTGCAGCACCCATGGGGGGGTTGGGGTTGTTGTTGTCTGGAGCAACAGCAGCTGTGCATCTTCCTGGAAGCAGGAAGGGAGACACAGTAGACAAGAGAGACATGACAATATTTTAAATGTAATATGGATTTTCAGAATTTATTTCCTATTAAAGTTCCACTAAATGGAACCTAGCTACACTGCCCTGGTCTTTCCACAGTGGACCTGTTGTATGAGACTTGGGCAGAAACAGACTGGATTGTAAAATATTCTGGAGATGAGAAATTAAACTGTACAGATAAAATTAATTTCCACGAGGACCTGTTTTGTGTTAATAGGTCAAGTCATTGCAAGAACAATTGATAAAATATTTATATATTTATAGATGTATGTGTGAGTTTTAGAGGGAGAGTTTTAACTACAGAGTGAGTGTTAAATCATTTGACAGTCGTGCTCTGGTTACATTTGAGTCACATCTTTAATTAAATCACATGTATTTGTGTTTGTGTAGTGGATTGCTGAAAGTATTTGTCAGAACATGTTTTACAACAGAGCTCAGCTTCAGCCTCCACTAAGTAAAACTTTGTACTTTTTGATTTAATAACAACAACGGAAATACACACACGCATGCGTGCACGCACACACACACACTCAGATGCGGTTAGAGGTCTGATTTATTGGCGTCCTGTCCCACCCAAAGAGGAGCCTGCTCATCAGACTCCATAAACCGCACTGCTGTGGAAGGAATTCGGGGCAGAGATACGATGGGCACATAGGGTGGGAAGGAGCCGTCTGGAGCCTGAGGCCTGGGGCCTGGGGTCTGGGGCCTGGGGCCTGGGGCCTGGGGTCTGGGGTCTGGGGTCTGGGGCCTGGGGCTTAAGCCTAGGGCCTGGGGGCTGGGGCCTGGTGCCTGGGGCCTGGGGCCTGGGGTCTGGGGTCTGGGGTCTGGGGTCTGGGTCTGGGGTCTGGGGCCTGGGGCTTAAGCCTAGGGCCTGGGGGCTGGGGCCTGGTGCCTGGTGCCTGGGGTCTGGGGCCTGGGGCCTGGGGCCTGGGGCCTGGGGCCTAGGGCCTGGGGGCTGGGGCCTGGTGTCTGGGGTGTGGGGTCTGGGGTCTGGGGCCTGGGGCCTGGGGCCTAGGGCCTGGGGCCTAGGGCCTGGGGCCTGGAGTCTGCCGTGTCCTGCAGAGTTCACAGTGTTTCTGCAGGCAGGGGGGCCACACATCCCTCTGTGGTCCTACAGTAACCGTGTGTACTAGTTCTCCTCACACCGCTCACTGTAATCATAACGCAGGAGTTCTGGTACTGTTTGTGGCATTCAGCAGATGCTCTTACCTCATCCAGAGTGACATATTCAGTTCATGTTTTATTTTATTCTCACATTTACTGAGGAAATTCAGTGTCAAGGGTACAGTGGCCAAGCCCCACCTGGAACGTGGACCTACAACAAGCCCAACTTCCTAATTATTATACTGCACTGAATGCAATTTAAAGGGGTAATATGATAGGTCTGGCAAATTACATATGTATTTAATACATCACATACTTTACAAGTGATCTATAGACCGGTAGCCAGAAGTGATAGTGCCCATGATGAGCCAGTGACTTAAGTGCTGCATCCATTACATGCTAACAGTGCTAATGGCTGTCTTTGCTCACTCATGTCCTATTAAAGCTGTTTATTTTCACAAAAATGTTTAATCAGTTTAATTACATTTGCAGAATGCTGGATCCTCATACATCAACATGAATTGGATACCTTGAATACCTGCATTTTTTTTTTTTTTTTTTTTTTTCACAACAGAATAAAATACAACACAAAGGATACTCTGTGAGGGACCAATCCCCCCCCTCCCAGCCCCACTTTTGTGTGAAACACAGGAGGGTTGCCAGCCCTGCTGTGCAGTTTTGTAAGTGGTATTGTTTCATCGTGCACGTGCAGCGTGCAGTAATCTGCGCTTTTGGAGAGGGCGTTTGGAGTTTGCCGTTTGGCGCACGCCTGGCCTAGCTCAGGGTATTACGGCCACGCAGGATACATTAACGTTTTAACCCCTTCTGCCTTGACTGGGGCTCCATTGTATTCCTCCTAATTACCCATGAGGCCAGAGTGTGGCAGGAAGTACGACTTATGGCCACACGACCTGAACGGTGCATCATGTGACTGAGGATGCTCGTGGCAAAATGTGGTCAGGAGACCCTGGGACACATGTGTGTGTGTGTGTGTGTGCGTGCGTGTGCGGTGTGTGTGTGTGTGTGTGTGTGTGTGTGGGTATGTGAGCATGAGGGAACGTCTGTGTGTGTGCTTATGTGTCTGCATATGATCGCATATGTTTGAGGACAGGTTTGCACTTGTGCATGTGCCAGTATGTTAAGGAATGAGGGAGTGTGTGTATGTGTGTGTGAGTGTGTGCATGTGTGCATGTGTGTGTGTGTGGGAGGGGGGGGGCTTTAATACAGCAGTATGTTGGATTACTGCATTACTGGGTCCAGTTAGAGGTACTGTACTGCTGCAGGATAGCATGGGCCACATCCTACAGGGGAACAGCCAGAGCCTGAACCCATACTGTAACACTTGGGGGGGAGTGGAGCCGAAATATGAGCCCTTTACCGCCCCCCCCCCCCCCCACACACACACACACACACACACACGCACTCACACTCACCCTCCCAGATGTACAGCATTTCCGCTGGCCTTGCCCCCCCCCCCCCCCCCCCCCCCCACAAGCCCCCATCTCCCACACACCACCATTAAACTATAACCTAATGAGAACAATCTGTGTGTAAATAGCAAGAGAGAGAGAGGGAGAGAGGAGGGGGAGGGGGTCATGGAAACTGAGAGAGAAGGAGGAAATGAGAGAAGGGGGGAGGAAGGGGAGCAGAGAAAAAGAAGGAGGGAATGTATCCAAAGAATGGATGGAGAACTTTTTCTGGGAATATATTTATTTATTTATTTATTTGTATTTATTTATTACACTGGGCAGCATACCTTCAAACAGCCTGGAGCTGTGCTAGGTTTCACTACGGAAAACAGAACCATGAAATACTGCCTCAATCTCTCTCTCTTTCCATCACTCTCTCTCTCTCTCTCTCTCTCTCTCTCTCTCAGTAAAGGTTTGTTAAAACTGTAAACTCTGTCTAACTCTTGCTCTCTCTCTCTCTTGGTTTCCATCCCCCTCTTTCTTTCTGTCCTCCTCTCTCCCACTCTCACACACTGTCTTTTTCCTTTTTCACTCTCTCCGTAAATGATTGATAAAACTCAAAATTTTCACTATTTCCCTCTCTTTCTCTCCCTCACTCTCTCTCCCTTCTTCTAAGTCTGATTCCATCACTCTCTCTGCCCCCTCTCTCTCCTTCTAGCCCCCTCCCCCCATCCCACTCTCTTCCTCTCTCTCTTTCTCTGTTTCCATCTCTCTCCTTCTCTGTCCCTGCCTCGGTGCTGTGGATTGCGCTCTGTTTTGTCAGGGATCAGGGGACCACTCTCTCTGTTCCACAGCAGTCATCTGGACAGTGAGTACAGAGTTTATTCTGGTAGAATCTGTTTTGGTTTGATGAATAGAGGGGAGACAGAGATAGCTGACTGCCTTTGCTATAGAGGCTAGGTGGAATGTGTTTGATTGAATGTGCTAGACCTGCTGGAACTGCTCTCTCCTTAGCGGCACGGCAAACAGAAAAAGGATGAACTGTCTGAACTGAACAAATTGTAAACTATAGATTCTTAAGGGAACAAAGACTGAACTGAAAAGTCTGAACTAAACATTCTTAACTGAACAAATACTAAACTGAAAACGTTCTAAACTCCAGATTCTTAACTCAGCAAAGCTAAACTGAAAACTTTCTCAACTCCAGATTCTTGACAATGCTAAACTGAAAACGTTCTAAACTCCAGATTCTTAACTTAACAAAGCTAAACTGAAAACTTTTTCAACTCCAGATTCTTGACAATGCTAAACTGAAAACGTTCTAAACTCCAGATTCTTAACTTAACAAAGCTAAACTGAAAACGTTCTAAGTGACACTGAACACATTCCAAACCAGAGATTCTTACCTAAACAGAATACACACGTAACTCATCTTACAATGGACTGAATACACTGCTATCAGCCAGACCAAGGCATTGCAAACACTGAGGTCCACTTATCCAGAATTTACATGGGGCTGTTTGGAACTCACTGTGTGTCTCTTTTTAGTTTATCACAAAAACAGGAAAATCTCAGTTGAACAAAGCCTAAAAACATTCTGTGATTGATTCAGCTGGACATATCACCTGGCCAGGCACTGAAGTCTATTGGATAGGTTATGAAGCTTGTCATTCAGAGGTTGCAGGATTAATTCCCGGTTGGTGCATTGCTGTTGCAGCTTTGAGCAAAGTACTACACCTGGACTGCTTCAGAAACTACCGCAGTGCACAAATTAGCTGAGTATTAAAAAGTGGGTAAATGAAATGGATAGCTTTGGATAAGCTATTTGGTGTTTATGATTGTAAGTCATTTGGTTTCTGCTGATTTGCTTTTATTGTTTGTCATGTTATTGGTGATCTAAGTGCATCCCTGCCATGCCAGTGAAGCCAATTACTCTTTAATTAGGAGAAACAGAGGAGGGGGGGGGGGGGGGGGGAAGAGAGGGGGATAGAGATGTAGAGAAACAGAGAAGCAGAGCTAGGGAGAGGGAGAGAAAGAGTAAGAAAAAATGGAGGAAAGGAAGGAGTGAGAAAGATGAGGAAAGAAAGAAGGGGGAAAGAGAAAAAGAAAGAAAGAGGTGGGAAAAGGGAAGGAGAAAGAAGGGGAAAGAGAGAGGGAGAGAAAGAGAAAGAGAGAGGGGACCCAGGAGAGTCACAGGCCATCTGTGCCACAGCAGTCTGTAGTCTGTTCCTGCAGGGAAGACCAAACAGGAAACCACGTATTTGTTATTTCAGAGCTGGATCCTTCAGGCTGCTTTGACCAAATGAGACGGTATGAACCCAGACGCTAATGCCTACGCCTGATGAGTAATAAAGATACTACGCTGATAGCTACATTTGCTTTGTTAATGAGTCGCTCGGGCCAGGGTCTAGTGATTACATCTGCAGTAATTAGCAGGAGCTGTTCATTCAAAGAATAAGAAAAACGTTCCACCCAATTAGGCACAAAGCAGTAATATGTGAAGTTAGTGATGAAGTTCTTAAGCTAAAATAAAACATGAGGCTCCCTATCCTCTGAGTTTGGGTTTGATTTGAAAGGATCTCCTGCTCTGTTCTTCTGAGATGAGGGTGAGACAGTCAGAGAGGCAGAAGGAGAGGGAGGGAAGACAGATGTGGAGACAGATCAAAAGTCAAAAGCCCTCTTGCACTCATACATTCACATGCACACACACACACCCCCATCCACATGCACACACACACACACACACACACACACACACACACTTATGCACTAAAGCACAAACTCACAACTATACACACACACATGCACATTCACACACCCAAACAGGAAGCACACACACGCACACACACTCAAACACTTGCACACACATACAAACATTAGCTCTAACTAAAGGAAATGCCACAGCACGTATTTAACTGGAGAAGTTAAGTTATTGCAGGTTTAACATGTGGATCAGCACAGTGATGCTTTTTCCATAGACAGGAAGTCACTCTTCATGGGAACATCCCTGATTGTGAGATGTGATTGGTTAACTGTGCTGCTCTGTGCAACCACAGATTAAAAACCCATGTTTGCCAGTGCACAAACAGATTTTGATCTGTGTTTGTCTGTGCAAAGACAGGTTGTATAACTCTGCTGGTCTATGCACAGGTTGATTGTGAAACTGTGTTAGTCATTGAGAAGATACATTAGGAAACTGTGTTTGTCTGTACACTATCAGATTAAAACACCGTGCTGGTCTGCGTAATGTGGTGAAGCTGTGCATTATTTATTTTACGACACATTTCAAGCACATTAGCACCAGGTGCTTCAACATCAGATAACATAATAAGAAACCCAGCACAAAAGTATCCTTACTCATTGAAAAAACGCGTTCTCTGAAATAAAATAAAAACAGAGCAAGATAAGTTGCTATGAATAGGCAATAAATACAATAATAATCTACAGAGAGTAGAGCAGGAATCAAGAAAATAAAACAAATGGAGAGGATATGAAAAGCATATCTTAAACATGTGTCTTCAGTTTGGTTTTTAAGATGACACTGACTCAGCTGTTTCAGTGTCCAAAGCAAAACAGTTCTAGAGCCCTGGAGCTGTAACTGAAAAAGAATCACGTCCCTTCATCTTTAATGCAGACTCTGCAATGACAGCAAAGACTTTTTATGATGACCTGATCAGTTTGGAAAAGTGTCAAAAAGTCAAAAGCTCAGATACGAATGCAGGAGCCAAACCACGCAGAAGTCTTTATGCGTTAAGTAATTAAAACAGTTTTAATTTAGTTTTTAACCTTAAATACAGTTGCCAGTTAAACCGCCGGTGGTGCTATAATCTCAGTGTTTCCTTGTCAGCAGCCTGGCAGCAGAACTTTGCCAGTCTGTGTAGTGCGATGAAACCGTGCATACCTGTGCACACACGCAGACGCTGTCACAGGGCGTAGCTTCGTGCAGCAGGCTGCCGGGCGGTGCAGATCAGACTGCAGATCAGACTGCAGCTGCAGATCAGACTGCAGATCAGACTGCAGATCAGACCGCAGCTCTGGCTTCAGCATCAGACAGCAGCTGTTCTCTTGTAGGACCAGAGCTGTGTTCAGCTGCGCAAACATTCGCAACCTTTTGCTATCAGGCTCATATTTTTCCCATGCTAGCTCTGCATTTTGCTCTGAGCTTTTGCTCACATTTGCTAAACATTAGAAACATACAGCCTAGAGCCGTGGTTTTCACTTGCAGTCCTCGGGGGTCTAATTCTACACTCGTCCCTGTTGTTACTCAGCACTTAATCGGTGACTAATTAACATAACTAATTATGGAGCAAGCCCAGCTGGTTTCCTTGCTCTTAACTGGCTAGGGAGACATAGATGAAACAAAACACCAGTACACACTTTTTCCCTCCAGGACTGGAATTGAGGACCATGGTTAAAGAGTTGGAAACTATGAACTAAAGTTAAGGGTATGATGTAGCTGAATCAGAATAAAGTGACTATAATCAGCACAGATAACCTTAAAAATAGGATACAATCTGATTGCAGTTACATTTTCAAGATTACAAAAAAATTACATTTTTGAAATTACAAATTACCAAAACTTGTAATCACTTATCTCCCTGCTCTGCGCAGGTGACCTGTATAACCATGAGGTTCTCCTGGGTTCTCCGCCTGGCCTGGGTGTTGGTGCTTTTGCTGGGGACTCACTGCTATGAGGCTATGTCCATTCCCTTCCTAACACCCATGGAAGGCAGCGGATGGGAGGATCTTGAGAGCATATTCACTTCATCCGAATCCAGCCCTGACCCCACCCTCATGACTCAAACCTACATCACACAGGGCCCAACCCACCAAGCCCCACCCCATAATACACATGGCCCCGCCCACTCCAACCAAAGTAATGCTGACAAGACTCCACCCCCTGATACTCATAGCCCTGCCCACACCACCCAAGGCCATGCCAATATGGACCTCCCAAATAATAGTAGTCCCGCCCCCCCGTCAGACAGCGCAGGTGTGGAGCACTTCCTGCTGGAGAGGATTACTGGCTTCCTACAGGACAACCTGGCCCTGGTGCTGGCGCTCTCTGCCCTGGTGGCAGCAGCCATCTTCCTGGCCTGCTGTGCCGCTGCAGTGAGCCGCCACCGAAAGGTCGCTGCCTACTACCCCTCCGCCTTCCCTGCCGGCCGTTACGTGGACCAGCGGGACAAGGCCGGGGGCGCCCCGTCCTTCCGTGAGGTCCCTGAGAGGCCCCCAGACACTAGGCCGGCAGAGCAGCATGACTCAGGCCGCCAGCTGCAACAGGACATCTTGAACGCTGCCAAGAAGCTGCGCACACCAACTAAGACCGCCTCTGCAGGATCAAAGGGTGGGGAGGGCAGCAAACGGACCCCCCCTGCAGTGGCGCCAAAGACCCGGCTGGTCTCCCCCCAGAAAGGGGAGAGTCCAAAGCTGAAGGTGCAGGAGGTGAGCGTCACAGACAAAGAACAGGATGTGAGACCCACTGAGCAGAATCAGGAAGTGATTCCCACAGAGACAGAACAGGGAGTGAGTTGCATAGATACAGAAAAGGCAGTGAGCACCATAGTTATAGATGAGGTGGTGAGCCCCAAAGAGACAAAACAGGAAGTGAGCCCTGCAGCAAAGGAACAGGAAGTGAGGCCCAAAGAGATGGAGGAGGTACTGATCCCTGCAGAAACCGAACAGGAAGTGAGCCCCACACAGATTCAACAGGAAGTTAACCCCACAGATAAACAGCAGAAAGTAAGCCCCGTGGATTCAATACAGGAAGTGAGCTTCAAAGAGGCGGAACCGGAAGTGAGCCCCATAGAGACAGACCAGGAAATGATACCTACAGATACAGAACAGGAAGTAAATCTCACAGAAAAAGAACAGGAAGTGACTCCCACAGAAACAGAACAGGAAGTGAGCCCTACAGAGAAGAAACAGGAAGTGACTCCCACAGAGACAGAACAGGAAGTGAGCCCTACAGAGAAGAAACAGGAAGAGACTCCCAAAGAGACAGAACAGGAAATGAGCTCCACAGACACAGAACAGAAAGTGACATCCATACAGACGGAACAGGAAGTGGGTCCTGCGCCACCTGTGCAGGAGGCAGAGTCAGAACAGGGGTCCAGCTCATCCCTCGGTCCCCAGAATGACGAAGTCCTATTGGACCTGGAGGACCAACCGGATGTGAGGTCAATACCATCTGTAGAACTGATCAACGGGGAGAAGACTGCGTTTTAACTCTGCTGATATTCTGCTCTCGCTGCCACAGGACATTAAAATACAGCAGAGAAGGGAGCTGGGGAGCAATGCTAATGACTGTCTTTCTGGCTGGTCTTTCATCACGTGCGACCATGTTTCTTGTCCTCCCTCCAGCATGTGCGGAACAGGAGTTCCGCAGAGAGGTTAGACCTCTGAACATGGGATTACTTTACCAGCTCCTCTGGCTCTCCCGCATTATCACGCTTAAACCTCTTTAGCAGAGCTAGAGTCCACAGAACACTGCAGCTTGAACTTTTTACTCTCATACGACGATGGAGTATCTTAGTACCCTGAAAAACAACGAGCAATCATTGTTAAATCATTTGAGGACTTTGCTTTCAAGACTGTTGTTTGTTTGATTAGATACAACTCACATTTATTTTACTCCTGTAAAATATTTAATATCAGATTGCTTTATGGCAAGGCCAAAGACAGCTGGGATATCCTCTTAAACAGCCTGGTCAGAGCTTCTCACTTTCACTTTATCACACTGATCCAGGATCAGAATCCAGCGCTCACTGTGAGGCTGTGGTTAAGGATGTATACTGACTCTGAATCAGCTGACCAGGGGCAGAATCACTCTTGGATTCTAACAAATCTGGATTCATTATATCAATGTTTTTTTTTCCAGTTTCACAATATAGCAAAAATTATCAGATTTCTGTGGCCTGCATTGTTTCAGGGCTGATGTTTTAGTTCGACCAGCTTTCCGATCTGGAGTTTCCTGTTGACCAGGTTCTGCTGTATCTGTTTTTCAAATATGTGATAAATAAATAAAAATTATGGTCATGTTCCCCAAGGAAATAGTTTGAAATAAAATTGAACTGTTTTCCAGATCATTCTTAATGTTGTTTTGTGAATGTGAACATCCTTCATAGAGTGGTCCTCTGGGAAGCTAATTTGCCATGGAGGCTGCTGGGTGGCTCAGTTCCAGTGGGTGGATGGGCCCCATGATTAGCTATCAAATCCAGACTGCGCTGGGAGTAACCACGGCTGGCCGCCCTGTGATGAACTCACGACTGACCCCTGCTGGTTAGTCGAGTACCCACAGGATCCAGCCACAAAACTGAACTTGAAGTGTGTTCTACCAGCTCACTATCTATCCAAGCTCCACGTATGCACCGTGCTGTGAAATAAAGCAGTTGCTGACATCTTGTTCACGCTCTCCCAAAATCAGAGCAATGGCTGACACTTTGAACACAACTTATGAATTGGCATTACAAAATGGAGGAAAAATGGAAAAAGCATAAAATAAAATGTTCAGTGTGTCAGAGAAAATACATTCACTCATGTTCATGTTAGTCTTGGCCTGCTAACTGAAGCATGTCAGTCGGCTTCTCTTTTTATTATCATGTAAATGAATTATCATTTCTACATATAGATTGATGAAGGTGTCCTTTCACACAATACCTATGTATTTTTTATGCCATGTCTATTGTGTCCTCAGTGTCTGCAGGCTACTCTACCCTGGTCCTTTACCTTATTGCTATATGACTCAATACAACACCTGTACACGCCTCCTCATGAACATATTGAAGGCTGGCTATGTTGGCCCAAATGAGATTCTCTGAAGCAAGATGTGCAAGTCTAATTTTAGTTCACTGAAGCTCAATATGTCAGTATAAAAGAAGCTTTTTAAAGCCAGTTTAAAGCCGGTGATTGATGACGTCTGAAGCTGGCCATGGAGGTCTAATTTTAGTTTTCTGAAGCTGAATATATTGGCCTGAGTGAGGCGTTCTGAAGCCAGTTCCAACGCTGGGATGTTTCTGCTCCAGGTCTCTGGCAGGGTCTCTGATTTCACTGGCCACTCTCCCAGAAAACAAACACTTAGCCGGGAGACTTTGTGAGTCTGCTCGGGGGAGGTCTGGCCTTCTGATCAACCCTCTCCCAAACACAGATAAAGACATCTGTACTCGGAGAGGAGGAATGTTCCCAGAGGGACGCTGTTGTGCTGGAAGGTTGCTTTCCAGACAACGGCAAGGCTACGCTGTCTCATGCTCAGCGGTGGTTTCAGAACATGGAACCCATGTCTGCGGGAAGCCAGACACACCACTGGCCTCAAATCAGGCATGTGAGGGAATCCTGGCCCATACAGGCTTTGTCTCTGTGATGTCACTAAGGCAGAACATAACAGATGTACATTTAAATTCTGTAAGCACCAATCATATTAACTTACTGTGAGCTCCACCAACCTCTGCCACCCCAGAGTATACAGGCTATTACCCAGCATGCCTAAGTAGGTAGTGAGCAGTAGTGGGCGGGGCCTGGGGCGGTGAGCCATGCACCTTTGTCTGGGCTGATAAGATGTCCCCAAGCCCACAGGGCGCTTCCAAATTTGGAGCAGTTGTCCCACTTCCAGCAACAATCAGATAACAAGCCACACTGAGTTCCAACTAAAAAAAAATATGAAAATGACGTGTTATTGATCAAAATTTAATCTGATAACCATGATAACTTTCAATGGTGTTGAGCGTGTGTTTGCACTTGCTGTAAGTATACTGTCCCCTTTACCATGTACCCAAATGGGACAAAAATATTGCAATATTTGTATAGTTAAATGTTAAATGACCATTCCATGTTCATGGTAAACCGAAATAGCTTCCAGCACCTAAGCTTCCATCATCAGCATTTGTTTTTCTTTGAGCAAAGCTATTTACGTCTTCACTGCTATTATCTCTTTATTACGGCTTACCAAACTGGTGTGTGACAATGAATGAGTGTGTGAAGTTGCAGAGACAGGGAAGTGTTCAGCCGTTGTCTGACTTTGGCCACGTCTGCCTGTGTTTGCCTTACACCCCTGCCTCTTCTGCAGAAGTGTTCCCTCCTCTCTTTTCCCATGAAGGTCACCCTTTCCTTTCTGAGTCAAAACAAGTCCTCATGCAGACACAACTGGCCTTGGGTTTTACACAAGCTCAACGAGCCTCTAATCACACTCACACTGCAGTGCCAGTGACTTCAATATTCTGTACATTAGCAGAATTCAATTGCCTTATTAACTGATATGAATTTGAAAGGGGTTACATCAAGACACACTGTACACTGCATCCAGTACAGCCTGAGGTGTTTGATCTTTGGCTTGGAGTCTGGGGACAGGATCACACCTGGTCATGAGGAAGAGTCTGTTAAAACCCCACAATTCAGACATCAATGATATATTACATGTATATTATATATAATATATATGTTATATAGGATAATATATATATGTATATCCTAAAAGTGGTGATGGGCTGGGGGAGGAACCTGGAAACAGAAGAGATGCTGGAAGCAGACGACTCAAGATAGCTGAAGTACATGTTGATTTACACATGCAGGGGAAACCAGTTTAGGCGGGTCGCTGTACAGCTTCATCTACAAATTACTCTGTCATAAAACTTCAGTGATTTTGTGGGCTGGGGACAGACTGAGAGTTAGTGCTGTTTGTAGTTAACTCTCAAGTTAGTTGAGAGTTAGTTGGTAATAATAAATATTATTATTATTACTATTATTACTATTATTATTATACAGAAGTAGTATTAGTAGTAGTAGTAGTAAAGGTTGTTGTAATAAATAAATAATTACAATAACATATAAGTATCACACATTGACTGAACACATGTACTGAACTGGTAGTGAATATATACACACACATACATATATACATATACATATATATTCATTTGAATGTGTAAGATCTGAAGAATTGTGTTGTTTTTCCTTTCATCATTAAATGACATCAACCTCATACTATGTAGGTAAAAAAATGGTTGGTTTCGTTTGGAGTGGAGTGAGTGTTTGGCCAACTGCAAAAAGACACAATGCTGCCCTCCTGTGGACAGCCCAACACACTGTGCTGAAACGCCAGATGAGAACAATATGTTCTGATTGCACAGTTAAGCAGATTTTTGCCTTCATTTTGCCTGTCCTCTAGAAAGGTTCCATTTTCATAGTTTATGTGGCGCAGGTCATAGAAAGTGAATATTTGTGAACAAGACATGAGAAAACAAAACTACATTATTGTATATTCAGATCATGCATTTTCAAAAATTCAGTTACAGTGTAAGCTATATATCATTAAATATTTAAATACTTGGTGTGAGACCTTCCCGAGGTGAGTTATGCAAAGATCACCACCTATGTAAACAGTCAGATACACTATGTCCACAAATGGAAAAATGCCAGTCACTGAATCTGCATTCTGCTTGCCACCCTTACCTATGAAACCCCATGAAGTATTTACACACCTACAGTTATCTGTTCTGCACATACTGTGAATGACTGTAATAAATAACCTTAAATAATTACTGCTTTTAAAAATATGAATAAATCTGACACATCTTCTGCAGAGCCAAGCAGAATAATAAAGTTGTATCCTATTCTGTTCTATTTATCATCCACATTAAAGAACGGCTTTTTTAAATTAAATCATGTGATTGAGAAATTTCTTTAGTGTCATTTAGAAATGTAGAAGTTTCCCTTTATTTCATGTCAACCTGAAATAATTCCAGGTTAATCATAGTAAGCACACAAGCTTTCAGCATTTATCCTGTAAGTTTATTGTAATTAAACACAGAAGTTACAGTATGGCCATCTGTCCAGAACACTATGCATCCAGAGTAAAACAATAGGATGAATATGCGGGATAGGTCAGTGGCTAGACACTCTTCTCCTTGCTCGTTATCACAGGACCAGGGAATGTGACGATTACATAAATCTCTCCCACAAAGCCTGGGGAGTGAGCATGCTCAGACGGCCTTATTCAGTGCTTTTCCACTTAGGCTTCACACACCTGATTTCAAACACAACGATGGAACAGAAACGCAAGACAGAGTCTCTCCCTGACCATTCATCCACATGCACAGACACACAAAGACACAAAGACACACATGCACATAGACACACACACAGACACAGACACACAAAGACAAACACGCATACATGCACATAGACACACACACAGACACAGACACACAAAGACACACACGCATACGCACACTCCCGTACAGTAAAATAAGGCCATACTCCAACACGTTCCTCCCCACTGGCTGCCCTAACATTGTGCGTTAAGCTGACAGGCTAAAGGGGCGGGGCTTCAGTGCTCGTACATTGTGCGTTAAACTGACAGGCTACAGTGACGGGGCGGGGGTTCGATGCTCTTGGCCCTATTGCAGGACGGGGAGGGGAGGTGACAGGCTCCGCCCACTGCATAATTAGGACCTCAGTTAGCGGCTTTGGCGGCCTCCTGGTCGCGCGCCTCCTGCTTCATCCTGTAATCAGCCAGGGCCGCCTTTATGGCATCCTCCGCCAGCACTGAGAAAGAGCAAACAGTAACACCTCAAAACAACACCGACACTGGGAAAGACAGCATACAGCGACACTTTATAAACAACACCAACACTATATTAACACAAAGGAAAAAGCAAGCCCGAAGTGTAAAGTGTCTCAGAGCTTACTGGAGCAGTGCAGCTTGACCGGGGGCAGACTGAGCTCTTTGGCGATGTCCGTGTTCCTAATTTTCAGAGCTTCGTCAATCTGCAGGGGAGGGACAGAGGGGGCAAAACACACAGTGCAGAGAAGTTACAAACACTGATTTTAAGCTATGTGTAGCCTGTAAAACATATACAGAGCATAAACATAACTTAGCAGCTGTGAGTCATGCCGAATCACATGTAGCAGGTAGTGTTCGCTGAATGGACTGACTAGCCATTTAGAGTATAACATCACATAGGCCGTGCCGTATTCAGCATGTCAAAGGGAATTTGCAGTGAGAGAGCTGTTTGGCAAGTAAAACCTGTTTAGTGTGTAAAACAGCCTTTGCCATTTACAACCTGTTTAGCGAGTTAAACCTTGCCGTGTAAAACCTTGATGTCTTACCGACTTTCCTTTCACCCATTCAGTGGCCAGCGAGCTGGAGGCGATTGCAGAGCCACAGCCGAACGTCTTGAAGCGAGCGTCCACGATCTTCCCCTGACTGTCAACCTCCACCTGCCAAACACACACGCCCTTAACTGCAGCTGGCCAATCACAAAGTCCGTGTTCATGTACCTGCAGTTTCACCCTCACTCCACACACAGGTGCGCCCATACCCAGAGCCCCACCCACAGTCCCGACCCTTCAGGTGTACCTGCAGCTTCATCACGTCTCCACAGGCAGGTGCGCCCACCAAGCCTGTCCCCACATTCTGTGAGTTCTTGTCCAGGATTCCCACATTCCTTGGGTTTTCGTAGTGGTCCACCACCTACCAAAAGCACAATGGTTATCTGAACTTGAAACTTAAGATCTTGCAGGTTCAGTTCTCGGACAGGACACTGCAGTCACCCTCGGGAAATGTCCCGCCCTCAAACTGCTTCAGTAAATGTACCCAGCTGTATAAACGGACAGTGTTAAAAATGTAGGTTGTACACGTTTCTTGGGATAAGGGTGTCTGCTGAATGCCTTAAATAAATACTGGGTTCCATTGCTATGGTAACTAAAACCCTACATCACCCCTGTGAACCTCCCCCATGCCCTGACCCCCCCACGCTCCAACCCCGTCCCACCCCCCTCTTTCCCTTCCCGTTACACAACTGGAAACTTCTTGTCTTTACGCAACGAGACCAATCAAAATAAAGTCAAATCTGTTGAGAAGCTGCGTCTGTTTCCTGCCCCAAACTTAGTGCTGAGTCACAGTGAGATCTACCATTTCAGGCTGGAAGAGCTTACGCGAGCGATGCTAAGCTATGCTGCGGCCCGATTAACCAACCGCCTTAATCAGACGGACTGGGGCTGTGAGCGACCAGCTCAATCACACAGTACCGAAGACAACACCATTACCGTACAAAACAACAAAGATATAACAATTACCACACACAACAACAAAGACATAACCATTCCCGCACACAACAGCAAAGACCCAATGATTACAGCACACAACTCTATACACAAGACACAACACACACCCATGATCATGAAACAAAGAGTATGACGCAGATATTCAACCATTTTAATCGGGCTCACTGGAGCTCTAAGTGGCCAGTGCAAACACACAACCATTACAGTATACAAAGCACACAGCCCTAAACACAACACACAACAAACGCCCCGGAACACACGACAAAGAGTATGACGCAGTTATCCAACCATCTTAATCGGACTGACTGAAGCTGTGAGCACAAACACACAACCAGAACACAGAACACAATCCAAAACACAGAACTATCGCAACATACATCCCTGACCACACAACCATCATGACACACAATTAAACACTTGACCATCCCAATTCACAAACCCAAATACCCAACAATAACACCACACCAGTACATTATTCAATCATCTCCACAAACCAGACTCCACACAAAATACAATCGCAACACAAAACTCTAGACAAGAACCTCGAAATATGTGATGATCACAAGATATTACTAAGTTACCTTATTACTAAATTACCAGACCATCCGAGGTCAGACCAACTTGAGCACTGAACTAGGACCACAAACACAACCCCAATCGAACTACAATCACAAACCTGAATCTAAGAACCCCATATTCTGCCCACTAGCCTTACTGTAACTATCCTAGATCCCTGTTTAATTACTCTAGCTTTGGATGAATGAGAATATACCAAAACAAAAGATATGAACCCATTCTCCTGTATTGTGCACATATTCTCCCCCACTCCCCAGCCTCCGAACGAAGCCTGGCTGGTCCCAAACACAGCACGCCATCTGAAAAACACCTCGCTTTCACCCAATTAAATCCGAAAATAGCATGATGGAGAGTGACAGATCTCAAAAACTGGTCCTTGGGGCTCTTTGAAGACAGATTTTGCCCCGGTCCACAGACCAGGGCTACATAATCTGTTCTGACATACAGAGTCAATTTTGTGGGTCAGGTTTTCAAGTACATTACAGCTAAGCCAAGAAAGGTAAAGTGCAAACAATATCTTTCACAGCTCTTTCAGGTAACAAGAGGAGGGCAAGCTAGCAGGACTTCACTGCGTCTAATACGTCTTAAATAAACAGTATATCTTCGACTGTAATATTAACATTTTGTTCTTTCATAGGCAAACTGCAGATTTTACTACTACGTAATACCTGTCTGCATCTTAACTTCTATCTATTCTATGGTCGATAAAGTTACGTGAACTGCAGGTATTCACCACTACGTCATGCGAGTGACGCAATCCCATGCAAGGGCTAAATACCGTTATTTGAACAGCGCTGGACGGGGGAAAGACAAACAAGTATGATCTAGATCTGGCATTTGGTTATTGATTACACTGTATTAAAATTGAGGACTTTTATGACAACAGACAACCTGTTGTCCTAGTTTCTTTGCATTTTTGCTAACAGTTAGGTGCGCTAACGTTAACCAATGAATTATATAATTCAGATAATCTGCGTGTATAAAGCTGTGCTCCTGTATGGGATTAATGACAGATTAATTATCTGTAGATAGCTACCTATGGTAGCTAAACTGGGAGCACACACAATGCAAATCTGAATATTACTTGCTTAAACTTACTTGCTTATACATTGCAGTAAAAACTTCAAAACACATTGGTTAGGTAGTGATAGTGAAAGCTGTCAGTGTAACGTCGGTAAAATTTATGATTATTTATGTTTAATCAACAATGGCTAGTGTTGAGTAACTAACTCACAACTGTCCAGTAACGTTGCTTCAAAGATAACAGTCCAATATACTAGAACGTAGCTCGTTATATAAAACTAATTACATTGTTGCTGACATTGTAAAATTCGCATTGTACAACATTGGGCCCGGCGTGATAGAGATGTTCTAGTTTGTGCTCATAATTGGATTAAATAACTTAATGAACGCATGTGACCATGTGCTGCACTCAGCGTTAACACTGCACTTCATGGCTCAGACTCTCAGTATACGATCACACAATCCTACATAGCACGGGTTTAACAAAAAGACTAGGGACGACAACCTCTGGCGCAAAGAACTGGCAACTGTTAACTAACGTTGTCTAGCAAACTAATAGCTACTGTTATAAACAAACCATCGCAACATTTGCAAGCCTGGTGGTGACTCGCATAGCGAGCCAAACTCACTTGACAAATCTTGCTTGTTTTGTCTTACCTTCTGGTGGTACGGACCGACGAATCGTATTTCCGGAGCAGACAGCCTCCGGTTCAGGAAGACCAGAGGAGTAATACACTTTCTGTAAGCGGTCCCAGCCATGTTCGCAAACTGTGGCGCACTTTGAAAACGGGCAAGCACATATAACGCGCTCCGTATCCTGCATGTGACAGTGGAGGTGGAGCCTGATGTGACAGCCAACCACATCAGTGTAGCCAGCAGCAGATGCCTGTACAGTAGCTGAAGTTCTTTCGATATTTGGAGTGCGTTTCATACACACTATTCATCAAAGTAGTCGTTGTTGCCAAGTTATTCTATTTAGATAACGTTTGGACTGTGGACAAGGAGTACAGGAAGAACAAGAACAACCAGGAAGCATACTTTGGCCTCATAAATTCCGTTATTTCAGTGGTGTAGCAGTAAGCCCAATTGTCAGGATATTCGTGTACAGAATTAATTAGCAAGTAAAATACGGTTTTTGATCAATAACCCGTTCCTCATGTCAACTGTTGGAGTTGACCTTGGGGCGTAGAAACAGGGTGGGTGCCTGCTGATTTACTGTTTTCCTGCTATGTGAGGCTTCAGATTACGCGTAGCTGTGACCTGAGAAACCGAAAATCTCACCAGTGTTTTGAATAGTATATTCTATTCTGATGCTGATGATCAGCAGTCTCAGAGTGACATATTCTGCACAGTTCACTGCCCGGTGTTCTCCGACACCGGTCAGCTGGCACTGATGGCCCAGGGAGGGAGAAATTCAGATGCACACAGGAATTCAGCGATCACGTGGTCTTCAAGAACGCTGCATGATTCCAACTGTTTGTGTCTCTTCTGTATAGTTCTGACTTGAGTTTGACCCCTAGTTTAAAACCTATTAAAGATTTTAGTTTTATGTGTGCCCACAGTTGATGCTCAATATACGAAAAGGCACAAAAGTTCATCTTGAACAAGGTTTGCAACAACAGAAACAGACAATTGAGAAAGAGCAGCTGCGTCATTAATTTCAGGCTCAGTTATGTATGACACAGGTTTGGGACCTGCTGATGACATGATCAAGCACAGATTAATGGTATGACCAAAGGTAATGGTATCCGGTGTAAATGTCACACTTGCGCTATCCATGGTGCTGAATGGTTGAGCATAAACAGAACAACAGCATTAGTTGGCTGGCACAAACTGATCTGGAATCAGTCTGGTCAGCCTGGTTCAGGGGTGTCAAAGCAAAAATACACATAATAGGAGGCCACACACTGAATCTGGGATCAGTGTGGTACCAGCCTGCCACAGAAAAATGCACTAACTAAGAATCCCTACATAGCTAAGCATGCAAAGAACAACTGCAGAAGCCGGCTGTCACACACAGATCTAGAATCAACCTGGTTCTGCAGAATATATGACTAGGAAACATGAGAAAAGTCACTAGATTTTACACACAATTACATATTTCCTTGGAGACAGAAAGAGGAAGAGAAAGAGGAATTACACCACAGACGCAGAAAAGTCAGATGTTGGGCAGAAACTGCGAGGGTGCTCAGTACAGATTGAGAGGTTACAAAACGATGCAACTTCCTGAACTATGTAGCACTATATAATGTTAAATAATAGGGAAGTGAGAATATTGTCATGCTCAGAACCTACTGCAGACACATCAGTTGACAGAACACGGGAGTATGGCTTCTGTTGAGATTCAGCTCGTCCATCAGGTGAGGATTTAACCTTTCAACATCATTCAACTAAAACATTTTGTATGCATAAAATGTATGTGTACATACCATACATTGGATTTATCAAGCAAAGGAAAGTAAAAAAAATAATAGGTACAACCAGTTAATGAGTAATTAAGTATACATATAAATTATGATTACATATACATACAAATCCCTTGAGTTATGGTGAGTTGGGTTTGTTTACATAGATTTTTCCCCTACAAATGATTTACTGATTGTACTGTGCAGCCCGGTTATGAAATTCAGTATGTTTGAAAACACTGACAGTGGAGTCAAGTATTCTAAAGTTTTTTTCCTTCAATTAGATATGCTAATATTAGCTGATTGCAAAAAAAAAGAGATCATTTTGTATTATATAGTATAGTATAGTTTTATATAGTGTATAGTATTTGCTAAGGAGACATTTAAATGTAGCTTGCTGTATATGGCTGATGACACAGTATTGTCATAAAAGGAAACGGTAGTGACTTTGCCATAAAAGATTGTTTATGAGATTGTTGACAGAACCGTGGGTTGTTCCCTTTAAAAAGGTTTACTTATAAAACATTTATTTTGTCTTAACTTGCTAACTTCCTTTTAGTTGGCAGGATTTTAAATGTTTTGTCTCTTTTTTTTTTGCAGTGTGAGAAATAAAATAAAACATCTTTAGTCTTTGATATCCAGTCTCAATGGAGGAATATGATTTTAATAACTATGAGGACTATAATGCAGAGAATATCACCGAAGATGAGAATGCGACTGTGGAATTGGTGACAGGCCACCAAACCCACCGGTCCCCTCTGACTGACACCCTACTGGTGCTGAATGGCGCCATCTGTCTGCTGGGGCTGGTAGGTAACGGACTGGTCATCTGGATTGCGGGTTTCCGCATGCGACGGACTGTCACCACCACCTGGTACCTGAGCCTGGCTGTGTCAGACTTCCTGTTCTGCGCCTGGCTGCCATTCAGCATGGTTGTCATGGCGAGGGTGCACTGGCCATTGGGCGTGGCTATGTGCAAGCTCACGTCCAGCGTTCTCTTCCTCAACATGTTCAGCAGCATCTTCCTCCTGGTGCTGATTAGCGCCGACCGTTGCACTGTGGTCGTGTTCCCCGTTTGGGCCCAAAACCACAGAACGGTCCAGAAAGCTGTCATCGCAATAGCCTTGGCCTGGATTGCCTCAGCTATGCTTAGCGCTCCCTCCCTGGCCTTCCGCCAGGTCAAAGGTCAAGGAAACTCCACCCAGTGCTACACCAGCTACCGCTCACTTTCCACTCAGCGGACGGTGGCTCTGAGCCGGTTTGTGGCCGGTTTTGCGATTCCTCTCCTGCTCATCGTTACCTGCTACTCCTTGATCTTGGTGCGTATTTGCAGTCTGCAGACAGCCAGGATCTCCAGGCCCATCCGAATAGCATCTGTTCTGGTCACCGTGTTCTTTGCTTGCTGGCTACCTCACCACATCTTCATGTTCTTGGAGATCGAACATCAGCAGCACAGCTTAGCTCTTTTAACAGCAGGGCAGGAAGTGGGTGCAACTCTGGCAGTGGCCCACAGCTTCCTGAACCCAGTGCTGTATGTGCTGATGGGCAAAAACTTCCAAAAGAAACTGCGACAGCGCCCCCTGCTGCTGAGGAGGATGGAGTATGCCATGGGGGAGGATGGGAACGCGGCCAGCCGGTCACTTTCTATGGACGCCAAGGCCAGCTGCCAGGTCTGAGGAGCGGAGCAGTGACTGATCTGGGATCAGGCAGTAGCTGTGACTCATGATTAGATGATTTGATTAAATATCCTTATGTGTCTGATGTGTTTTCTGGAGCTCTGTTTATAAGTTAAAAGATTGCTCTTATGTTGCTTTTTTAAATATACATCATCTTGTCATGTTGCCTTTAAGGTTTGAAATATGTTTCTGAAATAAATACTGGTGAAATATTGATGACATATAAACAGATGTTAAAGGTTTACTCATGGTCAGACACACAGCAGCTCGGCTTCTGAGACAGACAGAGGGAAATTATCTGCACATTTGTATATCTGCAAATATACAAATATTTCAGAACAGCAAAAGATTGACCCTCATCAAACCACTCCAACCAAACAGCTCTACACTCTAGTGCTGATCAGCAATCAGCTGCAGATTGGGAATGCTGATTTCTGCTGAAATGCATTCCGCTTCCTCCTTCTAATTCACAAAAACAACACAAAAAAAAACTGAAAACACAGCAAACAAAGCTATGATTCCCAACACCCACCCACAGAAACAAAAAATAAACAAACAAAAAATACTAAAAAAAATCCATACAGGACCAGACCACAAACAAGCCAACCAAAATAGAAAACAGTAGTAGCTCATAGAGTGGAAGCCTGAGGAGTGTGGCCCAAGAAACTGAACAGAGCAACAAGGTAGAACCTCAGATCCAAAACAGTGGACCCTGGAAACCTCGGAGATACAGGCAGTATAAAGCATGTGAAAGTAGCCCCGGTGTTGCGGATGACTGGAGTTCCCCTCAGAGCGGAGAGTGACAAATAGTGACGGAACCGGGGATAAAGATCAGCTGTGTCATGTGAGTGACAGTGTGCCGAGACTAAGGTGCATTTTGGGAAGTGAAAGTTGATGATCTACGCTGATGGTGAGGGTGAGGGTGAGGGCGAGGGCGAGGGCGAGGGTGAGGGGAAGGGAGGGGTTGTTATGTTAGGCAATTCTGTGATGGAGCATCCTGTGTGCAGATACATGCGCGCACACACACACATACACACACAGACGCAGTTTGCAGCTACATTTACAGAGCTCCAAACTATCTCCATTCTCTATGAGTTCATACTAGAAAAATATTGTAAATAGACTGATAACAAGATAAACAGACCTGACCCCTTTTTTTCTGTAACCCAGTGCTTGCTATCAGTTACCACACGCACACACCACTAGGCGGCGATGTCTCTTAGTGTAAAGCCACTGGAAAAATGCTAAACGTTTGAAATATTAGGAACGCTGTGGGAGCCTCCGCCCGCTAGAGGGCAACAGTAAAATCCAAATCGTATTCCTCCACCGTGTAGGTTTTTTTCCAGTGAACAAGAAAAAACTTAGCGATACGTCAGTCAGTCTCAGGTGGCTTCCGGCTGCTCTGTTGCAATCGCATGAAAACTGAGTAGGATATCGAGAGACTGTCAGTAAAGTCCAGCAGTTGGCGAAAGGAATATAACAAATATCCAGGACATATTTGATGATAACACTAAGGTATTTTTTGTTTTACCTCTGATTTTATGCGCAATAAGCTGTTTGTAACAAATTCATGGGGGAGTGTCATGTGGAATTTCGCTAGCGATAGCTATCAAGATTGCTGTTAAAATAGCTTACTGACGATATGATTCGAATGGGTCATTAGCTGTTTTGGTAGCCAGCTTGTTGGGAATAAGCCACTAGCTACTGTCCAAAGTATTTTTAAAGACATAAATTGGCTACACGTAATGTAGCGAGCTAGCAAACATTCTACACCGAAAATCGTATGGCACTGTACTTGTAAAAACAATTGATAATTGTAATGTGTTGATCTTCTTAGCGTTGCACATTGTTGTAGCCTAGTTAGCCACCTAATTCAGTAATATAGTCTTATGCAATCATCTAACTGGCTAGCCACCTTGTACAGTCAACAATTCAGCCATGGTGATGTAATTTAGCTTGTCAGCTGACGTTAGATGTATCTTATTGTATGTTATGTTAATCATCAGTCCTATAATTAAAATGTTGCTTATCAGATTCTGTAGTTTATCTTGCTAGCTGTAGCTTAGCATCAGTGCATTTCAATGACTGTTGCTGCTCGTTAGCAGGATCGGGACGTGTTCTCGGAGTTGTTTCCATCGTAGGTGATTTTGCATGTATTACTTGACCTGATTTGTTGAGGAATTTTTACCTCGCAAGCCAGTCGGCGATCAACAAACCTTTCGCTTCCATTGGGTATACTGGTGCACTCTTGTAAGCTATTATAAACAGTTCACTTTCTTATCTTGTTCTATGTATGCCAGTTCTGGGGCGACTTGAATCTGTTACTATTTTCATCTGGATCAATTCTGGGGCTGGTGACCGACTGAACTTGTATAAAAAGACTGTACATCATGTTCGTAGTGATAGCGTTGATTTGTAATCGAACTAGCACGCCCAAAGTGATTGTATCTTAGTCTGTTGCAGCAAACGAAAGAACACGAGCCCATTCCTAAACTGGTGGGGGTGTTTTCTTCTTCTTGCATAGGGGAGAGCTTTCGGATTCACCTTCCTTCACCCTGTGCGTAGTGTTGGGAAATGGCCAACGCGGCCCCGCCAGCCTCTTCTGGCCCTACCCCGGCCGATAGCGCCGGCCCCGGCCCTGGCTCTAGCTCCAGCCCCGGTCCTGGAGTGAGCGGCGCGACTGCGGGTGAGGGTGGCGCGCAGGACAGCACCTTCGAGTGCAACATCTGCCTGGACACTGCCAAGGACGCGGTCATCAGCTTGTGCGGTCATCTCTTCTGGTATGTCCATATGCGTGCCAAACCTCCGTGGTTAATATTACGCCAAAAAAGATTGATGCACATTATGAGCCGTGGGTTACTGTTAGAAGTAGAGTACACAATTTTGATCATCACTCTACTTCACCCTAAAATGTCTGGCAAAGCCTCAAAGAGTTAACCGTTACGAGTTAATAATTTCTGTTGGGTGGATAGGACACAAAGTTTTAGTTTTTCAAAGCAGACATGCTATAATCTGTGATAGTTGAAATGGTTAAAGTATAAACCTTTTACCAGCTGGGTCTTCACTTTAGTTTGTGATTGGGAAGAGTAGTCATGCAACACCCTGTCTGGTATTCAAGCCTGCACCTTTCAGAACATCACTGAAGACAGTCTATGCATATCGCATCTCATTCATGTATGTACAGTATACCATGGACTGGGACTGACTCATTATCCAGAGATTTTCTTTGCTCAAATAGTGCTGACATTATAAAGGAGATGTGCGAAATATCACAGGCTGAAAATGAGAACAGATTCCTCTATACAGTTCAAGTCTCTAAGGGCTGTTTGTCGTCGCACTCGGAGTTTCCAGTCTAGAATGATCGCATTGAGGCTAGACCAATACTGTTCACCACGGATGTCCAGTCTTATCTTCTGACTTTAGGTATAGGCCAGAAACAAAAATGTATTCAACTAATTAATTAGTTTATTACCTAGGTAATTATAATCCTCAGTCAAAACATTGATGATAAGTTGAATCAGGTCTTTTATGTCTGGGCAACAACAAAAGCATGTACAAACACTGGCTGGCCTTGCATAATCGGTACGCTGTACACAAACCTCCACCAAGCACGTAGGTCTGGGGTGAGCAAATTCTGTCCCAGGGGATGCTGTGCACGCAGGTTCATGTTTCTACCAATTACCATGGCGCAATTAGTTAATTACCTGCATATGTATAAAAGTTGTGTATATTTAGTACACACTGGTACTTTATATCGGTTTGTACAGCCGGAGGTTTTTACTGAAGCTCAAGGCTACAATGGCAGTAGCTTATGTGGTAATCAAGTTGTGAGTTCTGAATTACAAGCTCCCTGAACCTTTATACTGCACTGCTGCACAAAAGTCAGCCAGGACAGCAGTGCAACATCAGCTGCACATTACTCATCATTGCAGCATAAGGTGTGATTGCCTGTCTCTTACTGCAGACAGGCAAGGTGTCAAAAAAAGTTTTGTTCCAAAGCATTCAGCGGTAACATATTCCTCCCCAGGCAATCTCTTGCTCCTGCAATTAACGTTGGCCAGAAATGGGCAACTCCTTCAGGGCCGGGGAGCAGGCAGGGTTTTAGTTTCCGCCAATTAGCCTGGCTCAAGTAGCTAATTAGCCGTGTGCTCCAGTGCTGTGCATCAGGCTGCTGTAAAATCTGTCATGCAAGGACACAGAAGCAGCCTGCAGCTGCCGTCCATGAGCAGAACAGTGTAAGTCATTCCATTGTTTTAGCCCCATCAGTAAAGATTAAAGGCTGGCCCGGAATCTGGAAATGGACATGGCTGTCAGTCTTTGGCCACTCCTGATGCGGATTTGTGGCGGGCCCTCTGTCCTGACCTGTCCCGGAGTGTTGATGAGTGACAGGTGAAAACTGAGTATGAGACACTAACAGTCTGTGTCCCTTTCTTCCTGCTTCCCCATGGTGGCGCTGTGTCTCTCCTCCTGGACCCACCAGCTGGCCCTGCTTACACCAGGTGAGTGAGTCAAGCTCACTGACTGACTGATAAAAATAAGCTGTTTTAGCTGGAAGTTTGGGAGATGTCTGTTTGGCATTTTAGCTGAAAGTGGTGTGTGTTTGTGATATAGCTGAATATTGTGTCTTAGTGGTGTAACTGAAAGCTCTGTGTTTTGGTTTTTAGCTAAATGCTGTGTGTTGGTTGTGTAATCGAAAGCTGCATGTCTTGGTGTTCTGCAGTGGCTGGAGACTCGGCCGAACAGACAGGTGTGTCCAGTGTGTAAAGCTGGGATCAGCAGAGACAAAGTCATCCCTCTGTACGGCAGGGGCAGCACCGGCCAGCAAGACCCACGGTACGTGGGTGTGCATGCGTGCACGTCTGTTCGTGCACGTGCGTGTTTTATATGTTTAAAGCTTGGAAGTACCCATGTCAGAGTGTATCTCCTCACATTTGCTCTGTTTGTGCTGCAGGGAGAGAACCCCCCCTCGACCACAGGGCCAGAGGCCTGAACCGGAGAACAGAGGGGTGAGCGCTGCCGTCACATGACCTCATCCAAAATCACATGACCACACACCTTGGTTTAACCAAACACTCAGCTCCATATTCTTAACATGAAGTTGTTACATTTACTTGTGTGTTTTCTTTTGCATCAAAAACGTGAGGTTGTGCAAACGTACCCCAGCTGTTGGTGGGCTTGGGAGTTCGTACTACCATTGGATGTGATGCTAATAGCCTAGTCCTGTCTCAGTTTGCTGCCTTAACCTTTTGGGTTCCGAGTGTAAGAGTTTATGCTAAATGCAAAAAAGTCAGAAGTAAGGTCACCTGTGTGTTTTCTCCGGCATCAGAAACGCACATTTATGAAACTGCTCACCCTGGCTCTGGAGAGGCTAGCGGGGTTAGCGTTGCCGGGTGGCGACGGCCAGTGTGCAGTGTGCAGTGTGCAATGTCGGCCCTGGTGTTGCGCATGCAGAGCCTGATGAAAGCATTACATGAGGCCGGGGTGGCGGCGCCGTAATTCATTAAGAGGCGAGCCGCTCCCTCCAGGCCTCGTTAAAGAGCGTCTCCATGGGGCCTACCACCCCCGCCTTCTCCAGCTGACACTTTGTGTCTTTGATTGCATCAGACGTGCTTCTCTTCCTCTGTCTGTCCTTCTGTGCTTCTCTTTCTCTCTCTCTGTCTGTCTCTGTCAGGCTGTCTGTCTGTCTAGCAGGCCTGGGCCAGGTGCATATTTACAGCACTGTTAAGGGCTTCATCCAGTCGAATGCACTTAGTCTCTTTAAGGGCAGTTAAGAAAATGGATTTTCATCTGTTTAAGGGTATATGCTATTTTACTTCAAAATGAAAAGAACTCTTAAGAAAAGAACTATTAGCACTAATAAGTGCTAATAGAACTTGGCTTGAAAAAATCTTTTGTAGTTCAATGAACAAGCACTTAAGTTCTTCTTTTGCAGTCTGAGTTTTGCCTGACAAACACTTTGTGCAACATGAATGCAACCTTCTCCAGTTGGCTTCTTTTGGTGCTTCAGCGCAATGCAGAGAACCTGACAGACAGGCCCCTCCCCCAAATGTGAGTCGCCCACACCCAAAGCATTTCGCGTGTGTCTGTTTCAGGGGTTCCAGGGCCTGGGTTTCGGTGATGGAGGGTTCCAGATGTCTTTTGGAATCGGGGCATTTCCCTTTGGCATATTTGCCACAGCGTTTAACATCAATGATGGGAGACCGCCACCAGGTACTGTACCCCGTGGAATCATGGCTTCAGGGTGGATTTAAGAACAACCTGCTTTTTGTATGTATTTTGTGCAGTGATGTAATAACCAGCCTGCTGCACGAGCACACATATATAAACTCGTCAGACCTGTACCTCCGTTCCTGTATGAATCAGCCTGTGCTGCACAGCTATGCTTCGCTCTCCATTGAGGGGAAGATGCAGGCGGTTGGCTTATGCAAATTAGAGCAGGTGTACTGAGAAAACAATATGTCTCATGCTGTTTTGCAACCAAAATGAGAGGAGTGGCCAGATTTGGGAAGAGCAGAAATAACCAAAGCACAATGTCTCTTCGTGACGTGAGTATTTTACCAAAGAGTAACCTGGAAGCATTGAGCCGAGACAGTTACCATGCACCATGTCTTAAAACAAGACATGATTAATTTTATAGGCATGTGAGTATTGTCCAGAGAGTAGCTTTTGAGCTACGTGTAAGAAATAAGTGAGTAGTGTGTTAGTAGTGTGTGAGTAACTTTGGTGTTGCATCTCTCTCTACACAGCGGTTCCTGGGACACCTCAGCACATGGACGAGCAGTTCCTGTCCCGCCTCTTCCTGTTTGTGGCGCTGGTTATCATGTTCTGGCTGCTCATCGCCTAGAGGGACAGACAGACAGATGTATGGACAGATGGGAGACACAGCCACAACAAAGAGGACCATCGTCCCTTTTCCCAGGAAGTAGAACAGGAAAATAACCATTCGACATCGAGGGGAACAGCCTCCTAGAAAGCAGCTTCCTGTTTCTGACCGTTTCCATTTTCTGCTTTGTCCACTATTTATTTTACAATGTTCTGTCAGGCCTGAGCAGACTGGATCCTTACAGACTGACGCATGAAATGATTAAACATTACTGCAAATAAACTGTGATTTAAAAACACCCAAGCACTGAGCAGTCAGTGCGAATCCTGAAGTACCCTGATGGGGGCAGTGTGTTCTTTAAAACACAGCCTCCACTCACAAGCAGAGTCTATGCCGGTTACTTACTTGTAACATGCAAGCTTCCGTTATGCTAAACGTTGAAATGGAATGCTACTTTCAATTTGAAGTATGATTAATCTCCAAGCAAACACGTATGTAACACAGTTTTTGTTAATCTTTAAACCCGAATTTGTTCTGTCCCTGTTCAGAGTGAATCATATGAGGTGCCTGGGCCAATCAGAGGCCACTGTCCATACTGCATGAACAGCCAATTGGAGAGCATAAATTCTGCACACAAAGAAAAGCTTCTGGCTCCGCTCTGTGTCTGTACTGTATGTAGTTGCAGATGCTCATCTCAGAGTGGATTTCTGCTAATTTAATGACACTACACTAAGCAGGCTAAAGACATTTTTTTCAAGATAAAAGGAGAATAGATTTTTGACAAGAGGTCATAGTTTTAATGAAACGGTTGAAAATATGTCAAACACTAAACATTGTCCCATTATATTTTGGAAAGATTAGGCCTGTTTTACAGTAATGACTTTTCCAATATTAAAAGCTGCAGTACATCAAGATGGACACCAGAGGTCCCTAGTGTCCACTGCCCTTCTGAGCAGAGCCTTTCTTGTTCAGGTGAAGCCCAGCAAGGCAAAACTTAAATCCTTATTCTCCATAATTTAGTACAGAGATGGGAAAGGAGAGTCTTAGCAATTATAGGATTTCAGTCCAGCTTTTGCCTGAAACTTATTTTGTTTGTAATGTCACATAAATGATGTAAGTGTAGCCCATTTGTTTATATGGTGTACAATTTTTAGTTACATTTCTTGATTTCCTCATTTGACTGTTCTTGTGTCCCCATATCAAACATCTTATTGTGGTCTGATCTACAGGTGAATTATTTTTTTTGCATAGTGCTAATTAGCTGATTGATCCAGGTTAATTGATGAGAACAGTCTGGCCTGCCGGAGTGTATTGCCCAGCCTCAGTTTTGGATGACTGACCATAACTGTGCATAGCCGGGGTAGCCATCCCTGGTCCTATAGAGTTGCAGGGTTTGCTGGTTTTGGTTTTCACTGTCAAATCAGCAACCATTACAGACCCAAGAAACCGTGTTAACTGTCTAATTAACTGTGTTAATTGATCAATTAAATGCTGAGTAACAACAAAAATCAGCACACACTTGTAGCTCTCCAGAAACGGGCTTGGCTATCACTGGTGAGTAGAAATAATTGTGTGCTGTAGTCAGACGCAGAAGCACGCTCCAGAGAGAGGAACATGGGTTAGCAAGAGAGGAGAGGATGGGTGATGTGATTTGGCACCAGATACTCAGTCTGCTGTCTGTATGAATCCACTAGCTTTTCTGGCCCTTGCTTCTCGCGGTCTATTTGGTGCCAGATATCTGAGAATGGATTTGGTAGGCTTAGGTGGTTCATTGCATGCCAGCCCTCTTGCAGGACCAATTGGTTTATTAGCAAACCACATCCGCAAAGTTGAGAGATTAGTTGGGCTTATAATTATGATGTCATAATCAAGCCCAACACACACACACACACACCTCTGAAGGAGATAGCAGCTCAGCAGGTATATCAGAACAAAAACGCTTAAAAAACTAATAACAGATGTACTCTTGAAGGCAGACCGTGTGTATTGTATCTTATTTTTTGTTAAATTTTTGTTGTGATCTAATAACAAACAGTATTTCCTCTGCTAATATCTATGCAATGTGTCTTTTATTCTCTCTAAACCTGTTATTTTGATCACCGATAGTACTATACCATAAACATTTTAATTTGGGAACTTTATTTCAGTGAAAGTAAGTAATTTTATTAAAATTATCTTTTGTAAGTAGTGCAAATAAGTACGCAGAGGAAGGTATGGAGTCATGAGTAGCCTCAGATTGATTTAAAGCCAAAGGAGGTAATCCGTAAATGTAAAATGTCCAGTGAGCTCGACAGAGCTCTGCTGTTGTCATAGCGGTTGCTTCAGTGAAAGGTTGGGGTGTTTGTTTTAAGTCCTGTACATTTAACTTGTTCACATGTTGTTGACTACAGGTCTGCATTGTACAGGACTTCAGAACTGTGGGGGGTTTCATTTTGTTAGGAAATATATGATGAAACCCGTTATTGTTCTATAAGTGAATAAAGTTTCTTTGAATGTCTTAACACTCCATTCCTGTCTTTTTTGTGTTGCTGTCTCTCCATTGCTAACTTAGGCATAATGTAGCCATCAGAGGGTGAAACATCCGGTAGACATCAGGAAGAACATTTTCCTACTGTCCCTACATGTTTTCCCTATAATTTTCTGCATTTTGGAAGTTAGAGGGACACCACCGTCATTGCTTTTGGAATGAAAAGCAGCACACTATAAAACCCATTTGAAAACCCATGTGGTGACCGTCTCACGGCAGGATTCGGGTTAAAGCGACTTGTTTAAGCAGTGATCAGCTCGGCTCTCTCTACTCAACACATGCTGGTAACAAATGACTCTTATTCTGCATAATTACACAACTAAAGAGTTCTTTATTGTCCAATAAAGAAAGGTAACAAAATATCCATTGACTCTGGGGTAAATGGGGGAGGGGGGGTCCTCTACACCTGAACCACACAGCCAGGTCTAGGTAAGCATGTGTGAAAGCAAATGTGTGTGTGTGTGTGTGTGTTGGGTGAGAGCTTGTGCATGTACGCATATGTGCCAGTGTTTGAGAGGGAGCCTCTAGGTGCTCTAGGTGGCTGAAGCAGTAGAGGGGCAGATTTCTGCTACAGCTTTGAGTCCTGTGATCAGGTGTCATTACTGGCTACGGCTGGGGGTCCACAGGCCAGGCAACACCTGGCTCAGCCCCCCCCCCATGAGCTGAGCGTATACTAACCGCATAGGGAGTGCGTAACCACTCATAAATGCAGCCTGGGAAAGAAGTGACCGCACTGAGAAGTGAGTCTCCTCCTCTAGCTGATACTTTGGCTGTGTGTGTGTGTGTGTGTGTGTGTGTGTGTGTGTGTGTGTCTGTGTGTGTGAATGTCCTCATAGAAACTCCACCTCGAACATGATCCGCTGGATTCTGATCCTGGCCTCGCAGCGTTTCTGTGGGGTCAGTCTCTTCATGGCAGGCGCCAAACTCAGCAGGAAGAGCTCGTCCTCATCGTTCATCAGCTCCTCCTCCTCCGCCAGCTTCCTCTTCTTGTACTTTCCCCTCTTCCTGCCCAGCGACAGGCCAGAGGAGGACGATGGGGAGGTGAAAGAGGGAGGGCACTTGTGACCAGGGGTGGGGCTAGGGGCGGGGACTGGGACGGGGCCAGAGTTATGCATGGATGCTGAGGCAGGAGGGGGTACAGGCGTTAGCTGGGTGACCAGCGCTAGCTGGGTGACCCCAGCCAGCTGGGGCACGGCTGCCAGTTTGGGAGCTGGTTTTGGGGGCAGCAGGCTGATCTGGCTCTTGTCGTCACCTTCGTCAGAGGTGGTGCTATAGTCCTGAGCCTCCTGCTTGCAGCTTGCCCTGTGAGATCTGTCCCTGACAAATGGCTTCAGGAAGTCTAGAAAATGCCGGAAGCGCCACTGCTTCTGTGCACCCGGTTCCTGGCCTGTGCCAACCCGGTTCTGATCTGCCTTTATGTCCTTGGTGTACCGGTCCCGCAGGTTCTTCCACTTCTTCTTGGTCTCCTCCGCTAGATGCCGCACACAGGAAAACTGTAGTTAGCAACCCAAACCTCTAGACATTACTGTCTTTCATCAAGCAAAACAATTATGAGTTCTATGGCATCACCTCACCTCTCACAAAAATTTTGGATGCGAAAAAAAAAAATAGGCAGGGGTGTGTCTTTGAGAAACACCAGAGAGCCAATGAGAGATGGCAGGAATTTACGGCTGACGGCAGTAACACGACCACAACCGTCAGTTCAATAACAGACTGAGCTACTGCTAAGTTTTACAAACAGAGGAAACCGTTGCGACGGTTATCTTTCGGAAACAAGATTAGTTCTGTTCAGGTCATCCTTGATAGACAACTGACAACATAAGGGTTAAGATAGCCATGAAAAATGATAAAATCACAAACAACAATTAAGCTATGGCTTTCATAGTTATAATCTATTATTTGAATAGCCATTTTCTACATCGTCTTCTCTGTTAGTTAAGATTTACAGGCATTCGTGTATGTACACACGAGGTCCCGCCAACATCACTAGCACTCCAGCCAGCAAATCTATCTGGCTGACTGAGGACAGCTTGCTAGCTAACTGAAACTCAGTCTCATAGTTAGGCGATACTAACCAGACAGCCCCACTAGAGCGCCGATATTCCTCCAAGCATCTGCTTTTTTGTCAATGTTACGATACACCGGGAGTGTGGAATTATACAGCTCAGGATACCCTGAGACCGCCAGGATCAACTTTTCCTCCATTTCTTCGCTTGAAAAACAGAGAAGAAGTGAACTTTCTTCTGTTGTGTGACTGCGCGTCGCTACGTCACAAAGCGGCGCCTTGGCGGCGGCAATTTGAGAGCACGTGCTGCCGCCCTTCCCCACCCCTCCCCCGAAGGCGCATCTAACGAAATGTTAATCAAGATTCATTATTGTAACTCTGTGTACTTCGCTGCGCCTGTGACTGCACATCACATATGAGTGTATGTTTATTATGAATTTGTATGTTTAAAATGGGAAAAGAAAGGGGAAGAAGGAAAGACACAATGTAGGGAGATGGAGAGAAGAGAAAAATAAACAGTGTGTGTGTGTGTGTGTGTGTGTGTGTGTGTGTGTGTGTGTGTGTGTGTGTGTGTGTGTGTAATAAATGCAAAAAGGAAACTACACACTAAATACCAGACATTATCTCACTGTTCAAACTGCATACCAGGAGTCAAAGATAAGATGAGGCACCAGGTAAAGTCAACATACAGTGAACTTTTCTCTTTCGCAGTTTTCCCTCAGAATATTTTCATTCATCCCACACCAGTTTGCTTTATAAACACAGAAATAAACATCTTTAATATCCATTAATGTTTGATCACCTTTGGAGTAATACCACATTATAGAAAGAAAGACGTTGAACAAAAATGGTTACAAAAGGGAGATTAAAAGTTTAATCTTTATCTCATTGATATGATACTATGTCTTATCACTCAAATACTGTGTGGATATGTGTTGGATATGTATTTACACAGCACCATATTGAACTATTTTTATTCCTCAAAATTCTTCTGTTAAGGAAGTGCTCAAAGAATAGTGATTTATCAAAGTCAAGACACAGAAGCTTGACATCGACCAGGGGAATGCTCTGTTTCAGCTGGGTGTTTTTCCACTCCATCCAGCGGATTTTATGCCTTTACACCTCGAATATGCTTTTCAATAAGAAATCCTGAGAGGATTACCTCATATTAATCCCCTGTAATGGATTTACCACCATTTGAACCCACACAGACAAGATAAGGCCTTGTGCTTTTGAAACTCACAAAGACTGGAGATAGCATCAACCAGGCCTTAAAAACTATATGTCAACAATCTGCTAGCCATTAAGCCCCGGTGAATGGGACAAGGAGATGTTTATTGTTATCTGTTTTCTCAACCCCCTTATCAGTAGAGCTTAAGATAGATTTGAAAATCCATTAATTCCTTGATAAAAAAAACGGTGTATTGCCTCATATGAAATAAAAGGATTTTTGGAAGAATAAATACAATCTGTAGCAGCTTTAGCCAGGCCTCAGTGTGTGAGAGGGTGAGGAGTCTGACAGAATGACTGCACTACATGGATAAGGGCCTACAGGATCACATTCCACAATAAACTCCCCCTAACACACACACAAGTACATATACACACACATAGTCGCACACACACACACACACACATACTCACACATACAGGCACTCACTTATTGTACAAACACACGCCCATACAACTGACACGAGTACCAACAGCTACCCAGCATTCTCTGAAATATCTGCAATTAAGCTGGTAGTTATGATGTAATGCACCACAAAAGTTTCTTTAAAAAAATACAAACACTGAAAATGAGTCTCGGGTGACATGTGGGACTTGAATTGTGAGATGCACTCTGAGAAGCTGGCCTGGTGTCTGCAGAAGAGAGGAACGAATATCGAGGGGGCTCCTAGTTTAATTCCTGGGTGGGCTGTTCTGTCTCTTATTTCTCTACTTTTTCCATCCTAGAATGGCATTGGGTACCCACTGACAAAATGGGTCACTCTCAGGTGATGAGAGAAAAGCAAATCCTGGTTTTGAACTGGTACTGGATCCAGCGCTGATCTACCCTGGAAAGGCAGTCTGGACTGGAACTCACAACCATGATGATATGGGTAATTATGCCCCACCTCCTATGGCACTGGCTTGGTCAGGATTGGATACCCTACCATGACCCGTACCCACACACTGAATCTTAGCAAGATGAGCTAACCAGAAGCATAGCTAATTATCATAACAGGACTAATTCATACATAATTCAGTAATTACCATTGTGTCGGACTCCCGGCCTGCAGGGCCCATAGTATCTGCATGTTTTTGATGTGTTTCAGCTTTTGAGTGCCTCATGTAAGTAACTGCTGTTAGCTCCACATATCTTTTTTTTTGTGACAGCCTAAACTTGCTGCTGATTGAAAGGCAACCATAAAACACTGCGGCTCTTCAGGACTGGAGCTCTGCACCTTTGCTATAGACTGAGGTGCAACAGGACAGAGGGTTAAGGAATTTCCTCCACCCAGTACAGCCCAGGAGCCTAAATCCCTCTCAGCTCTCCCGTACCGCAGCTGCAAGCCCTGCCCATCAACAGCAGCACATGAGTTACTGGGAGCAAACGTCAGCAGATATTTTCAGCAATTTCCTTATTAAACCACAACAGTGATTATGCCTGTGCTGTAAAAACATTAACTGTAAAATAAGAGTCATTATTTTGCTGTGATGTCACTGCAAAATAAAACAAATTGTTTCAGAACGGGGTGTAGTGGCAAAGGAAAGGAAGGCTACCTCTCAAACATTGTTGATCATTTTCCGAATCGAGCCCATGAATGCGAATGGACCAAAACCTAATCCCCCCCTTGAACGCGCGACTGGCACACGCCGATAAAACGGCCGTGTAAACCTGGCGAGCTGCTGAAATACAGCAGGGTTCATCCCCTGGCCCAACCCTCTAATACCGCACAATCTTTCCTCCTCTAAAACCCGCCACAATAAGGATCTTAGTAGTTCTCTCCCCTCATTTAGAGGAGAGAAATCTGATTTCCTTTTTGGAAAGCAATGAGGTGAGATTAGTCCAATCTCACATCCTCTCTAACCCCTCCACAAAACCGCCCCAGATTAGCTGGAATTTGGTTTCAACTGCTTTATATTTTTCAGACTATAGGAGGATTATGTTTTTTTTTCTTTTTCTTCTTATAAAGAAAGACTGGAGCTCCCTCTTTGTGTAAAAATGTGCCAACAGAGAAGAGGGATGGACTCGGACTTTGAAGGGCTTGGACAGGTATGCAGTTGCCGAACATGAGGCTGTGTTCTGAGGTGATTTCACACCGCAGGTAGAAGCGTTCACATTCTGCAGGACACTCTCTGCTCCTCTGCCACCCAGCTGCTCGCTTTTTTTTTTTTTTAATTTGAAGGGGGGGGGGGGGGGGGGCAGGGTGCAGGTAGTAGAGGCCATGGAAGAGGAGAATCAGACCGAGCAGAGGAAGTTCTCCTTCACCATCGCAAATATCCTCGCCAAGTTTCCACAGACTGGTGGCTTGAGGCAGGACGCCATCAGCGTTGACTCTCCTGCCAGAGCGCCAGGGGAGAGTGAGAAAGACGATGTGACCTTCAAGGTTCTTCCTGCTGTAACTGCGGCAACGGACGCTCTGGATCAGCCGTGTCTGTGCTGCTGCTTCTGCTCACGCTGCGGGGATCCCCTCAAAGCTGAGCTGCACCCTGCAACAGGTGAGCCTCCTGTATAACAGTAACAACAATAATAACTATGAGTATTCCTACAGCAACTAGGAATGGGTAGGAAAGTTGTATAAATTTGTATATGCTCTCTCTTCTCTATTTCTCTAGCAGTTGTTTACATATGGGACAAACTTATGTCATTTGGATAATCAATGTTTTGTATTTGTTTTATATAGTGCATTGCACTGTTGAACTTAAATATACATTCACTGTTTGGTCACCCTCAAAGTGGATACATTCCATTTATAACCACTGGGACTTCACGGGAAAAAAATACCTTGCTCTTCATAACAGCATTGGCTATCCCCTGCTGTTATCCAGCCGGCCAGTATCTGTGGTGCAGCGGTATGTTCCCCGACTCACCGGGGCAGGGCGACTCTCGCGGTAGGAGCCACGCGGAAGAATTCCTCTTCAACCAGATCCAGAGGCGCACGCGACGCCACCGCACCATCTTCACCGAGGAACAGCTGCAAGCGCTGGAGGAGCTGTTTCTGCAGAACCAGTACCCCGACGTCACGGCGCGAGAACAGCTGGCGGTCCGCACCCACCTGCGGGAGGAAAGGGTGGAGGTAAAAAAAAAAAAAAAAAAAAAAAAAAAAGAGGGAGCTTCTCAGGGCGTCTCTTGCCATGTGTTTGCCTAAAGTGTAATTGGACCAGTGCCTCAATGTTTTAATATTTGAGAGAGTAGAATTCTCCAGTCTGGTTTTCTATCCCTTTTAGGTGTGGTTTAAGAACCGCAGGGCCAAGTGGAGACGGCAGAAGAGAATTGCACTTAACACGAGCGACCTGGGACGATGGAAAGTCCTGGATAATACGGACTGAAACCTGAATATAACATATAGCCGAACATTATGCACCCGGACATCTTCTGATAAACCTGGTATTGTGGTTGAGCGAAGCTTGATGAAAGAACCTCACTTGGTGGCATTGCCCCCAATTTTGCCAGTTAGCTCACACAGCCCATAATCTTTCCTTATTGACCCTTTTAAATATTTAGGTAGGCTAATAAAGTTTTTGGCTCTAATTATAGATGGCGGTAAAACGTTCAGTATATACATACATACTGATGTAGTTTTATGGTTGATCTTTTGATTGGTTAACCCAATTTTTCAAGATTAACCATATTAATCTATACGCAACTGCAATCAGGATTTCTAGAGTCGTTGCAACTACAATCTCTGCCTCAAGGATCAAAGATGACTTCATGTCCCAGAAACCCTATGCTCTTCCGCTTTCCATTTTATTGTGCGTCAGATGTCGTAACATTTACGTAGACTGGATGAAGGTTCTGTAGAGATACGCTAAAAACAATCTTAGACGATGAGTGTGATTCTGTGGTTGTAGTTGGATTTATGAGGTTTTCGCATTGGGAGAGGTTATATTTCATAATCTTGGGTAAATTATAATTTATGCCACTTATTATTTCCTCAATTTGAGATTAGAGGCATACCAAACAATCGGTGGTAGCTAGCTGGCTAATACGCTAGCAAGGCCTAACCACGGTAGACAAACGCTATATTGCAAAAATGCAGGCTGTTAAAGATACCACCACAGTTCCTGGACCGCTAGCTACAACCAAGACTGATAATGCACTTGTTGTAAGCACGCCGACGGAAGAAACTACAAAGACGACAAAAAGAAAGATCCTCGACGAAGACAGTTACATTGAGGTAAATTAACCCCCCCTAAAATATGTTATCCGTCTCATGTGTTTTCTTGTTCAGGCAGCTCCAAACAGCACTTGGATAACCTAACTTGCTAACTTAGCTAATCAGTCTCTCAAGCCTGATTGCTTTCTGGGCAAAATAGTTAGGACTTAATTAGTTACAGAAAGACTTTCTAGTTTATCTACGTGAATTGGCTAGCTCGTTAAGGTGTGTGTTATTTACGTTATGTGTCATCTGAAAGAATTTCACATCTGCGATTGTGAAATTCTGCCAAGTTAGGACACTGAAAACCCTGAACAAAAAGTGTTTTGTCATTAGATAGCAGAGGAATGTCGGACTGTATAACATGGACTAAAGCTTGGCACTGTCTGTGATCATGCATGATTTGGAAGGCTACCGCGGGGTCTCCCATAGCTTCAATCTGTACTTACACACCAAATGGCAGGTGTTCCACAACTGTCTAGTCGAGAAACGCGGTCTTTCTCATAGATGTTCCTGAGAAGTGAGGATAGGTATGTGAGGTGAGGATAGGTGTCCGCTAATACAAGAGTTACCGCGAGAGCCGCTGACTAATTGTGCGCCTGTATGTTGCCGGATGTGTGTGTATGTATGCCAGAACTCCCATGATCAGAGTTCAGTAAAGCCATATCGAGTGTGTTCAGCCATCCGGTAGTGTATTCAGGGTTTCGTTGTGTTTGGCTGGTTTCGTGTTCCTGGATAAGTAAACGTGCGTTGAGACCAGATAGAGTGTGTAAAGTGTGTTTGTGCTCCCACCCTGTAGTTTGTTGAATGTGTATTGTGCTTCTGCAGTCAGTGGTCATTGATTTGTCTTTTGTTCAGAGCTTGGAGAAGATCATTCAGAGGGACTTTTTCCCAGATGTGGCGAAACTTCAAGCACAGAAGGATTACCTGGAAGCGGAGGACAATGGAGACCTGGAGAGAATGCGGCAGATCGCGATAAAATATGGCTCCTCCCTCACCAAATCCACTCCGCGCAACTCTGTGCCCTGTGAGCATCAGCTGCTGCTGTTTTTTTCTTATTACTGTATTATTATGATAATAATTCTTGAGTATTCTAAATTTTCTATTCTTGTATTTAAAAAAAAAAAAGAAGCTTTTGAACCGGAAGTCAAAGTTATCATGATCTGTATTTTTACCTGCTCTGTTTGTGATGTCGTACAGAACTGATGTCATTATGGGTTTTTACATGCTCTAGATGTGACTCCAGCCACATTTGAAACACCTGAGGGTCGCCCCAGTTCTCCTGCCTCCGTGCAGGGCAAGACGAGAGCCAGGACCGGGGAGGAAGGTGAATAACTTGCTGCTTACACACACTTATACACTATCATATATTTACATGCAAACATGCATACTCTATCTCACAAAAACACACACATATAGATACACACTTTCACAGAATCTCAGACACTCACACACACACACACACACACACACATTTGGACAGACACACATTTACACGGTCTCAGGCAAACACACTATGTTCTATAGCATGCAGACACAGTCACACACACACACACACACACACACACATATGCATGAAGAGTCCTGTTCGTATGGAGTTACCTCTGTGAAAGTTGTAAGTTTATCTGTGTCCTTTGACATTGATGGATGTGGGCCCATCCTGTCCATCACAGGAAAAGTGGAGGAGGAAGAGGAGAAACCACTTCCCTCCCTGGATAAGTTCCTGGCTAAAACCACCAGTGAAGACAACGCCTCCTTTGAGCAGATAATGGAGCTGGCAGCGGACAAGGAAAAACTGAAACATGCTTGGTTGTATGAAGCAGAAACAGAGTTCAAAGAGGTACTTTCAACACACGCAATATACACATACACATGTGCATACATGGAAGCGCAAAGCAGCACCCACTCAAACACACATACAAGCAGGAGAACACATGCATGAACACACACACACACACACACATGAAAATACTGACACAGACACACACATAAGTAGGCTAGCATCCTACCTGTGACCCCAGTGTATAAGCCAGATGTAGATTGAGTGCGCAGGTTCGAACTGCAGTGTGTGCATTAGCACAGTGAATAGATTAATATAGCTTTGCATATTAATGTTATGTTGAAGTGTGTGTGCTAATGCAATCCCTCCTTTGCAGCGTCACCAGAACAACCTGGCTCTGCCCTCTTCTGAGATGCAGGCTCTGGAGTCAAGCAAGGCCGGAGTGGAGACCTGGGAGTACAAGGCCAAAAATGCCCTCATGTACTACCCTGAGGGTGAGCAAGTCCTGCAAACAGACTGAGGGGGACATTTAACTGAGCACAATCCAAATGTATAAGTGGATTATATGTTCAAAAAGAATACTGTCAGCTGTAGAGTCGCTCTGGATGACATTGTTCGCTAAATGCCTAACAATCATATACATACTGAGAGAGGGAGTAATCTTACAGCTGCTCAAACTGGTGAGCTTTGTATCTGTGCTGTAACTTTACTGCAAGAGGTATAACTGTGTGACGTTCTTTCCTTGTGTTTTCATCAAAGGTGTGAAGGATGAGGAGGCGGTGTTTAAGAAACCGCGGGACGTAGTTCATAAGAACACACGCTTCATCGGCGACCCCTTCAGCAAAGCGCTGAACAAGTCCCAGCTGCAGCAAGCTGCTGCCCTCAATGCACAGGTACGCAGCTCTCCCTGTGATACAGGTAGCTGCAGGTATCACACCTTCACACACAGGTAGCTACAGGTATCACACCTTCACACACAGGTAGCTGCAGGTAAACATACCCTCCCACAGGGATGACTTTAGGCAACACACAGGTAACACTGTCAAATCTGAAATTAGGTTGCTGAATCTGTCATTTCTGTACATCATGAGTTTGGTTGGTGTCTGGCTCATTTTTCCCTCCATCTCTCAGTTCAAGCAGGGAAGAGTGGGTCCGGACGGTAAAGAACTCACGGCACATGATTCCCCCAAAGTGAATGGATACGGATTTGAGGGGACCCCCTCTCCGGCCCCTGGTAAGCTCCTCCCCTGGGTCTGTTACAAGATTGTAACCTGATCGCACAGGGCATTAACCCCACATTTATCCGGTTTCACTCTGTGCCTTCCAGTCTTGGCCCCCAGTCAGCCCTCCCTGACCACAAGTGCAGGGAGAGTGAAGTTGAAACAACCAGTAGAATGAATAAAAGCAGGAATTTATGGGTGTCACACTTGACTCCTAATGAAGCTGATGTCATAGTGTCCACAGTTTTTAGTGGTTTTAAGATCTGTGGTGTGTGTATCTGTTTTTCAGGACTAGTGTTTTTTCAGTTTTACCAAGTCTGGGCTAATGGCTTTAGGGGTGTATGTGGACTGAAGAATGTTGGGTGTCTGAAGGTTGTATTGGTGCTGTATGAAGATTTAGGTTCATGTGCACAGTTGTGAATGTGAATGTTTTGGGGTGTCTGAACCTCTATGTCTCTGTGCTTCCCCAGGTGTGGCAGAGTCGCCCCTGATGACGTGGGGTGAGATTGAGAGCACCCCGTTCCGCCTGGATGGCTCGGACACCCCCCACATCGAGCGTAGCCACGGCCCCTCCTTCAAAGTAAGTGTCGAACCACATTACAGGCACTTTGCTAACATGCTCATCCAGAGAAATTTAC
Organism: Albula glossodonta; assembly: GCA_019788955.1. Lineage (NCBI taxonomy): Eukaryota > Metazoa > Chordata > Actinopteri > Albuliformes > Albulidae > Albula > Albula glossodonta. Next base: position 334,228 of record JAFBMS010000130.1, on the reverse strand, counting down.
ACCACAAAGGCAGGCACAAGGACTGGAGTTCAATTGAAAAAAGTGTTATTCTTAAAGAACTTAAATAACTGAGAGAACAGTGATATGAAACACATAGGATTCTGTGCATGCTGTGATTTAGCTTGTCATGGAAATTATCAAACAAATCCATATAAACTAGTATGCAGTGTCACAGGTATAAAAACACAATTTAAGAACAAATGCAAGAATGAGTACAGTTATGTAAACAACAAATCAGTGGAACAGAGCAAGTGTGTAGTAGTACTTTATTAGTACATTATAAATTGCTGTTTTCAGCTATAGTTTATTGTATGTGTTCTTTGTTCTGTAAAACTATCATTCTTATTTTTATATTCAAATTGTTTAAAATAATTCACCCTGTATGTACAGGAGAGGCCTCCTAAATGAATACCGGTGTGTCCACACTGAGGCAAAAGCGTTTGGCTGGTCTGTGATCTGAGGTGTCTCTGTCTGTCTGTCTCTTTGTCATAGATCCCTGAGCCAGGGCGCAGAGAGAGGCTGGGTCTGAAAATGGCCAATGAGGCAGCGGCCAAAAACAGAGCAAAGAAACAAGAGGCGTTACGCAAGGTCACAGAAAACCTGGCCAGGTGAGACGGAGGGAGAAACATGTGGCTTTTCTTCTGGAGCCACAGCTTGGTTCATACTTTACCTCCTACTCCAGCCAATCCCACTGATTTTAATCCAAAAAAACACTTGCAATATGGACAAATAGAGTGGTAATATAGGTGCTCAGGGAACTAATTTGAAAAATAACAAGCCTTCAGTTGCCCAGCAACCTCCTGCACAGGATAGCCATGTCATATCTGTAAAAAAGAATGTCTGTCACAGGACATGAGACATTGTATTGAGAAGGAAGACTGCCAAAGTACCCATACCCTCACTGATATCATTGTGCAATGCAAAGTAGAGCGTTTGACAAATAGCTGAAAGCCCATCAGGATGAGCCAAGCAGCGCTGGAGCACGCAGAAGTGCTTGCCAGTTGTGTGCATAAGAATGTGATTCTGTAGAGGTGCAGTGTGTGACGCTGGCTGTTGGTGACAGACCTTTCTCTTGACTCCTCCCCCCATAGCCTGACGCCCAAAGGCCTGAGCCCCGCGCTGAGCCCCGCCCTGCAGCGGCTGGTGAACCGGTCCTCCAGCAAGTACACGGACAAAGCGCTGAGAGCCAGCTACACCCCGTCCCCTGCCCACCGAGCCAGCTCCGCCTCCAAAACACCGCTGGGGGGTGCTGGGGCCACGCCCCGCGGCACACCCACACCCCGAAATGTCCGGACACCCACTACCCAGGACCCTGCTTCCATCACTGACAACCTCCTGCAGCTGCCCAAGCGGCGGAAAGCCGCCGATTTCTTCTGAACCCCAAAATTTACCCTACACCTCCCCCTCCCTGTTTCCAGGGCATTTCAAGACCAGTTTGCACCATGGGGATTCACTGAGCTATGCCTGTTCAGGACAGTTTCACATTTTCTGTGTGTGTGTGTGTGTGTGTACACAAATTCTATACACACGAACATTCATGTAGTATGATTGCATGTGCATAAACTTGCATACATAAAATGGGAACATATGAGAATGAAGATCATCCAGTGAGTGACCCCATGTTCACTGTTGTTCAAGTGGAGCTTGCAGATGACAATGAGGAACAAATAATGGAAAAGTCAAGGTTCTGGCCAGGAAACGAATATGGGTCCCATCTTGTTGCAGACCTGATGGAGCTATGGAGAAGACCGGTATGCAGGCAGCAGCTTTATGGAGCAGGCCTCAAAAAACTGCATTATGGATCTGAGGGAGTTATGGGGAGGACAGCAGAATGTTGTGCGTTATAGGCAAGGCCAAACATTCAGTGTATACCCATGTGTGAATCATGGACCCCATTTTGTTACAGATCAGTCCGCATAGACTGCATTACACAGTAAACATTGTAACAGTGCGGACTCTGTCATGAGAAAGACTGTTGTGGAGCTGACGGCATCATAGGGAAGACTGAGTCGCACAGGTTATTGCATTATGCAGCGGACTGCTCAAACTGTGTTACATGCCCCATGGGACCAGCACCATCACCCCTGCACATGTGCCGCTGTAGTGTTGCAGGAGTCTACTGCGTGTCAGCGTCCGGAGAATTTAGACCTTTTATACAGAATTTCCAGATTTGTTTTCATTTCTGTAATACTGATCGCTTGCATTGTCCTTGAATTCTCCAGACAGAGTGATATTAAAGTTTGTAATATTCTTCCTAAAGAGATCATATTCTTGAGTATTTCTTTGTTCCCGGCTGCCCATGTTAAGCGGACACTGTGCAGTTCCAGGGTGCAGATCTGAATGTTATCTGGATGTGTTCAAAGTGGGTGCTGATGCTTGGATTGAAGGATCTAATTAAATATCTGTGGTGTTATGACAAACTTGTATGACAGCTGTATACAGCCATAGCCTGTTCAGTAAAAGATTTGTACTGAAGACACAAGCATCTATCACTCATGACCTCATCAAAAATGTTATGTTACCTACAGTTGAGCAGAAGACACCATTAGATCCCGAAACAAATTAGCTGTTTTTGTTCACCCTGGAGAAAGCTGCTTAACCTGGATTTCTTCAATAATTAAACAAATTCATAACATGAAAAAATATATAGGGGAAATCCACAAGCAAGAATATTTTAATAAATGTATAAATCAGTACATTGATATTTCCATCGTAAATGCATTAGAAAACAGTTCAGACATTCCTTCCTCAGTTTCGTCTGTATAATCCTCACCCTGATAGACTCCATGTGTAAGCTGGTATGTGCATTCAAAAGGTACCTTAAAAGCAGAATACGGAAATTGTTCAAACACACTTGTCTCCAAAGTGACAGACGGGACATTCTTCAGTCTTTCCCTTTCTTTGTGTTTTCCGAGGTGGATGGTCCATCTCGCTGATTTGCATTGGCATCTAGGACTTTGCGTTTCTCGTGCAGCCACGGGTGGTCGACGATAGCCACGATCTGAATCCTCCTCAGCACGTCTGGGTCCAGCATGCGGTGAATCAAGTTCTTGCATTCGCCCTGCACGGCCTTTGGTGGGAAGTCGTAGCGGTGCTCCTTCTGAACCTCGAGCATCTTCGGTAAGTTTGACTCATCGAAAGGCATTGTTCCATACACCATGGTGTAAAGAATGACGCCCATGCTCCAGACATCGAACACTTTTGGGTTGTAGGGCACATGCTGCAGAATTTCTGGAGGCGCATAAGCCAGCGAGCCACAGAAGGTTTTGCTCAGAATCATTCTACCTCCGTCGTCATAGGCGATCCTCTTGCTGAATCCAAAATCAGACACCTTGAGGTTGAAGTCCTTGTCAAGAAGCAAGTTCTCGCACTTCAGGTCTCTATGTGCGATGTCTTGGTCGTGGGCAAATTTCATTGCCAGAGACAGCTGTCGAAAGAGTTTTCTGCACATGTATTCGGGCAGAGCTCCTCTGCTCTTGATTAGTTCTAGAAGGTTCCCGTGCACTCCAAGTTCCATGACGATGTACACTTTGAACTCGGGGATTTCGAAGATCTCGAATGTTTTCACAATGAAGCGATGATTGAGTGAAGGGAGGATATCGAGTTCTCGTGGCAAGAATTTCTCCAGGAAGTTCGCTGAGGCCTTCTTTCTATTGATTATCTTGACAGCGACGTTGCTGTTGAGGCGCTCAGAGTAGGCAGACTTAACTTTGGAAAACGTCCCTTCCCCTATGTTATTATGGATGTTGTAGCCACGTTTTCTGAGAAAAAGGAAGTCGTCCATTATCTCCTCTCTAGTCTGTGGTGGTATCTCCTCAATTTGATCCAAGCTCTTGGAGACTGGTAAGTCAACACATACTGATTTGTGACTTTTGGCACCCATTTTGGATAAACAAAAACATTTTCAATTTTCATATAACGTTGTTTGCATTAAGTTACTGCCTGCATTGCCAATCAAGATGCGCATAGCTAAGTAAATGTCTCCATTAAATACTTTCCTGTGCTTGATTGATTCGTGATGTCACAGTACTGTATTTTACCCCCTAAGACTGAGGACGATGTCTTCTGACGTCATTTTATTACTAATCCCAGAGCAGAGGTACATGAACACATTCCATTGACAGTGTAACCATACTTCAAGTCAGGGAGACAAAATATCAGAAAATTTAAATAGTTGTTTAAATAGTTGTTTGTGTTGTAATACGAATGAATTACAACCATTTATAACTGGGCTAATTGGCTGTGTAGCCTAATCAGGTTGTTAAAAATGTACAAATATCCTTCAGCACACCTCCGTAGTTAGTCTTGCAATTAAAGTCTGATATGGTCCTAACATGATATTTTTTTTGTAGTATTTACATGTCACGTCAAACAGTGCGGTATTGCTCTTCAATAACTGCGTTCAGATCTTGTGTCTATATCATTTCTCTCTGTGGGGTGTCGTGTGGATTGCAATTCGGAACCCGTACTTCCAAAATTGCACGATTACCCTATGAACTGTTGCCGTTCTGTCGCTATGTAGGTTGTACCCAGCTATGTAATACAATAACCTGACTAAACCCCGCCCCTCCCCTGCACGCTGGTTGGCTGAGTGGCGTGTTTGGAATTGTTGTGATGGGAGGAGGGAGCCATCTTGTTTTATTTGCAAGTCTGGAATATGGAAGTGTGTGAGAGGGACGTTTTGTAGAATGGCAATTCAAGCCACTCTCTAACTAACCAGGGATCAGTTTGCATTTTAAGGCTGTGGTAATTCTTCATTTTTAATAAATTAACGTGCCCAAATCCCCGCGGTGAGTCCAGGCCTCGGAGAAAGGGTTGGCTTATCTGATTTCTGTGTAGGGCAGCTAAGATGAATGGTGGATAGATGTTGCCGAAGGCGGACCGCAGCAGTTTCGCCCTTCTCCTGTCTCTTTTCGCCCTCACTCTGACAGACCCGCCACGGACAGGTAAATTGATTCAAATGCAACAGACCTGTACTCTAAAGAAAGTGGGTAACTGGTTCATTCGCTGGATTAGTTTCCAGTTTGAGATTGAAGATCTTTGCCTACTGCTGTGTGTTACAGAGCTTCAGATTTGAGACCCGCTAGCTGGTGCGATAATACTGTAGCTAGCTAGCCGGTGGGAGCTACACAGCATAACGTTAAGTGCAAGCATTGGGCCACCTCTTGTTAGCTAAGCTATCAAAAACTGGATTTCAGCATAAAACAGGATCACGTTTTTACTGACTACCCAGCCAACATTAGCTGTGTGCAGCCGTCGTGTGTGATATTTTTTGCATGTAGTATTTTGCAAGCTATCAGATATTATGCAATTCAGCGCTTTTGTGGTTGGTTAGCTAATAGTTATCCAATGTATCTAACGTTAGCTAGCATAGGTACGTGACTGTAACCAGATATAGGAACACTAGCTAACTTAATAGAAGACAAAATGCATATTGCATGCATAGCGACAAACTAGCTGCCTTATGAACGTAATGTTCCCGAATTAAAACCCAAATACCACCCAGGTAGCTAATTTGGTTTGCAAAATTAACTGTAGTTATTCCTTAGCAGTTTCAGCGAAATAGGTTACGAGTTGTTTTAGTACGCATTGTTGTATTGCCAGTCAACGTTACTTGAGTAACGTGGCTAAAGCGTGTGACTATAACCAAATTGCCCCAGGCCACTTTGTATCGACATTTGCGTTGAGACAGTCAGCAGACTACTGAAGTATGTTTGCTGGAACTGGGACGGTGGTCCGTGTCCGACCCAGTAACACGGCTAATGAGAGCCCCGTGATTGCTTTGGTACGGGTCTATTGAGAGCAGGAGAAAAGGTCCTTTATTTGGGAATTGGTCGAGGTCGCGGCTTTCATCCACGAAAAACGATGACAAGAAGGTAGGCTACTGTTCATTTTGTTTGTTCAAGTAGAGGACGCATTAACTGGACCATATAACATTTATATCCCAAGTGCTCAGAGCAGTAATTTCGATGAAAAAGCCCCCAGCTTCCCTAAAGCAGCAACTTAATATATCTGCGGTTTCCTGGCTTGAGTTGTCAATCTTGCTCGCTCTGTTGGTTGGGGGAGGCGTGGTTGCAGAGCTTGCTACGGGCCTAGTACAAACAAAACGCTTTGCAAGCCGAACAAGTCGAATTTTAAATATTATTTTCATTTGACAGTCGTGCCCACAGCTATTTGCAATTATATGGTTTAGAGACACATTAAATTCCGATCACAGGAGGAATAATGAACACTAGGAACGCAGCCAAAGGAGAGCAAGTAACCCCAAACACCGTAAAATCAGCAAAGAGCTAAATTAGGCTCTCCTTACGCCCGTTAATTGTTTATTTATTGGACTGTGTTCTGTAGAATAAGGAATGTGAACGGGGTGTTTGTTGATTCAGGAAGTAGGCTATCTTTGCTTAGCACGCTAGACTGTTATTAGCCGTGTCCCCTGTAACAGTGGAACAGGTGTTAGCAAGCCAAAGGCCACCACGACCGCTCTTAGCATGTGCAGGCGATGCACTTTGGCGGTGTGTTTGTGTATATGTTATATGTATACAAGTAAATGAAGACATGAAGACAAGCGGCAGTTTTGATGGTGAGAGTGGCACATTATTTTCAAACAGGGAAAGAGTCTGAAAGTTCTGCTCTGCAGGAGTGGTTAACACAGAGCTAAATTCCTTGGAAGTGTTTTTAGAGGACAGAGATCTCTCACCGGGGTGGGTGGTCAATGGTTGGACCCCACCTGCTGTCTGTGTCCCATCAAAGTAGACAGACACACTATGAGGTTTCATCACCATTAGAGAGAGAGAGACTCTGAAATAGACACACGTTCAGCTTACACAATCATCAGGGACACTGTCCCCAAAGCCATCACTGTGTGAATTGGCATAGTGGTTGGGGACAGTCTCTCCCTGAAACAGCCTCCCTTGTGAGGTTGCATTGATGTTAGGGAGTATCTCTCTAAACTCCAAACCAGGCAGTGTTGAGGTGGCGTATCTGTTGGGGATATAACAGCGTGCAAAGTGGTTTCGCTGTTTTGGGGAGCCAGGCTTGTAAGCAGATATTTGCAGGTTCAAGTCCCTGGGGTGATGCTACTTGTGTGTTGGTGTTGTTTTTGTTACCTTGCTAAAGGTGCAAGGCTGGAGGTTTACCTGCACTGTTTTTTTTTTTTTCCTGTTTTTTCTGCAGGTTCACGTGTTGCTCTGGCAGGGCTGTTATCAGGTAAGCTGCAGCGTCGGAAGCACAACCTTTACATAAGCCAGCAGAGCAGACCTGAAGCCCGGTATAGATGTGTCTGTGCTTCCCCTGCACAGACTAAATTGTTTTACATTACAGTCATTTAGCAGGCACTTTTATCCAAAGCTGCTTACAGTTGATTAGACTAAGCAGAGGTCTATCCCCTGGGAGCAATGTGGGGTTAAGGGCCTTGCTCAAGGGCCCAGCAGCTGCACTGATATTGTTGTGACTATACTGGGGCTAGAACCACCAACCTTCTGGGTCCAAATAAAACACCTTTGCCCCTTTGTGTGGTCTGTTACCCCAGCGTAGGCAAAATAGTTTTACTGTGTGGTCCCCTATTACAGACACAACTGTGTTTTAAGTGTGCAATCTTTCAACCCAATACAGACATGGTTTTGTCTATGTGTAACGTCTGTCACCCCAGTATAGACCTGACTTTGTTTATGTGTGTGATCAGTCATCCAGTACATACATAACTTTGTATGCATGTGTGCAATCTGTAATTGTGCAAAAAATATATAGTCTATAAATGAAAAAGAACAACGGAGTACATGAGTTAACCACATTGTAAATATAATTTGAGCTGTAGAGGTGTGGGTCCTATTGATGAATATAGCGCTCAATTAAATGAGAGTTTAGTTGCAGTTGCCACTGAGAGAGAGGAGAAACGCAGCACTTTACTGACTTTATTTCTGTCTTCTGCACTTCCCCTCCAAGAAGATTCTGGCTGCTAGCAGGAAGTTCCAGATTTTTTCTGCATATCTGTGTTAGCTGCATGTGATATGCCTTCTGCCTCATTGCATTAATGAAACTTCATAAAGAGGCAGAAAAATCTAATGTGCATTTTGACGTTCAGCATTGACTGGAGCATGACTGTTAATGATTAGTGCTTGGCGGTTTGCTCTTTGTCTGCTCTGTGTGTTACATAATTTACCTGGCTGAAGCTGTAAGTTTGTTTAGCTGTGTTGAGTGGACCTGTTTCTGGTCACATGACGTTACCGCCTGATAGTGTGACCACTGATTTTTCAGACTCAGCTCCTGTGTTCTCGCTGTCCTCCACTCCTTAACTACAGGACGGTACTGGTGCTGTGTTACAGTACAGTACATCCATTGCCACAGTATATTGTGCCAGGTCACACCCCTTAATGGATTTTCAGAAGATGCATTAAATTGGAATGTTTGAGCTTCAGTGGTGAAGAGACAGAATGTTCAGGCCCATATCCACTAGGCCTATAAGAGTAGGCACACTGTTCCAGGATAAGGTTTCGCCAGTCTATATCCTAGCCTAATCCATTAAGAGATGAAAGGCTAAACTTACCATAGATCAACACTCTCATTCTGTGGCACTTCATGGCCGTGGGCCTCACAGAGCCGAGTGTCTGAAAGGCCTGTGGAGTCTGCCCTGTGGCTTGTGATCCCCCACATGACTCCCTGGCGCCCCCTGTGTTTCAGAGCTGCGCTGCAATCCGGGGCAGTTCTCCTGCCACAGCGGGAAGGTGGAGTGCATCCCCCAGGCCTGGCAGTGTGACGGCTGGGCAGCCTGTGAGGACAAGAGCGACGAAAGGGATTGCCCCCGTAAGTAGCAGCGTAACTCCAGCTGTGCACCTCTCTGTACAACTTTATACCCCTGTACCCCCATAACCCAAATCTATACCCATGTACCTGCACTCTATACCACTGTGCCCCAGTTCCTTACCCCATAACCCCTACGCTTTACCCCTGTACCCCAATTCCTTACCCCCACTGTATACACCTTTACATTCAGTGCTTCCACTTTGTACCCCTGTTCCCCAACTCTGCATTCCTGTACCTTTCTCTGTAACCCAACACTTGTTATCTATACCACTTCACTCAAACTGTGTTTCCAGCTCTGTACCCCTGTACCCCCACAGTTAACTCCCTGTTTCCTGTCCTTCCCCACAGCTCTGAAGGAAGAGCGGTATCGCTATGGCAACGGATTTGACCAGGTGGAGGAGGTGATGGGCGTGGCCCAGCCTGTGCGCTTCAACAGTAAGGCCTTTCTCTCTCCTGCCTCTCATCCAGTTCTCATTCAGTGAGCAGAGGGCTGCTGTGTGGCTGCTGCACGCTTGTGTGGAATGAGGTGGCAGATGACTAAAGGTTGAGTCCAGGATGACAGTATGAAGGTTTGGACACTGACGTACTTGGATGCAGATGTGGGTTTGTCACTGGCCTACAAAATTCGAGTACAGCTGAAGACTGAATGATACACAACAAGACCGCATCAAAACCCAGTATCGACATAGGCTATAAACGTTAAATTGGCTAGCTGAACGAGGATACAAAGGGTGAACAAAAAGTAACGTCTTTAATATATTCCATGTCAATCTTCATTTCTTCATTTTAGTGGTCAATTTTTCTGAAAGGTTTTCAGGAAACGTTCGTTCGCAACTGAGATTTGCAATCATGTTGTGTGTTATGTGGTCTTTAGCTGCATTTGTTCCACATTTTGTTAGCCTGTGAAGAAAACCACTTCTGCTTCTGGCTATTTCACTGCCCAAACCTTCACTTTTTTGACCAAGGTCTAGAGGAAGTGAGAGTGAGTTTCCTCAAGTCCTGTCTTCCTGTTCACAGAAAAATGTCCAACTGGCTGGCATCACTATGAGAAGACGGCCAGCTGCTACAAGGTGTACCTGCGGAATGAGAACTACTGGCAGGCAGTCGATACCTGTCAGAAGGTCAATGGTTCACTGGCCACATTCGTCACGAATGAGGAGCTGCAGTTCATTCTCAAGATCCAGGTGGACTTTGATGACAAAGTGTGCGAGAGAAAGGACCAGTGCAAGTGAGTTTGTGTGTCAGGTGGCTGTGCACCTGTGTGGTTTTTAAACCAGGTAACTACACAACTGTGTGATTCTTAAAATAAGTAACTGCACAACAATGTGGTTTTTAAACAAGGTATCTATACACCTGAATGGGTTCCTGTATACCCGTTTGGTTTTTAGACTAGGTAACTGCACACCTATGGCTTTTCTAAACCAGGTATCTGCATACCTTAACAGTTTTTAAACCAGGTAGTTGTACATGTGGATTCTAAAGCAGGTAACCACACATTCATTTGGGTTCTTAGGCAGGTAACTGCATTTGTGGTTTCTAAAGTATGTAGTGACATACCTATGTGGTTTGTGAAGCATGCAGCTGTACACCTGTGCGTTTTCTGAAGCAGGTAAATGTGTAATGTCACTGCAGGTTCTGGGTGGGATACCAGTATGTGATCAGCAGTCAGAACCACACACTGGAAGGCCGTTGGGAGGTGGCATATAAAGGTGAGCCATAAGACCGGTAAACACCTGAGAGTCTCTCTCTCTCTCTCACACACACACACAGGTAGGGACCACAGCGTGTCTCAGTTGGGTGAGCACTGTCTCTCTCTGACAGTTAACTTACATGTTAATAATGTTTGTATGTGTTTATTGTAAGTAAAATAAGAAAGTATCAATTAGAAAATTAGGTGTTCCTTCATTATTGCACACTGTCAGCAGTATACTTTATAGTAACATTATATTATCTAGTGTGTTGACTGAATGTTAGAAACAGCTGTGGATACTATGGTTGGTGATTGGAACTTGTTAACAGTTTTGTGCACTGTGATTGGTGTTTGGAGTTGTAAACACTTTTGTGATTGGTTGTTGCAGGGCCCATGCAGGTTTTCCTGCCCCCGGAGGGGCTTACACGGTTTGGAGAGGGGGCATCCTCGAGCAGCCAGGACAGCGTGTTCTGCGCCCAGCTACAGCGCTTCCAGATGGGGGGCATGAACGAGAGGGGCCTCCACAGCTGGCACGCCGACAACTGCTACAAGAAGTTCCCCTTCCTCTGCAAGCGCAGTACGTCCCTGTTTAACTTACCCCTTCCTCTGCAGGCACAGTTAATCCCATTTCAAGTTCCTCCTTTCTCTCCAAGTATAGTGCGTCCTCATTTACCTCCCCCCTTCATCTACAAGTGCATTACACCTTCCTCTCACCTCCAGTTTCTGCCAGTCACCTGCTGTTCCCCTCATCTGTTGCTCTGCCCAGAAGGTGAAGTTGGTGACGTTGTAATTTTGCTGGAGGTGTTGTTTTATGTGTGCGTGTGGAAGAATAACGGGCGTGTGTGTGTGTGTATGTGTGTGCTGCAGGGCAGACCTGTGTGGACATTAAGGATAACGTGGTTAGCGAGGGGTACTACTTCACCCCTAAAGGGGACGACCCGTGCCTGAGCTGTACCTGCCATGACGGCGAGCCGGAGATGTGCGTGGCAGCACTCTGTGAGAGGCCCCAGGGCTGTCAGCACTTCCGCAAGGACCCCAAACAGTGCTGCAAGTTCACCTGCCTGGACCCCGGTACGACCTCTGTCCCCTCTGGACACATTGCAGAAGGCTGATTACAGCTTAAATGGGATGTAAATATCACATCTGGCAGCTGTGTTAAACTCTGCCACTAGGTGGTACTATTCCCTTGTGTAGTAAAACCTAATTTTGCAGTTACTTTCCAAGAATCTGTAATACTTTTCAACAGAACAGTTCACCTTAGATTTGACACACAGTGATTGCAGTCTGATAACTACTGACTCTGTCAATGTCATCTGTAATATTTACCCCCCAAAACCTTTCTCTTACCTTTTCAGGCCTCTTATCCTTCCTAGTGCTAATAACTATTGTACCTCCTCTGTGCTGATGATTTTGTTACTGTCTCAGTACTGATGTTTGTTCTCTGTATTGATGTATATGCTGCTCTGTCTAAGTGTTAATATTCATGTGAAATTCTCATTAATTATATCTATGGTGTAGCCTGTCAGTGCTGATATCTATGGCACAGTCCCAGAGCTGATATCCACAGTGTGGCCTGTCAGTGCTGATATCTATGGTACAGTCCCAGACCTAATATCTTTGGTGTGGCCTGTCAGTGCTGATATCTATGGCACAGTCCCAGACCTAATATCTTTGGTGTGGCCTGTCAGTGCTGATATCTATGGTACAGTCCCAGACCTAATATCTTTGGTGTGGCCTGTCAGTGCTGATATCTATGGTACAGTCCCAGAGCTAATATCTGTGGTATAGCCTCTCAGTGCTGATATCTATGACACAGTCCCAGAGCTAATATCTGTGGTGTGGCCTGTCAGTGCTGATATCTATGGTACTGTCCCAAAACTAATATCTATGGTGTAGTCTCTCAGTGCTGATATCTATGGTACTGTCCCAAAACTAATATCTATGGTGTAGCCTCTCAGTGCTGATATCCATGACACAGTCCCAGAGATAATATCTATGGTGTAGCCTCTCAGTGCTGATATCCATGACACAGTCCCAGAGATGATATCTATGGTGTAGCCTCTCAGTGCTGATATCCATGACACAGTCCCAGAGCTGGTATCTATGGTGTAGCCTTTCAGTGCAGATGTTCATGGTGCTGATTTCTATGGTGGCCCCTCTTAGATGGGAGCAGTCTGTTTGACTCCATGGCCAGTGGGATGCGTCTGATTGTCAGCTGCATCTCCTCCTTCCTCATCCTCTCCCTCCTGCTCTTCATGGTCCATCGGCTGCGGCAGCGGAGGCGTGAACGGATCGAGACGCTCATCGGAGGCAACCGTGCGTACCTACCCACAGAGATGTCACCCACAATTGTTTTTTCACTGATAAGCCCTGTTAACTTACAACAATGAGAAGCCCTGTTAACTCAAGGATGTTACAACAGCAATGTGGCAAGACTGTAAGATGTTTATTTGTATCAGGTTTAAATACAAGCTAATGCTGGATGACTAGCTTGCAGACTCAGTGTATCTTAGCCAGCTAAACTAGCCTGAGAGATGTCATTTTTTGTTTTTGTCCTCCTGTAATTCACTCCCTTTATGTGAATGGTCATAACTTTAAAAAGCCTGGAACAAAATTATTTTTATCAAGGGTAAATAACATTTACCCTTGATAAAAATAATTTTTTTTTGACAGAAATTTTTTTCTACAGTGACTCTTCTGAACTTCCCTCACTGTCTACCAGCAACATACATAATGAGTTCATTTGTATTACAGTAACTCAAATTATTAAATGAAGGTCAGAATATCTAAAACAATGTACAATCTTTAAATGTCTTTTCTCCCTCTCTCTCTCCCTCTGTACACAGTGCATCATTTTAACCTGGGTCGCAGGGTTCCAGGGTTCGACTACGGTCCCGATGCTTTTGGAACGGGCCTCACCCCCCTGCACCTCTCTGACGACGGGGAGGGAGGCGCCTTTCACTTTCAGGAGCCTCCCCCACCCTATTACAAATACCCTGATATCCCACCACCCCCCTATGAGGCCTCCATCAACCCAGACAGCGCCCTCTACCTTCAGCTTGGTGAGTTGCAGCCTTGTTCAAAGTCGCACCTGCTCACATTTTGTATTTTAAATGGAAAAAAATATTTTGCCTATTTGAAAACATAAAAATTGTCCAGTATTGTAGCATATATTAATATGTATGAATGTAATCATATCCCCACCTTGTTTTTCCTTGCAGGGAATGTTCCTCCGCCAGCCAATAGCAACCAGGCAGAGGCGGAGCCTGAGCAGGAAGTCCCAGTGGCCGGTCCTGCCCTCAGCCTTGGGGAGCCCCGCCCCCAGCAGCAGCGGGAGGACTCCATCGACAGCAGCACCATGCTGGTGGCACCAGACACGCCCACAGACGGCGATGACAATGCTGTGGATGGCATGGCGACGGACTGCCCTGGCAACACAGTCAGCACAGCTGTGTAGGGAGTGGGATGAGGGAGGGCTTTTGACTCCCCTTGCAGTATGGTTATTTTGTTTGTTAGGTTTTTTTTGGGTGGGGGGAGGGATTTGGGTTGGGGTTGTGTTGTTTTAGACAGCGTGCTTGTGGCACGTTTCCGTACTCAAACTGGATAAATGTTAAGACGGGTCTTTGGATGCTTTTTAGTTTTTAACTTTGTTTTAAAACAACAAAAGTTTAATAATGATAATAATAATAATAATAATAATAATAATAGTACAGCACACAGAAATGATCTCAGCTTATTATCTGCCATGGTTTTGATCTCCATTACACATTACACTGTTTAGCTTGCTATGTCCCTGTTTATAATTTTAAGCATTGTATCTGTACATCTGCCACTGACTCCAGATCAGTGTAGCTGCATGGACTGGGATCTTCTAAGACTCGGGCTGGCATTGTGTCTATGTCCCTGCTGCTGACCCCAGATCAGCTGGCTGTGTAAGCACTGGTAGAGTGCCTGTGTGACATGTCACAGGTCAGAGGTCAGAGTGTGCTAAACCCTGTGGACTCAGGCAGCATTTGAAGGAAGACCTTGAGCCTCTGTTTTGTTTTTTTTTTTTTGTTTTTTTTTTCCCCCCCCACCTTTTTCCCCTGTCCCCTGTAGTCCTACAGTTGGCCTGACCAATCAAGCACAATCCTGTCTTTAGTCCTGGCCAATCCTGTCTTCCAAAGTAGTCACATTCAGGCGATGACCGTTGACCCACTGACATCGTATCCTTGGTTAATATTTACTTCTATATTGCAGAAGTATTGAGAAGCACAGGCAGCATTGATGACCTCTACAGCCGTGTGACCGTCTCGGGGCATTGCTCTGGGGATTCCGCAAAGCGGACGTGTGGTCAGGATGCAGGAAAGAGGTCGAAAGGGCCAGAGAGGTCAGAAGGTACACCTCTCTAGAGTGACGACCCCCTGTATTTTTATCTGATGCATAAATAGTGCCCACAATGGAAGGCCACCAGTGGCTTCACTCAGACTCACCTGCTCAGGTGTGTGGAGCTCAAACTCAGCTGTTCAGGTGCGTGTGTGGACTGTGATTCACCGTAGTTCTCATTTCATTAACTTACCATAATTCATAATTCATTAACTGGATTGGTATAGCATCATTTTTGTCAAATTTCTCATTTAAAAGCAGTCTGAGTCAGTTTTAATAGTCTTTTCTATTTTGCCATCTGTGTGTGTGTAATCACACACACATACACACAGAACTACAAATGAAATGGCCAAAACTCTGCTTAGTCATATACTATGGCTTTGTGATTTAGTAATGTGTAGGAATTTGAAGACCGGGCAAAATGAATATGTAATGAAAAGGTAAAGAAACCCCTGAGCATTTGTGCGCGTGGATCACTGGTGCCCTTTGTGTAGAGTGAGCGCAGGGTTGAGTTACAGGGACTAAAAATATCCCCCGGCTTACTGAACCATAACGGTAATCTCCCGAGACGCAGTGACGTTTCTACACACATCTAATCCCCTTCCGACTGCCTTTTCTTCCGTCCTTTCAAGACATTTACAGAGCAAAAAAAAAAAAAAGTTTTTTTTTTTTTTATCCTGGAAGAACTTGATAACCCACGTTTTGGACTTTGGACGAGACAAGTGACAATCCTCTCAAGTTTCATTTTCCCTCCCCCCTGCAACCCCCCCCCCCCCTTTCCATCATTGACTGGCGGAAGGAGACCAAAATTGAAAAGTTGCTGACCCGCTGATTGTAGACTGTCGGTCCTTTTTAACCTAGGAATGCATCTTTAACCACACTCCTTCCCAAAGAATTCAGGCCGTCCTTTGCAGGGTAGAATCCTTATTTTGTAAAAATCTGAATGTGGCATGAGTTATTAAGGTTTCGGCGATCCCCTCAGTTATGCATGTCCAGATTCAGAGTTCAAAGGTCACTGATGGGTATAAAGGCGTTGTCAGGTGGGCTGGGCTGGGGTGGGTGGCGATTTAGTAGCCCCCCCCCCCCACTGCCAGCCGTGTGTGTGTGTGTGTGTGTGTGTGTGTGTGTGTGTGTGTGTGTGTGTGGCAGAGTAGTTGTGATTGTGTGTGAGGGTGCGTCCACCCTGAGTGGAGTCAGTAGTTGAATGTCACTCTGCGGCACCATAACTAGGCCCACTAGTCACTCTGGATTTGCTTCATTTAAATTTGTTACTGTCTTTTTTTTGTACATTTTTAATGATGTTGGCATTGACAATCCATGTGCTCATGAATTAAGTTAATAAAACAATGGCGGGCCTCGGCACTGCTTCAGATGTGTTACTTTTAACCGTCATTTTAACTGAGAATAGCTGTTACCAGATGCCATTGTAAGAACGCTCATCAGTGATGATTGGTTGGGTGGGTGGGACACTGTGGAACATGTTCATAAACACAGGGCTCGTTTATGAGACGAGCCACAGAAATCACACTGCATAGATCGGGCTGTCGTGCAAGTAGTTTTAATCACAATAACTTGCTACATGAGTGAGTGAGTGTGTGTGTGTGAGCGCATCTCCATGCACAAGTGTCTGTAACAAGTGCATGCATATGTATGTATGTATGTATGCTGATGTTTCTGTTAACCAATGGGTTGTGTATGTATTTTTGTGTGTGTGTGTGTGTGTGTGTGTGTGTGTGTGTGTGTGTGTGTGTGTGTGTGTGTGTGAGGTGTGTGTGTGAGGTGTGTGTGGGTGGGATTGTAGTTGTCTCCTGATTTGGTAATTAAGTGCATGCTTTATGATTCAGGCATGTGGAGAGAATGTTTTTATCACGTTAGAACGTTAGAATAAAGATTCTCGCCTCTGCTGCTCTCAGCAGGCTTCCACCCAGCTGCGTCTCTAAAAACATCTCTCATATAATTTGTGATTAACGGACGTTGTGGTGTTTAAAAAACAAAAAACAAAAAAAAAAAAAAAAGGATACTATAGTTGGATTTGTATAGAATGAAACTTTTGATATGTTTTTTTTTCCTGTCTTCAATCCTTGTGAATTTGTTTTAGTTTTTGTTATTTTTTTTTTGTAATTCAATTATAAGTTTTGTTTTTTTTTTTTGGGGGGACATTTAGGTATTTTAGGTTTTCTTGGGAAAAACCTGTACATGTAATTAAATGCCAAATAAACTACTATGAAGGAATGTATCACGTGTGGTATCTTGGTGTCAGTTGGGGGGTGGGGTATAAATCCCAGTTTACTGTATTTCAATAAACTGTAGGTTCACCTGCTCTGTGTCTCATTAAACCGCTCTTTAGAGTCTTTGTGTCTCTGTAAGGCTTGTCTCACCTCCAAACGCTCAGTCTCTGCTAGGGACTGGACTTGGCTGACGTTTCTGTTCCAGGCTTCCTGCATTCTCTCTGTTGTCATCAGGACACTTGGTTGTGGGACTCATAAGAAGTACTGACTGACCGCTGGTGAGGTGTTGCAAGCTGGGTAGATTTACAGCACGTTGCAGGGAGAAGGCAGTAAAAAGCCCATATCTGTGAGCCAGCCAAGTAAGGCTTGGGAATAGCCCTCAGTGCAGGTTACACGGGGATTTTCTCCTCCATCAAAACAGACTTGGGGCTAGGCAATGCACAACTTAATCACTGCTGTGCTTCCTTTCCAACTACCTTTTTCAAATGCATCTGCTAAATGCTTGGAATGTAATCTAATGTAACTCATCTTTTATTACACTTCTGTAAACCTCTAGCTGGTCATGTTGGTCATCCTAGTTAAGCTTTATTGTTTGATGATTTAGCTGGGAAGAAACCCAACAGTTTCAAGTACTGATCTGTAACAATTGTCAGTTTAGTTCAAGGCACACTTCAGAACAGGGCCTGGTTTCCCAAAGCTGAAACTTCGCTAAGATAATTTTAGTATCCTTGATTTGCAATGGTTCCATGGCTGTAGTGGCAGGACGGTTTTGGGAGCAGGGCCCAGATTCGTTCATTAGTTCCACCTTTGACACAGTCTTTACAAAGGACTTCTGTCAGGTAGCTGTTAACCAGGGTGTTCATTGCAAACCCAGATAAGCTGCTAGTGGTGAAAGCCGGCGAAGGTCTTCCCGAAAAGGAGAGGTAGCTTTTCCAGCTTGTGAAATTAGCGCTGTGTGCCGTTCCTGAGGCTGGTGTGACAATCACAGCCGCTGTTGAAATGCGCCCTGCTGCCCTGCAGAGGCGAAAGCCTCCTGTTTACAGAATTACACTCAATCCAAAAGCACGTTTTCATCCTCCAATATCATATTTTATTTCTACAAAATGATGAACAACTAAGATAACGGTGGATTTGGGGAAACGCTGATTGCTGAAAATCCCAATTTCCCAGAAAGACAGCGGGTAGTCATCCATGTTTTTATTTATTTATTCATTCATTGTGGTGAACTTTGACCTCTGGTATTCTGCCAAAGCTCTGGATGTTTTGGCGACTCTGAAATCGCTTTGCCAGCACTGGTACCAAAACGCTAAGTGGGACATGGAGGAGTTGCGGAAAACCCCACGGAGTACAGGGAAGAAGAACTGTTCGAGTGACGGGTGGTGACGTTGGAGCAGAAACCTGAGTGCTTAAATCCCGGCAAAGGGGAATCTCCTTTTCTTGGCGGAAAAGATTAAGGCGATAGCGGATGGAAATCTACATCCGAAATGCCTCCCCCACACCCTGGCCCTCCACTCCTTTCAAAAAGAGGTGGAAACGAGACTAATCCCAAATATACTCTTAAATGGTCCAGTTGCCCACTCGCATCATTTATTGCGCATTACCTGCCCCTGAAAGAAAGGGGATTATTGATTGATCAAGTTTCTCGAAAAAACCAAAAACTCCTCCGTCAGAGGTCTTAGTCTGGCAGTCTTATCAGCCAGAGAGGAGAGGGTTTTCCTGCAGAGAGCCATCCCCTGGCTGCCACCCTCGTTTTTGTGTAAAATGTGGGTTGTGATCCAGGTTTAGTGCTGTGGGCAGCACCATGGTATTGCACTCTGACTGCATGGCTAATTAGCAGGATAATGCACTGCTCTGCCTGCTCAAGAGGCTCTTAAAGGGCCGGTAAAACCAACATTGGAAAAAATAAATGAAAGTGGTATTTGATTTTAACCATGCCCCAGTGTAACAGCAAAATCATTTACAACTGAGAGTTTACACCCCACAAGCCGTACAAAGTACTACAGGATAGAACCAGTGACTATATCACACCCCACAGGCAGCAGAGTACAACAGGCAGGAGCTATTGACATGACTTAATACATGATTGCATTTTCCGTGTTCCTTTCTAAAATATAAAACCTTAGGTTTGCCTCAGCCCCTCCTGTGAGCAGGTGCCCTGCCATCATTTTAGAAGAACCACTGCCCCTACGCACATGAGTAGGAGCGAATGCAGAAGTAACACTTGAGTCCAGGTGAAATATTCATATGAGTATCCACCCAGCAAAAATGCTGGCAATAAACCGAATGATGAACATTTGACTGACACATATCCTTTGAACTTGGCCTCAGAAATATTGAATGTCTCGTGGGATGGAAAAAACTCTGCCTTTTTGCAGCGGAATCTCAGCCATAGTTGGCAGAGGCAAAGCTAAGTCTCAACCCTGCAGCTGCACTCTTCATGAGTAAAGCACTCAAGACTCTGACTAGGTTTTGAGATCAATATGTAGCATAGTGCTGTTGATTTATCAGGCCATATTGTCCTGCAAAAATACATACAGCACTGACACACCAACATTCAGTCTGGGGCTACAAACGCACCTCGCACATTATAACACTGTCAACAGCTATACACAAACACACTAACATGCACGCACGTTGGCACGCGCACACCCCTGGATTGAAATTGAATGTGTTAGCCAGGCCCTTCGTGTGCACTCTTTTTAAAGCTCATAAAATGTTAGATATTAAAGCGTGTGGCCCGTTGCCCTTGCAGCTCATTTCCTCAATATTTGGATGTTTTTTTTTTTATCTTCTTACGGCCACAATTTCATGGATTTTCTTCTTAACTGACAAAAATATTTTTCCGAGCAACAGACAGTGACAGCCGGTGACTGACGCAAACCAAACTGCACACCAATATTCCACAGGGAAAAAAAGGCTCTCCGAGTGCCGAGGCTGCGGTTGGCACCAAGGTCTGGTTTCTTCATTTTGCCATGGAATTATGCGCAGGGTTTTAGCCTGCTTTGCCCTCCCCTGCCGAGGGAAAAGCCACGAGCTCAAAATAATCAATCCAATCCAAGCTTCCTCTCTAAAGATAAATAAAGATAAAACATTTGCATTCATGTGTAAACACCACCAAAAGGTTTCTGCATTTTTATTTATTTTTTCAAAGCTGATTTATGAATGGTCCCCGTCTTGACTCCTCCATTAAATCAGGTTACGTCAGTGACATTGCTGACTGGCGTGAGAATTCACTGTGCAGAGTGACGTCACACGTATAGCTGGACAAGAAGATGCAATTGCTTCCGTAACTTACATACCTGAGTAAATGTTGGTATACAAAATTTAAGCTGTTATTTTCGAGAGAGCATATAGATAATAATGGTTCAAACCTTTAGGTTCATGGGAAATACGCAGTCTGGCCACTCGAACCAATTGTGCAGAGTGATTATTTTTCATAATTAATGCCAAGGTAATTGTGTGAATCTGAGAAATTGCTATATATCAGTGGCCTACCCATTACTCTCTTTCTGTTTTTAGCTGTGTTTCTTTGTATTTGCCAGTTTTCCGGCAGTGTTCTCCCATTTTTCCAGGCTATTTTCTTTTGGTTCAGAATGTTTTTTTTTTTTTTTTAAATCCTTCTGGACAAAGTACTTTGGCTGTAAAGCCGTTCTACATCCTCTTTATTTTGTTTTCAATACTATAAACAGGTACGCAATTGATTGTCACAGAACCATTGACATTTTTCAACCAATCCGTAATATAGACTATTAAATTATGTGTTTTTCAATAAAAGTACTGCAAGTACTACTTTCAATGAATAAGTGCTGGATGGTAGTGAATATAGAATTTCAAGTATTCAGTAACATTAACTTTGTGTGTTTGTAATTCTGATGTCACACTCGGTGCATCTTCACCGGCGCTTCGCACCACCCTGCCAAACCTTTTCAAATGTTTGATGTGAAACGGACTCCTCGTTCCAATGAACCCGGAGACCGTTGGTGTTTTGGACATGGTATAATTCTGTCACTGTTAACCTGTTGAATATGCATCAGGGGAAGGAAAAGAGCTCAAATTATAAAAAGAGAACGAATATTTAAGGCGTTCACAGGCGTTATCCCCGTACCAAGCCTAGAGCCGGTGGTCTCTTCCCCTCAGCGGTGGCTGTCATTTGAGTCTCAGTCTTTGGCAAAGGACGCGGCTACTGCTCTGCTCACTGCCGCGCATCAGCTGGACAACTCTAGAGTCACATTTATTCGTCATTCTTCCGATTAGGAGAATCAGCGTGCTATATACACTGACTGTGACTGACGTTGTCTTGTTCGTGCTGACAGCTCAATTATAACATAGCCTACCTGAAGTTCGAATACATTTATCAAAGACAGGACCATGACAATTTGGGGAACCGTGATTTTTTTCATGGTGTTAATTTCTAATTCGTCTGCACGTGAGTAATGCATCTTTTTAATATACATTTTTGTTTTTGTGTCGGTCTACTTTGTAAAATAATTATACGCATTTAATATTTGACCTAAAAACCTTTGTGTCATTCAAATATATTACAATCAAAATTCACGTCTGTACTCTAACGTGAACAGAGTACAGAACTATGACAGATGCTACTCATATGGTCTGAACTGTTTTAATGGTGTGTTTTGTTACTACATAAATTAACAAAAATAATTTCATATTATTACTGAACCTTCCTGAAATAGGACAGTTAGCCTATGGTAGCCTACACGTATTCGCTATAAATGGTTATTAATTTATGTTCTCTTTTAGGGGACTTCTGTTACGATGAAGAATATTGCAGTAAGTTTGTGTTGTTATTATTATTATTATTATTATTATTATTATTATTATTATTATTATTATTATAGAATATTCGATTATAATGTTTTGTGGTATAACTATTATTGAAGACTACCTCAATGTTGTTCCAGATCAAAACAGCGCACGTATCATAAAGTCAAAATCAAAGACTAGTTTATCCCAGGTCTTTTCCATGAAATAAATAGTTTGGCTCATCAAGGTTCTACGCTATGGTATGGTGGCCCGGGGGGAAATTATAGTAGTTTCTAATTCTAAAGTGCTTTTCTTCGACTGACTTCAGGTTCAGTTTTCTCAATTTAATTTTATGTAGGAAAAGTGCCCATCTGTCAAATCAAAGTTTTCATCCACAAGGTTGTGGGTTTCCTATATCGCAGTCGGTTTCTAGAAACATAGTTTTTTTTCCCCTAAAAGGGCAAGTGAACGTGCTTCATCAGTTTTCTTCTGAGGAACATATTAATTGCTGTGCTGCAGCTGATTGGCTGAATTGTTTGAGAACAGTTTTCGTTTCAGATTTATAATGCAATAACTCTAAGCTGCGGTACTGACATTCTGTAGCTCCACGAACAGGCAAACTGGAACTGAGTCTTACAGTTCAGACTGTTCACCTTGAAACAAGGAGGTTTCGCTTCATTCCTCCCGGAGTACGCATGAATTTCCTGATTTTTAAATGAATGGATATGTAAATCGATTATGACATCATTAGAATGTTATGACATCATTAGAATATGTGTCCCCATTGGTCTGATTGATCATTAATAAGGATTAATTTCATTTTTGCCAGATCCATACTCTTGGGGAGACAAGTTTCCCTCCTGCCACCCCATAATTGATGAGCACCATTCTCCAATCAACCTGGACTATCAGATGATCAGAAACGAATCCCTGGAGGCCTTAACACTGGAGGGCTTTGATACTGTCCAGCCAGGGGAGTGGACATTGAAGAACAATGGACACTCTGGTGAGGATATTACTGTCTGTGTTAATGCAATACAGTACACCCTCCACACACACTGACACACACGTACACACACTTCCATGCACATGTACATGCATGCAAACACACACCAGGCCTGGGTAAATGCATATCTGAAACAATTAAACACAAGTAAAAAAAATAATTCTGGTAAAATCTGAAAACATTACTGGTATCATCCTGAGATATTTTTACGAATAGTCATGAAAATAAATATTCCTTTTACAATCATCATTAATCTCCTGAGCTTTCCCTTGGTTTCTAAAGTGTGCTGGAAGTTTTTAGTAGGGTGAAGATAGGAGGTGAGAGATGGTGGAGTGATGGGTAATGTAGTTCCTGTTTTTCCTGCTGTAGTACTGCTGGACGTTTGTGTTATGATGAAGGTACGAGGTTGAATTCTGATGGGTAATGTAATTTCTGTTCTCCCCACTGCAGTGGTGCTGGAGGTGGGGTCAGGGATGCAGGTGGGAGGTGGAGGTCTGCCTGCAGAATACACCACAGTGCAGTTACACTTCCACTGGGGCGGCAACCACACCAATGGCTCAGAGCACACAGTCAATGGCAGGAGATACCCCATGGAGGTACACACCCATTATACTACTGCTAACCGCAACAATAAAGACAGCAGCAGTAATGGCTGTGATTATGGTGGTGATAGATGGTGAGAGTTTTCCCCTCAAACTTTGCTATGACTTGACAGTTTGGAGGCTGCGGCTCCGAGGCTGTAAGAATCCATTAAAATGATGTTACATTTTTATTAGACAACCTCAGAAATGAGAGTGATTTTAAAGAGTAATCTTGGCCTTTGAGTGGCTCGTGGGATTAATTGCTGAGGTTGGGGGTTCAATTCCCGGCCATGGCCAGAGGCCCCATTGGCGAGGCAACAATTGGCCAGCCTTGCCAGGGGTTTGATACGGGGTAGGTTGGCCGAAAAAATCTCCTGTTGGTCCAGTCCTCCTCGGGCTGCTTGGGCACTTGTACACTGACTACGTCTTCCTCCGACGTCATAGGCAGTGTGCGACTGGTGGTGCGGCCGCAACGTGAAAAAGAAGCAAGATTGTCGACACGTGATTTGGAGGAGTCATGTGCGCAACCTCTCCTCCCATAGCTGTCAAGGGCGGGGTGCTGCGGTTAGCATATTTTACGCATGGGTAGTGAGTACTGAGCAAGTGCAGTTTGTCTCAGATGCCCACGGCGCTGGGTAAGCACTGTTTCTCTGCCTCTGTTCAGATGCACATCGTGAACATGAAGACAGCGTATTACCCCAACCTTACAGCCGCACTGGAGGACCCCACGGGTATCGCTGTCCTGGCGGTCTTCATCGACGTAAGTGCACCACAGTGTGTGTGTGTGTGTGCGTGAGTGTGGGTGTGTGTGTTTGTGTGACTGTGTGTGCGTATGTGTGTATGAGTGTGTATGTGTGTGTGTGTGTGTGTGTGTGAAAGGGACCAGATGAGTTTGAATGAGGTGTGTTTATGTGACTGGTGTTTATTCTGGCATGTACTTTCCTATTTGGGCATCACTGAGTAACCCTGTCTGTTCTCCCCCGGTCTGCAGGTGGCGTATGCTGAAAGTGACAGCTTCAGTCTCCTCTTCACCTTAGTCCCTGCTGTGGCCTTTAAAGGTGAGTGTATACCTCACAGATAAGCTCCTCCCAGAATGCCCTGGCCAATCAGGTGTGTTGTGCTTGCTGTCTCTCTCTCTCTCTCTGGCTCTCTGAATAACAATTTTGGAATGTTTAGAACAGGTGTAATGGAGATTAAATGTATAGAATGGAATAAAATAGAATAGATTAGAATGAGTATCTTCATTTTTCTCCTTCTCCCTGTATATTGTATGCATGAAATTATAAATGGCCTGAAACAATCAGGTTGCAAGAAACCTAGAACAGGGAAATTAATTAACTTATCATGTTATCAGGAGTCGAGACTGTAATGTGTTTGATTGTCATTAATCTCTCTCTTCCTCTCCCCTCACCTCTCTGCCCCCCCCCCCCAGGGAAAACAGTGCCGGTCACTCCCTTTCCACTAAACAGCCTTCTGCCCACAAAGAACATATCCCAGTATTACCGTTACCATGGCAGCCTCACCACACCTCCGTGCTCTAAAGCAGTTCTGTGGACCGTGTATGAAGTCCCTGTATATGTCTCCTATGAGCAGGTTCGAACATACTCACATACACACACTCACACACACACACACACATGCGCACACACACACACACACGCACAAATTTACACACACATATACATAATAATGAACACACACACGCGCACACACAAAGTATTTTGCGTTTTTCGCACAGCTGAATGAGGTTATTTGTAGAGTGCACTGCTCATAATATGCACATTAATATTATTGTATAATTTTTGTGTCGTTTGTGCAGCTGAATGAGTTTGTCTCAGGAGTGTACCGCTCAGAGGAAGGGGAGGAACCCATGATTCTTCTGCATGACAACTTCAGACACGTCCACGACACCTTCGGCCGCAAAGTTTACGCATCGAAGGATGCCACGCTGTTCTCGGGTGCCGCCCTGCCTGTCTACAGCCTACTGCTCTGCCTCGCACCCATCCTGTGGGCGGGACTCTCCTGAGAGCCCCCAACACCCCCACACCCCACCAAAACACTCCTAACATCACTCTAACGTTCCCACAATGTTCCTGACACTGAGGATGGGCAGTATTGCAATTGCATGTACTCGCCACGATCATTTTAATTTGTTTATTTCGTATGTGATAGGGGTAGTTTCTTCTTACTTTGGGACAGTTTATACTCAATGTCCCAAAGCAACCAGTGTCTCCACCATTTTAGTTGCGGTTAAAATTCATTTATTGAGCATTTGTATTTTTGTAACTAAACACAGTTAGTTTACTTTTACCCATGACTGACTAAAATGAAATGATGGAGCATAGGCTACTTAGCATTTAGCACATGGGTATGAAGTATACAGAAAAGAGATGGAGACCCTATGTCACATATGAAATACATATATAATGATCATTTCAGATATGTGTAATTGAAATGCTCCCCATCCCTGCTGGTAACATTCTCACAACATTCTCATAACATCCTTGTTGTATTGTTCCTTTCAATGTCCTGACAATATTCCCACAGCGTGCCCACAACCATTCTGCAACATTTCTGCAGCATCCCCAAAGCATCATGACAGTATTTCTGAAAAATCCAGCAAGATTCCTGTAATACTTCCGCGGCACACTTCCAAACTCTCCACAACAATTCTGCAACATGCCTTTAATCACCCCTTCAACTGCCCCCAGCTGTATATTAGCAACGTTGTTGCAATGTTCCTGCAACCTCTTTACAATGTGCTTCCAATGTCCCTACAATGTCCATCAATGTCCCCCCGAGGACCACTCGGAGCCATGCTGAGGGGGCTTGAAATCGTACTGTACAATGAGGGTGGCTGGAGGAATTTGTGACGCTACCGAGGCCTTAAAGTGTTTATATGAGATTATCTGGACTACTTGAACTGTTGTTGCTATGTAACTTTACTGAATTATTTTTATCCAATAGTTTTTTTTTTTTGATTTTCTCTTGATATAATCAATTATCTTCTCATCAAATGAGTTTTTTTTGTCACATTAAAGTATTTTTGGTCATCTTTGTCTTCTTTCTTTCAGTGAAATTATAAACTGAGTTTTGTACTTGTATATGAGAGTTTGTGTGTGTGTGAGTGTGTGTGAATGTGTGTGTGTGTGTGTGTGAGTGTGTGTGTGTGTGTGTGTGTGTGTGTGTGTGTGTGTGTGTGTGTGTGTGTGTGTGTGTGTGTGTGTGTGTGTGTGTGTGTGTGTGTGTGTGTGTTTATGAGTGTGTGTGTGTGTCACATTGTTGTCTGAAAGCCGGTTATTCCTGGGGGGGCCCTCAGTGGGACCGTTACCCTGGGTAAGATTTCACAGCCATACCCCAGAATTCCCCTTCCCATGGGGCTCTCTGCCATGGAGGAGGAAGCAGTGGAGTTTGACAAGGATTTGGCTAAAGGAGCGAAGGAGGGAAGACCAATATGAAAAGGCATGGGAGGCAGGCCTGATTAACAAAAAGGTTTAATCGGGCTTGAGAGACACAGAACAGAGCTGTGGGTCTCTCTGCAAGCTCTCTTCCCCAGTGTTGAGACTGGCTCCACGGCCTGCTTTCATCCTCCCTGTGGTGGTGCACACGTGTGTCTAAGCAGAAGGAAAGAGTCCGATATCAAATCCAACCCCGTTTTCCACACATGATCTAAACCACAGCCCAGCCAAGAGTTAACTCTCCAGCTAAAACATCATCCAGCTGCAACTTCACGCATGACCTCGAACGTTCCTCATTATTGTGTAGATGTGACAAATTAAAAAAAAAAAAAAAGACTGCGTAAGGAGGTTCAGCTTTGTGTATACTACCCTGTGTTGGGAAGAAGTTAGCCGACCTCATTAAAGTTTCTGGAAGACACGGCTGAGTAGTAAAGCATTTCCAAAACTCTGAGGATAGCCTCGCTCTAACCTCACAGTCCTGCAGCTTCATCTCTCTGGTACAATAACATTTCTGCACCCCTACAAGGAAGTCTGTATTTTTTGTGATTCGGGGTGTATGAATTTACTTAAATGATAAATTACTAACAATGTGGACTAGTTAAATGAATGAGACAGAGGTTAGGCTAGCTGACCATTTCACCCTCGAGTTTCCTTAAAAAAAAACGTTTGATAAAAAAAAAAAAAACACACATGGTTGATTTAATAGCAATTTGTACTGCTCTTTTTGGGTATGAGACAAAAACATGGCTCTCTTGAAGTTGTATTTTAGCAGGAATGGAAACGGAAACTTACGTTAAAATTACAGGAATTAGCGACCCTCGAGCAACCCTTCATCTTGATGGCACTGAAAACATTAGCCCTGTTCATTAGCCCTGTTTAAAATTCAAAGAGAAAAATAGATCAAAGGTTTTTTTTTCCTCCATTCATCTGAAACAGGAATATTTTCTGAGATGGACTCGTGGACTGATTTCAGATTGTGTTTTTGTTTCATAAATAAAGAAGAGATCAAAGGTTTTATTTCTCTTTCATTTGAAAAACAGGAGCACAAACTAAAATGGACTCGAGGATTCATTCATGCTCTTTCATGTTGTGTTTCATCTTGTCCAAAAACAAATGAATGAGGTAAAAAGGTAAAAAACCTCTCAGACAAACAGGGGGGGTTGAAAAATTACAAATGGACACTTACAATCAGCTCACACATTGTACATAACTAAATCTCACATTGTTTCATACGTGTGATCAATGCAGGTTTGAAATTGGACAGATCAATCTAACAATCAATACTGGAGGTCATTCATGCTCATGTGTTGAGTGGGAAAACACGTCCTCCACTGTTCCATTTGTGTTATGCATTTTAATACAGAAGTCCAGGGAACAAGGTGAAGTGGGCAAACCTATGAAAAAACTAATTCTGCCCTAGAGTTACCTCTAAAGATGGGAAAGACCAAAATGGTTGATTTTATAGCAATTTGAGTTGGTCGTTTGGAGCGTGAGACAGGATCTGTCTCCTGGCTCACTTTGGCCAGGATGGAGACTGAGAGAGACACTACAGCTGGAATGTGTGCTCAGAAATAGAGAAATGTAAACGGGGACCTGGGTTAAATTCTGAAATTAAAGACCTTTGAGCAATCTATCTTTTTAATGACTCCAGTTAATAATTCAGACATCGTGATGTCTCTAAACATTTGTCCTGCTCTTAAAATCAACCAAACATTGGCTGATGAATGAGCTTCTCAGATCAATGCTCACGTGATTGTGTTTGCTCGTTACTAAAGTATGTTTTCAAGGGCCGTCACTGTGGTGCAAATAAATTTGCTTGTTAATTATTCAGCTTCCCTGACATGCTCTTCAACACATTTGCTGTTGAAACTTGTATTTTCACATTTTCTGGTCTCTACAGAGATACACTGCCCTCTATATTGTTTAGGACAAAGACACTTTTTTAAACAAAAATAAAAAATATGCTTTAATAAAAGCTGAGAATCCTCTCTTTAATTGCATGAGACTTAGATTACAAATATAAAGTTGTGGAGTTCAGAGACAAATAAATGAGAAAAAAAAACGTGTGTTTTGAGTGTAAACGTTTTGGAGGGCAGTGTAGAATGTAAATTGTGTTAATAATTCATGATTGCAGCCGTGCACTCTGTGGAGCTGTGGGACAGAGGAAGTCGGACAGTCCCAGAGTCACGCGCTGTGGATCACTGGACCCCTGCCTGCACTCACACCACCCTCATCCTGACACGGATCCAGCACCCAGCCTGGGGGTGCTCAAAGGCCCCTCTGTCCGACCCAGAGCCCCCCCAAAGCGACACAGCTGGGCTTTATTGGGGGTGAGATCACTAACTCAGCTGCTACTGTGAAGCAGAGACAGAGCCAAGCTCCGCCCTCTCACCCAGCTGGGGGTCACATGATCAGTGGAGTCCTCTTGCTCTGTATAAGGCAAGGGTATCGAAAAGCCCTGTTCTGTTACAGATATGGGTCACACACACACACACACACTCTCTCTCTCTCTCTCATACATACCCAAACACACACACACACACTCTCTCTCTCATACATACCCAAACATCCACACACACACACACACACACACACACACACACACACACACACACACACACACACACACTCTCTCTCATACATACCCAAACACACACACACACACTCTCTCTCTCTCTCATTCATACCCAAACACACACACACACACACACACACATTTAATGTTTGGAGGTCACACTTGGTGCATGGAGATTTGTGCCCATTGTACACATAAGCAAACCTCTCCATATGAAATGAATGAATGAATGCCATACATGTTTATAGCATGTACAGTCTGGATGTCTTCTAAAATCTCAGTGATCCATTAATACAAAGGGCAAGAAATCTGTGTATGCTGCACATTGTGGCTTGTGCCAATTACAGTTATTCAGAACATAATGATTGTTGCCAGTTTTTTTTTGGATTTGCAGTCACTGAAGCCACAGAGAGGACATGGTCACCCACCATTCCTGATGCACACCCAGAATGAAGGAATGAAAAAAATTAAGGAATTATTTAATGCAAACATGCTTCTGTAAAAAACAGTAGTCAAACATCTATTTAAACAAATAAAAAAAAAATGCATTTACCATCTACCAGCACTGGTATATTAATGAAAATGTTTTTCGATATCAAATGCAATCACACTATGCAGACACTCGATGTCTGAAAATCTTTCACTGAATAGACCCAAACCTCACTGCAATCTTCTTATCTACTTTGTCTGCTGTGGTTGGGGTGAGACAGGCTCAACAGGGGAAACGCAGGGCAGTCGCTATCTCTCAGGACGTCACGGCATTGACAAGGCAAGCTCTCATGTGTTTATTTAAACAGAGGAGGAGCATGCTAAAGCTCTTCAGCATATCAATACTGTTCACTGGTCATTAAAGGACAGGTATTGCACATATTTGAAAATAAAATTCCCAAATTTGTCATAATTTTACATCATTATTTAAAAACAGGCTGCACCAGGAAACAAATCAGTAGTTCATATTTCTGTCCACAGGGGGGCAATATTCAAAAAGCACAACATTATTCAGAGAGTCTACAGTTCTTGGGTAGCATTTTAACACCATGTATATTCATGCTGAGTCCAGTAACCAACAAAGGGGTAAACACTGGTACACTTTTTCACCTATCCAAATTTAATCTGACCCTAAATGCCAAATTTTTTATGTCTTTCTCTGGTACAGAAACACCACACTTTATCTGCTGCAGTTTAACACCAGGTCTGGTATTCATTTCATTTGTGTACATGAGTAAACATTTACAAAATGGTAGAATATTTTACTGCCCCTGTTGTGCATGTCTTTGCGTGTGAGTATTTGAGCATGTAAAAAAAGTCCAGTTCAGAACCACATAAACACATTTAAAAATGCTTTTATTTTGGATTGTTTTTTTTTTTTTTTTTTTTTCAAAATCTGCTTTTTTTTAAATACATTTTTCGCTTGTTAATAATAAATATACCCAAAAGGGTTGGGGTGGGCATGGAGTAAATTTCAGGGCCATCTCTGTTCCAGAGCACTCTGACCTCTCCTCACTGCAAACATTTCACAGAATTTACAACAAAACAAAAGCTTGACACAAGCTGAAAATATCGCTACCAGCTCAGCCTATAACGACCCCTCTTCAGACCTCTCTGAGCTGCAGCAGACCTCCACAACAAAAATATAGATTCACTTATATAGAGAGTATTTACAGACTTTGGATCACAAAGTGGCGTGGGGGGAATGAAAAGGAAGACGTTTCTACAAGAAACAATCTCTCGAAGGAAAATATAAGCCTGTTTTTTATGTACAAAATGCACCATTGATTAAACTATTAATACTTTATTCTACATATCGTCATGTGTTCCCTGAAAAAATGACCAGATTTCCTTATTGATTATTCTTTCTTAAAAAGGAAAGAATGGCATCATTTTCAGATTTCCCCCATTTCAGAATAAAAAAGCCACTTTTCACAATTCATATAAATCTTTACAATATAAACACTGTGCTTTTCAAAAAAAAAAAAAAAAAAGAAAAAAAAAAGCCTGCCCCTAAGCTTTGATTGGCCCTCCAGCATGAGCATGACCAATGGTCTGGCTGTAAAGAGTTCTGATTGGCTGACAGGGGAAGCAAGCATACTGTCAACAGCCCCTAGTGCATTCACAAATTCAAGCAATAAAAATACAGGAAGTGCAGAATAACTGTCATGACTATGCAACTCCTAGATAAAGGAGGAGGTGTTATCATGAGTTGCCATGGTAACGCTACTCATTGTGATGTCATGTGGGGGAAAAAAGCACAACCGCACCCCCACTCTGTTCAAACACCTATGGAGACCTCTGAGCTGTTACCCTCTTGAGCTTTAGCACTGGGCTACCAATTTATGCTTTGCGCTGGGTTTTTGGAACCATGTAGTGTTTCCAAAAGTGTAGCTGTATTTATGGGTTTAATGCTTACGTTCACAGGGGATTAAAAATGAAAGAAAGATGTCAAAGGCCTTGCCTGAATACTCTAAAGTAACATCATCTCTCCACCTCTCCTTACCTTCTCTTGTGGAAGGTGATGTTCCTGCCATATCAGTCCCTCCAAAAATTTGCAATAGCAGGAATTTCAGCGCGCGCGCACGCACGCACACACACACGCACAAATCCTCCATATCGAAGAGAGCACAGCATGTTCTACAGCCTTCTACATTTCAGTTCTTATGTAAAATACACTGTGCATGCATAACTTAAGAGAGTTTTGGTGATTTTTTTTGTACAATTACAAAATTCTGTAATCACACAGGTGTTGAGGGACTGTGTACTGCATTCCAATCTCTGCACATCAGATGGAGAAAGAGAGAATGGAAGGAAGGAAAGAGAAGGACCCGAGGCTTTTCAGACACAGCTATGATGTAGTGGCGGTCAGAAAGACAGTGCAAGTGTGGTGCTAACACGTTAACTCTAGAATGTTGGCTGGGAGGTGGAGCTGTGCGTGTCAACAAAGAGGTGTTGGATGGAGGAGAAGATGGGTGGCAGTGTGGTATAAGGGGTAAGGAACTAAGCTAGACATACACAGGGTTGATACTTTGGGACACTTCTTCAGGTTGTGTGAATCAGATAGTGAATACATGAATCTAAGATGTGTAGTTTGAGCATCATAATGCAATCTTCCAAATCTTAATGGATAATTTCATGTGTGTAAAGGCTGGCAGTTGCAACATTTACTGATTGACTGGCTGGAGCAATGTTTGCCCCCTGCCCTGCAGTTAGTCTGGAGAAACAGTCTGAGCTTTGGGCCCATGCAGAGCTTTTAGCTGTGCAGAGCTACAAGGCCCTGCAATTAAAACTCCCATTAAAAACACCTCCGATTTAAAACTGTGGACTTAAAATGGAAAACCAAGAAAGGAATCCTAATGTAGCCGATCAGAGACAGTGGCACACTGTCACCATGACAACACACTGAGGTCATGCTGAAGGAGAAAGGGTATAGGCCATAAAGGTATTCTCTGTTGGGGGGGGGAGGGGGGGGTGAAGTATGTTGGACCAGGAACACTAGATGGGGATGTGTGTCTGTCTGGGAGCACATAATGGGGCTAGTGTTGTTGGGGTACACTAGGCAGTGTTGAAGTGGTAAAAGTCAATAGAAAGAGCACCAGCAATCGTAAACGGCAGGCATAAAGAATCAGTCCAGAAAACTTCACTTCACCACACTCCAACAACGAGTGTTTCTTTCACACTGCGTTTTGGTTGTTGGTTTGGGACGGGTGTGTGTGTCACAGGATGGGACATGTTTTGGGGAGCCCGTGGGTTAGTTCAGGGTACCCCGGCAGTTCTCAGCCCCGCACAGACAGGGGATCTTCTCGTCCTCGATAGGGAACTTGTAGTCGTACGTGATCTCCTCGTTGACGTTTATTGGCTGCCGGGAGTAGATGACGATCTTCTTCTGTGACTCCACAGTGATTACCTTCGCATAGCAGTTCGGCTGAACAAACACACACAAACACAGGCAGACCACAGTCAGCACACAGGTACAGAAGTGCAGTGCAGTATCTCTGTTTGCGGCGTAGCATAGCGGTTGGGGAACTGGGCTTGTCACTTCAACCACTACAGTAAACATCCAGCACTATTAATGGACTGTATGCAGAAGAACATTTGCTGTGTTAGAGGATGTACCCTTGAGCAAAGTGCTCAGCCTGCATCACCTCAGTAAATACCCAGCTGAATGAACGGAATGTGAATTGTCCGAGTCATTCTGCAAGAGGACTTCTGCTAAATGACCGATTTCATACTCACCTGCAAACCTTGATACATGCATTCAAAGCAACCACAGTTAGCTAATTACATTCAATTTTCAACCTCCCTTTTAAGTGACACACACATACACACTCACACACACACGCACGCACTCACACACACACGCACTCACGCGCATTCACACACACACACACATACACTCACGCACATGCACGCATGCACTCACTCACACACATGCACACACACACGCACTCACACACACACGCACACACACTCACATTGCAGCTGTGGTTGATGAATCTGGCGAAGTTGCCGCTCTTGGTGGCATCAATGATGGTGTCGTGATCCACACGGAACATGTAGCTACTGCCAATGCCCTCATCCTCGTAGCGCTTCTCCCGCATGTCGGCAATCACCTGCAGGAGGCAGTACACAGACCTCAGCATACACCTGACAGGCTTAAGAGTGAACTCTAACGAGTTGAAGAGCTGTACCCCAGGAATTTATGCCACAGCCTGCAAACTAACACTACACTCACCGTGTCTCAGACCTCAAAAATTATTGCAACATTTATTGCTGCACTCTATGAATCTCAAAGCTGTACACCACCAATGAATTCGTGTAAAACGCTTGTACGGCGCATGTCTCAGAAATCGAGCGGCCGCCACACTGCAGCACAGTTAAAGAGAAGGATTATTTACCTAATCCTACATCACCTAGGCAACCTAAACACCCCTGCCCGCCATTCTTAACTGGCTTAATAAGTAATTCCCTCCCTCTCCACCTCAGCTAATGTATGACGAGCCCTCTGCTCCAAAATTGCTGTTTACCATTGCACCCTGTTTACGCTGAGCAGGGCAGAGACCTGCTCTTGGCCTGCACGTTCGCAGGAGACTCACCTGTCTGATGTTCTGGCCCACATACTCAATGACCATCTCGTCTGCGGCGATGGGCTCCATGGCGAACAGGCCCCAGTCGTGGATGTGGCTTTTGCAGAACCGAATCTTCTTCTTACGGAACTGGAACGTCAATTCCCGCACCAAACACAGATACACAGATACAGGGGCAGATAAAAAAAAAAAACAACACACACCACTCCGATTAGCTGGTTTGATGACTTGGTATGGGTATGATAGTGGGCTAGGGTTTGGCGGATTGTTATGCGTTTTGGTGTTGTGGTTTGGCGGTTTGTTATGTGTTTTGGTGTTGTTGTTTGGTGGTTTGTTATGGGCTTTGGTATTGAGATTTGGTGGTTTGTTGTGAGGTTTGGTATTGAGGTTTGGTGGTTTGTTATGGATTTTGGTGTTGAGGTTTGGTGGTTTGTTATGGGTTTTGGTTTTGAAGTTTGGTGGTTTGTTATGGATTTTGGTGTTGTGGTTTGGTGGTTTGTTATGGGTTTTGGTATTGAGGTTTGGTGGTTTGTTATGTGTTTTGGTATTGAGGTTTGGTGGTTTGTTATGGGTTTGGTATTGAGGTTTGGTGGTTTGTTATGGGTTTTGGTGTTGTGGTTTGGTGGTTTGTTATGGGTTTTGGTATTGAGGTTTGGTGGTTTGTTATGGGTTTTGGTATTGAGGTTTGATGGTTTGCTAATGTTGTGCGATTGTGGCTTCATGGTGGTCTGGGCGCTCACCTTGAGGTGGTTGAATTTGAGCAGGTCGCTGTCGCAGCTGAAGTTGGACAGCAGACGGCGCTGCTCTGACCTGCGCTCTGACCCCGCCCGCGTGGAGGCCTGTGGCTGCGCTGGAATACTCATCCCCTACACACAGTTTACACACAGTTTACTCACGACTTAGACAGTTTACACATTACTCAGCTCTTATACACACTATCCTACACACTTCACACACTCAGTTTACGCTTTACTCAACCTCTAAACACAGTTTACACACACACACATGGGCTAGTATGCCAGCTCACCTGTGTGTCGCCAGGCATGTCTTCTGAGAGTGCCCGGGAGCTGTTGAGGTATTTGAGCTTGTCCTTCTTGTCGATCTTGTAGTAACCCTCACTACGCGCACAGCCAGTCATGTGATCCCGCATGCCGTCCTCTCGTCGCTTCCTCTTCACCCACGGGATGCAGGTTGGTGACAGGGAGTCAAGGATATCACAACAATACTACTGACCAGGAGATTGCATGACCTGTCCCAGAGTTCAGATGACCAGGAAAACACTACTGCCAATGTATCTCATGACCAGAGCAACACAACTGTCCAGGATATCACATGACTGGAATTGTAAGTTAAACCTTGAAAAAAGACACTCACAAACACACAGTACACATAAATGCTCTCACACACACACACCATCAGGTTCACAAGCACAAAAATTAGTGTGCCAGACAGTGCTAGCTCTGACCCAATCCTAAGAGAGCAGCATGGTCACCTGACCATGATGGGCAGTGCAGAAGGATATGAGGGTGGGGCACCCACAACGTGTCGTTAAGCCAATCATTGTCACCATCCTCCTGCAGCATCTTGTCATAGGTGATCTTCAGGAACTTGACATCCTCCTCATCGACGCCCTCGTTCCAGATGTCATAGAGGATCGTCATCTCCTCAAACTCTGAGCGGGAGCCAAATTGGGGGCGGGGTGGCGACGAGACAGGGGAGTGCATGCTGAGCAAAAGCTCCTCCCATCCCCGCCGTGGCCGCCTCGCGGGCTTACGGCCCTCTTCCTGAGCTACAGGCTCCGCCCCTTTCCTCTCGTCCTGTGGGAGCACGTTCTCCAGCTCCCGCAGAGGCAAGAAGCCACGCCCACCTGCCACCTCAGGCCCCAACAACTCTTCCCTGAAGTCCAGGGACACTGTTGAGGGGTCAGGGGCGGGGACAGCCTCCAAAGAGTCCCTAATTGGCTGGTGGAAATCTGCTGTACCCACTGATGGCGGTGTCTTTTTGGGTCTCCCTGCTTTCCTCTTTGTGGGGGGTGAGTGCACTGGAGGGGCAAAGGTGGAGTCTGTGAGAGAGGAACTGATGTGGGTGGAGAAGGTTCCGCTGGGTGGGGGCTCTTTGAAGTGCAGTCTCTCCTCCGCACCATCCGCAGAGCCCTTTCTCAAGAGGGGGAGAGAGAGAGCATTGGGGGGTTGGTGGGTGGGGTCAGGGAAGGTGGGGGTGAAGGTGAAGTCACAGCCTGGGGTCCGAGGCACACCGGCACTCAGGACGGGTGACTGGGTTGGGAGGTGTGGGCTTGGGGGGACGTGGGGGGACACAAGCGTCAGGGTGAGGCCCACAGGTGGGCCATCTCCACCCGGTGTGATGGGAACCCCCTCTAGCTTCCCCAAACCAGGCGTGGGGGGGACCTCGTCCTCAGTAGGCCGCCTAGATGTGAGTGATGCCCCCCGAGGCAGCAAGGACTGCGTTGGGTCCGTGGTGGGTAGCGAAAGGGGGAGGGGTGTAAGGGCAGGAGGGAGGGTTCTGGAAGAGGTAAGCGTGTCTTCCTCTCGTCCAGGAGTACGAGGGCGCCCCACGTCCTCCTCGACTCCACCCTTAGACCTGAGGTCTGGCTCGCTGTCGGACAAGCTGCCCGTGGGGGTGACAGGTCGGGGGTACCCCACATCCTCCAGGGTGTGAAGTTTAAACCCAGGGACACCTGCCTCCAGTTCCATTGTCTCTGCTGAATACAAACACAAGCACAAAACAAAAAAATATTTAACAATTGATGGGATGTTCCTTGAATCAAATATTAAACTAAATGTGTTGCAAATTCCTCAATCAATGTCAAAAAGTAAAACATTAAACAACAACTGCAGATCTATCAGTAGTTATAAGAAAGGTAGGTCCCTCATGGGAGTTGCAGTTTGTTTGCAGTTATGTTTGGAATGAAAAACAGCACACACAGGGGAACTCTAAGACTGAGTGTGGAAACCGCTGGATTAAGGGTTCACACCTGGCAATCCTTTAGGAGAAGGGGATCTAAAGTTGCGCTCTTGGTGGGTGACGCCCCGCCCCCCGGACTCCTCCCCTCGTCTGGCTTTCCCACGGCGACCCTTTCGGTCAAGCGGCACCCCCTCTACTCTGCCCTCCAGCAAAGCCAAAGAGGGGGAATCCTCTGAAAGCGGAGGAGCAACAGGGGAGCTTGAGGCTTTAACCTCTGCATCCTCCTCATCAGAAGAGGAAGAAGATGATGATGACGATGAGGATGAAGAGGATGATGATGAAGAGGACGATGATGTGTGAGGCCCCTTGTCTTCCAATGCTTCATCCTCCACATCAACAGCCTCTTCATCCGTTTCCTCCTCATCCTCCTCGGCCGAGCTGCTGGAGCTGTAGTCAGAAGAATCACTACTGCTCTCCATGGAGTCTGAGTCCGATTTGGAGGAGGCGGAGCTGCCAACCTCTGAGGAAGCAGAAAGAGACATTGCATTTATTAATTTCTCTACATTTCTGTGTAACACTAAACACTACCATCACTTGCTGTGTTTGTCTCTACCTATAAAAACAGACTGCCATGAGTGAATGCATGGGTCTACAACATATTTGTGTGTACAGACCCTTACACATGAATACTTACACCTGTGTATGTCACATGACTCGCATCATCACCCTTCCCATAGTTACCTTCATCTGAAGAGTCCGACTCCTCTTCCCTCTCACTGGAGTCTACTTCATCTTCCTCCTCCTCGTCCTCATCGTCACCCTTCAAAATGAAGCAGAGAAGGACACTGTTAGAGTACTGTGTGCAGTTATGGACAGCACGTTAAAAGTACATAGAGGGGCAACTAAACCAGTTCCTGATATGACAGTCATAAAGAAAGACGCTGTGGACATTGAAGCCCTGGAAGTGCAGTGGCCCATATGACAATCCTAGCCTCTGGCTCCTCCTATTTTTCCTCACCTTCCCACAAGACAACCTATCAGAGCCCCCTGGCTCCTCCTCTTCCTCCTTTCCTGATGAGGACTCTTCTTCCTCTCCCTCGCTGTCCAGGTCCAGTGGTCGGCTGCGTCTGTGTCTCGATTCCCCGCCCTCACCGTCCTTTCTGGAAGCTTTTGCGAAGTACAGGAAATTAACTCTATCAGTGATTATTGTGCGGATTGTTGGTGGTTATCATGTATGAGTATGTTTGGTGCATGTTGGGATACATTTATGCTCAGGTTCCTCACCCTCATCCCCAAGGTCCTCATCCACAGGTGTTGATGGCCTCACCCTTTTGGAATCTCCTGTGGAGGCGGGGTCAGGTGGCTCCTTCCTCTTCACCTAACCGATGGAACACACTATGAATGGCCCCGCCCACCCATTGTGACACAACCCACATTCAACAGCACACTGTTTTTTATCCTTGTGATTGATAGGAAAACACTTTGGCAGAGCTATGGAAGGGCCTCTGCAAGGATTTGTTTTGAAATGGACATGTTTTTGACAGGAAGGCATTTACTGGACTTCTATCTGCAGGGATGAGAACCCACAGGTTAATACTTTGTCAGGAACACAGTTTATGATAGGACCTTATTATGGTAGGAAAATGTTTCCTCAGGAGATCATTCTAGATGGGAATCGTTCAGCCAAGAACATATTTTTAGCAGGGACATATTTTAGCGGGAACACATTTCCACAGGGACACATTCTGGTAAGGACATGTTTCCCCTGGAACTCATTCTGGTGGGGACTTGTTTAGCCCAGAGAATATTTAAGGCAAGACCCAGTTTTACATATGCTCTGGGCTAAACACTGCCAGTTTCTCTGGTGAGTATGGGCACAGTACCTTGAATGAGGGTAGTCGAATGGCTCCACGGAGCCCGATGCCCAGTCCCATGCCCTCGAACCCGAGGCCCTCGCCCTGCTTCCAGCTCTCCAGCAGGTTGGACTTCACCGGCTCCTTTGGCCTCACCTTCTCCTCCTCCTTCCCCTCTCCACTCTTCACTGGAGTCACAGAGGCCTGGAGAAACACAGAGAGGGAGAGAGAGAGACGCTTAAAACAGACGCTAACTGCTCACATACACAGACCTGCACACACATTAGCACACACTCTTATAACACACACAAAGTACATGTGTATGAACACACAAATGTAAACATACCTTGGCCGAGAGCTCCTTCCTGTCCCACCACTCGTCGAAGGTGCGGAAGGCCACCCCCTCCACCATCTTGCGGCTGAGGTCGCGCTTCATGATGGCCTTCAGCTCTTTGACGATGACGGCCAGCACGCCGTCCACCGTGGCGCGGTGCGGGTCCTCTTTCCGTGGCTCCACCCCGTATCCAGGAGGCGGTACGGCGGGGTTAAACTGGGGTGGGAGGGCTGTGGGAGGGTGCCAGGGCTGACTGGCGGCCCCAAGGGGTGGGACCCCTCCATAAGGCACCCCAAACGGCACGGCCCCTCCTCGTCCAGCCCACGGCGGGTAGGGGTACGGGTGATGACCCTGTGCTAGGCGGCTCAGCATCTGCGTCTGCATCTGGAAGGACATGGGTCCGCCCCCCCAAGGGGGCACGCACCCAGGCAGGGGCACCAGGCCGGGCCCATAGGGGGGCATTGGGGGCATCATGGGGGGCAGGTGTGGGGGGTGCGGTGGGGGCAGCATCGAGAAGGCTGATTGGGGAGGGGGAGGGGGAGGGTGCGAGGGAGGGGGGAGGGGTGGGAAGCCGGGGGAGGGATAGAGATCGCTGGAGGAGGGGCAGAGTTTATCAGGATGCCCTTGGTGATCTCGCCCCCAGTGATGGGCGCCACTGGGGTCTCGTCGTCTGAGATCTCCATATCCTCGCCCGACGACTGGCCACCCTGAAACCAAGAGAGCAAAAGGGCGAGAGAGAGACATGGAGAAAGAGAGATTCATCAGAATCATAGTCCCAATCCCATGCTTTAACTGTATTACTTTATTAGTGACTGCAGACATGTACTAACTCCCATGGGCAGCAGGGGGCAGCACCATTCTGTTATGTTAACTACAGATTCCTCTTTCTACCTCACCAGTGCGAGACTCCAGTCCAAGAGGGCCGAGGTGTCTGAGGGTTTTCAGCTGGACTCAAGTGCTTATTTTAAGTCACTAATTAGTCCACACTCTGTGTTTCAAAGGATTAAACTGGCTTCTGACTGAAAGGACTCCACATAAACCAGCAGATATTGCAACCCAGTCAGGGACAGGTGTTAAACCAGGGTCCTCGAAGAATTGGAGTTAAACCTGCAGAAACTGCAACGTTCAGGACTGGAGTTAAACCTCCAGACACTGTGGCACTCAGGACTGGAACATGACACCCCTGGTCTATGGCAGCCCAGGATTTCAGTAGTTCTCTTCAGCCCAGACCTGCTGTAAATGTTCACAAACTGCAAACCAAGTTCAACAACTTGGTTATATTTGTGACATGTAACATTTCTAGCGCTCATTTTCTGGACTCAGACATGGCGGGGGGAAATCATGTGTGCCTTTTCAGACATTTTTTAACTGAACAAAAAAATACCAACGGCAAACTTCTCAAGAGGGACAAAACGGCACCCTGGCTGGTGGTAGAGTTACACACGCACTCTTAAAAAAACACACACTCTCTGTGTGGACCTTTTCAAGAGCACAAGCAAACCGCCCCTAACGGCTTCTTTCACAACCAGGAACCACAGACACAAAGCCACCCGTCACAGAGGCCCCTCTTCCCTCTTCTGTCCGCACATACTGATCTCAGATCAGTGGCAGTGACAGCATGTGAAGTTGCCGTTTGGTCCTTCTCAGCGCCTCTGACCACGAACCCTCAGATCTCGGATCAATAAGAGAGAGGAGGGAAAGCTGCTGACCATTTACGCTGATCTGAGATCTGTTTGACAGACCAGAGGTTAACTTGTTGTTTGGTGCCTCCCCTCTCCTATGGCCACACACATTGATCTCAGATCAGTGAGAGAGAGGAAGTGAAAGTGCAGTTTGTTCTTCTTCCTCTGTGGTGGAGGGACTGAGAAGACTGTTTTCCTGTGACAGCGTGTTTGAATGACCCCTGAGCTCTCTCGCATGCTGGGTGTGGACACCCCTACTGTGAGCCAGGATACAGCAGCGCAGCTCACAGCCATAAATCAATCGCTTACGCTTGGTGAAGGTGTGGCAATCGCTGCCAGTTCAGTTCCAGTAAATACACAATCTTTCGCAATGCTCTCAGGTCAGTTCAGGAGGCCCTGACAGTCAAATCTCACCTCCCAGATCTAGGAACAGTCCTTAAGCTAGCAGTGATCACCACGCCAAAGACAAGGCAGCTTAGAAACTGGTCAGACACGGTTCATGTTTCACCCACCTCTCCTTGTCCTTGTCTATGTTCAAATCTGTGGTTTGCATTGCCACCTTCTCAACAGACTGGAGCTGCTGTGACCGGTTAGAAAATATCGGTTATGCCCCAAATGTGAGTGGGTTAATGGTCCTGAACTCAGCAGAATTACAGGAGAGAAGTATAAATCGGGCATGTGAGGTCCAGTCAGGCCACATGCTAACCTCATTTATTGGGAGGTAGAGGAAGCGCCGAGTGAACATGGGCCCAGATCAGCTCACTGATATTGTTAAAACATAACAAACAAAGCACTTCATGGCAAGAGAAGCTCATTAGTGTGACAAGGGGTCAAACTGCATGTTCTGCGTCCCTGAGGGGGTACAGAGTGAACACCACCTGCCCAAGGGGCCATCTGGAAAACCCCAGAAACCCCTGGCAGGATCTCCCCTTTCACTCTGAGATCATACAAACTGGCCTCGCTTTGGGCTCATAATTATAATGTCATAACTGTGAGTCCAACAGGCTACTGTCTCTGTTGTGAAGTAACTCGGCCAGCCTCAAGGGTATTCTTTATTACATCTAATCGAAAAAAACACACAAATGTTTTTTGTGACTATTTGCACAAGTGTGCAAAACACAGCATAACAACACAAAGGCGTGATTACATACAAATGCACAAGCACAAGAGCACAACCAGTCAGCAGATGTGTGCTCTGACCACGCACACACACTGGCATGCATATGTACGCTTGTGTGAGCGTTCCATTCTGACACACTGTGAGCACATAGTGATGTCATCACGCTCCTCAAGCACCCGGCTGGTGATCCAGCCATTGCCTGCAGTCTCAAGCTCTCCCAAATCAGCGTTTTAAGCACTACCTGCCTTTAAAACAATTACAGCCTGTCGCGACGCACTGCTAAACCCTACGCTACGTGTCCCTGTGCGTGAGGAGGACTGTAACTCTAGCATAATACAGCATACAGGCAGCCTGGCCACAACCTATTTAACACACCTACTGCATGTTTAACACACCGCTAACGTATTATTATTTCTCATATTGTTATCAGAGACAACAATGTAATGTAAAATGAAGAAGCTGGTCTTGTAGCATAGGGGCTATAGGTTTACTTCTGACTGTCCTCTTGTAACCACCTGAATGCTAATAGTAAATGACCAACTGAATGAAGGATGTTAAAAGGTCATTTTGCTAGATAAATAGGTCACACACACTTCCAATGCATTCCTTAACAATACATCAAGAGTCTCTGCTTATAATACAGGAACAGGGAATGTATTACACACACTGGTGACTCACACAGCGAATAATCACCCAACACGACTCAAATCACCTCTTAAAGCACATTCAGGTCCGATGCCTCAGTTGGCATTAGCATAATTAACTTGTATTAGTGGGGTAGCATCTGGACGGGGGAATGCTGCCAGGCAGGTCTGGCGCTATAGCTTGTCATTCTGGAAAAGACGGTCTGCTACATGCCTGTGATGTAATATAATACACACCTCACTCAGAAATGGTCTTGAGATTTCAGACGCTGACAGGTTGTGTACTGGGGGCATGTGATGCACACTGATAGCCATAAGGGGGCAGTGTTCGTATCCCTACCTCCTCCATTTTGTCTTCAGCAGAGTGGTTCATCGTGTCATCCTTAGCCTCGCCTGAATGGACCTGGGGCTCCTCTGCGGGAGTGGCCTGTCCAGGCAGGGTTTGGGCTGGTTCGTCAGAGTCGGAGTCGTCTGAATCGGGCAGGGGGGTGGGGCTGATGTCCTCCAGGCCAGTGCTGGGGGGCCGGAAGGAGGGCGGGGCAGGGGATTGCTGGGGGGAGGGAGATGAGGAGGAGGGGCAGGAGGAAACGGGGCTCCCGTCCATCCGCAGGGGCCCCTCGCTCAGGAAAGGCAGCTTGGCCCGGCGGCCCTGCAGCAGCATCTCGATCCGCGAGTCCAGGCTGTGGTGAGACACTGGCGCGTCTGAGTCTGGGGCGGGGCCTGGGGAGGATGGGGGCGGGGTTATGACAGGGGCGTGGCGGGGCGGGACTCGGGGACAGGCGGTGGCTCAGGAAGGGGTGGGGTTTGAGGTCTGTCTCTGAGAGGAGGGAACCCGGGAGCAGGAGGCGGGACAGGGAGGGACAAGGGGAGGGGGTGG
The DNA here is from genome assembly GCA_019788955.1 of Albula glossodonta. Lineage (NCBI taxonomy): Eukaryota > Metazoa > Chordata > Actinopteri > Albuliformes > Albulidae > Albula > Albula glossodonta. Next base: position 290,252 of record JAFBMS010000130.1, on the reverse strand, counting down.
TGGGGGGGCGGGAAGTCCTGAAGGTGAGGGGGTGGGAAGGGTGGCTCCGTGGGGGGGTACGCTGGGAGGGGTGGAGCCTGGTAGGGGGACGAGTAGGCTGGCTTGAAGGCGGAGCTGATAGGAGCGGGTGGGGCCACTGCTGGGGGTTCAGGTGGGGCTATGGGCGGGGTCGGGGCTGGGGGTGGCTGGGGTTTGTGTCCAGACTCCGCCCCTGACCCTGACCCTGACCCTGACCCTGACCCTGAGTAGACATAGTGGTGTTCATGGCGGCGGTTGTAGGCATTGTGGAACTTGCTGTCGAGGCGACGGGGCTTGTAGGCTGGCGTGTTGTGACGGCTGGAGTAGGCGGAGTCCTGGGAGAGGGGCGTGGCAGAGGCGGAGCGTGGGGTGCCATGTGGTATGGCCTGTGCCACCTGGGGGGTGTGGCTGAAGCTGCTGGGCGTGTCCAGAGAGAGAGGGGTTCCCACGGTACCCGGGGTGACGATGCCCTCAGCCAACCTCTTTACCGACTCACACACCTGAAAGAGCGAGAGAAAAAGAGAGAGCGGACACACGACCATCAGGACCTGCCGTTACTCTGCAGGTTTAAAGACCCCAGCTGAATCATCCATTACACAACCAATATACATCCTACAGCGTCACAAAACGATCCTAGTTGGAAAACTTAATGTCCCATGCTCCGTAACCGTACTGCGTTTTCTTGCATAATTTATATTACCAATGTGAGATAGCTATCCTGTTGCTGAGGTGGGGGTTGAACTGCCAACCATTCTGTGAACTCCTACACCAATACCAACACATTCTATGCGTAAACACAGATATGTCTTAATGGTGGCTTTTTTATTAAATTTCTGAAACTTAGCAATTGCTCATTTCTGGAGGGGACTGGCCAAAGCCATACTCTACTCACTGTCAAAGTCCCTGGTCAACTGCCCCTGCACCGAAAACCATAGTTTTTTAGCACTGCTTGTTTTTTATCTAATTTGCCACACTGGGGTTTCGATTTAAATGTACGGATTAATGTTCTTCTGGAATTAGAAGACAACGCATCATCCAACACGGTGAATCCTCTCCTCACCAGGCGACTGAAATGAGGTGTCGGAGCCCACACTGATATGCTTCCCTGTTGATGTCTACATTGGCTGGCCAGCCCAATCTGTCAAGATGATAGAAAAACACTTCAAGCCAGTCACTGGCGGCCCTTTTGGGTAAGAGGTGAGATTTACTTTTTTTGAGGTGTCCTTTTTGAATCTTGCCCCTGCCTTTGCAAAGCACCACCCAATATCTCGTTTCAATCAGTTAACCGCTCAACAGGATTCAGTAACAGTGGGTCCGTTGTACATTCATAAAAGTAAACCATTTGACATGCAGACACAAGACCAGTACTTAGCATTCATTCAGTTTAACAAGAAGTTGAGCCAAGCTGTCAGATCACATAAAAAGTTGAGTCATTTGAATAGAGTAATAGTAGAAGCTGGCACGGATTTCACACACAGATACCGCCTTCCTCGGCTTACGCTGGTTTAAAACAACTGCTGGAAAGCGCTACACACAGCGCTGCAAACACACACAGACACACTCTCTCACACACACACACACACACACACACGCACACACACACACACACACACACACACACACACACACACACACACACACACACACTAATAGTAGTGCTAAGGTGCGCTGAAGGATTGTTAGAGCATAATAACTTACGAATACATAATGACGAGAACGGGCCATTCCGCTTGACCAGTTCCGTCATTTACCTACAGTCTAGACAGTCATTGAGCCCATCCGGACTCATTTACCTACAATCTACAGAGTATGCAGCACTGTGTCGAGCCAGGACTCAAGCACCCCGAGGGTCCCCACCTCCACTATGTCAAGGAGAGACCCTTGAAGAGTTCTGTGCTGTTGATTTTGGGCATAATGATGGTAGCTAGCGAAGCCATGTGTTTGTGTATGTGTATGTGTGCGTGTGTGCGTGTATAAGGCTGGACTGCACTGTCGTCCCAGCGCCATGAGATGGGAGGAACTTTTGCAGTCCACACTGAAACCGCATCCCGTCACTGGGCCCAGCAGGAAACTGTCACTTCCTCTGCACTGCGATCGTTAACCTGAACTTCGTGTGCGCACATGTGCAAAACTACAATACAAAAACTGCCAAAAACAACAACAGCACATCTGAAATATTCTCTTTACTTTCTACAGTCTTCCCTTCTCAGTCTTCCTGTTTGTGTAACTGCCTCACGGTCACTCCTACTGTCTCTATCTCCACCTCTCTGTCTCTCATTTTCTATGTTCCTGAATCTCTCCAAGGTTACTGTAGTTTTTACAGAGATTACCTCCATGTTAAAATGACACCAGTCGGTGTACCACACACACTATTAGTGGTCATACAGCATTAAACAGACTAAACTCTACAGGGCTGACTGATATTTTAAGCAGCTCATGAAAGTGAAACCCCTCAGCATGAGTGCATGTTGAGGCCTACAGAGCGACTCAGTCAGTGAAGGTTGAGCCCTATAGAGCGACTCAGTCATTAAAGGTTGATCCCTATAGAGCAACTCAGTCATTAAAGGTTGATCCCTATAGAGCAACTCAGTCATTAAAGGTTGAGCCCTATAGAGCAACTCAGTCATTAAAGGTTGAGCCCTATAGAGCGACTCAGTCATTAAAGGTTGAGCCCTGTAGAGTGACTCAGTCATTAAAGGTTGAGCCCTGTAGAGTGACTCAGTCATTAAAGGTTGAGCCCTATAGAGTGACTCAGTCATTAAAGGTTGAGCCCTATAGAGTGACTCAGTCATTAAAGGTTGAGCCCTGTAGAGTGACTCAGTCAGTGAAGGTTGAGCCCTATAAAATGTTTCAGTCAGTAAAGACTGGTCCCTGTAGAGTGACTCAGTCAGGTCATACAGCGTGTCTCAGTCTGTAATGGCTCTCAAAACAGCAATGGGTCAATGGCCCCCCCAGTCTAAAAATTGCATGCTCGTGCTCTCTTTATTGTTAAGTCTCAAAAGAACATTTGTGGTAAAACATGTTTCAAAACCCGAAGGAACTCTATTGAAATGTGTTCTATTCTGTCCTGTCGTGTAAAAAGTGATATTTTTGAGTCTACTCTGTCCAGCAGAAAGCACTGGCTTTGGTTAGACAGACAGCTTTTTGTCCTATTGGGTAAAATGTGTTCTGTTCCACAGTGTAAACTGATCCATGTTGCAGCTGTACTGCGCTGTGGAACCAGCAAGTCCACAGCCGCTGCACTGAACTCTCCCACAGAGACCCTCCCACCCGTTAGGCCTGGCTGTAGACTCATCTCTGCATTTCACAGGCCCTGTGCTGCAACACGGCTTCATATGTTTGATGTTTTTATAGATACGTGTTATAAATATGATTACATGTGTACTGACTGTTCCCATTAGTGTGCTGCAAACATAAACCATGCCATAACACAGGCCGCATTTTCCAGATAGATTAACGCAGACCTAGTTTAGCAGAATAAGAGAGAGATAACTCAGGAACAGTGTACACATGTCAAAGAGATAACACAAGCAATGTTGACCAGGATGAGAGAGAAAACACAGACCCGGTAACACAGTCCTTTTTACTTGGTAAAGAGAGGCGACTAAAAACCCAGTTAAGCAGGTTCGGACAGCGACAGCTGAAGAACGCTCTTATGTAATAGAGCAAGTACTGTTTACCAGCATAAAGACAGATAACACAGACCCAGTGCACAGGCTAAAACCACACCTAAGACAAACACAACTCGGAGGACCTAGGAGCTTGGGAAACAGCGCAACGAGACTGCGCAAAACTGAGGTCCATTGAGGACGTTCTGTCCTGTTATTGTAGACTGCGAAGGGGGCCGGGTGCAATTTTACATGTCAAATTTTACGCTCGGTTTCTACACAAATGATCATCATGTTATGGTACAGTCCTCAAACAGAGGTAGCTCAGAACACTTTCAACAAACAGAGCCTAGCAGGGCCAGCTCCTAAACTATTTCACAAAACAATTTGCATGACGACAAGCAGACAGGAGCATGGACAGGAGCAAGCTTGTCCTTGATTTATGATATCTCATTGAGCAGAAATCTCAACAGCTATATTTTTCATCCTGTTTAGTTTGTAAGATGGGAGGAGCAAGTATTTTAAAATGAGGGATTATGAAGGTGATTGCACAGAATTTTGTGTGGTGATTTATCATCCAGCCACAATCAAATACATCGTCATACGCAGTGACTGCAGTCGCATGCCAGCGCATGCCAGTATGCACTATCTGTTAGGCGTTTGGTTTTAACCCATAATTATCTTTGTATAATAAGCCAAAGCTCAAAAAAAAAACTGTACAATGGTGATCATTAGTGAACCATTTTGCATTCTGACACTTGAAGGGGTTGGAAGTGAATCCAAGTACAATTCACAACTTTTTCTCAAATAATTCCATCAGTAGTGTTAGCATTAGCATCATTCTATACACAATGGTCAGAATTATATAATAATGACCCCACGAAGACATACTTTAACAGCTAGCACTGTTTCATTTGTTAGCATCAACATTGTTTAATATGCTAAAATGTTAGCGTTCTTTCTGTTGATATTCTTCATGTTAATCATCAAAATCTATCTTCTAGCTGGCAAAACTAGATAAACTCAGTTAGTTCACAATAACATGCTAGAAGATCACTAGTTGTTGCAAGAAGACATCAGCGAAAACATCGGTCTGCAAAGAACATCTGCCATGTTTTTGGAGAAGCGAGAGTAAAGAAAAAGAGAAGGAGAATAGAACACTTGATATTGCAGAATCTTCCTGGTTTTCGATTGGCTGAGCAGGGTCAGGGTCTTGTAAGGGCTCGGGATTTACCAGGCATTATACTGGAGATGGCAACAGGCGACTGCAAGTATTCATCAAAATTACAGACACCAATGATTCCGTTTTAATGCTCCAAACTCATGTTGCATCAGTCAAAATATAGTGTACTACCTTGAGTAACTCTTGCACTGTTTTGAAATGTCAATATCACTCAAGTGAGAATGAGACAGCTGCATGGCTGCACCAGCTACATTATACACTGCGATAAAACTGAACGCTGACCTTACACACATTTTACGCAATAGTCCCACACACTGACAAATAAATTATGCACCAGTTATTCAAGATAGTATCACAGTAAATTCTGAATTTGAAATTGAATCATTGCGGCATAGACTCGTCCTGTCAGAACAGAGCCCCGTGTCTTTCACCGCTACGTCTCCCAGCGAAGGTTTTTCGTTGGCCAAAGCAAACACACACATAAAAGAAAAGCCCTGGAAAAGCAAAACGAAAGCTTTCTGTGGGCTTCTCAAGGTCAGTGTGGCTAGGGGTGGAGGAGGGGGGTGTCTCACCTGGAGGGCGTCAGCCAGGCTGAGGGGTAGCACCGTTGGGGGCTCCTCACCCCCCACAGGCAGAGTTTGGGGGGTGTACGTGCCATCGACTAGCAGCTGGAAATACCGCATCCGGTTCTCACCTGGAGGGGAATGTTACAGATAAAGCTCAGGGCACAGGTACTCTGCATACCCCCACACACACACACACACACACACATACACACAGGTACATTTATGGCTTTAAGCCAAGGGTCTTATCCAGAGTGACTTGTACAGCTGACATTTTAATTTTGTTTTTTTTTTTTTTTTACACTATTCCTTTACACAGCCTCATATTTAACAGGGGCAATTCTGCTGAAGTACTTTGCCCTAGCATACAACAACAATGCCCTACCTGGGACCTGAACCTGTAAACTTGGGGCTAGAAGCCCAGCTTCTGTGATTAGTATGACATTGGACAGTTGTCTCCAACACAGGTACTGGAGAGCCAAACACCAAACACATTCTAACCCTTGAAACCATTACCAAGTCCCATGTTCACTCTTCTTACACAATGTACAGATACTGACAGATCAAATGAGTCAATAAAATGATATCAGTAAGAGATTTCTGTCCAAGTGACAGGAGCAATACCACATCTGGGAACTAAACCTGCAACCTCTGGTTTACAGAGCCAGATATAAACTGATCATGTCTCAAAATATGAGACGGGGAAGTGTGCAAGTTGCTCTGGATAAGGGTGTCTGCTAAATACTGAACAAGACACAGCTGCATTTCAGTGGTGTGGGATATGTCGAGCACACTCTCCTGCCCTCCTGTCCTGCATCTAAACACAGCGCTGTGCACTTGAGTGGATTAATATACAACACACATTTCCAGTATAACACAGCTGCAAACTGCAGGGGTACAAGAAAGAGACTTTTAAAGGAGGGGCTAAGATTGATTATAAAGATTATTGAGCTAAATACAAGACCCTGAGTGTGTGTGTCTGGGAGGAGGGATATCTCCCTCAAATTTGTGACTTTGCAAACATGTGTGTTTCCAGACTTACAGGATATCATTCCCTCCTCAAAGCTACTTTCCCTGCTCTTTGTCTGTACATTTAGTCAAGATACATGTTTTACTTACATCTATGAACCAAGAGGACACTGTTTTTTGTTGTTGATTGAATAAATATTTCAGGTAGCCAGACACAGTTACACTAACAGCATGAAATACTTAATTGTATCAGAGTTACAAAACGCTTTGATCAACCTTGCATTGAATAAAGTAGAATAACTGAATGTGACATAAACGACACAATAAAAGAACGAAAAGCATTCAACTACGAAAAACACGCCCGCATTTGCTGAAGTGAAGGAAAATAGACCATGGCACTTTAAGAAAGCAGAAAGCGCGGTCATGTTCGGAAATGATGAACGTGTTCATTGCCGGGTGATGAAAGCAAGCTCAAACTTCCACATGACACCGGGAGAAACACATGCAGAACACTTTCTAAACCACGGATTTCAATTCCAAGAATGGGCCTACGTCAAAGATAGAAAGCGAAAGAAACAACCGCCGTTGGAAAACGCCTAACATACACTACAACCTAGATCATTGACTATTTCCAGTAAAACAAGTCCACCCGGTTTATTTAAAATTATTTCAAGCATATATTTCTAAACGAAGTTTAAAAGTAAAGTGGTGTCCTTGCACACGACCATTTTCCAACAAAAATACTTGTCAAGTTACCATATGCTAAAATTGATGTATCAAACGAATGTAGGCCTATGCCACAATAAATTATGAAGCAAACACAAATGAGGTAGGTAAGTATGTTGTATCGTAGGACAATATTTTAAAAGAAATTTATCCAAGGCCTACTTTTTTTTTTTTTTTAAAAATTACTTGCGGATGGTTGATTGAAATAAGATAAAGTACCCTAACTGAACATCGTGGTGGCCAACAGTTTGCGAATTTTATAAGGTTTAGGAAATTTACACGCAACCAAAACAATCCACATATCATACATCATTCCCCTAAGGTACTGCATATTTATCATTTACAGTTTAGGTATACATGATAAAAATGAACTGCGGCCAACACTATCAGTTCTACAAACTGAGTGAAGCTTCAATTACTACGGTTACCAAGCAACCAGCGACGTTGTTTTCTACACGTGACTTTTCAGGATGTCGTTAAGATCTCTTGAAATGATGCTGGTAAACATAATTACTGGAAAACAACCTGGACCAAATAAGAAGTAAACGCTTAGTTTAAAGAAAATGAGTTAACCGGAGTAAAAATTAAACATCTTACCTCTGGGGTCAAGTTCTACGTGGATAATATTTCCCATGACCGAGGTGTTATGGAGATTTTGCACGGCATCCTTGGCTGCCCTAACAGACCCGAACACCACTTTAGCGATGCCCAAATGCCTCTTGTTTTTGGGATTGTACAGGATCTCCACCTGTTCAATATCTCCGTACTTCTTGCACATATCGGTCAGAAATTTTTCTCCCACGTTGTCGTTCAGTTTGGCAAATGTCACCTCCTTTGGGGGTACACGTCCCACGTAACATTCGTCGATCTGTAAAGTAAGACAGTCTATTAAAAAAAAGCTTCTTGAAGTTAGAATAACTTTGAGGCCAATGTCTTAGAGGAATAACCTAAATCGAGAAACACCAAAGCAATTTCTCTGCTCCAAGTGAACATTTTAGGTTAGAATGTTCAAAATAGATATTTGTAAAATTGCTACAAGTTTTAATAGGCCTACTTATTGCACATCAGCGACTTGTAGGCTATATATTCAGTCTGCAATAACAACAGAGCTTGCACACACACAAGGAAATAGCCTAACTTCTTCACTCCATTAGTCATATTTGGAATAGAAAATAATAAAGCTTAATATTTCCACTGAAATGCAAAGCATTGACAGCCAGCAGTACAACGTTGTCAGAAAAAGAAACAAATTCCGCATGTCAACTTTGTCAGGCTCGAGGGGGTGTGACTACCTTAAACTTCGGAACCGGGAGATCGGTCTCCTTGTATTTGGACCAGATCCGACCGATTCTGGGGTCTCTGACGGTATCCACCGGAGACATCCCCGGATTCTGAAAGAAGCAAAACATACATTTTAAAAATGACGAAAGTTAAAGTAAAGAAGAATTATGCCCACGCTTCGTACTGTCAAAGTGAAAAGGCTTCTGACTATGGGTCCTGTCAAAACAGCCAAAGGAAAGTTGTGACTATATAGAAGCTGACATCCAAACCCACAAACAAATAGGGTTACAACTGTAATTTCAGGCCAAAGAGTCTATTGTTATCAAGCAATGTGTTCGTAACAACACTAGTTACAGTGACACTTTGATGTGGCGTGTCAGGTGGTGCAGCGAAATAGTTCCGCGCGTATAATGGTGTATGTATCACTCAATGGAGCGACGGGAAAACATAACAAAAATGTCCCAGTTTCCTCCTTTTTGACAAAATGTGGCATTGGAACTCAGTTACTCACAGGCATGCTGAAAGTCTGTCCATCGTAGCGGTAGAGTTTCTGCGATCTCTTTGTCAACGCTGGGTCAATAATCAACTTGTAACTTCTCCAATGGTGACTTCGTCTCTCCCCCGAGCCGCTAACAGAATGGTTCGTTTCCATTCCGTTCGACAGACCTGTAAATACAAAGAATTTGCGCACATGTTAAGTTAACAAATCAACTAATGCACCCTGCTTGTGGCAACAGAGAGAAAACATGGTTTACAATCGGTCCCCCGACCCAGAAACAGACAGACGCGAAGAGGGGAAAAGAGCAAGCTCACTGGAACTCTGTTTTCTGTCGTGGTATTCACTTATTCTGTTTCTTTCTCCGGACTTGGACATGATGCAAGTTATTCCGATCGAAACTTTAAAAAATCTACTGAAGCGGCGAGATGTTTTCACCTATTCTTAACTACATTACATGATTTAAAAGATCCTGCCTCCTTTTCGCGAGCCAACACATATTGTGAGCCTCTGGTCTAGCTTGTCTATGTCTCCCACAATACACCACTATAGAGCTAGCACCTAGCCCCATAGCCTTATATTCCACTCGCACATTCGTTGCTTTCGTTTTTTTGAAAGTATCTTGGGGACAGGGGGATTGCACAACAAAACTAACCTGACGTATCTTATATTTTCTGAAAGACAGACCGACAGACTGTGACAGAAGGTGTCTTTCTACAGAAACTTTAGTCTGTACGAAAATGTTGAATCTGCCGCCTGGATTTACGTAAATGACAAACACAAGATGGACAGCAGAGCTCCAGCTACTTTTAGACGACTAGGATTGAGCTGTAATCCGCCAACCATCGTAGAAAGACTGGTATACGTGTTTTACTTTTATCCTTTTTGCATGTTTGGACAGTGCAAATACTTTCAAATATTATCACTTATGAAACACAAAAACTAAGCTTATTTATCCCAACTTAGAACATTCGGAGGACTGTGGCCAAGGTAGAGTGAAGTGATAGTTTTTAATTCACTATGTTTGCCTTGAGAGTAGTGTTGTGCATTATTATTTTTACTTTGTTTTTTCTGTTGCTCGTATTGATAAATGAGCGCTGTAAACTCAACAGTTCATAACAGCGTCTGACATTTTTTTTTTTTTTTTGCTGCGCTAGGGCAATTGGCTGGTTAACAGAAGTTGTTCCATCGGCCAATCAGAATGAAGCACAATTTTAGCTTGCGCTATTAGAAGCTGCGCTGAGCCGCCCCTCAGCAGAGCGAGGAGAGGGGGCCAGAGAAAAAGAGCAGGCGGCCATTTTCTACCAGGGAACTGAATAGCCTGTCTGACCTTCCTTTGTTTCAAGAAAGGAATGATTTTTCTCGAATTCGACATCTCCTTACGGACTATTTGAATGTGTTTGCAATGTTTGCCTAACTTAAAAAAAGGATCCCCTGAAGAAGGACGACAAAGAGCTGGATGCATCTCTTTGATCATTTTATTTTCTTCCTCTCTGTCTTCCTGGAATCCATCTTTGTCTTAACTAGGTCAAGGCACACCCATGTGTCAGAATTTTGTCTCTGAAGTCAAAATCTTGTGAATAAACAGTTTGTAGGTTGTTTTTTTAATGAAAAAAGTAAAATATAGCAATAATAAAATGTATCCAAATCTATAATGGCACATCAGTGACACTGAACAGTTAAGTGGCCAAGTATTATTATAGTTATATGTAAATTCTTTGTTCTACTTTTTTCCTTTATGAATGCATACAGATTTAGACAATACCATTAATTGTTAAGGATAATAGTTTTTCTAATTTTTCTTAACTATCCTTCAGTGTTCATAAGTAACTCCATCTTTCATTTTTGTGACAGATTGTTGTCTTGTTACAGTGTCATTTGCATGTCCTTTTTTCTGTCCACTGAAGAAAAAAGACAGTAGGCATAGACAAATTAATACTCATGTTTCAGCAAACAACAGATCAGAATAAAAAGTCCAATTGGCCTTTGAGAAAAAAAACTGCTGATTCACTGTTGTGGCTGGTTACTGTAGCTGTAAACTGCAGCCCTCCCCCTTTTAAATACCTTAAAGATCTCTAAAGTACAATTATCAAAACACACATCACGAGCACAACATCTTTCTTTACAGAGGGAAATGCAAAAGTTAATAATGGAATTGAAATAAAAATGTAGCAGAATAAATGTATGTAAAATAATTGTACTGTCCATGCACACACTGACAATGCTTTAGGATGAATTCTATGAAGGTAAGTAAATTTACATGACCTTGCATGAAGGGCATACTTAAATATGTAAAAATGAACGTGCTTTTACCTTCTATCAGTATACTAAGATGGATAATGCGTCACAAAGCACTGAAAGGAAAAAAACAAAACAATGTGTGCTAGGAAAACAAATGCTCGTCAAGAATATTTACCTTAACATTTTGATGGAATTTATCTATCAGGCCTATACGCAGAAGAAAAAGGAACTTTGTCTTTCTCATCTTCGGATCCATTATTACAGACGTGCTTTTTAAAAGGTGGGTGGGGATGACAGTCCTAAAAAGAAAGGAGATGTTGAAAAAATAACTTCTTTTGAGATAATGTAGACATACACAACATGAATCTGTTCCCCTGCCATCAAAAAATGCTGAAAATCTTCTACCAGCGTGCGAGCAGTAATATGCAAACCTGCTTTCTTTCCCCCTCCGCTTCCTGGAGGCAGGATTGGAGTCAAAACGCTTAACGCTCATCAATTCGAAGATTACAAGCAAAAAATGTGCGACTTTTCTCTGATACGGACACCTTATTCCATTTAAGGTAATGGATTGTGTGTTTCCTAAATTGTTTAGGTCTAAAGCAAACAAAGAGTAGTGTGAAAACATCAGGCAAAGAATGATCAATTAAATTGAACTTGCCTTGACATTAATGTTACATGTGTAGTTTATGTTCTAATTAATTAATTGTTATTATTAAACATTAACACAAAATCATACATGTGATAAGAAATGTAAAACAGGTTCATTTAAAATATATCACCATATATTTAAAAACTTACACTTCAATATTAAGAAAGTGCAATCCGAGTGGCAGAGGAAATGCCATAATTATTGTATTAAAAGCAGCGCATTTTAGGGGTAAAACTAGACGTGCAGACATCTCTCCTACTCCTCTTTTCCCAAATGCGACCTTTCTTATCAACTGTGTTAATGGCTTCTGTGCTGCTCTCAATTTCAAAATGGCTTCTTCTCGCGCAGCAAATCATTATGAGCTGGAAATGTCGCTGCTGCGCCATTGCTGGGGCGAGGGTTTCAGTCGGGAAAGAGCTCCAAACTACCCCCACCCCTACCATATTTACAATACCCCCCACCCCCCTCTTTTATAGTCATCAGTGGTGTATTAGGGGTGACTGGGATGAGTTGTGACTGGTACGTGTAATGTCGGGAGTGATGTAGCAAACGACAATGCAGAGTGAGCCATTTCGTGGCTCAAATCAGTCAGTCATTCAGTGCTCTCGCGGAGCAGCCAACTCTGAAACTAGTCTGGTGTTCAGCACAAGAGTAACCTGAGAATCTGGGCGCTTGCCAGCCGTTCCGAGCATTTGAGCTGGCTGCACACCACAACCATATATGGGCGGAAAAACAATTCCGAGCGCGCGGGGCAGGGCAGTGCAGCGCAGTGTCTCTCTCGCAGTCTGCACAAAGGGGAATTTACAGACCGCTGGCGCGTTTTTGCTCCCCCCTCTTCTTCTGAGAGAATAATCGATGCGCACAGGCTCGCCGTGCTCTTCAGCTTCAGAAGCGAATTTTCACAGATGTCAGACAAGCAAGAATGTATCCACAGTTTGCGAAATTTATGTATAACTACACAATCTTTTGTTTTGAAACTAAAATTGGAGGCTATGTGTGTGTGCGTGCGTGCGTGTGTGTGTGCGCACGACAGTGCTGGTTCAAAGAACGGCCTGTCCTGATTTCTTTGTTATCCGGCAGTAGTTAAAACCGCAGGGTCAGTAATGTAATGTTTCTTATCTGTTGTTGTTATGGAAATGTTGCAGTTTTGCAATTCAGGTGCTAATAACTTTCGTCTTTAATATACAGTATATTTATTTGTAGAAAATGTGAAATGAAAAGTCATGCTAAAATTAGTTGAAATGAGATAATAATGAGAGCAACAGAAATGTGTTTATTTCAGTAGCTCTGTAATGTATTTGGGTCAAGCTTATTTCCTGCGGCAGGGGGTCATGTGTTGTTGTCCAGACCAGCTGCTGTGGTCCTGCAGTGGTCAACGGCACTAAAGCCACACCGCTCAGCTGAACACGGCCTGGGGATTGTTATCGTCAATTAATTATTATTATTTTTTTACTATGCATGCTCTTTCAACTCGAAGACATTTGAACCACAGTGCTGGCTTCTCGGCGCGCCGTCCACCTTTGGACGTGTCGTGAAATTTCAACGAATGACCTTGAAATAAGCTATGGGTTTCACCCAGTAGCCTCGCCTTAATTTACTGCAGCGGGTCACGAGGTCAGAGATATTTACGGCTTATTTGTGTTGTTGGCGAACACTTTTGCACCTGCATTGAAAGGGCTTATTGTCTTTAGGTCGGGTCAGGCTTAATCATTCGCATATTTACTGAAAGAGGCTATCTGATCCGTATGGAGAGAAATTTGGTCAGCAGCCTGTATGCGACATTGAATGTTAATCGGCGATTGATCTTTTGAATGAAGAGTACAATATCGGTATGGATAATTGTACAGGTGCTGAAGCAAATACCAACCAGAAAAGAGCTGTTAAACGATCTTTCCACTCTGCCTATTCGTCAACGGTAAGCTCAGTGCTGCGTACCACTGTTTACCAACCCAGCATTGTGTTTGTCGTCCGAGCAGTGCGGGGCAGGATAAGGGCCTCTGGTGTAGAAGCGTCTGAACTGGTCATTAGCCATATACAGTGCTATTGCGCTTAGTCGGAGAGGACATAACATAATGTGTCTCTGATGATAGCCTTCAATAAATGGTATGCTTAAGCGGTTGTTTTTAAAATTATCAGTCGTGTATATTGTTAGTCAGTAGTAGTCAGTAGTATACTACATTGTTGATAAATTCATCCGAGATAAAAACCAGCAAATTGCGGATCCGATGTATTCACCTTTCCCCACTCAAAGAATTTGGTCGTCTCACTTTAACCATTAAAGCACAGAGAAGAGAGGATGAGTTTTCTACATCTGTTGAAATCAACGGCGAGGGCCGGCTCCGGTTTCTATGCTACGCCATTTGGCTCTAAAAATGTCGCTGACACATGAAACATTAATCATCTAATTTTACAGTGATCAAAACAATCTGCTCCTCAAGAAACCAGTGGAAATTTTTATCAAATGTATAAGATCGATATTTTTAATATATCGGAACCTTTTGCGTAGGTAGCAAATAGAACAATGTGCAAATGGTGAATGAAAATGTGTGAAAGGAATATTGCATTTGTTTGTCATACAGAGCTAGAAAAATAAGTCTCCAAACTCATGAATCAATTGTATGGCGTGGAATTAGGTACGCTGTTATTACTTACCCAGTAGAAAAAGTAATGACAGTATATTAATTATAATAACTGTACTCCAATGTTTGTATGTTGAACAGTTGAAGTATTTTTATTTTTGCTTCGAACTGTCTTTCACAGTTATCAACCTAGGTTTCAGGAATTTTTTTTTTCTCCTCTCAATAAATATTCCATTCATATTTATTGTATGTATTATTGGTTTTGCTGAAATAAAAATATAGTTTTTATTAAAATGGTTTGTTTGTCCACCTGTCTATTTTGAAGGTAGGTATTGGTCTGCTAGCACAACCCAGAGCAATTAGAGAAGATGTTCCCGCACAGTCCTCTAGGTGGCGCAAGGAATGACAATTGGAGCTCACCAGATTCCCCACTCCAGCGACCGACAATCCGGACTGCGTTTCTGTGACGACGGTGTGAAAAATATGGCCCCGATAAAAGGCCAAAAGAAAAGATGGAAACAAAACTGGGTTGGTCACACACACACACACACACTCACGCACAACAGAATATTTGTGCATGCTTCCGGGGAAACAGCTTTGCCTTGTTTTGAACCTACTGTGTGAGCACACTCACAGAAACAGTTTTTTTTTGCCTCAGGAGAACAGGCTGTACTTTGTCAAATGGACAGGGAAGAACTGTCCCAAGATCAGCATTCTTGCTCCGAGACTAAAGGTCTGTGCTCAGGAAAAGTCCTCACTAGTCGGCTAACTTAAAGCAATGCTGTGTAGGACCCTCTCTTCTGCATTTTTAACCAGACTTTTCATTTACAATTAAACATGATCCATCAGACTCAGTGTTTTAGTGGCCTGAACTCAAACTTCGGTGGTCAAAAGAGAGCGCATTACCTTGACTGAGTACCAGCCCGTTCATTTCAAACCTATGTGACCTCATTTTCACATGAGCAGAACGCACCTTTTTCGTGAATGCTAAGGTTATACTCCAAAATAATGTAAAATGAAACCTTAGCATTGACACAGATATCACACAAGTCTGGGCTTTCAGATAAATGGTGCACAAGGTGTTTTGTATCATGCTGTCCTTTTTTATCACTGTGCCTTGAGTTTAGAATGTAAAGACAGAACCATAACTCTTTAAGTAACTCCTGCTTAGATAGTCATAGATTATGAGCACTGATTGTAGTTTATAGTGACTGGCGACAGAAATGACCTGAGGAAAAATCTAATGGTTTCATTTGTACTTAAGTTCATATTGTTATCTATGTGATAATTTTTTATATTGCCTCTGGTAATGGGATACTAACATTTAAATCTGGCTACTCAAAATGACATTTCTCAAAGAGATGCTATAGTTTGGGGCTATGACTGCTGGTTTGTTACCTGTCTTTACCTGGTGTGTGTATGTGTGTGTGTGTGAGTGTGTGTGTGTGTGTGTGTGTGTGTGTGTGTGTGTGTGTGTGTGTGTGTGTGTGTGTGTGTGTGTGTGTGTGTGTGTGTGTGTGTGTGTGTGTGTGTGTGTGTGTGTGTGTGTGTGTGTGTGTGTGTGTGTGTGTGTGTGTGTGTGTGTGTGTGTGTGTGTGTGTGTGTGTGTGTGTGTGTGTATGTGCGTGTGTGTGTGTTTTACTGGTGTTATTTCACTGGAATCCATCCAGTCATACTTTATTGCAGGATCTGTTTCAGTCTGCTTAACTGCTTTCTTCAGTTACACCAGTATGCTGGGGAATGTGGCAGAAAGAGCAAGAAGCACTGATCTTTTTTTCAATAAAAATAAAAAATGATACTTTTATTGAACGACTCCTTCCTGCTGTTAATTTCACAATTAGGTTTTTTTTTCCTGGGCTCTCTGTTTCTTTCATGTAACGATTCTTCCCTCTAAGGACTCTTTCGCTTAATTATTCCTCCCTCATTAGATGTCTTTTCCTCTTCACCATTCTTGTAATGCTGATTAATTTTAGTGTTGTTAATTTGCTTGTGATTCCATTTAAATAGAACGAAATGGAGTATCCCTCTACATCACATTCCTAGATGGTGTCTTATGGTATCATCTCCTCTGTCTTAATTATTATATTGTCACGTAATTTACAGTCCGTTACAGTCCGTTACTGTGGGTGACAGAGCCAATGCGTGTCACAATTATCATCGTCATTATAATCATCATCATAACAACAACAATAACAATAATAATAATAAAAGGCTGCTGGTATGTAATGGAGGATTTCTCCCTCTGAGATGGCAAAGAGCTGAGTCCTAGAATAGTGGGCTTGACTTACTCATATTAATCATACAGAGATCCCCCCATTAAACTGGTCCTGGGGGTCCCATCAGCAACTAAGCATCTATCATACTGCCATCAGATACAGCTGTGCTTAGCAAACTGGCACTACAGAATTGCAGGACCTGCAAGGACAGAATTGCAGGACTCTTCCCTAGTAACTTTGCCCTCTGGACTGACTGCTAGTTAATTGCTGTTGTGCAGGTTTGCAACTGCGGCACTGGAGAACAAAATCTTTGCATTCACCAGCAGAGTTAAGTATGCTTGCTCCCTGGGGCTCTGCACTCTCAACGCATTTAATTAGCTGTGAACCAAGTTATATCTCAACAAAAACTTAACCATGTCATTCTTTGGCAAATGCATACACAAAGACATCGAGCAAACTTGAGCGCCAGTGTATCCTAAAAGGATACAAATTGGGGCAGACTACCTCTCAACACTGAAAGATATAAAGCACAGACAGCAGAAATAGTGTGAAAAAATGAGTGGGAGTGAAACTTAAGCTTAGTGACAGAGGGAGAGGTGACCCGGTGGCAGCACTATGCAAAGGAGCAGTGTTCCCCACTGAGTTAGCACTGAGGTTATTTGATTCAGAGATGAGTCTAGAGTAATGAAAGTAGAGACAGAGTGTGTGCGTGTGTGCATGTGTGTGTTCGTTTGTGGTGTGTATGGAGGGTGGGGTGGGGGGGGGAGGGGGTTTGGGTAAGCTGACAATTTCCTGTAAGTGTAGGAGACCACAGCGTATGGCTTCCGGACGAGCTAAGTGTGAGAGACAGATAGAGAGGGAGAGAGAGAAGGAGAGACAGAGAGAGAGAGGTAGAGGGGGGTGGGGAGAGGGAAGGAGTGACTGAGAAAGAGGGAGGGAAAGTGAGAGAGAGAAGTCTGACTTTCGAAAGGCGGAAGTTCGGAGGAAGAGGTGTTTTATGATAAGCCTACCTGAGCGGCTGGGTGCAGTCGCTCTGTGTGTGAAGTGCACGTTCTGTCTCCCTCTCCCTCTCTGTCTCTCTTTAAATCTTCTCTGGATCGCTGTGTGGATTCTCGCGGGGCCCGGGGCCCGGCCGACGAGGCGTCTAAGACAGGGGGCAAGGATGACGGAGAACGGGAAGCCACGGCAACAGAACGGGGAGGAGCTGAAGGTGGTGGTGGTCGGTGATGGAGGCTGCGGAAAGACCTCCCTACTCATGGTCTATGCTAAAGGAGACTTCCCCGAGGTAAGACCCCCCCCCCCAAAACCATTGGGTCACCCTGCCAGCCTGCCAGCCATCACCGCATGGCCTGACTCCGTTTCTCTTGTCCGCCTCACCTCACTGTTTGGTGTTGACTGATCCTGCAGTTCTGCCTGATCTGACAGCCAGCCTGCCATTGTTCTGTGCTGTACTTTAATGTTCTGCTTTTTAATGTCAATGTTGTGGTGTTGAAGCAGCATTTTACTCTATACTTTAATCTATAAAGTTGCTTGATGCTGTCTCTTGGTCAGGACTCCCTTACAGAGGGACAAAACTATTTTATCCAGTGCAACTTTTCTGGTGAAATTATGAATGATAAAAATTAATAATTCTTCTTTCACTTCTCTGTTCGCCCTATTTGAAAGTCATGTAGAAAATACACAGCTTTGAGACAGGCAGATGAGGGAGTGATTATCTCAGTAGAATACGCTCAGCTCTGTGTGTCCTCCTTGCTTTCTGAGCAAATTCTTTCATAGACTTTTCTCTTGAAAAACCTTGACTGTCATTATTTAACACAAACTCTCACAGATGGTTTTGGAAATCAAACTCTCATGGAGATGTCATGGCATGGCTGTTCTCAGACTCTTCCTGGCTTTCCTCTCCTGTTGGATAGATCTTTATGGGACCTTTGGTGCACTCATATTAGCTCCTCTCAGACTGCCTGGGCTGGACTCCTGCTGGCACACACTCAAATGCCATAAACCTACCCACCTGCCCCAGCCTGAGTAAATACCCCTTGCCTCTACCCCAGCCTGAGTAAATACCCCCTGCCTCTGCCCCAACCTGAGTAAATACCCCTTACCTTTCACCCTGCCTGAGTAAATACCCCCTGCCTCTGCCCCAGCCTGAGTAAATACCCCCTGCCTCTGCCCCAGCCTGAGTAAATACCCCTTACCTCTGCCCCAGCCTGAGTAAATACCCCCTGCCTCTGCCCCAGCCTGAGTAAATACCCCCTGCCTCTGCCCCAGCCTGAGTAAATACCCCCTGCCTCTACCCCAGCCTGAGTAAATACCCCTTACCTCTGCCCCAGCCTGAGTAAATACCCCCTGCCTCTGCCCCAGCCTGAGTAAATACCCCCTGCCTCTACCCCAGCCTGAGTAAATACCCCTTACCTCTACCCCAGCCTGAGTAAATACCCCTTACCTCTGCCCCAGCCTGAGTAAATACCCCTTACCTCTGCCCCAGCCTATATGAAGGCCCTCTGTATCTACCCCAGTCAATATAAATGCCCCAGCTCCTGTCCCAGCCTGTATAAATACCCCCACCCCTTCCATATCCTCTTTAAATACCCCATCTTCTTCCCCAGGTGTTTTAAATACCCCTGGTCCTACCCTAGTCTGAATGAATGCCCCTGCCCCTGTGCTACTCTTCTAAAATGCCCCCCTTCTCCCCTAAATGAGGCCTTTTGGGGGCTTGGTTCTTAAACACTCATGTTCCTGTCTCAGCTGGTTTCAGTCTCCAATCTCTCGCCCCTGCATCCATAGAACCATCGTCACTGAATTACAGCACACATTTGGTTTGTTTCTTGTTTAATGTCTATTTTTGTGGTGCAGCAGGTATTTGCGCATTAGACTTACATGTATGTATGTGTGTTACACCAGCATCAGTGATAGGATCAAGGTTTAGATTTTTGATGCATCATTTCCACTGTACTCCTCCTTTCAGTGAGAGCACACACACACACACACACACACACACACACACACACAAACACCCAGATATGATTGGTAAAAGATTTAAACAGGTTTTAGTAAAAGATTCCAATATAAACCCCAGATAAAAACAGGAGTAAGCTATGTTAGTCCTGGGCTGCGACTAGAGGACTCCTCTGTATGATAGTTTTTGTTAGAGCCAATCTCTTAATTTACATTGTTAAAAACGTGTTCAAGTTCCACAGTTGTCTCAGATATTTAGCTCTTCACAGCCATTTGCTTTGTCTTTCAACTTCCACAAATGCTTCAGCCAAAAGATGAAAATACATGTAGACTAATTCCAAGCCTTCTTTTTCATGACTGAAATGTTTGTTTCTCACTCAATGTAGCATAACATTGCTGACATACACAAGGGTTCTACAGCACTGAGTTCGGGGCCCCTGATCTAGACTTCTGAAAGAACAGAAGAGTGACTGTGATGCTGGCCAATGGGAAAAGTCCATCAGACATCAGCCTGCTGTGTTGTCAAGGCAACTGTTTATTTTAGTGACATTGTTTGACCCCTGCCTATCGTGTGTGAGTGATGTGAGAGGGATAATCGTTATCTGAGTGCCCAGCATTGCCATTCCTGGCTGTTTAACTGTGATATTCGCCCTTTTATCAAAGCTTTCGTGCCTCTTGTTGTCTGTATCTCTGTTTGTCGGTCTCTATCTCTCCGTCTATCCTCTCTCTCCTCTGACACTTGTCTGACCCCAGTGTGAGTATGTGTGCATTTGTGTGTGTCTGTGTGTGTGTGTCTCTGTGTACAGTATGTGTGTGTTGTTTTGTGCATGCTCTTAAAAATGATTTAAAAACACTATTTCTATTTGGTTGGCTGTTTTGTTTGGATGTGAAGACATTCATGAGATTGAGTGTGGCTTGTGGCTTTTTGCAGACTGAAGCTGACTGACATTTAGTGTTTTTGACTAGTAGCGAAACAGATTTAGGTCACGTGGATTCCTGTGTGGTTGAATGTGTGCTCATCATAAGTCGGCAAGAGGTGGAAAGTAAAAAAATATAAAGAACAGGTGCAGGAATGCTCGACAGGCTCAGGTCCGTGCTGCACATGTAGTGTTCTGTTTGGGAAATGAAGGTTAACCTGCTCTTTAGCCATTATACCACACTGTGCAATGTACAGCACAGTCATTCATGCTCAGCTGGCCTCAGCCTTTTGTGTGTGAAACACCAGAGGGAAGAGTTTCAAATACAACCGACTGTGGGCTTGAGATTTGGTGGGTAGCAGTGCAATATAATGGTCATGGCACTGGGCTGATTGCGCAGAGGTTGCAGGTTCAGATCCAGCTCCCAGGTAAAGCTGTTTGCATGATTGAGCAAAGTATTCTAGCTGAATTCATTAAACATCCACCTGTGTAATGGCTCCTGGGGTGATGGGGGATTTTTATTTGAGGTTTTCTAATTAAATTTATAAAACGGATCAAAAATATGGAATGTAATCTGCTGAATGTCTGAAATGAAACATAATTTTTATTCAGTGTGCCGTGGCCCTTTGAGTTGTCAATAGTCCAGAGTGTAAAGGGAACACAAAAGCATAGCGTAACCAAACCATCCGATCCAACACAAATCAATGCAGCAAAGCTGGCAAAGCCGCTCCCCGAGAACAAAAGATGATTGTAATACACTTCTGCAAAGAGAGGGCGCTGGAGCGTGGCAGTTCTCTGTTAATTGTTTTTGATGCTTGTTTTGCAGAAATATGCTCCATCTGTGTTTGAGAAGTACAATACCACGGTAACCTATGGTGGGAAAGAGATCCGGCTGAATCTGTATGACACGGCAGGTGAGATTCCACATTTCCTTCGCCACGTCGCACACACATTACTCCGCTGGTTTGCGCAGGTATGCGCAGGTAAGGAGGGTGTGGTAGAGGGGTTTAGCCCTGCTTGAGATGGGACGCCCTGATTAATTTGAAAGCCCTCATCAGCTGGCTTTGAAATTCCCACAGTTCTTGGGCGGGTACTGTGAACGATCTTAGCAAACTTGCTGAGATGTCAGATCACAAAAATGACATAACTGCAAGAAGAAGCTGTCCTAAAATCCACACCCAGATAAGGCCCTCCTTTCCCACCTCTTCCTTTAACAGATACGTTATTATTATTATTATTATTATTATTATTATTATTATTATTATCCCAAAGATCCTGATTATCTTTAAGTCTTCTAAGTCTCAGAGCCAAGATGACCTTTAAGGTAATTTCAGAGGACAGAAGTCAGAATAGGGAAGACTGTGAAATGTTTCATTTTCGGTGTTTGCTCTCCATTAATCTGCACATTAAGAAAAGGTGGGTGGGGTTTTGTGGAGAGGGTTTGGTTAAGGAGAGAAGTGTGTGGTTTCAGAAGAAGTTATTAAAGAGAGCAATCCTGATTTGAGGTTTGACAGTTCTCAGCCATGTGCCATTTCCCCTCTTTTCAAATGCATGAAGGAGGGTAACGACTCATGCACCCCCTAAATCAACAAGAGAGTCACATACCCATTACAGTAGGTACTGTAGCTGCAGTGGCTATGGGGGGTACGTGATAACTGACACACTGGCCAATTCCTCAGAGGGCAGTTTGTGGAAATATGACAAATTTGACATGCAAAATCTGGATCTCAACTGCTTCCTTCTCCCTAGACCTGTCCTCTCTGTCGTGCCTTCACACTGCTGTTGCATTGATTTATTGCAGACTGGTATGAGGCAGGCAAACAAGGTTAGGTGGCCCTCAAACCAATACATAGGTCAGGTAACCACTAAGTCAACATGATTGTGAGAGCCTAGCTCTTGTTTTTACTTGTGATTGTGTTTGGCTGCTCTGTGACGCATACTTGTGAATGGAACGGGACCTTGTAATCTGACAGCCATCCTGTTCTTATTTCATTCATCCTGTTCTTATTTCAAAGAAAGCAGTTTGACAAACTAGAGGGATGTTCAGATCCAATGCAGAGCTCTACAGTGGAATAAAAAACACACACACACACACACACACACACACACACACACACACACAAACACACTCATTGAAAAACATGTATGCACGAATATATATCCACAAATGTAGACAAGCATGCACACACAAACACACATGCATACAAAAGTGCACATGCATGAATCGTCATGGTAATGAGGAGTGTCGCTATGGAAACAGAGGATGTGGTGAGTGTGTGTGTCTCAGATGAACAAAAATTATGTTTCGATGTTTATGTTTTAGAAAAGGTTTTGCAGAAAAATGGCAGTAGATTTCCTGGAACATTTCTGATGCACACGCATGCACATGCACTCTGTTTTCTTATTCTTATTCACCTCGATCAGATTCAGCCTCACTTTATATGACAGAATCACCCCACTGTAGCTCTACTGTTGCAAACATACAGGAAAACAACAGAAGGAACAAATAAAGATTTTGTTACTGTTGAGAGAAAAAAGTGAACCTTTCTTTGAGAGGGGGACACATGTAGACTGAAGCTTGACAAGAAAAATAAGTCCATGTTTCCTCTAATCGTGATCTGTTGATCCTTTCAGCTTGCTGTTTGGGAGCCTCGGTAACCTGTAATGCGACTGTCCACAGGCACCAAGAGAAACATAAAGCAAAAAAAAAACAAAAAACAAAAAACCATTACCTTTGACATGTATGTGTTTGGCTAACATATTTTGCTTCTGCAACTTTGTATTGGGGAACGTTTGTCAGTATTAGATTAAATAATTCTAGAGTTAATAATTCTGGAGTGGTTGGATTTGTAGTAAACGTTTTGATGGAATATTTCAGAATGTTCTCTGGTGTAATGATTCCAGGGTGTTTGCAGAGTTTTTTTCCCGGTGTAACAATAGCAGAGTTTGCTGTTTTATTAATTCTAGAGTCATGAAGGAATGATTCCAGGGTGTTTGCTGGTGTGCTAATTCTGAGAGCTGAGATGAAGACACAAGCAAGGTGTGTCCCAGTGCAGAGTGACTCAGCCGGGAACAGGAAGTGTGCAGAAACAGGAAGTTTGTGGTTTTGGCAGGCTTTCACCACAGCACATATTCTCAGTGCCATAGTCAGTGTGCAAATAAAAGTTTCATTCGCACCCTTCACCATTCAGATTTGACCCACACCTGCCCGTTTCCAGGGAAACGCATTCCTCTCGGCCGGGGCGGTGGCAGGAATGTTCCATTTGAAGTGGGACTTTGAGGGAGCTTAATCTCTTTAACCCCTGGTTAAATGCGGCTTAGACTTGGGAATTGATTGAAGTATTTTGCATCTTAAAAGGGATTAATGAGGTGAACCATGGAAGTCATTCCAGGCTGTGTCTTGTCTGATGGGCCCACAGAATGTGTAGGACCAACCAATCATCTGAAAGTCCTTTCAGAAATGAGATGCAAATATGATAGTTCATTATTCATTTTCACTGTGCATTTTATGCATACCATAAACAGTTTTTGGAGGGAACACATACTGGAATGCCTTAGAGTGGAAGGGAAGCAGCACAAAAAAAGGTCTTACAGCCTACTGGCCATTTCTGATGATGTCACAGCAGCATGTTCAAAGTCTCAGAGCCTATTGACAGTTTCTGACTCTGTCGCAATAGAAAGCGTAATGTATCACAGCTTATTGGCTGTGTCTAACCAGAGTCTGAAGGTCGTTGATTGTGTGATTTGTGTCATAGGACAGGAGGACTATGACCGCCTGAGGCCTCTCTCCTACCAGGATGCCAGCCTGGTGCTTGTCTGCTATGACGTCACCAACCCCACCAGCTTTGACAACGTCCTCATCAAGGTATGCTCCTCCACTCCCATCTCTCTATCTCTCTGTTTTTCTGACTCTCTCAGTCCACTCTTCTCTCTTCTGGCTTCTGTCTCTTGTGTGTCTGTCTTGGGTGAGTGAGTGTGTGTGTATGTGTGTAGATGTACCATCAATCAGTCCTGGACTTTTCATTCAGAGTGTTCCCACTGTCTTCAGTATGGTGTGCTGCTGTTTGCTGCATGAGCCAGTGTTAGCAGATGACCTTTGACCCCAGACTGGCAGTAGAAACAGTGAGGGTTGGGATTTGCTGTTGATCAGAATCAGCCCTGCCAGGCTTTCGGTGCCTGCTGCCTGAAAGCCAACGGGAACACGGTTATCTCCTTCAACAAACAACCAGGGGTCAAAGGCAAGAGGCA
The DNA here is from genome assembly GCA_019788955.1 of Albula glossodonta. Classification (NCBI taxonomy): domain Eukaryota; kingdom Metazoa; phylum Chordata; class Actinopteri; order Albuliformes; family Albulidae; genus Albula; species Albula glossodonta. The sequence continues at coordinate 265,603 of JAFBMS010000130.1, read as the reverse complement.
GGCCCGGAATGTGGAACGCTGACTAAGGGCGGTGGAATGCGCAGGGATGGGGTTACCGTGGCAAAGCACAGAGGCGTATCTGTGGACCTCAGTACCAGAGTGTTCTCTGAGAAGGGGGCATGTGGAATGGAGTAGAATAGTCAACATAATCTGACACTCCCTCTCTCAGCTTTTCTCTCTATATCCCGGTCTGTCAATGCCTGGCCTGATGAACTTTTAAACTGTCACAGTAACAAAACAACAGTAGAAAAAATATTTCATTGCTTCTATTCAATACTTGGATACTAACAAATCACATTTTTTTAATATACATTAACCAAGTGGTAGAGGTGAGTGAATGTAAGCAAAAGAAACAAGATTTTGGACTATTTGCTAATCAATGACCTACGTTGGTGGTCCAACACAGGGCTAGTTAAATCAGCAAACACTTCAGGCATCCAGGACTGGAGTTAAACCTGCAGACACTGTGGCCCTCCAGGATTGGACTTAAACCTGCAGACACTGCAGCCCTCCAGGACTGGAGTTAAACCTGCAGACACTGCAGCCCTCCAGGACTGGAGTTAAACCTGCAGATACTGTGACCCTCCAGGTCTGGAGTTAAACCTGTAGACACTGAGGCCCTCCAGGACTGGAGTTAAACCTGCAGCCACTGCAGCCCTCCAGGACTGGAGTTAAACCTGCAGATACTGTGACCCTCCAGGACTGGAGTTAAACCTGCAGATACTGTGACCCTCCAGGACTGGAGTTAAACCTGCAGATACTGTGACCCTCCAGGATTGGAGTTAAACCTGCAGACACTGTGGCCCTCCAGGACTGGAGTTAAACCTGCAGACACTGTGACCCTCCACATGCCTAAAAGGCTTAGTAGAGGCTTGATGACCTTTACTGACCCATACTGACTCTTCCTACAGTGGTACCCTGAAGTGAATCACTTCTGCCGGGGAGTTCCCATCATCCTCATCGGCTGCAAGACAGACCTTCGTAAAGATAAGGAGAAAACAAGGAAGCTGAAAGCCATGGATCTGGCCCCTATCACCTACACACAGGTATACATACACATACACACACTTCTATCTATCACTTATATGTAATCGTCTGGATTAGTCTGTATTGGTCTGTAATGGTCTGGATTAGTCTGTACTGGTCTGTAATTGTCTGGACTAGTCTGGACTGGTCTGTAATGGTCTGGATTAGTCTGAACTGGTCTGTAATCATCTGGATTAGTCTGTACTGGTCTGTAATCGTCTGGACTAGTCTGGACTGGTCTGTAATGGTCTGGGTTAGTCTGAACTGGTCTGTAATAGTCTGGATTAGTCTGTACTGTCTGTAATGGTCTGGATTAGTCTGTACTGGTCTGTAATAGTCTGGATTAGTCTGAATTGGTCTGTAATAGTCTGGATTAGTCTGTACTGGTCTGTAATGGTCTGGATTAGTCTGTTCTGGTCTGTAATGGTCTGGATTAGTCTGTACTGGTCTGTAATTTCCTGTATTGGTTCCTGTGTCTGCAGGGGGAGGAGACAGGCCAGCAGATTGGTGCAGAGCTGTACCTGGAGTGCTCGGCAAAGTACCGGGAGCATGTGGAGGACATTTTCAGAGAGGCCGCCAAGCGGGCTCTGGCTGCCAAACGCAAGGCGAGGCAAGCGCAGAAGAGGAAGAAGTCATGTACGATACTGTGACCGTGACAGGAGGAAGAAAAGGCAACGCTCGATTCTGTTTTTGAATGATGAATCGAGAAACCGCGGCCTGCAACTTCTCTGCCACCACACTTGGCTAAGAGGCACAAAATGATTCTTAGTTTTCAGAGATCCTGACATCTGATTGGCTCAGATGGAGACAATTCTTTCATCTAAGCCAATCAGATGTCAGGATCTCTGAAAACCAAGAATCACAGAGGCAATGATCCTTGCCCCTGACTGGCTCGGAGTTTTTAGGGTCTAAAGGGGTGATTGTAGACCAAGATTCTGTATGAGGAATTATGGGTAATGGCTCCAGACTGCTTCCATCCATCCTCAACTGGCAGAGCACATCTGGCCGACTTCCTGAGCTACATCAAGCTGCTGCCTCACTGAAGGTCAGAGGCCAAAGGTCGAATGTCACACATTGCTTGCAATTTTTTTTTAGGTGATGTTCAGGTTAAATCGATACTGCTAGTTTCCCCTTCACTTTGTAACCATCCCACAGACCTTTTTAGCTGTTTTTTTTTTTGATGAGGGGATACACACAATCATACATTTAGGTATACATGGGTGTACATACACCAGGTATTTCGTTTTAACATAATATGAAATATCTGCTGCTACACAGCATATCTATTGAAGTTAATGTATATGGCAATAACTGATACTTTTATATGAATTCATGTGACAATGTTTGGCATATGTTAAAAACAATATTTTTTTTATTTATAAGCCGATGTTTTACATGCATATTTTGAAAGGGTAAACAGGTGGGCCAATTGAAATCATTTCTCTCAGAGCTCATTTTAAGAGCGAACCAGGTGTATCTGTTCATTTAAACTTCAGGAGTCAATGAAGTGAAGTGATCACTGATAAGATACTGTTCCTCCAAATGATGCGAAGCAACATACTATACAACGTGTGAGAATGTGTTTGGGTATTCTGCTGTATATGTGTATGTGAATGTGTTTGAATGTTTGGTGTATGTATGTTGTGTGTGTGTTTGTGTGCTCATGTACAAGTTTATTCATATGCAGTAGTGTATGTTTATTCTTGTGTATGCATTTTTATGTATGTGTGTGCCTGTGCACATGTGGATGTATTGTTTGTTGTTTATTTGGATACCGATTAGCTGTGCCCTACAGCACGTCTAGTTTTGCTGGGCTCCACATTTATTTAAAAAAAAAATTTGTTGGATGTATGTTTGTGTGTGTACTTTTGCATGTGTAGCATGTGTATATAATGGTGCGTGTATGTGTATGTGTGTGTGAGTGTGTGTGTGTGTATGTGTGTGTGTCTCTTTAGCCCTTATTCTCTGTCATTTTGCCTCTGGTAACATGTTTAATCAGACTGACCTCATCTCTCCACTCCCAGATTTCTCTCTCTTGACCTCCAAGGAAATAAGGGAGTGTTAATGTCACAAAACATGAATGTAAGCCCAATGTTTTATTCTTCTCCAATTTTCATTTTCCCCATTTTGCCTTCATACTAAAATAAAACTTGTTCAAATAAGACATAAGTGCACTGATGACTAGATTACTACCCCATAACAATGTGCAAGGATATGCAACAATATACAACAGCACTGACTAGTGGCCAAACTGTGCCACTGCAATATTATCAAAACCAACAAGAAATAACCAACTCTCTACCTTCTCTACAGAACAGATCTGGGTCAAATAGTCATTCACACTGCACTGCAGCACTCTCAATGTACATGCAAATAATACATGTTAATAAAACGTTTCATTTTATACTCACATAGGTTGTATGTGTTCGTTTAGGAGGCCGTTACTCTCAGAACACTGGAGAATCACAGCCCACAGGTCATACTGTGATAATATGATGCAATGAGCTGTAAGATACAGGCTTTATCAACAGGAGATTCATTTCTGATCCACTGTGACGACACGGTTGAAAACCATATCTCTAATGAACCAATTTTATTATTAATATTATTTGTATTAGCATTTGTAGCAGCAGTAATCATATTAGCATTGCTAGCAATTATCAGTAATGTGTACAGCATGGGAGTATGTGTGTGCCAGATCCTGAGGTTTATTCACTGTTCACTGACCCTGCACTGGGGGGGGGGGGGGGGGTGCAGAGACATAGCAACAGAGCAACAGATGGCTCAGTCAGAAAGACAGCACAGACTTTACCTCACCATGCACACCGCCAACCAGCAGCGTGCTGAGGACGTGTGCTAACACATGACTGCATATGGAGGATGTGTGTGCTTACACATTACTGCATACGGAGGATGTGTGTGCGAACTCATTACTGCAGTCTCAGGATGTGTATGCTAACACATTACTGCATATGGAGGATGTGTGTGCTAAAACACTCTTAACAAACATGCATTCTAACACATTACCGACATACTGAGGACATGTTTGCTTATGTACTCCTAATGAACTTTAGGCATGGGTCATAACACTTCTTACATACTGAAAACCCATGTACTGGGGGCTTGTTCACTTTGGTGAACATTAAGTGGTATTTATCTCTTGTGAGATCAACATCAGTAATTTGCAAATATATATATATATACTGATTGTATGACTTCATTTTAAGATTCTTGTCTTCATGTCATTATTTTGGGCTAAAATTCTTTTTCTCATTTGATATGCGCTAACACACTACCAGCAGTTTTACATTATTTAGTTAGTTAGTTGGTTAGTTAGTTAGTTAGACTTTATTGTCCCCAAAGGGAAATTCTTGTCCACAGCACTGTACTACACCAACAACAGAATATATATATACAGCAACATTACATTTTACATACAGCAGCACACATCAATAACAGGCAATACATGTAATACAACAGCAACACACTTGATACACAGCAGCACGTGACAACGACAAGCAACCACAAACATTATAAACCGTTGTGGTCCTCTCAGCAAGGCACAGTGTTTAGGGCTGCTATGGCCGCGGGTACCAGGCTTTTGCCAAAGCGAGCCCTTCTGCACCTCAGGGACCTGTATCTGCGCCCAGAGGGCAGTAGAGTGAAGAGGTGATTGAGTGGGTGTGTGATATCCTGTGCCATTGTGTTTGCAATGCGTGCAACGGCCTTACGATCGAGCTCTGAGAGGTTGGGTGTGGGGAGGCCTATTATTTTGGCAGTGGTGTGAGTTTGAGCTGGTTTGTGACAGAGAGCCTATTGAAGAAACAGGTGGAGCAGTAGAGTAAGTTTGGCTGAATAATACTTTGGTACAATGGCAGGAGGAGATGGGAGCAACATGGAGTCCTTTAAGCTTTTGGTTGGCTGATAGTTTTTGGTGGCTCCTTGTTTTGATGTTGTTTGAATGCCGGCTGAAGCTGAGTTTATTGCCCAGTGTTAGGCTGAGGTATTTGAAACTGTCAACCATCTCAGCTGTTTCATTATTGATGAGAACGGGGTACTGGAGTGAAGGTGTACCGATTAGAATTTCTTTTGTTTCCCTGACATTGAGGTAAAGGTGACTGTCCTCACACCACTGGGTGAAGTGTGCGACGGAGTCATGATAGCCCAGAACAGAATGGTTATCTGTGAGTAAGGCATGGATGGTGGTGTTTTCTGAGTATTTGAGGTAAGTGGTGGTGCGTGAGGGGCTGGTGCAGTCATTGGTGTGTAGTGTATAGAGAAACGGGCTCAGCACACAACCCTGCAGAGCTCCGATGTTGGTGGTGAGTGCAGGTGGTAGGGTTGTGCCAACCCATACAGCTTGCCGTCTCTCACTGAGGAAACTGAGCAGTAGACTGCACATATAACTTTGTTTTGCATGTATAAGCATGACACCACATTTACATATATCCATGTGCATACACAGACAAACACACAAACACACTAACTCTCTCACTATACTATTTCTCTCTCTCTCTCTCAAACACATACACACGCATACACACATAAATCTGAACCTGAGAGATGAAATCCAGACATACTGAAAAGATCTCCTGTGGGGTTGAAGACATCCATGGCGCAGAGATGAATAAAAGACAGACATTATCCTGGCAGAAGCAGACGGATCTTCTGTGCAGCATCTGTGGATCAATACCATTCTCCCTTCACACAATTCTCTGCGCTGCTGGACCCAAAACAGCAGGCTCTTAATACAAAATGAAATGAAATGTGTCTTCCCATTCCAGATAGTGCTTAAATTATTATCAATCTAAATAGCTTTTTTTATTGCCTATAAATCACACCATTTGTATTGGAGCTTCTGCTCATTTTTAAGCTCTCGTGAAATAAGCCATACTACCCTGGAGTTTCATGGTACATGTGGGGAACTGAGTAACTTGGTAAGTGTGGTGAAGACTGGTGGACAATCCTTTTCTGCAGCAGTGAAAATTAACTTGCCAAACTGTTCCTGCAGAGAAAAAGGCATTACACTTGCTAACTTACAAAGTAAAAACTATGGACAACTTTCCAATTGAATCCCAGCCAAAGTCTCTGCTGTCATTGAGTAATTGACCTGCTATTCATTGTTTACTGGCAAAACAGCCAAAACAGAACAAGCTCAAGAACAAGATATCTTCCTTTGTAGGCCATTTTTCTTTGCCCCTGTCATGGGGTCAAAGGAAAATGGGGAAGTTCACATTGGGGTCTGTTGCAAAGCATATTGGGATAATTGTTCTCAGAAACTTTCCCAAAATGCACATAATTTTGTTTAAATCTTCTCCCTGACACATTCAGCAGGAGACATGGCAAAGTGTGAATGTGTTGGTTAGGCTGTCAGATGGAGCATGTGGCAAGCAGCGTTTCTCAAACTCAGTCTTAGGGACCCACGGTGTGTACTGCTTCCCAGTCGAAACATAATAACTGGCGTATTGTAACAGGCTGTTAATTGTTCTTAATTAGACACTTTTGAAGCCTATTAAAGGATGTTTTACCCCCTTAAGGTGTAATTATACCAGAAATAGCAAAGTATGCAGTGAAAAATGAAATTGTCATATTTCACGTCTCAGGATTTTTAATCAGTCATTTCAATAACTGCTTTTGCCTTTTGTTATGGGCTATATGATTCCTTTTTTTTCCTATGGAGCACTAATGCGAATGAAAGGCATCTACATGTCATTAACCATCAATGGCTCGATTATATGGTAATAACACTGATAATTCTCACCGTAACTATCCCACAGACACGAGTTATCTTTTTGTTTTGATCACATGGTTTATTTCTGTGGTCTGGTTTAAATATCTGTGTTTCTCTGTCTGTGCAAAGCTGGGTGCGTAGGCTGCACTGCTGTTCCGCTACAGTTCAGTGCTGACTCCTGGCAGTGCCCGTGCAGATTGTGGCCAGGATCCTGGCAGGGTGACACTTGATTGGCTGTAGTGTCGCCCCGGGAGACATGCTGCTCCTTCCTTCATCTGATTGGTTCTTTACTAGCGAAACACTGCTTCTCTTCCATCTGATTGGTTCTTTATTTGCAAAGGCTCTGCTTCCCTTTCATCTCTCTTCATGATTGGTCCTTTTTTAGCTGTCACTTTCACACTTTGGGGTTCCAGCAAAACTACCTTTATGGATAAATTATTTGTGTACAGAGTTATGAATATACATGAAAAGGCATTTATTTCTGTACAGGATAATGCTGAGCCTGCTCCCACCTTGGCCTCAAACAGTCAGGTAGGTGTGGCTACACACCATGACACCTCCATTTCCTCATGACATCACTGCTTTGAGAGCCTACAGTGATGGTGACCTACTTTAGAGCAGGAAATGAATATTTTCCAGTGAGGAAACTCAGCTGTGTGTCTGGCTCTCTGGGGCCATGTAGCTGAAAGGCATGCAGCATATTTTTTAATAACAAGAACTAAATTCATCTGCTTCTGATTGGTTTGCATATTCTGTTGTGGCCAATCACAGATCAATATGAAGAGGGAAAAACTCACTGTCAACTATTTCAAGGAAGTTTTGTATACTTTTAACTGTCGCAGCTTATTTCATTTAAGAGAGCCAATAAGTGACTGCTGTAAGCATATTGTATTGTACTAATGACTATATTTGAACACATTTGACATTAGTTATGTTGTTGCATTAACCTTTTGGCATTTTGGTGACATTTATGAGGTCTTAAAATCTGAGATTTAAAAGCCCACTCCAGCCAAACAAACATCCTGAATTTACTCAAAGAAATACTCACCAGGAAAAAGCAGAGTAAGATGATAAAGTAGGTAAAGGAATTAGAAGGGAACGTGCCACCACCTAATTTTCTCAGTAACTTAATGGACAGAATAAGGATGTCACAATCATAATGCAGAAATATATGCCACTGCATGTGAGAAGTCATTTTACGACGAAGTAAGAAAATTGATATTTGTGGTAAAAGTGCTCACTTTCTCTGACATACAGTGGGGTCCACTAGTGGAAGAGCTTCTATTTTGCATTCTTTAATAATTTAATACAACATTTTTCATTACATATTATATTAACAATTTCAGTGAAAAGTTGAATTTTTAAAAAATGTACATGAATTCCAGAATGTCTTAGTTTTCAGTATGTCCCCCTATTGCTTTAATGACAGCGTGCACTGGAGACAGAATGGATTCAACAAGCTTGTGCAAAACCTTATGATCCATGTTATCCCATTGTCTAAGTATCCAAAATATAATCCTGAAAGATTCTGTTTATTCCCAGGTCTACATGAAAAAAGAGGAAAAAAAACAATTAAAAAAATGTAATGTCTCTGACTTTTGGACCCCACTGTACATTTTTGAACTTCATCATTCAATCATTGTTCAACACCATTTTTCAACCCACAGAAAGTGACTCAAAGCTGAAAAATGGTAGGATGAGTCAGGTGTCCTTTTGAGTGCATGCTTGCGTTTAAAACATTAACTTTGCTGGCGGTCGTCGAGGACCGGCAGCGGCGCCATGCTTTGCCGTTCCCGCTTTGACATCATCCATCAAATACATGATAAGGAACACTGATAACCCTTCTCTATTGTAGGACTTTGACATTTCATTGTTATACAGTCGATTAAGATAAACAGTGGCAACATTTAGACAGTTTACATAGAGGTCACTGAATGTTATGCTGCTTTTATTCATTATTTACAGATACAGCCAGACCATGTGACTTAACTCAGGTTCACGTGTGTTTTCACCCTTACCCAAAAGGCCTCATTGTAGTCACCCAATCTAACACTACATGTCAGATATTTGCTGGATTTAATGGCCTTCACCTGACCAATGCAGTACATCACCACTCCCTGCCTGCCAGGTGCTTTTTGAGTGACTACATGCTGACTTGGATGTGTTCACAGCTTCCCCTTTTATTTCAGGGTGTTCTTCAGTCATCATACATGATCAAGGACTGTTTCAGACATCTTTTTCACAGCCGCTACATGCTAATTGCTTCCTTCCAAGTGGCTCTCGACTTCATACTTCATAGCAAATAAGTAGAATAGACTTAAGGGGAAGTCAAGAAGACGAGATCTGATCCACCCGCTGTCACATTATGAACACTGAAGAGTGACCAATTACACCATCAAAAGTCACGCACTCAGAGCTTATCAGCAGTACGATTCAATCAGAAGGAAGTGCAAAAGTTACTGATGGATGCACCAATGAACAAAAAAAAAACGTGTAAAAATATCCAGCTGGCTGACTGCACATCGATGACTATACATTGTTTTGCACAAAATGTGATTTATTTTTTCAGAACTGTAGGGTTAAGCAGAGGAAATGCCACAGGAAGTAAGAAGGTGAAGCTCAGCATGATGTATACCTGTTTTATTAAAATGGCATAAATAATAAATTTCTGAGCCATAAAAATCTGAAGCAGCTCTATAGAGAAACACCAGCATGCTTGTTTTTTTCCTTTCCATTACAAGGGGATTTTCAGTCTGAGTTTCAATTTTTCTGTCTTCCACTGAGGTGCGTTTTGGCTAACCTGAAGTCAGTTTTGGAACACTCAGATGAGATAATTCATTCAAGTACAATGATAAAGCAGAAAATGAATCATTCACATTCCTGAATGAATTAAAATTATGTTTCTGTGATAAAAATGCCACAACGACATGTTTTTTTTTTTTCCATACAAAATCCTCTTTATAGGGATTTCATTCTGGCTGTACATGGCATTCATCTTTAAGGTAAGAACAGATCAAACAATATACTCAAGAAGGGAAGACAATATATGCAGACAAATTCACATTAACACCAAGAAACTGTACAAAAGTTACACACCACTGCAATTTGTCTCAATATAAACAAACCTTAAAGCAGTTTATAAATGTACATTTGGCAAAACAAAAAAATAAATAATAAATGACAATTTCATTCACCCATAGGAACATTCACAAAGTTTTTAAAAAAGAAAGGCGGTAAAAATTGACATGTTCATCTTTTGAGGATTCTACCCAATCAGTCAAATTAATTGTAAACAAGGAGAGATAACATTCTATTTCTGCCTCAGGATTTCTGCAACGGTTTTCCATTGGCTGGCTGTCAGATTACCCACCTCTAATAGAATGGGACTCTTCACCTGCTCTCCACTACAGGTGTATTTGCAGATTGTTAGGACACATGCCCCCACCACATTTGTCGTGACACATTTCGTCCCCACCACTTTTTGAAAGCCTTCAGTAGGGTTGAACTCGCCATTGTCCCTAGCACTTTTCAAAACAAACCGATGCCCATGCCCATAACATTCAGCCCAGTACTCCTGACACCCTCCCTGCCTGCAGCCTTACTTAAGCCACAACAAAGCTAGCAGTCTGTCAGGACCATAAAAACAACAACTGCCTTACCGTCGACCTTATTAATGCATTAAGGAGTACAACCTAGAAACAGCAGGGTGAAAATAGAGGCTCTTCACTGCAATTCAGCCGCAGATCCACCTTTAACCGACCCAGAGCCCCCTGTATTTATGAGGCAGAGAGACAGATGGAAGGAAGGCAGGAGGCGAGAGTCGGGCGGATGTGTACAATCTGCGGTTTTTAAATGACATTTCCTCCAAGTGTGGCCAATCCACTTTTTCCATTTCCTGTTATTACACTCTGCTCAACCCCCCACTGATCCATTTCCTGTTAGTGCTAACGCAGCACAGAGCTCCTGCCAGATCATACATATGAAAACACACAGAGGATCCCTCGGGTCAGACAGCCGTGATATACACAATTCATTACATTGACACAAACCAGAACTTCATGTGGTATCAAAACAATCGTAACCGCTGCGGGAAACACAGAACCTTTTCAGTGTAAACACGCTCCGTGTCAGCCGACACTTGTTGAACCTTCATACAGCTACTTGCTCAGGCCAAACTAAATCTGGTATTACCTCATGACCGGGCAAGCGGGGACAATGAATAAGGATTGATTTAGTTTACGCAAATCATTTAGTTCAAAGTGACAAAGTGAGGCTGGCTGAGCTTTTTTCTTTTTTGAAGCAGGGGTAAATGGGTTGTGAGTGGAAGCCATTTTGTTTCAGCAGCAAATTGCAAATAATAAAAAAAACAAGTCTTGGACCTGTTAAGTGCAGTTTCAATTTCAAAACAACACAGTAAGACAGAAAGTTTGGCCTTTTTTCCTTTCCCATTTTTTTAAATGCATATTATGAAAGTAGCCACTTCCATTGCCAAACCAATCATATTTAAATCTCAATTATTAAAAATACATAACCTCTGCATTTTAAGTCTCTCTCAAAACCAACAGAAAAGTTACATTTCTGAAACAGCTAACATATCAAACATAATGTTTTACTGTCTGTACATGCACTGCAAGAGGACGAAACATGACGGAAAGCAGTCAACATGTAATCAGTCTTCACCGTAACTCCATGTCCCACACGGGTAAGATCCCATTCCTGGATGGTTGTATCCGTTTCTGGATTTCACTGCAACTTTAGGTCTTCCTCAATCAGCCCAATCAGCTGTGTGACTGGACATTTCAGACTCCAGTCATCAGAATCCAGTCCAGTAGGGCCACTACATTTCCGTTGTGTTCCAGCACTTACATCATCTTTCAGGACTGGAGGTTGACACCCCTGGTTTAGATGAACTTCCTGTTAACCTCATGAATGGCGACTGAAAACCTCTGCATCCTCACATTGAATATAAATTATGATTGAACCAGTGCACTGCTAATCGAGCGATGAAAGCTGGAACATGGAACTGTAGGACATGGGTTGGGAACCCCATTCCAGGAGGGCTATATTCATTTATGGTAGTGGTCCTCACTGCTGGTCCTGGAGAGCCACAGGGTGTGCTGGTTTTTGTTGTAGCTCAGCACTTAATGATTGATTTGCATAGCTGACAAAAACAGCTAATTCACCTCAGCTGATTTCCTGGTTCTGAGCTTGCTTTGGAATTTCAGTAATCAGCGGAGATTAATGACCATTTCTGTAAACGCTGCTTAAAAAGTCAGACCACATAAATGATTGAACCAATTTAAAAAATTCAAAACTTGGCATAAAATCCAGAAATGGAAACCCATTGCTTAATTGTTCCCATAACCAATTGCTCCTGATGCAGAGTTGAGAGATCCCTACTTCTAAAAATACCACTGGGTGCGCAGGCTTTTGCTCCAACCCAGCACATGATTAAAACTACCAACAGCTCATTAGTACCATTATTTGAATCAGGTTTGTTAGTGCTGGGTTGGAAACCTGCATGGCCGGTGGCTCTCTAGGAGCAGGGTTCTGTACACCATTCAGACTATAACGAGCATATGCCTTTATTTGGGAAGTGGGTGGGGTCCCTTATTTAGGGAAATGGGTGTAGCTAAAGGTGGCGTGGGCATCATTAGGGTGTAGGTCCTACACTGTATGTACGTAGGTCCCATATTGTAGGATAAGAGATGGAGGGGCTTCGTTAAGAGAATGGACAGGGGCCAGAGGTTAATGGGAGTGGATGGGGCTGGAGAGGCCAGGCCTCTTTAAGGGAAGTGGGTGGGGTCAGAGAGGACGGAGTTTGTCATTAAGGGAAATGAGAGGGAGACAGGGCGGGGACCTCCCCTCTTTGGTCCAGCTCGTTCTGCAGCCTGGTCAGGTTAGAGAGCTCTTCCAGCTCCTGGAACTGGCGGTCTGTCTTGTGGCTGACGAGGGAGCGGTAGAAGTGAACGGCGAAGATGATGAACACCAGGCCGAACGGCACCATGATGGCCGTGGAGGTGATGGCGGCAGCCACGCCCTCGGAGGGGGTGTCGTTCTTCTTCTGAACCGGCTGCCGCTTGATGGGCAGGAACTTGACCCAGCAGAGCAGCACCACCTCGGCCAGGAACAGCAGCGTCCCGATGACGGTGGAGAAGGCCCAGGCCAGCTCGATGTGGTGGTGCATGCGCTCATGCGGCGACTCGCGCACCGAGTTGAGGTTGTGGACGTTGCTGACGGCCTCGATGTTGGGCAGGATGCAGGTGCTGACCATCAGGGCGAACAGGTGCACAGCCACCAGCACCGTGGTGCAGGCGCTGAACGCAATCAGAAGCCCGGGGGGGTACTCATGGTTCTCCTCCAACTGGACCTCCACCATCGCCACCTGCAAAACAACACACCATGTACAGCTTTACAGCTGGAACACGTTTTACAGCAGGACCACGCGCTTTACGGCAGTGCCACCTATAAAATAGTGCACATCTTACAGCAGCCACCACATTTTACTGCAAAGCAGTACAATCATATACTGTACATGTTATGGCAGTGCCACCGGCAAAACCACACATACAGGCAGTAATCTGCACACACACATTCAGATACATTTTACAGCTGAATTCTGCACTTTGCAGCACAACCATCTTCAGAACCTCATAAATGCACACACCACGTACTTTACAGCAGAGTCCCCCAGTTTATGGCAGACACTAAAATGCTTTATGGCAGGGCCCAGGTCACCCCCAATCACATCTGCTGAGTGCACTTAACACCTCCAAAATTTCACAGAACTCAACCAACAAGGGACACGAGATCTCCTTCCAGACACACAGAACCTACAGGAGCAGAACCTGGTGCACAAAAAATAACCTGGCTGGAGTAAAGCCTCCCTGTCTGGTCCTCGTCACTGAGGAACAGGAATCAGGCCAGAGAGAGCGGGAGATCAACCCCATTACAGAAGAAAATGTTCTCTCCAGGATTTTCACACAAGCGAGCCACACTTCTCCCCAGGGCACTGAAGGGCTGTCAGATGCAAGGCTGAATGAGTGAGAGGGTTGTTGCCATGGCAGCATTCACACTATGGGCAATGCTGAATTTAGGCTCCCCCCCCACCACTCTGCTTTAAGAACGAAATGCCAAAGTGTTTAGACCGAATCTATTTTACCTCTAAGACTCAGGAGAGCAATGCCTCCTGCGAAGTGTGTGCAGTTTCTGAAATCACTGAACTCACAAAAAATAAACGGTCAATATGATGCTAAAACCAGAATTTACATGCTTTTGGGGGGGGGGGGGCGGCTGTGAAATAACATGTGGTCTTTTCACATACACTGCCATCCCTTTACAGCATGAGAAAACAAACACCTGCCACTAACGCTCCTCACCTGTGGGTCAGGTACCGTGAATCACACACCCCAATAAGCACTGCAGAACAGAACAGGTCTGTGTTAGCCAGCACTGGTCCCAGGGGCAAGCTGTGTGCACCAGTTATCTGCCAATTCATTCTACTTGAGCTGTCAATAACTGTACTGATTGGCGCGACTGAAGTGGTCACTGGGACTAACCTGTAGTTTTGACTAACCTGTAGTAGCAGGTCTTGTATGCAGCGGTTTTTTGGTTTTAAAAGAAGCAACCACAACAAGCATTCATATTTTATGACACATGCGGCTGTTATTTTTTAATGCCTCAATGTGCCCGTGAATGGATTTTTGAGAAGTTAAAAAGACCTTAATGAAGGAAAGACTTATCTTCTTGCCAGTGCTGGTTAAATAGGTCAAATACGCCCCCCCCTTCCAAAAAAAAAAAAAGAAAGTCAAACCTCCACTTCAAGCCTAGGCGCATCAGCTGCTCTTTCGCACCGACTGCAAAATGCACCACCGTCACCCTGCACTGCAACATCCAGCGATAAAAACGTGCAGAGATTGAATAAAACTCTGCAATCATCTCCCGTGATTCACCAACCGCACAATTCAATTCAATAATTCAACAAGATTTCTGATTTCATCGTGGAAAAGATGTTGTGGTGCCGGAAGCAGATAAATGAGTGTTGTACCAAACGCACAAGTGAATCTCTACAAGATGACAATAGATAAAACAATATTGCTTTAAAAAAAAAACAAAGAAGGCAAGGAGCGATGCAAATTCCGCCTTTGTCTCCCAAGCTCTTTGGTGCATGTTTCATCGTCGCACACTGAAATTTTTAACTGAGTACCCTCTCATCTGCGGACACAAGAGCCTGCAAAAATAAAAGAATGCAACGACAGCAACGTCTATAGCTGTTAATCCAGACAAAGGTTTGTGAATTGAATTCCATTCAGTGATACAAATTCCGAGTTTTAGGACTACAGTTAGAGTGTTGGAGGAGCTCTGTTTCTGACACATACTATTGCCGTTTAAGAAATTCCGTACAGTATATAGTTTATATAAAACTGGATCGTCACTAACGCAGGAAAAAATTTTGATTACTGGAAATAATTTCGCCTGAGTGTTCAATGGTTTTAAGCTCCTGTCAAATCAATATTTAATTGGCATAACTGTCGGCAGACTTCAGAGCAATCCACAAGTAGGATGCGGGGCGGGTGGAGGGTGTTTTCAGGGGGTTAGTAAATCAATATATATGAACAGTTCAAAATAAACCGGTGGTCTGTCGCTATCTGAATAAATTAACACGAGCTTTCACATACCCAGACTTAGACAAGAAATTCAAACTCCAATACACTTTAAACTTTTGAACTATAGCACGGTCCTAACCCAAAAACAGCAATATAAAATATGTGCAAGTTAGCAAATATTAATACACATGGCTTGTTAATTTAATGCAAATGAACTGGCCCTACCATTGCGAAACCCGAGAGAAGAGCTGACGTCCGACTGGATGCCTTCAGCTTCGCTCGGCTCAAGTACAACTTCCTCCAGGAAAGAGCCTGCAGTGAATGCTCGTTCAGACTCATCGCGGCTTCAGTCTTTACAGCCGCCCAAACTGCGTGCCCGCCGTCCGGTTCTTTTTCTGTAAGGCCAGCCAACGTAGCAATTCATCAGACCAGGTGCTATGCAGCTAGTGAGGTCCGTTTGTGCTGAAAAAAATATGCGTGAGAATGCTTGGCCCAGGTAACTTTTTGCACCCCTCCCCAACTATCTACTCTGGCAGGTTTTGCAGATCTCGAGCTACTTTCTCAGGAAACTGCACCCTTAATTACCCAGAAGCCAATGCGGTAGAGAGCAGTGTTACACTCCGCCTTCAATTGGTCACAGGCAGCAAAGGGTGGTTGGTCGTGTACGGTTCCCACCGTTCTTCAAATTCTAAATCACAACAAAAAGGGGTACCTGCGGCACGACCCCACCGGTGAACGTTGAACATGCAAGTCCATTAATCAATGCAGTAGTAATAACAATGTCCATGTGTTTTTAACGTCACTACTAGGCAATGTGTCTCACGTGGAATTGTTTAGACCTCCTGATTGAGACAAGGTGGTCATTATAATATATTGTATGTTGATCTTAGTTGACAGGGTGCGTTAATGACTGACTGGGCAATATGCAAAGTACAACATGCAAATTGTACAAACTATCAGCATAACTGATACTGTGGAAAGACACTGATTAAAAACGTTTGGGCAAAGCAGTATGTACCTAGAAATGTTTTCTACTGTCAGTGGGCTACTGGATGCTGCAGCCTGCATCCACACCCTTCATTGAGAATGAAGGCACAATTAATGTCGATGCTGAAAATGTCAAGATTCACACATGGACAGTTTTATTTCCCAGACTACCAAGGTGAGTCCTCTCGACAAGAGATCCGAGTTACCTTAAGTGAACTCTTAACATATTACAATGAATTGAAAAATGAAATGACTACAGACTCATGGGTAGTTTCATTTCTCCAACGATAGTGTTTTTTTATTTGCGTGACAATTCACGCACTTCTAAGTAAAATAAATGATGAAGCATACAAATTCACTCATCACCTCCCTCGCTCTCCCTCTCTCACTCATACACACGCACGCACACACAACAGCTGCAGCGCGTGCGTGCAAGATGTTGCAGACTCGTGACCCTGGGAGAAGAAAAAAGAATCAAGCTCAACGTTATTTTAGGATTGTTTTATTGGATCAATGCGTCTGAACACGTTTCGTGAGGCTTGGAACTACGAGGAACGTGGCGATGGAGGATTAAACTTCTGAATAAAGATGACGCATGACGTTTTCTAACAATGTTTTGATTCTTTCGGGCGTGACGTCAGCCCAGTAGTACACAAAAATGGTTCCTACTTAGTTTTGATTCGGAAAGCAAAGTGATTTCTAACTTTAAATGTGGCATTTTCTGGAAAATGAAGGGCTAAACGGGTAAACTGGCGACAGCTCCAAACATGGAGGCGTGTGCAGAACCTGGACGCAGACTGGTGTGTAGTCTTACCCTATCCTTTTATAGATAGCCTTGGAGAGGGACGTAAAGTGGAAGAAATCTTTATTGTTTGAAGGCTTTCGACATTCGAAACGCAATATTTAGACTTCACAAGCCTTCTCGCTTTGACGAGAATCCCAGCATTGTCGCATAACGCTACATACATTTGAATCGCACTGCATTTTAATAAGACAGCAACATGTATTTGTACATCATTACAAAGAAACCCGACGGTGTTTATACACATTGTTTTTAACGTTGGGGCATTAACCAGCGTTAATCATTGCTGGGGGGCTACTGGCACCTCTTATGGGTAACATTTTGTTTGCCTAGCGTCGCAAGTATGTTTTAAATGTGTTGGTTTTTTTATTGTAATTCCAGGCCTATATATATACACACACGAATAATTGCAAAGCAATGTGTGAACACGTAGTTGCTGCAGCACGTGCAAAAACGACATTTATTACGCTGATGTTTTGGACCTTACGTAGTCCGTGGAAACGTGCAGGTGCGCGGCGCACTGCTTGTTTAACACCGCAATTTAGTTCAATTGGTGCAGTCACCAAGAGCCTATTACGTGGTAGCTCAAAAGGACTTCCTCTGAAAACACATTATGACCTTACTATCTTTACCAGTGCGTGCACAAAAGTAATTACTTCCCTAAAGCCACAATATGGAATGTTATGAAAAAGTTTATGAATTCTGCTGTGACACACATTTATCTTTCATTTGTACGAACAGCGGTCCGTCGGTAGGAGAATGTATGACGAAAATGAGGATTTGTCCGACGTGGAGGAAATTGCAAATGTGAGAGGCTTTAGTTTGGAAGAGAAGCTTGTGAGCGAATCATATAATAACAACCTTGTGAAGCATATGGAAGGAAAAGGTAAATGTGATTTTCTTTCTCCTGGTGTAATTGGTTCAAAATGTGAATAAAAATACATAAACGTGACCCTGCACCTTTGAGCACCCGGTTCAGCGTACAGTAAGTCAAGGAGTTTATATTTTCCCGCCGGAGATACAGCAGCAGATGCTCACTGGGACCGTTGTGGGTGGAGTAGAGAAGTTCTCAAGTCTCATTATTCTTTAAATGTGTAAGGTCGTCCTGTTGTTAACGTTGGACGTTGGGTTCCCCCCCAATGCCTGTGCATGACTACTAGAAAATATCTTAAAAGGGAGTCTGCTGGTGAGATTACTTAGTCTCAGTAAGTCTACACTATGAATATTTTTAATCAGCATGGCGGATCATTGATTCATTTAGCCTAATGTATGACATTAAGCTGTCAGGAAAAGCGATTTTACACAATTAAGTTGTGGTTGATTCTTACGTATGTATTGCAGATTTCACCTATGAATATGTGCAAAGAGAGGCGCTCAGAACTCCGCTCATCTTTAAGATCAAAGATGGACTGGGAATCAGGTAAGAGGAAATGCATTTTCAGAACCTATAACTAGTAAACTGAAAAATGGCTATGTATACTATACCCGGGATACGGTCCAATCCGTTAATATTCAGCGCTTGACAACTTTACTTTGTGTGACACCACCCAATAAAAACAATTATTTTAGTGTGTACTTGTGTTTGATTGGCGGTGTGTCACATGCTCCCAATTGAAATTTTCGGGGGTTGAAGATTTAACAGATTGGACTGCAGCCCCCCCCCCCCATATGCCTAACCTTACCCATTATGAGCCAAAGTAAAATACCTGATCCTAGATTAAGACCCGTGTTCAAAAAAAAAGCCTCATTGTGTGAGTGCTGATCTTGGCTCATGTCCCCTGTTTTTAAAATGGAAAGCTGATCCCAGAACAGTGTGCATGTTCATGAATCGTCTCAGAGGAGGGGATCTGATCCATATCCTTATCTAATCCAGAAAAGGTTAAACCGATGCATCACTCCTTCAGTGAGATGTTTTATGAACACAGACCCTATTTTATTAAATTCACTAAGACTATCTAAGTCAGTTGTTCCAATTGTGGAAACCTGTTGAGTGCACACCTTGATTTGTGTTCCTCTCTGGGGTCCCTGCTTCAATGTAGAATGCCAGATCCGGACTTTACCGTCAGCGAAATTAAAGGACTCGTTGGTAAGTGGATTCATCTTCTTATAAAGGCTGTATCATTTTTGTGTCACTCCTGACTCTATTAATACGCAGTCTCATTTTGTTGTTATTTATTTACTTATCTTGTTTTATCTATTGGATCCTTGGATGATGTATCTTTTAGTTAATCAGTCTGTGTTGGAAGTTCGTGTGCTTGCATTATATAGTAGCAAAATTGTGACAGCGGTAATGCTAAGCTGAACGGGATATGCAGCTTCAGTGCTCTGTAACAGGGCCTTAGTGCTCTGTTATGTGACCTCAGCGCACCCTCATCATTTCATCTTTAGTGCTGAGTAATGTAGCCTTATTATAACTCATTAATGCTCTGTAATGTAGCCTTATTATGAGGTATTAATGCTGAGTAATGTAGCCTTATTATGACTCATTAATGCTCTGTAATGTAGCCTTATTATGAGGTATTAATGCTGAGTAATGTAGCCTTATTATGAGGCATTAATCCTCTGTGATGTAGCCTTATTATGACTCATTAATGCTCTGTAACGTAGCCTTATTATTGTCTATGTCTATATTAATCTGTAACATAGACATGACATTGTACAGGATCCGAAACACATTGCATCCACATTGGAGTGACATCACACCCTCAGCAGAGCTAATGCTGGGGAGCACGGTCTCTTCGCCTGAGGGCACAGTCGTCAACAAAAAACCGCAAAAAGGAAACCGTCAGTGTTACACTTCAACAGTTACCCATTCATGGGAATCACAGCCTTTCCAGTGAGCGCTCATTATTACTGAGTCTAAATTTTAGCGTGGTTGAAAGTAGGGGGTGTAAAACTGCATCAGTCATTGTCATTGCCACGATCGATTTTACAGCTGCATGGTGTGGGGAATGATGAAAAACACTTGAGGGCCAAAAAAAAAAATCTAATCTGATCAGTCAGACACAAGTCGCTTGGTCAGGGATTGGATTTGAACCACATGCAAATGTGGTCCGGAATCCTAATTAAAAAAAGAAAAGTGACGGTTTGCAGTTTAGAAGTCAGCAAAAAGATAAGATATAAATAGTTTATGGGAGAATAAACATTCAAAGCACTTCAGGTTCATTGTGTGAATGCAGCCTACATGTGCTGAATGGCCTATAGAAGTCATTAATCTTTATTAGCTCAATAACCTCAGTACCAGACTGGGAATATGAGCTTCACTCTGTTTGCAGGTGTGTTTGTTCCGCCTCAGACGTGAACGCCCAAGTAAACATAAAAAAGGTCATAATTACAGTTTTATGGGTTTATGTTGGGGTTGGCAACATGAGCTGCTGGGTCCTGAGTGTACTTTCCCCTGTGACGGCTCATATCCACAGGGGCCAGGAGATCGTACAGCGGGGTCCAAAAGTCTGAGGCCACATTGAACATTTTTTCAACTTTTTCCATGTAAACCTGGAAATAATCAGGATGTTTTAGGATTTTGATTCAAAACAAAGTTATGACATTTAAAATGAAGAGGAAATAATTAAGATTCTGCACAATGTTTAGGTCAAATTTAAACGTATTTGTGACATTGACTTTGTGAAAAAGGCCAGACCCCACTGAACGTTTATGGGGGCACTTAAAGGCCAAGAAGGTTTTGTGCACTTAAAGACCATGTGATAACATGGATCATCAGGTTTTGCTCAAGCTTGTGGAGTCCATGCCAGCTCCAGTGCACCCTGTCATTAAAGCAAAAGGGGGACATACTAAAAACTAAGACGTTCTGGAAATTCATGTACATTTTTCAAAGGTTCAACCTTTCACTCAAATTGTTAATATAATTCATAATGAAAAAAAAAAGATTAAATTATTAAAGAATGCAAAACAGAAGCTCTTCCACTAGTGGTCTCAGACCCCACTGTATGTGAGAAGCGGCATGTTTGTGGTAATGTAACTTGGTTGTCAGGGGGAATGGAGGTTGCAGGTTTAAATCCCAGGTGGAGCACTGCCATTGTATCCTGAGCAATGTGCATTCAGATGAACTACCTTAGTGAATGTCCTGCTGTAAAGGGATGGTATTCTGAACATGTAAGCTGTGTTAGTTGCTCTGTGTACTGCCTGAAATGTACATTACTGCTCAGCATTATACCAGCCATGTGTGTAAAATGTGTGAGTGACTTAAGACAATGGCTAAAATGTAGTGCAGTGTAACGTGGTGCTGCACACTATACCAGGTGTGGGCAAGTCCAAGCTGAGAAGCCCATGTGTGTATGCAGGTATTTTCTTCCAATTAGCCCTGACTCAGTGAATTCCAGGACCATGGCTGGTCACTCCCACACTAGAAAAAAAGCTGGCTGATGCAGAGTTGGCATTTTTCCTAAGATGAGGTGGAAAACTCCAGGAGCAGAAATCGTGTCTCACAGCTAGGAGCTGTTGTATAATCTTAACTCTCACTTCTGAAGTGTGTGTGACTCCTCCATTTTTGGAAGACCGAATGCAAAATTTGAGGGGTTTGCTGTCGTGTGTGTGTAACAAGTGTGTGTGTGCGTGCGCGTTTGTGTGTATGTCTCTGTATGCTGGTTTTCCTGCCAGATATAATTGCGACCCCTCCGCTGTAAAGAGATTTTAATCGTTCTTAAGTACACGCTTTCAAAATCTGTTGAGGGGTGATTCACCCTCTTAAACCATGTCACATTATGTCAGAGATATCTGTGAAAGCCATGAAGTTTAAATGTCCTATATTTACCTCAGAATATGCTACGTGGTGAATGATGTCTTTGGAAAGAGTTTACATTTGTCTACTGCCCATCAGCATCCTCAGATCTGCTGAAGCAGGGCCTTCTCTGTTTACCACATGTTCAGAATGAAGGAGTAGGAGAGGCCGTGTTGTCATTTTATGGAGCTCTGTGTTAGTGCTGAGTTTCAGAGCTCTGTGTTAGTGCTGAGTTTCAGAGCTCTATGTTTTTTGCTGTGTTTCAGAGCTCCATGTAATGTTTGATATGTGTGCTCTGCTCTTGGTATGGGGAGCTCTGTGTTAGTGGTGGGTGTAGGAGCTCTGTGTTATGGTTGGGTTTTGGCAGCTCTGTGTTAGTGGTGGGGTGTTGGAGCTCTGTGTTAGTGGTTGGGTTTGGGAGCTCTGCGTTAACGCTGGCTTAAGGAGCTCTGTGTTAGTGGTGGGTTTTGGCAGCTCTGTGTTAGTGGTGGGGTGTTGGAGCTCTGTGTTAGTGGTTGGGTTTGGGAGCTCTGCGTTAACGCTGGCTTAAGGAGCTCTGTGTTAGTGGTGGGTTTTGGCAGCTCTGTGTTAGTGGTTGGGTGTTGGAGCTCTGTGTTAGTGGTGGGTTTTGGCAGCTCTGTGTTAGTGGTTGGGTGTTGGAGCTCTGTGTTAGTGGTTGGGTTTGGGAGCTCTGCGTTAACGCTGGCTTAAGGAGCTCTGTGGCTGCTGGGCTTGGGGAGCTCTGGGCTCTTGCTGGTGTGGATGCATAGCGCAGGCCCCTGGGATCACTGCTCTTACGGCAGAGCCAGTGAAGCTGCAGTTCTGTATGTTAGCGCCATCTAGTAGCAGCCATACACAATGTCATCTTCTGCTGCATTTCCAATAGCTGATTCCACTGATTCATTCTGCAGTGTGATGCTGTGCACTCTGAGTCCATACTACATACAAGCAACAATTTAAATGTTATTTTTGTTAATATGTCTGCATTAGTTTAGAACTCCCTGGGATTATCAAGAAAGTTGTCTCTGTAATGAAGTTAACTTTCTGAATTTTGTAATTGAAAGTTAAGAACATAATCCATAGGGATTGGGCTGGATCTGAAGCACTGAATAATGCATTATTTCACTGCAAAATAAGTAATCCGGTGTAAACAGATTATAGAATAATTATAGGTATATAATAAATACATAACTGTAAACATGTGGCTATATCTGCATGTCTGTGTTTGTGGTGTATGTGTCTGTGTGCACTGTAGAGACAGGCAGAGGGTTTGAGGTTGATGACGGTATGGGTTTTAAGAGCCCTGTTGTCTTGTTGATATATGTTTGTGTCTGTGCCTGTTGGTCTTGGTGCATATTTGTGTTTCATGTGTTTGGCTGTTTTTTTTTTCTGTCTGTGTAATTATGTGTTCTAAGTAACAGATTTACAAGCCTTTGTCTGTTTAATGAGAGGTTATGTCTGTAAGTAGCTCTCTGTGTAATGTTTCTGAAAAGCAGTTTAGAGTAGAATCTGGATTCACTTATAATCATGTACTGATCCTACTGATATATGCATGGCATGTGGCTCTGACAAGTATATGTGTATGTCCTCTGTGTGTGTGTGTGTGTGCGGGTATGTGTGTGTATGTCTTCTGTGTGTGTATGTTTCCTGTATGTGTGTGTGTGTTTCCTGTGTGTGTGTGTGTATGTTTTGTGTGTGTGTGTGTGTGTTTGTGTGTGTGTGTGTGTGTGTGTGTGTGTGTGTGTGTGTGTGTTTGTGTGTGTGTGTGTGTGTGTTTGTGTGTGTGTTTGTGTGTGTGTGTGTGTGTGTGTGTGTGTGTGTGTATGTTTGTGTGTGTGTGTGTGTGTGTTTGTGTGTGTGTGTGTGTGTGTGTGTGTGTGTGTGTGTGTGTGTGTGTGTTTCCTGTGTGTGTGGGTGTGTGTGTTTCCTGTGTGTGTGGGTGTGTGTGGGTGTGTGTGTGTGTGTGTGTAGGTAGCAGGCGAGCGGTGGATGTAATGGATGCCAGCACACAGAAGGGCTCTGAGATGAGCATGGCGCAGTTTGTGCGCTACTATGAGACCCCCGAGGAGGAGCGGGACAAGCTGTTCAACGTCATCAGTCTGGAGTTCAGCCACACCAAGCTGGAGAACCTCATCAAGAGGCCCACAGTGGTGAGATCGCCGCCCTGCAGGACACAAACACGCATTAAAATACAACTCTGTACAATACAGTAATAATGCAATTATTATATTAAAGAATTTGACACATTTGTGTGACACATTCCATAATTAAATCAAAGCACTAATAAATCATAACAACATATATTTTTGTAGTGTTTATATTGAGTGCGCTTTGTTACAGCTGGATTTGGTTATGTACTGTTGTATTCCCGTACAGGGCAATGCCATTGTACCCTTGATTAAGGTACTGAACCCGAATTGATTGAGTAAGCATCTAGCTGTACAAATGGAGAGTGTTTTAAACCTGGTTAAATCGCTCTGGATAAGAGTCCCTGCTACATGCCTAAATGCGAATAGAAATGTAGGATATCGTTGTGTTTAGTTTGCAGTGTGACTGACCCAGTGCATGTTCTGTGACACAGGTGGATCTGGTGGACTGGGTGGATAATGTCTGGCCCCCCCACCTGAAGGAGAGTCAGACTGAAGCTACCAACGTCATCTCAGAAATGAAGTACCCCAAAGTGCAGAAGTGAGCGCCTCCCAGCTGTGGTTTATCCAGTAACATTTAAAAACATTACATTTTACTTTGTAATATTCTAACAAAATCATACTTCCATGAAAATGACAGGCCTCCATCCATCCTCTCTCTGCCCACTGGCAGGAAGTGATGTTTATGAAGACAGGAAGTTAGCCCTTCTGCTAAGGAAATGTCCCTTTCCCCTCCTGTAGGTACTGTCTGATGAGTGTGAAAGGCTGCTATACGGATTTCCACATCGACTTTGGAGGAACATCTGTCTGGTACCACGTCCACAGGGGAGGGAAGGTGGGGTGGCAGTCATAATTTTCATTATTTTATTCCAGGTTTTACTTGTTCCCACCGATTTTAAATTAAGTTCAGTTTTAATTGCTTTGTTGGCTTGACATTTAAAATAAATACTGCAGAAGTTAAAGCAAACAGGGGTATTAGTAATAACCATGCAATTTACCACAACAGCGACAACAATAGCCACAATCATATCAACAAAAGTATTTCAATGCACATCGCACATTTTGTCACAGGTGCCTCTGTCTCCATCCCTCACTTCCACTCTGTATCTCCTGATCTTGCTCACTCTCACCCCCTCTGTAAGCCATGTCATTATGGAGCCGCCCAGCCCCATTGGCTGACTCCTTGTTTGTATTTACCTGGCCCAGGTGTTCTGGCTGATCCCTCCCACCCCTAGTAACCTGGAGTTGTATGAGGACTGGGTCCTCTCCGGCAAGCAAAGTGATGTGTTCCTAGGGGACAGAGCCGAAGCCTGCCAGAGGGTCGAGCTCAAGCAGGGCTACACCTTTTTCATACCTTCAGGTGAGCAGCAGTAACAGGTACACCTGAGTTGTATCCTCATGTGAGCAGCTCAAAGAGGCCTGTGGCCTCCTCATAACTTCTGATGAGTAGCTCAGACAGTTGTACACTGAGTCATATCCTCAGCTGAGCCAAGACCTCAAAAAGGTGTGCCTAATTCAAGCTTTTAGGCAAGTACCTCAAACAATTCTGTTCCTTCTCTTTACCCAACCTATATGTAGGTCTCCCTGACTCTTACCTTTGTGGATTTGTGTATGTGACAGAGAGTGTGTGTCTGTCGGTCTGTCTAATTCTGTCTCTCTTCCTCCATGGCTTCTGGACTGGCTCATTACTGAGTGTGGCTTGCTGGTGCCCCTTGCTGACCGGAGTGTGTTGTTTCAGGCTGGATCCACGCCGTGTACACTCCTGAGGACACGCTGGTGTTCGGGGGCAACATCCTGCACAGCTTCAACATTCCCATGCAGCTGACCATCTACGAGATCGAGAACCGCACTAAGGTTCGCTGCAGCTCCTCCCTTTCCTCTGCCTGCTTTTCCCCTATATACCTGTACTACACATGCACATCTACCCGGGGTTCAGCTGTGTAATTGCACATATACAGATCTACTCTTGTGTGTTTGTGTATGTGAGAGATGGAGGGAGAGTGTGCCATTGTGCCAGTGTGTTTATGTCTGTACAAGTACCTGTATAATGGATGAAGGTGTACACATTTGTAATATTGAATTGGTGTGCATACCTGTGCATTTCTGAAACGCTGTTCCTGCCTCACTCCAGTGTTGCTTGCCTGTTTCAGGTGCATGCTAAGTTCCGATACCCCTTCTACTATGAGATGTGCTGGTATGTGGTGGAGCGCTACGTGCACTGTCTGACGCAGCGATCACACCTGAGGAAGGACTTTTGCAAGGAGCTGTCACTGAAAGGTGAGAGCATACCTGATACACTGACCTAACCGCTAACCTACTGCTAACATAAGACACACAGCTCACAGTGCTCTTCAATGGTAAGAAGTTGCAGCTAATGTAGTCCTTGCCTTAACTGCTAACATAGCCCCGAACATAACCACTAGCATACCACTAACGTAAAACATAACGGCAAACATGCTGCTAACATAACCACTTGCACATGTGGATCCCGCTGCTCCTCAGAGGTAAGAGCATACTGGTAAGAGAACGCTTATATAAAGGGTACCATACCCTAACAAAATGCATGCAGCTTCCACTACTCTTCATAAGTGAAGCTAACTTAAGTGCTAACATTATTACTACTAACATAAAAGAGAATATAACCATTAGCGCTTGTAGCTCCTCATGCTTTTCAGAGCATGTACGTACATTCGTTGGCCAAACTCAAGAGAAGTGGCCAGCTATGAAAACTCTCCCAAATTCACCAAACAATAAAAATGCCTCAGTTAAGTGGAAAAGTTTTATGTTTTTTTTTTTTTTTTTGTAAATTAAGTGTATCCATCTTTTCTATCAGGTCTGTGGCATTATGTCATGGTCAATCAAGACAAAAAAAAAGCCAATATACTGGATTAGCAGCCACTTCGTCCATTTTATGCTTTAAGATTGCTACAAAAATCACTGATATTCACTGCTGTTGATCCTCAAGTGTGCATCAATAACGGTCTAGCCCTGAGGTGGGTATTATATTCCAGTAGCTCTATGTTGGGGGGATTTTTTACTCTCTCACATGCTCGCTCGCTCACTCACTCACTCACTCACTCACTCACTCACTCACCCAACCATTTGCTTGCTATGTCATTCATTCATTCACACATTCATTCACTCACTCACAGATAGATTGATTTGCTCCTTCAGTTGAGGTTTCCAGGGGAAAGTTCCAGCAAAACTGAGGATGGTTGTCCAGCTGTCTGATCTTGTGAGCTAATGGGTCAATCCAATCTATTGCAATGCTTTTAAAGATAGGCCAGACAAAATATGGTTGGCGGACTGCGCTTGTAACCCAAAGGAAGGGCTGCTCCAAAACTGTCTGAATTTTTAATTTCCCAAAGTGTAGCATCTGGTTAAATCCTTTACAAATCAAAAGGTTTAAAATAAATTCTTAGATTGACTCACCGCCAGCAGTCCCATATCGTTTAAATCATTTTGCTGTCAGTTTCTATAATCATTTTTCTTATGCTGTTGGAGAGATTCTAAGGTTAGGAGCGGCCGCCTCCACAAAGCAAACACATTTAGCGCTTGCTGGTAATGCTGTAATCTGCAGAAAGGATGAAATTAGTGGCAAAACAGTGGATTAGTGAAAATCAAAACTGATTTTACTTGAAAAGGTTCTCCAGAACCTTCCATCAGAGTCTCTAGGAGAGTGTTCCTTGTTATATGGTGCTGAAGGTAGGAAGGCTAGCCCTGTTTCTCAGCCTTACTGTTCTTCTTACTTCTCTTCCTCTCTCCCTCTTTTTATTCTTCTTTATTTTTCTTCATATACTCATCTCCTTCTTCCTTTCATCTTTCCCTTACATTCCCTCCTCCTGTCCTCTCTCCTTCCTCTTCCTCAGACGCAGAGAAGAAGGTGAGTGGGGAAGGTGTGCGGGCGAACGTGGAGGAAGACCCCAGCGATACACCGATGGAGGAGGATCATGGAGAGTCGACTCCTCAACCCCCGAAACCCGCCCAACCCAACCACGACAATCCAGAGGCCAATTCTACCCCTACCCCTGCTCCTGCGTCTGCCCAGATCCCCACCTCTGCCCCCCCGGCTCCCCCCAGGACCCCCTCGCCCCTGCCAGAACCCCCGGCCAGGTGGATTCACCTGACGGAGTTTGAGCTGACAGGGCTCCGGGCACTGGTGGAGAAGCTGGAGTCGCTTCCCGAAAACAAGAGGAATGTTCCACAGGGCATTGAGGACCCCCAGGCTCTGCTGGAGGACATGAAGGTCAGGAGTCCCCCACATTCACCCAGCCACCAAATTCACTCAATCACCATATTCCCATTCACACAGCCATCAAATTCACTCAATCACCATATTCATCTTCACACAGCCATCAAATTCACCCAATCACCATATTCACATTCACGCAGCCACCAAATTCACCCAATCACCATATTCACATTCGCCCAGCCACCAAATTCACTCAATCACCATGTTCACATTCACCCAGCCACCAAATTCACCCAATCACCATGTTCACATTCACCCAGCCACCAAATTCACCCAATCACCATGTTCACATTCACACAGCCACCAAATTCACCCAATCACCATGTTCACATTCACCCAGCCATCATGTTCACGTGCTCATCACATTCACTCAGCCACTAAATTCACCAATTTACAGCTCAGATCTCATGTTTCAGTGCTAATTAAGAGAGCTATAACATTTCGGAGCCAATTAAGAGCGTTTTACTGTTGCGGTACTAATTACAGAGCTATACTGACGCAGTGGTATTTACTGTCCCACAGTCCCACAGTGATTATTAAGAGAGCTTTACTGTGGCAGTGCTAAGTACTGAGTTTCCCTATACCAGTATTGATTGGACCTGTAGTATTAACCCTTTCCCTGCTGTGTCTCTTCAGCTGGTCCTAAAGGAGCATGCTTTCGATGACCCTCAACTGGCCATCACTGGTGTCCCTGTAGTGTGCTGGCCCAAGAAGTCCCTAAAGGTAAGGGTCTAAGCAGGTGACAGTATCCAGGTAAGAGTCCCCAGGTAAGGAGCTCATCAGGTGTGAGCCTTCCTGGAGGGTCTTTTGGGCTGGGTGGTATAGCCATATTGCTAGTATTGAATATTATTTTTAGGAAATAAACAACTACCTCCAGCATGCAGTATTGGGTTGCTCCTTTTTTTAATGCAGTAACACACATTCAGACGCCATATCAAAAGCTTCCATGGGAAAAGAAATCCCTGGTTTTGAGAACATCATTCACATTTTCCTACTTAACCCGTATGGTGATGCCTTTATGTCTATCACATGGAAGCTGCCTGGTCTTGTTTCTGATTGGCTGTCATAACAACATAGAGGTGTGCGGCTGTAGCAAGTACGACTAAAGAGGAAAAAGACAGAAAAGTAGCCCAGCATTGCATGCCAGAGCGCTCAGGGCAAAGAGGTTTTACCGAAATGGCGGAATCACCCGGGCCGAAGCGCCTCCCTCGTGCGTGCTGTTTTGTGTTCCGCTGGTGCACACGAGTCACAGTGTGTTATGAGTCACTCTGAAATGTGTTAACCCCAAACTGCGGCACAGGGCGCAGAGACACCAGTAACTTAACAAAAAAACAACCACTTATCATACGCTGAATAACCATGTGATGTGTATTTGAAAACCTGCAAATGTGCAGTATCTGTGTAAGGCCAAAGTTTATATATTAATATTATAGCATTTGGAATGTAACAGTTGCAGCCATTTAACTGTTGTTAGATTGGCACCATACAGTATCGAAATGAGCAATTATCGAATGTAATGCTCTCTCTTTTGATTGTTGTACCATGAATTTGGACAGCTGAGGCAGGACACAGACACAGTATTGTGATCTGCATTGCATTGTATCCTCGCTATTGCAAATCCATACTGGATCATACCCTGAGTATTGTGTAGTACCCGTGATCTTGTAGTCTCAGTATCACGATACGCATTGCATCATAGTGTCAGTATCGTGACCCTAGATTGTATCATGACCTCAGTATTGAAAGGTGTGAATAGTTTTGTAGCTCCTATTATAATCTGTACTGTCTTAGCCCCAGTATCATGGCAGATATCGTGCTGTGGTTCCAGTGTTGCATGGGCCTCAGCTGTGGTCCTGTGTGCCTTTATGACCGTGGATGGACAGAGGGGACCTCTGTGAGGAACATCTGTGGCCTGCTTTTCACATGTAAACCATGGCTTAATTACCTGAACGGCAACGGGGGAGGGGTGCAGTCGCTCCCCTTCAAGTGGGAACGCAAACGCAATACATAAGGCTAACCATTCAGTCACATTCAAAATTGTTTTGTTGAATAATATTTAAAACGCGACTGTAAAATGACATTATCAATATAATTGAAGCTTATTTCCTCAACCAGTCTACCCTTGGATGGGTATCGATTCTGGTATCTTATAGAAAAAGAAAGGTGCTTGTTTAACAGGGTTTAGCATTGCTGTTTGGAGACTGTGGCAGTTCAGTCTGACACAACTTTATTTATCCTTCATGGGGCAATTTTAAATGAGCACAATGTACAACATTCAGAGCAGACATTTGTTTTTCAAAATGTCTTGGTAAGGAAACATGAAGGGACAGGATTTGATGTATTTGGCTTGAGAAATGGAGCATTGTATTATACATGAAGTGCAGAGATACGTGGTGCTGGTGCTTCTGTTTTTACAGCTCCAAATGCTTGTACTACCCGTGACTGGTGGGGGAAAGGGGGTGGGGGAGGGTAACCTAATTCCAAGAGCTGACAGATGTCTTTCCGCCCCACGATGGAAACACAGTTTGGGGGGCGGGGGGGGTTTTCGTAGCTCTGAGTGACAGGGATAGGAGAGATGGTCTGATTTGTGGGCTCGGGGGATGTAACACCGAAGCAGCTTACTGGTTTTTCGCGCTCGTCATAAGTCACATGGCGAACTTATGCTTCCTGTTCCCGCAGGCAAGAGACTGGTCAGTTGCAGAGAAGGGTGAAGAAAACAGACAAATGTGTGTGTGCCAGAGCCAGAGAAATCCAAACCAGAGTGACAAATGGGGGGAGGGTGGGTTACAGAAAGACTACAGTAATTAAATAAGATAAAGTAAGCACTGCGCTCTTCAGCTTTCCTGTGAGAGTCTGTTCCTCCCCTGTGGAGTCTCTCCAGAGCATGGAGACGCGGCTGATTCCACAGCCCTTTGTAATACAGCACCATCTGCTTCTCCATTGGCCTGGTCTTCCTCCTTCTCCTCTCATATTCATAAGCATCTGAATCCCCATTGGTTGGGAGCCCATTCCCTCACTCTGCATGCAAAAAGCACTGATGTCCCTGATTGGCTGGACACCTCTTCCTTACTCTGCATATTCACAACAAGCCGAGTCCCCATTGGCTCAGCCTTCCTACTCCCTCTGCATATTCAGGAGGCTCTGCCGCTCCATTGGTAGGTGGTCTGTTCTGCTTTGCAGGGGGGAGGGGCAGGGGGCTGGGGGGAGGGGCAGAGGCACAAGGAGGCAGCACAGGCAGGCGGTAGCAGCGGAAAGAGGCCCGGAGTGCAGCCATGTCAGGGCGCAGCGTGCAGGGGGAAGTATGAGACACCGCCACGGCCATGTCGCTGAGTGCAGACGAGGAGGAATACGAGTCCGACCCCGAGCAGGTTAGCATTAGCACAAGCCTGAGTGTGCGGATAGCCTGGCTTCTTGGGCGGTTTTCCTCTCTTGGGTTTTCAGTATTTATCATTTGGTTTTTTTCATGTTGGCCTCCGTGAGCCACCCGAAGGAATAATGGTGCTTTTTCTGTGTTTGTGTGTTTGGGAAGGTAGCTCAGTGATTGTTGTGGATGTAGTAAGAAATCAGGCCGTGTGTGTTTATGTACGTACAGAATGTTGTGTATCTTTGTGATGTGGATAAGAAAATTGTGTGAATTTGCGGGCATGCGTTTGTGTTTATTATGTTAATTGCTAAGATATGTTAGAGGACCTTACTGAGGAATTAAGAGCACAAGACTACGAGTGTTGTTTGAGAGAGTGTGGTTGTTGGGTAATGTGTGCTAGTCTGTTCTATTCTGTCCTGAAACAACTACCGGTTATTCAAGAACAAAACAGGAAGATTCCTCTGATCCCTAACTACAACACGTGTGTGTTTGTGTAAGGGAGGGAGCATGCAGTGTGTGTGTGTGTGTGTGGTGTGTGGTTGTATATTGTTTTTGTATATAGAGTGGGGTTGTATATAGTTTTTGTATATAGCGTGTGGTTATATATAGTTTTTGTATGAGAGAGCTTTCACATGTATGTGTGCATATGTGTGTAATGTGAATCTTGTTCTTGTGTGTAGTGTCTTTGGTGTGTGTGTGTGTGTGTGTGTGTGTGTGCTCCACTCCAGAGTGTGTCCCAGTGAAAGTGTGTATTTGTATTTGTACTTTCCTTCAGAGCAGTGGTAGCATGTTTTCGGTGTTTATATTCATGAGCTTCATCTATGCCTGCAGGCACCTTGTGTTCTGAAATCTCTGTTCTGAATTCTGTTCTGAGCTCTGAGTTCTGTGTTCTGAAGTCCATGAGTTCTGAATTCTGTGTTCTGAGCTTCTGTGTACCTGAGTGTTCTGAGTTCTGTATTATATGTTCTGAGTTTTTGGTTCTGAATTCTGTGCTTTGTGCTCTGTCCATCAAAAAAAAAGATTCACTTGTAGATTAGATTTTTGTCCCAGTACTTTGACACACTTTGTGCAGTATTATATATGGATGTATTTGTGTATGGGAATAGAGTGAGTGAGTGAGTTTGTTCGAGTGAGTTTGAGTGAGTGAGTGAATTTGTGTGAGTATTTGTCCGTATAAGCTTAAGTTGTGTGTGTAAGTGTGTGTAATGGCATGAAGTTTCCATGTGGTCTGTGCGTATACATGTTGGTCCTTTTTAAAAGGACATTTTTATCCTTGGTTTTGTGGCTGAGAGTCAGCAGTCCTGAGCGCTAAGGTATGGTGGAGGATAGGACCCTCATGATCCAGGATTCCTTTCTCTGTTGACCTCTGTGCCCACCCCTCAGTCCTGAGCCCACTTTAGAGACAGAGCTGGTGTGCATGGCTACTTCCCTGGAAGGTCAGTGTGCATGCTGGCTTTCAGTGTGTCTCAGCACTTAAGTGCTTGATTTAATTTGATCGATTGTCTAAAGTAGTAGTCACACCTTGTTTCCAAGGCTTAAATTAGCTGCTAATTGAAAGGAAACCACAAAAACCTGCCTGCACATGGGCCCTTGAGAAGAGTTGAGCTCCTGTCTTTCTTCCTACAGTCGCATAGATGTAAAAGCAGAGGTTTGCCATTATCGCTCAGTCTCCCGCCTGTCAGCCTGGTCTTAATGCGCTGCTGCGCTGTTTTACATGCGCACGCGTGCAGCCCCAAACTGGTCCTCCACCACTGAAGAAAAATGCACTGTGTTTACCTCTAGCGGTGTCATACTTTTACAGCTGCGGTTGTTGAGTCCACCTCGGAAGATCACAAATCTCCAAAGGTGTTTGTGTTTGTGTGTGTGTGTGTGTGTGTGTGTGTACTTGCATGTGTATCATACTATGCTTGCAAGTCCCCGGCTGACCAGGGGGGGCCGATAGGGAGCAGTAAGCCTGATGAATTTAACCTGCTTACCCACTGTTTCACCCCAGTGAACCTGAACCAGCTGTTGCCTTGCCAACGTGGACCTCCAGCCATAGCCAGTAATGGCACAGCTACTCCACAAGCATGTACCTTCACTCTGCATGCCAAGCCGACCTTTTACAGCAGGGGGAGGTACCCCAGCGCAATTGCTATTAGGCAGTTCTTATCCATTTTATGCACAGATTCTGTGGGGCCCAGCTGCTGACCCTGTTACCAGTCTAGTAAGATTACAGCGGTTTTGTGCCTTTGTGAAGAGCTACAGCTGAATGACTTTTGGGAGGATTGCCTTACCATATACTTATACAATATAATTATGCCCTGTAACAGTAGTTGAGTGGCAATTTGAACTGCCAGTACCTTGCAGTACTGGCAGTGTGCTTAGTGTCTGAATTCAATTTTCCTGAAATCATTTTTCTGGAATTTCCCTTGAACAGGCTGCTCTCGCAGACAGAGAACCGTGGTGAGTTAGAACGTAGGGTTATTGAGAAACAAGAACACCGAGGATTGTTTGTTTTGTTTTGGTGTGATCCTGCGTGTCGTAACCGCAGAGATAGTGAGCACACCTATACAGCTTTGACAGTGCAGGTGGAGAGCATAAACTCACTTGTAGGTGTCTGACTTTTTCAGGGGAGCAGTGCAAACTCACCTGAGGGACACTGACATTGCCACCCACGTCAGTGCTTTGTGTTTCCATACCAGAATCACATATGATGTTCAAGTTATGACTCACATTATATTACACTGCATCTCATGAGTCGTGTGGCAGACACTCATATCCAGAGCACCACACAAAGTGAAGATAAGGGAATTGCTTTTGGCTGAAGTGCAAAAATACCCCAGAGGAGGGAAGCACCATCCTAGGGGCCAGCAATGTTCAACACGTGTGATTCAGCCAGGGGAGCGGCATGGCCTAACGTCCATATCACATGATCAGTGTAACTTTGGGTGGTAATGGTATATATCATGGTGTAGTTGTTGGTTCATCCATTCCGTGGGCCGCCACAGGAAAAGAAGACTACGGTAGACTAGCTAGCTTGCTGAAGTTATGGGGAGAGTTTAGACCATTCAAGCATTTCTTGATATTAATTGATGTTGATTATACTTAATATAATTATTGTTGGTTTGGATGGCATGACTCATTTCACAGCTTCATGTGATAGATCACATACATGGATTTAACAAAAATGTTCAGATATGCAGGTAATGCTCTTTTGGTAGAAGATTTATAGTCAAATCCATATCTTGGCATTGGTTTTTCCCAGTGTACCTACCGTTACATTGCCCACCCCTACATTCAACTATGAACCCTGAGCTTAAGCTGTTTACCAAATCAGAAATGACATGACAAATAGCTAAAACCAGCCATTGTCTGCAGTACCAGCCCTAATAGAAAACTACATTTAGTTTGCATGATAATACAAATACACTTAGGTAGACAAAGCTGTGGATGTCTTTATTTGCTATTTTTAGCAGGTTGCTAGGAAAGAGTGGGGTGAGGATCGCTTGTAACACGATGAGTTGTTTCTGCGAAAGCAGTCAAGCTTAGGTAAGAGAGGTTTTTGAAGGAAAGCATGTCTTTAATGTTTTCATGTTTGTGTCTCTCAGGCCTTCATCAGATGCTTGGGCATTTTCTCTTTTCCTTAACATGGAGTGCTTGTATGTGTGTGTGGGTGTGTGAGTGATGTGTCTTTGCAAATTTTATGGATGTAGTGAGATGTAAGGCTGTGTGGGTGTGTTTACACACATAATGTGTGGACATTTTGTTACATTTTTTGTGAGAAAAGTTCATTGTTTATTGTTGTATTTGAGCATATTTTTGTTTTTATGGTTACGGTATGTTAGTCGATACCTGGGTAGTTTTTCTGTGTGTGTGTGTGTGTGTGTGTGTGTGTGTGCGCGTGCACCTAAGTGTGAGTGAAAGACTCCCTTAACTGTATATACAAACCTGAGAGACTGGGGTGGCATTCCGATTGGCTGACCGTAGCAAGTGCCCCATTCTCACTGAGGGAATGTGAGGATGCTTGTCCTGGGAGTGGGCGTGGTATCTGTCAATCAAATGTAAATAATTTGCATATCCACTGAGCTGGCCAGTTATAACAGGTTCCACTGAACACACTAGCAGTTCCATGGAATCCTCAATGAAATTGGGCATCTGCCCGTTGATTGGGTGGTTCCATTAACACTGTAGGTGAAGGGGGAATTCCAGTTAAAATTGTCAGCGATAATTCTTTATCGCTCTCGTTAATAGAATCAGGGCTCTGCGCTACATTGCAGGCATTTATTACAGGTCCACTTACACAAAGTTACTTATACAGTTTATGCCTTTGACACGCGGTTCTTTTATACAGCTGGGTATTTTACTGAAGCCGTTTGGGTAGGGTCCATTGCTCAAGGCCCTACCCAGGAGTTGAAACTGTAACCTTGGAGTTACAGGCTCAGTTCCACTGCGCTGCCACCCACTCATTCGTGATAGTATTGCAGTGAGTAATTGATGCATAGTTTACTTTGAAACGAAGATATGTGTTTGATATCTGTGTTTGGGCAAAGTTTATTTTATAGCAGTTTGAAATTAAACATTGCAGTGGCATAACTGTCACATTCACCCTTTGTGAAATTAATGTTATGTCATATATCTCTCTTCTTCACTCATACAACACAGCCAGAGTGTAACACACTCATACCACATAGCCAGGATGTCACACACTTGTATCATCCATATCGGTTCTATGTTGAAGTAGCTGTGTGTGTGTGTGCGTCCGTGCGTGTGTGCGTGCGTGTGTGTGTGTGTATATATATGTATGTACTGAAATGGTGCTCTCTCCCTTGTATTAATGTTCCGGCGCAGTGCTGTTGTGCTGTTTGTCTGTGCCTCAGATCACAGCTGGAATGTACGGGAATGTTAAGTTATTATTAAGGTTCAGACCCTGTCTTCTTTATTGAGAACAGACATACCCCAGAGCGTGGCGGCGCTGTCCGGGTGTAACGGGTTTTGTGGCTGATGGGAATGTTGTCAGGCTTTGTGCCCTGCGGCCCCCGCTGCCTGCTGGACAGACGGGGGTGGGGGGGGGCAGCTTTGAGGCTCTGCAGCTCTGTGTCTGTGTGTTAGGGAGCACTCTGTG
Source organism: Albula glossodonta (assembly GCA_019788955.1). Taxonomy (NCBI): domain Eukaryota; kingdom Metazoa; phylum Chordata; class Actinopteri; order Albuliformes; family Albulidae; genus Albula; species Albula glossodonta. The sequence goes on along the minus strand of JAFBMS010000130.1, from coordinate 228,846 downwards.
GAGCTTCTGACTTTCAGCTTACATGAGGGATGATACGAAATCCAGGGATGTTTTGCAAAAAAAAAAAAAGTGTGAAGCTTTTGGGTTTTGTTTATTTTGATCTCTCTGCCTCTGTTCCCCATTGCTTTCTCTATCTCCCTCTATCTCTCCTCTCTCTCTTTCATTCTCCCTCTTTCTGCTTTCTATCCAAATCAAATAGGGTTTTCTGGCAATGACCACATATTAGCAAAATATTGACAAAGCAATATTTTGCATAATATGCAAATTAACCATAAATGAATTATCTCCAGCGTGGGTGAGGGTTGCTCTCACATGACCTGACTTTCTCTCTCTCTCTCTCTGTACCCCAGCAGCGCCCCACTAACCGGCCCAAAACCAAGATGGGGGGCTCAACGGTGCCAGTCAAGCTGGCGGGGGGGAGGTCCACGTCGGGGGCGCGGCGGCGGAGGACCCGGTGCAGGAAGTGCGAGGCGTGCCTGCGGACGGAGTGCGGAGAGTGCCACTTCTGCAAGGACATGAAGAAGTTTGGTGGCCCTGGACGCATGAAGCAGTCCTGCATTATGAGACAGTGCATCGCGGTGAGTGTGTGTGAGTGTGTGCGTGTATGTGTTTGCTCATGTGCATGCGTGTGTGTGTGTGTGCGTTAGTGTGTGTGTGCGCGCACGCGTGTGCATGTGTGTGTGTTTGCGTGTGTGTGTGTGTGTGCCTGTGCTCGTGCGTGTGTGCGTCTTTGCCCCCGTGTGTGCATGCGCGTGTCTGTGTCACGTACATGCATATGTGTACTGTACTTATGTGCACACTAATACAGTGGGGATGTCTTTTTCTGCTTACACTACTGCCAGTCTTGTACATTTACTTACATATAGATATTTGTGGACTGTATGCACACTCTTCTATGGGAACTTCTGTATACTGACACTATGGGGTCTCATCTGTGTATAATGGCTTTGAGAATGTACTGACTTTATGAGAACATTCACTGTACTGGCATTTTGTGGACTGTTTGCATGTATACATCTGTATTTTTGTGAGCTGACATTGTGAGGGTGTTTTGTGTGTGTATCTGTACTGACATTGTGAATGGTTTCTGTGTGTAATGACATTGTGGAAGGTGTCCGTGTGTGTACTGACATTGTGGAAGGTGTCCGTGTGTACTGACATTGTGGAGGGTGTCCGTGTGTGTACTGACATTGTGGAGGGTGTCCGTGTGTGTACTGACATTGTGGAAGGTGTCCGTGTGTGTACTGACATTGTGGAAGGTGTCCGTGTGTGTACTGACATTGTGGAGGGTGTCCGTGTGTGTACTGACATTGTGGAGGGTGTCTGTGTGTTTACTGACATTGTGGAAGGTGTCTGTGTGTGTACTGACATTGTGGAAGGTGTCCGTGTGTGTACTGACATTGTGGAAGGTGTCTGTGTGTGTACTGACATTGTGGAAGGTGTCCGTGTGTGTACTGACATTGTGGAGACCTCTCTGCGGCGTGTGCTGACCTGTCTGCCTCCCGCAGCCCGTGCTGCCACACACAGCGGTGTGCCTGGTCTGTGGGGAGGCTGGGAAGGAGGACACGGTGGAGGGGGACGAGGACAAATTCAACGTCATGCTGATGGAGTGCTCCATCTGCAACGAGATCCTGCATCCCGGCTGCCTGAAGGTGTGTGTGTGCATGCGTGTGCACATGCTTTTGTGTATGTACGCATGTGTATGTGAGTTTGCGTGTGTGCATGTATGTGTGTGTGCTTGTGTGTTTGAGCAACTGTGTGCCAATTTTTTTTTTAGTTTTGTTGTGTAGTGTTATCTGCTTGTGTATGTTTGTCTGTGTGTGGGGGTGGGTGTGTGTGTGTGTGTGTGTGTGTGTGTTTATGCATAGGTATTTGTGTAGGTTTTTGTGTGTTTTCTTAGTGATATTTGTGTGTGTGATTGTGTATCTGTGTCTTTAGTGTATGTATGTTTTTTTCACTTGTATGTGTTCTAAATGTGTGAGTGTGTGTAAGTGTATGTGTTTGTGTGAGTTTGTGTATATGTGTGTATGTGTTTGTGTGAGTTTGTGTATATGTGTGTATGTGTTTGTGTGAGTTTGTGTGTATGTGTTTGTGTGTGGCTGAGGGAGTGGTAGTGTTGTGTTCTATGCCTTTGTTGCTATGGGGATGATGAGGCTCAGATGATCCTAGATTTTTTAAGGATAATCACTCCTCCTCCAGAGAGATAAACATTGGCTAACACTCTGTACGATACCAGCGCCCAGCCCTCTCCCCCTCCCTTATGGCTGGGTTCATTTGCTCCTTCAGTCTGAACACTAAATTATAACATAATGAAATATTGATGAAATATTCCTGATTATTGCCCCAGGGCCCTTCTGCGTGCTCTTGGGGATGTGGAAAGACCAGAATAACACTGGGTTTTTCATCAATTTATTCATGCTTTTGTAATAATTAGGTTTTGATTAAAGGGATTAAGGATCTCATTCTGCCAGCATTCTGAGTTCAGTTAATTTTACAGAATAGTTCTACTTGAGTTCATTCATTTGTCCGTAGGGAAATGAAATAGAGTGCAATACACTGTAAATATGCAGACCTTTGTGATGAATTTATTTCACTTACACCACTGTTTTTAAGGTATTGCAGTAGTAGCCATAAGTATTCATACATTTGCCCTTATATCGGAAAGTAATGCAATATCCTGATCTTGACAGTCTACTTTATTGAGAAATATTTCAGTGGACTTAGTTTCTGGTAGGGTCACAGTGTTGGTCTATGATACATTAATATCATTTGTCTCTTGGTGTTGTTTTCCAGCCTCCGGCCATTCAGGCCATGTGATACAGGGCTGCAATGAATTGATCATTTATTTAAGTGTTGTTAGTGAATCATGTCAGTTTCTCATTTCTTACAATAAGAATGTTTATTGATCTGGCGCACCCTGGTAGCTCGTCTGGTAGAGCGCCTGCCACGTAAGGCCAAGGCCGTTCTGCAGCAACCTGGGTTCAATTCCAGCCTGGGAGCATTTCCTGTCTGTTTCTCTACTGTAACTGTCAAGTAAAGTGGAAAATCCCAAAGGAAAAAAAAACAGGTTATTGTTCAATATACTGTAAGCAGACTGGCTAGATCGTCCAGAATGTGAATCAACTGCACAGACAAAAAACAAAAAAACACATGGATCTTTGGGGTTTTATCGTAAATTGTTAATGTTAGGCGGTTATTATACAGTATTTGTAGTTATACAGTAATATAGCTTTTGTGTTGTTGTTTGTATAGCTTTGTAAATGAATGAGTGTTGTGTCATATTTAGTTTTCTGAAGTGGCTGAATCTCTCTCTGTCCTCCACTCTTGCTTTCTGCTTTTCACCATCTCTCAACCCTTCTCTTTCCATCTCTTACTTTTTATTTTTTCATCAAACCCTCATCCTTGTTCTTTCTTTCCCTCATCTCCCTCCCCCTTTCTCCCATTCTCTCCGTCTTTTCAGGTGAAGGATGCAGGAGGCGTGGTGAACGAGGAGCTCCCAAACTGCTGGGAGTGTCCCAAGTGCAGTCACGCTGGGAAGACTGGGAAAGTAAGTGTCTGAGTCGGAGAGTGGGAGGGAGAGAGAGACAGAAAGAGAGAGAGAGAGAGCGAAAGAGGGAGAGAAACATCAAAGCTTGTGTTCCCCAAGCAGTGGGATTGGGAGGAATGAGTGTGCAGGCTGTGCTTGGTCCAGGGGTTCTTTGATATATATGGGTGGGGTTAGCGTACGGCAGATGTGTCCAACTGTCCTGGAGTGCCTGCAGATTTGAATAGTGTCAGCCATATTATACAGATTATATCCTGCACAATCAACAGCCAATCTGCCTTGTAAACAAGGAGTGGACTTTTGACCATCCAGTGACTTAATTAATTACTTAAGGGGTGAAATGCCCCAAAAACCAGACGATGTAATGCAGTGTGATGTACACCATTGGTGATAGGCATAAGGTATAAAGTCGTTTCTTCTTTTTTCTACCTTCTGGCCGTGAAGCAAAAAAGGGGCCCCGGGTTCAAGTACGCCTCCAACCTACCGGGGTCCCTGCTGAAGGAGCCTCGCCTGGGGGGGCGTGACATCAAGGAGGAGCCGGACACGCCCGCTGCCATGCCCACATCTGCGGCCACGCCCACGGCCACAGCCCCACCCCGGAAGAAGGCGGAGCGCGAGGACGGCCCCAAACGCAAACCGCCCCTCCTGACCCCTGAAGGTCCATCCCACCCCCGGCCCCCCGCTGAAGAAAACCCACTCAGGAAGAAGAGGAAGCTGTTCACAGAGCCGGGGGAGCAGAAAAAGGTAACGGGGGACTGTTGATCTCCTCAGGGACACAGCGGCAGGGGTTGTGTGAATGAGCAGACGGCAGTGTTGGAACGCTCTGTGTTAGCAGGTCTGTGTTGATCTTGGGGCTCAGCTTGTGTCTTTTTCCTCAACCCCCGCAGAGGAAGTCAGAGGACCCCCCCATTCCCCATCTGCTCCGACAGATCAAGACCGAGGAAGAGGAGGAGGAGGAAGAAGAGTACGGGAAGGCTCCGGAGCAGCGGCAGCAGCCAGAGCGAGTGCACAAGCAGGAGGAAGAGGAGGATGAGGGGATGCAGGGAATGGAGGAGGAGGAAGAGCAGAAGGAGAAGAAGGAGGAGGAGCCAAGGAAGGAGCTGCCGCCGAGCCTTCTGCTCCCTGTGGCCGCCCGAGAGAGCGACCAGTCACGTTCCAGCTCCCCACGGGCAGGGCCCAGCGGTGAAGTGGGCGGGGAGCAACCGCAGCAGCAGGAGAAGGGGCGGAGCCGGCTGCCGCGGCAACAGCATCAGCAGCAGCAACAGCAGCGGCGATTGGCCAGTAAGGAGCTGAGCAAAGAGCTGAGCAAGCAGCTGAACCAGGAGATCCAGCAGACGGAGAACAGCCTGGCCCAGGAGGCTCATCCCGTGCTCAAACCCGAGCCCAACCACCACCACGAGCACGCACTGAACAATGGGGCGCACCCTCCTGATGACGCCTTCATCCCCAACGGAACCGTGCAGACCCCGCGGACACCCCACCCCCTGCCTCCCCATGGCCACCCCCCACCCTGCCGCTCCCCACCCAGGTTCCATTTCAATTGATTTGATTCAATTTTATTTGACTCTGTTCCACTTGATTCAGTTTGATTTTCATATTTATTTTTTTGTGCAAGTAGTGGCAGTTTTAGGAGGTTTAGGTTGCAGGTACAACCCCTGGGATAATTGATAGGATTTAAAAGTTTGTGTGAGAGTGTAAATCCCACAGGATAAGGGTTATGGTTAGGTTAAGGCCTGAATGCAGTGTGATGTGCGCAGAGTTTGATATGACATGACACTGTGTCTGAGATGCTGCCCTTGTTTTGTGAATCAGGTGCTTACAGATGGAGCGTCATGTGATCCGGCCGCCGCCCATCAGCCCGCCGCCGGACCAGCTCCCCCTGGAGGACGGGGGGACCCACGTCATGCGCAGGGAGGTCTGGATGGCCGTCTTCCGTCACCTCAGCCACCCGGAGCTCTGCGTCTGCATGCGCGTCTGCAAGACCTGGAACCGCTGGTGAGACACTCTGGCTGCGCATGTGTGTGGGGGAATGTGATTGCTCAATGTGCTGGGACTGCTATGGTATGATATTTGTGCATTTGTGGTTGTGTGTGTGTGTGTGTGTGTGGCTGTGTGCTTGAGTGTGAGTGTATGTGTGATTGGCTGAGTGTGTGCGTGTGTGTGATGGTGGTTGGCTGTGTCGTGTTTAGATGGTTGTGATTGGTTCTGCTCAGTGTTTAGGTGATTGAAATTGGCTTATTGGCCATGCTGTGTTCAAATGATTCTGATTGGTTGTGTTGTTTTTAGGTGATGGTGACGGGCAGTGCTGTATGTTTTGCTGATTGTTATTAGCTGTGCTGTGTTTAAATGACTCTGATTGGCTGTTTTTTTTTTTTTTTTTTTTTTTTTTTTTTTTTTTTAAGGTGATTGCGTCTGATTTTTGTGCTTGTGTTAAGGTGATTATGATTGGCAGCGCTGTATGTTTCGCTGATTGTGATTGGCTGTGCTACCCAGGTGCTGTGATAAGAGGCTTTGGTCCAGCATCGATCTGAACCGCTGTAAGTCCATCACTCCTTTGATGCTGAGCGGGATCATCCGCCGGCAGCCTGTCTCTCTGGACCTCAGCTGGACCAACATCTCCAAGAAACAGCTGAGCTGGCTCATCAACAGGCTGCCCGGTGAGCTAGAACCGCACACTGCTGGACCATCATACCTCCCGTGCTGCAGGGAGCGCTGTTTCAAAAATATGGCACCTCCAATGGCACCACACACAGAGATAACCCTCTCAAAATCATGCTACCTCCACGACTGATGATCTCCTGAGATCCAAAATGCAGCTGGCCTGGTTATAAGCTGATTTAAACTAAGGTTTGCAGCTGCAAAATGAGTCACCTGTTTAAAATATGAGGTCACATAAAATATAATAATATAATAATGACTCCAGTAAGTGATCCAGGTAATTTTATGCTCAGATTTTTTAACTGTGCATTCATATCTTTTATATTAATATATTTTATTTTCCTGTTTGGTTTTAAATGCAGCACTACTTAATTCATTCCATATTTTGCACTTCAACTGACCCTTCTGTAATTAGCATATTTTTAAAAAAAATACAAGAAGAACTTATTATATTGTTCCTAAAGCACAGTGGGCTGAGTGCAGTAATTACAATGACTCCATGTGGAATATTTGATAAAGAGTTTGCTGTGTGAATCATCCCGTGTTGTGGAGCTCCTTACATAAGGCTGTTATCCCCAGTGCTTCTCCTCTGAACATAACCCAGATCTTTATTAGCCGCAGACTTCTTCCACGTGTGCTCCAGTGTGACATTGTGTGGTTTTTATTTTGTCTTCGGTTTTTTTTCCCCTAAATAAGCATAATTGTGCTCACATAATGCACATTTTAGAATCAGCAGCAGCCTTATGAAGTCCCAGGCTTAAACGATCTGAGTGCATACGCATTAGTGAGGACGTGTCTAGCAAGGGCTCATGGGTAATAATTTTAGGTATGTGTGTAATAGAGGGTTATGGGTAAATTAGGATTGTGTGTAGCGTGGGTTACTGGTAATGGATCACATTGTATGTAGCAGGGGGTTTTGGGTAATGGATCACATTGTGTGGAGCAGGGAGTTATGGGTAATGGATCACATTTTGTGTAGCAGGGGGTTATGGGTAATGGATCAAATTGTGTGTAGCAGGGGGTTATGGGTAATGGATCACGTTGTGTGTAGCAGGGGGTTATGGGTAATGGATCACATTGTGTGTAGCAGGGGGTTATGGGTAATGGATCACATTGTGTGTAGCAGGGGGTTATGGGTAATGGATCACATTGTGTGTAGCAGGGGGTTATGGGTAATGGATCACATTGTGTGTAGCAGGGGGTTATGGGTAATTTATCACATTGTGTGTAGCAGGAGGCTGTGGGTATTGAGCTGCATGTTGTCTCTTACTGGAGGTTACAGCAGAGAGGAAGAGAAGGATGAGAGCTATATTGGGATTCTGTGCTATTGCCTCCATGATGTTGGTTCCGTATATGAATTGCCCTTCGTTTTTTATTCTTATTGTTATTCTGTCTCACCCTGCCCCCATTGTTTTTGCCCTGGCCTTTGTACCACCCTTTATCCCTCCACCCCTGCCTCCTACCACCCCCACCCACAGGTCTGAGGATGCTGTACCTGGCAGGGTGCTCCTGGGTAGCGGTATCGGCACTCTGCACCTCCAGCTGCCCGCTGCTCCGCACCCTGGACCTGCAGTGGGTGGAAGGGCTTAAGGATGCCCAGATGAGAGACCTGCTGTCCCCTCCCACTGACAACCGGCCAGGTAACCACAGCTCCCAGCCTTAACAACAACTTGTTCTGATTGGTTCGTTGTTTCTTGTCAAGTGGGCGAGCGGCTCTGATTGGTGATAAAATGCCACCAGATGGACTACAGGAGGAAATTATTTGGTTTTCACAGGTCTGGCAGGGATGGATGAAACATTATCGTGATTGATTGTCTGACGTCAGGTGGACAGCAGCAGTAAATGATCTGATTGGTTGTCGCAGGTCAGGTGGACAGCAGGAGTAAGCTGCGGAACGTGGTGGACCTGCGGCTGGCGGGGCTGGACATCACGGATGCGTCTCTGCGCCTGATCATCCGCTACATGCCGCTGCTCTCCCGCCTTGACCTGAGCTACTGCAACCACATCAGCGACCAATCCATCAACGTGCTCACCGCCGTGGGGACCACCACCCGCGACTCGCTCACCGAGATCAACCTGTCAGGTGAGATCCACGCTGCTACCCCTGTATCTCACTGAGTCAGTAAGAGTTTCACGAACTCCCATGACTCACTCACCAGTGCAGATTTTCCAGGCTATTCCCCTATTGCCAGCTGCCGTTGATTCCCTTACATACTTGCACTGAATCTTTCTGTACACCTGGGCTATTCAATCCCAGTCCTGCAGTGCCTCAGTGTCCGCAGGTTTGTGCCCGAACCATGCAGCGCACCTCTTGATTTCACTCATTAAGTTACCTCCTCGGTCCAGCAGGGGAGCTAATTTGTGAAATCAGGTGGTGTACCTGGAGTTGAATAACCCGCCTCAACATTTTGGTGGATGTTCCGTAATCTGGAAACCCAACAGTCGCTGCCAATCTGGCAACTCCAAAATCTTTATTCTGCTGATGATTGCATTGCATTTGTTCTCACTGAACTGTAATCAAACCCCCTTCTCTTTCCACCCCCTTCTGCAGTGTGTAATCGAGTCACTGACCAATCACTGAGCTTCTTCAAGCGTTGCGGAAGCATCTGCCACATAGACCTGCGCTACTGTAAGCAGGTGACCAAGGCTGGGTGCCAGCAGTTCATCGCCGAGATGTCGGTTAGCGTGCAGTTTGGGCTGGTGGAGGAGAAGCTGCTGCAGAAACTCAGCTAGTGAGTGTGTGTACAGATGCCCCCTTTCAGGGGAGGGACTCAAGAGATTTCAACACACACAGGAATGCACACGGGAACGGGAACGGTGTAGAAACGGAAAAGAACACAAATGAAGTGGAGCTGCTGTGGGCATGGAACAGAAATGATACCAGAACAAGAATGGAAAGGAACAGAAATGAGGTGTAACCGCTGTGGGCATGGAACAGAAATGATACCAGAACAAGAATGGAAAGGAACAGAAATGAGGTGGAACCGCTGTGGGCATGGAACAGAAATGATACCAGAACAAGAATGGAAAGGAACAGAAATGGAACACAACAGAAATGAAGTGGAACGGAAGGGGAAAGTCCTAGGAAAGCCCCAGAGCGGTGATGAGCTTCTCCAGATTACGAGGGGATACGGATACCTTTTTGTTGGTTGGATTGTTGGGTGGAATATTTTTTTTTTTACTGTGTGTCTGTGAGTATGTGAGTGCATGTTTTAGGGCCCAGATACATGAGTGTTGGATCGTGTGAGTGTGTGATTGTTTTGAGTGTGTGACCGTGTGAACGTGTTAACGTGAGACTAGGAGTGTGTATGCTCTTAAACGTCCGTGTATGAGTGTGCAAACTTACGAGTGTGTGAATTTATGAGCGTTCGAATGAGCGATTGTGTTTGTGCGTGAGTGTGAGTGAACAGTGATCATCTACACACAAGAGACCATGAGAGTGAGAACCTGTGGTGCTGTGGTTCTGTGAGCTATTGAGCGCGTGAGAGTCTGTGAGGATATGCGTGTGCTTCTCTGTGAGCGCCCATGTGTTTGTGTGAGTATGAGCTCATGTCTCTGAACTTGTGAGTGTCTATAAGTGTGACAATTCCAGTTTGTGCACATATGAGTACTTGACTGCATAATTTTGTGTGTGTGTGAGTGTGTATGCGTGCATGGTATCGTGTGTGCCTGAGAGTCAGTAAGCAAGATGAATGTTTATGTGTCCGTGTCCGTGACCTTCCCAGAGACACTCCAGGGAAAGACTGCATCGACGCCGCCACTGCTAAGGCCAAGATGTGCGTGTGCACAGTGCCAGCCGATCCCGGGTTCGACCATGGGGAGAGACTACCACACAATGCATGACTGTTCTTTTTTTCTAATGTCCTTCCGACCTAAATCATCTTTTTTTTCTAACGTGTTTCAAAAAAAGGAAACAACCACAGTTGGAGCATTTTTTTTTACTCTGTTTATCACGTACGTTTTGTTACAATGCAAACCTCATGCTTTACGCTGAGATATTTTTATATCAGAAAATGACCTGGGCTTGTGTCTGCAGTATTGAATGCAATATGGTGTACAGACTTTACAACTGACAATATTCAATCTGCGTCACCGTTGGACCTAAGGCTGGCCTGTTACCCTAGTATCACCTTTCCCATTCAGCTGTGTATCATAGTAATTTATACCGTGATGTGTGTATAGTTGACCCTGGTATGTCAACCTGCCAGTACAGAATTGAGGTACTTAGTCACTTCCCAAATTACAGTGTACATTATTCTGTCCATTTCAATGCATTTATACCTGGGAAATTGTTGTGGGGAGAGAAAAAAAAATACAATTTGCACTGTTTGACATTAAATAAATTTAGATATTTTTTCCAAGTTTATTAGATATTTATATGAGGAGCTTTAAGGGAGCGTTTTAAAATGGACATAATGTTTCTTGGTTTTGCCAGCGTCCGGCCCTGTATCTGAGGTCTGGAAGTCTTTGTTGTTTACCGGATTGCCTCCAGAGGGCGCTCTTCAGACTGTGCGGCATTTAAAAGGAATTTGAATAAAATTCTGCATTCTCACTTCAACTCTGTTGTTGTACGACGACGTTAAGAGTAAAAAAAAAAAAAAAAAAAAAAAAAGCCATGGACTTTATAGCATGCTGTAGATATAAAATCTGTCATACAAAAAAGAAATGTTTAAATATGGTGTAGTAAAAGGAACGTATTTTAGATTGAGTTTATATGTTATACGAACTTAGTGTTTTTTATGTGTCAAAATGTATCAAATCGTCGCATATTGCCTCTTTTCATACATGCGGTTGTAGGCAGAAATTATAACATATGTTGTAAAATGAAGCGTTCATTATCGGCAACATGTGCGGAAATGTACTCATATAAAAGTGGCAGTAGTTTATGGAATTACATTTGTGTCATTGTTTGCTCCAATCAAATAATCTGTGTTGAAATTAATGACACAAAAATAATTCCTCAGTATTTCCACAGAATTGATTTGTTTTTAAATGATGCGTCTTGACATATATGGAAAATCCAGACCTTATTTTCTATTGAATCGTTTCAAATGTATATAAACATGTACTGTACCAGTTTAATACAAGGATGGCTGTGCACTTGAAAAGTAAAAAAAACAAAAAAAAATCAATCAAGAGTCTTTGTATAATGAATGTGGTTCAAACCATATTGCATAATTCCAGGCGTGACCAGATAAGAAAGTCACTCACAGATAATGAATCTTCTCAAAAGAGCAGTATTAAAAATGATTGTATTAGCTCTCAAGAGATCTTATTTGCCAGACTCTACATTTAAACTTTAAGTATAATTTTATTTCTATAACAGTGTTATTTGAAATACATTGACAGAGTGAAAGTACAGGTGAATGAGCGCGGTCTACCTTACTTTATTATAAAGCTAATTTCCAACAGCAGGAAATTAATGCATCATCTTATGTTGTTGCCCTCAAAGAAAATCCTCATCTTCATAAATTAGACATAATGTTTACATTGAGCCATGTATGTTACCCGGGAAAGTGTCGCCATGCCAACAAGTATAACATGCAGCCATGCTGCTTTAATTAATTTCTAAAAATTCTCAACTGGGCCACAGAAAGCCTGCGGGCAGCATGTTCCTCGATGTTGGGTCTAAACTACGGCGCGTGGAGTGGGATTTTGTGAGTGTGATGCTGTTCTAATTTGGCAGCGAGTGCTTCTTTAAAATCTTTGTGTAACAAGGTAAGTCTGCAGCAGTAATACAACAGCAATCAGAGTTGTGTGAGTGTGTTTTCAAAGTGTGAGTGTGTGTGAGTGAGTGAGTGTGTGTGTGTGCGCGTGCGTGCGTGCGCACACAACAGAACAGAGTTGCAACAGTGTCTGTGACCAGAGGGAGTAATGGAGCCCAGTCACACAACACTCTGTTAAGGTACTGCATTTTTATTAAAATCAGTCTTCTTTTTTTTTTTTTTTCTTCAATTACCAAAATAAAAAGTTAAACATTCCATAATACAAAGACCAGACCAGACCCGGCCAAACTGCTGACAACACTGCAGCTGTCACTGTGTGACATCTTAGAGATATAGCAGCATTAGGTTTCCCATTATACATGCAGGATTCACACACACACACACAGGTAACACACACATCCTCACATGCTGATTCACACACATCAATATCCACACGCACAAACACACTTCCACCCACACTACTGAACTGTCATACGTTCAAACACACACACACTCATGTGCATATATCTACACATATGCAAACACACGCAAGTCCATACATGCATACAAACAGGCGAACATTTTCAGGAGCATCCACACGCATCTGTCCACAAGTACTCGCACACAAGCACGCACACAATTGACCCCACACATACAGTGACAGTGCTTTCTAAAGGTGTAATTGTTATTCAATCCAGAGCAGAAATGGCTAAATTAAAACTATTCATTTTCTGGGAAGAAACCTAACCTTCCAGTTGGAGCAGTGAAACTAGCATCTATTATCACCATTGCATCACTGGCATCTAAAAAGCTCAATTTTCATTGGTGGACAGAGCGCTCTAGCCAATCAAATCAATGTACTCCAATCAGTGAGTAACACAACTTTACATAGTGATACGAAAATTGTAAAATCCAAACAATATAGTCAGGTACTATTAGATATTAAACAATCAACACAAATGAAAAAATATATATACTGTATGTACATTTCAGTAAACATTAATATCAAACATTATGCAATTAATTTTACAGCAATAAGGTTTCCTCTACATAGTTCTATGTACCACAAGCGTGAGTAGATCTTTGATTATTTTGTTGTGACAGAGGAAGCTTAGATTGTTTTACACGTTCAACTGAACTAATCAACTAAAAAAAACATTAAACCACATTCAAGAAAAGTCATAATCCCACCTCTAAGAAAAAAAAAAACAAATTGCAAATATTAAAAAAAATCACATCCACAACATTATCAAAGATATGTAATATATCAAGATTAATATTTAGCTTTGAACAGAAGGGAAAATGTAGTTAGCACCTGTATTGTCCTTGTTCGGTCTGGCACTCGCGGTGCAGGATCCAGACACACAGACTGAGAACACAGTTCAGGGGAGTAAAGAAAGTCTCTAATATTGCTACGAGTTTAAATAACAGCATAAAATGGAGACCTGTACTCTGTGACTCCTAAAAACAGTTCCCACGTTTCAGTCCTCAGGTGCATTCACACTGGCTCTCGGTTTCCGTTCCACCAGTTTACTTTGGATCAATGTGTCCACCCTCCTCAATCAGGAGTGTGTTCTTGGGTGTTAAGATGAAAATAAAATTGAAACATATTTTACTATCATTATATTATTTCTTTCCCTCCTGCCTTGGAAATGCCCAATCTTATGTGCGTTACTCAGCAGCCCCTAAGAGCTCCAGTTTTTTAAGATATACAGAGAAGTTACATATCAGTATCACATACTTTAAATCACAGAATTTCTGTTTCATGGGGTATGGAGCAGAATAATAATGCAATGCGATATATAATATAATATAATATAGTATAATATCATACTTAGACCATGTTAATATATTATGTTGTTTTATGATACAGTATAGCAGAGTAGAGCAACTCTCTCCCTCTAAACGTTCACTTCTTATAATAGCTGTGATTGTCACCTTGTACCAGAGGAGTTGGCGGAATTAGAATGAACACATTGTAATGTCAGCCAAAGAGCTGAGAGCTGTAGCATGTTGGGGGTGGGGATGGGTTTGATCCTTGAGTAGCCTTTTGTGCCAGGCTAATGCCTCACCTAATCCTGGTGAACACAATACAGCTCAAAGCACTAAACCCTGCCACTCTGGAAGGGTAACTAAGATTTTAAAAACCAACTGCATCAACTCGACCTAAGGAGAAGGCGCCATTTCAAAGCAGTGATTCAAATCTTGGCTGAACTATGAATACACCACATCCCTAAAAGCTGTCCCTCACATATATTGACCAGGTATCTACTTTGCCACTTCCCAGGTGTGCTGATCACTGTTTCCATGAAGTGCTGTTTCCAGATGTGAAGGTGAGAGGGAACTGGGAACTGGGTTTGAGACAAGACCACGTACACTAAACAGATCTCTACCACTGAACTCCCCCCCACCCCCCCAGCCAAGCATGTGTTTGGAGCCAATAACATCATGGTGAAGCAGACTGAGAATGCAGAGCCTCTGATGTATTATGACCTGTTGTGTTTTTGAGATCCAACATGACAGTTCAAGCCATAGACCGGGCGTGTCAAACTCAATTCCAGGATAGCTGCAGTGTCTGCAAGTTCAACCTCAGTTCCAGAGGGCCTCAATGTCAGATATTTGTGGATTCCTTTCAGTCAGCAACTAGTTCATGCATTAGGAAACAATGACTGTGTTATTCTATAGCCAGTGAACACCAGCAAATGGATCTTATTGTTATATAAATGGATCTGGCTAATGTCTGATGACATATGTAAATGATTGGGTGAATTAAATAGTTAAGAATGAAATCCAGAGACTGATGTGGCCCTCCTTGTCTGCCCCTGGTTGCAGGTGGTGCTTTGACCCTCCTCACCTAGTGCTGTATTTTGGAACCCACGCCTTTGACCACCTGGTGCAGTCCTGTTAGATTCACTCACCTGCAGCTTCATCACACTCTACTCTGACCCGTTTCCTTTCAATTTGGTTTGGATGCTGGTTTGAAAACTACTATGCTGCTATGCTAGAACTGAACAGGCACACAACATAAGAGTTACACACACATGCACAGAAATACATACACACACACATACACAAAGTGTAGCCCAGGTGAGTCCAGCTACCCAACATTCTTTGTTTGGCACCAAATTGCCTCCCTAGCCACGCCCACCCAAATAGCTCTTCTCTTCCACAGACTCCACCCCCTGGTCCCACCTTAAATGTTTCAACAACCCCCTAACCAGCCCAGTGCTGCACTGGCTCCACCCATACACCCGCCAAAGCCAATGAACCTTCACCCCCCACCCCTCTACCAGCTCCAAACATAACTCCACCCCTTGACACCCCCCACCCCCCTTCACTGGCTCCACCCTTAGCCACGCCCATTGACCCCACCTCCACCAAAGGTTGTGCTATCTCCACAGATAACTACACCCATAGCTCCACCCACTGGCTCCCTGTCCTGCCACTGGCTCAGCCCCTGACCCCCGCCCAAGTCCTGCTCCTTCATCTCTACCTTGCAGCAGCTTAATTCAGGCCTCTTCCTGCCAACACTAAATCCACTCCATGCCTGCACTTTCATTTTTGTAAACCATTGTAGAACATTGCACAGTCACGCAGTTCGAACAGCCTACATTCAAAGTACACCTATTTCTGGAAAGCCTCCTAAAAGTCATATAATTTGAGGTTGTTCCAGGAGAGAGTATCAGGAGTTGGTCCTTGAAATGAACCCGTTCCTCCCCCCCGACACCCCAAGGAGAGCTTTGTAATTCAGTCTTTCATCGTCAGGCTAGAGAAGTTGTGAGAAATGGAAAGAATGAAGGAGAGAAGACATGACGGAGAAATACTTAAAAGTTTTTAGAGGTGTACAGCTTGGTTGGGGTTACAGTGAGATTAGAGGAAGAGGGACGGGATGAAGGAGAAGATAAAGGTAGAGATAAAGAGAGAGACGAGGATAAGAGAGGGAGGGAGAGAGAGACAGATCTACTCAGGGTTTTCAGGTTCTCCTCAGACTGAATTCCAGGCTGGATGTGAGATCTTTGGCAGTGCTGCTCCCGGGGAGAGAGATCAGAGATCACAGAGAACCTGCCCAGGTGTGGATGAACCTGCCCAGGTGTGAATGGTGTCTGTGCACTAAACAGCTGACTGAGCTCAAGTCCAGACACAGTGCTGGCATCAGTGCTTCTGCTGCTGCTGATTCCGTCAGTGGTTCTTGTGTAGGTGATTCTGTCGTCAGTGCCTTTGATTGTCTGTGATTCTGACATTGGTGGGTGTGAGGTTGGTGACTTTTGTGTTAATGGTTCTGGTTACCAGTGTCAGTGGTTCTAACATCAGAGGTTGGGTTTATTAGTCATTCTGGTGTCTGGTTCTGTATGTCCGTGATTCTGGCATCAGTGGTCGTGGTGTCAGTAATTCTGGTTGTTGATGGCTCGTTTATTGGCTCACTAGCAGGCTCGCATCAGGACAGCTTTTCATTAGCTACCAGTCACTGCATGTCTGCTACCCATGTTTTTTTTGTGTTGTCAGGGGTTACCTGTGTTTGTGATGGTTGGTGATTCTGGCTGTCTGCAGTTGTGGCTGTCAGTAAATCTTCTAGTCAGTAGTCAGTGATTCTGATCATCAGTTGTTTTGGTTACATGTGTCAGTAATTCAGCTTGTTGGTGATTATAATTGTCTGTAGTCATGAATGTCAGTTATTCATGGTTGTCTGTGGTTGTGACTGTGGATATTTCTGGTTGATGGGTGGTTGTTGGTGGGTTTGAATGTCTGTGATTCTAATTTTCACTTATTCCTGGCTCTCTGTGGTTCTTGATGTCTGTGATCCTGGTTGTCAGTGGTTCCGGCTGTCGGTGGTTCTGGCTGTCTGTGATCCTGGTTATTGGTGGTTCCTGCTGTCAGTGGTTCTGGCGTTTCCTTGGTGGGATGACATTAAGACCTGAAGACGTGCACGGCCCGCACTACGTACTGCCTGCAGATGGGGCACTCGTTCATTCGCTTGCCACACCTCGTGCATGTGACCATGTGACCGCACTCCAGCAGAACGCAATCAATCACCGCGTCCATGCAGATCCTGCACAGTGTCTCATCCTGATTGGTCAGCTGCGATTTGAGGCCATCTGTGGAGAGAGAGGAGTGGTCCGGGATAGGTGAGATGCTAGAATTGAGGAGGTGGGGCGGGGTTAGTTTGAACATGAGGGCAAACAGGCAAAGCTTTGGGTATCTGCTGCTTTTGGGGAAAGATTTAGTCATCTTCAAATCATGACTGTGATTAGACAAAAATGATATTTCACCTTGAAAATAGATTTCTCATTCCTGAACTTATTACCCTGAAATGTATTACTTATTAGTGTGAAATTTCTTGTCAGTTACTGTGAAATGTATTGCTTATTGCTGTGAAATTTTCACTGCGGATTTGAGGTCTGGCAAATTTCCACCATTGTCACTCTCTGAACAACCAGAAATGACCATGGAATTTTTTTGAATGATTGTCTGTAGTACAATGGGACTGCATTTCCCATCATGCACCACTGAGGTGGGCACACATATATTTAGCAAGTAGTTACATGATTAATCATAATTCTCATGACTGTTTGTGTAATATTTTTCTGCATGTGGACCTCATGTGTGGGGAAGCTTCAGATATTTCAGCAGACTATATTGTTAAAAGTAGTAGTGAATATAATTTGCAAGGGATCAAATTTAATACACTTGGACTCAACCCCAAATCGATTGCATAAAAGTAATCTTGTTATGTTGTTCGATGGATCTGTTCTTATGAAATGGGCACCATTATTGTATACTCAATGAATTATTTAATTCAAATGAATTTTATTCAGATTAGTAGTTAATTCTTGTGACTTTGACCACCCTATATAAATAATTTCTTCATGGCAGATATATGTTACTACAATAATAATAAACTGTATTTGCAGAATAAACATGTATGAAGAAACATGCATTCCAATGTTTTCCTCAGTGGAATAAAAAAATGAATAGACATAAGATAAAAGGAAGGTAAAAGCAGTAGCTCATAGCAGCCATCTTAAACAAGTGAGTTTTCAGAGGATGGTAATAGATTATGGGAAATGGAGTTCTTAAGCATGTAGCAGGCTGGAACGCCCCTTACCTTGAATCCCGCCATTGCAGATGGGTGAGGGGTATGCTACAACTTCATTCAGGAGGGTTGTAGGTTGATGGTAGGGGATAGGGGGGTGAAACAGTCATTAGATAACTTCTCCTGTCTTCATCAGACACCTAAACCTATACACATTTGGTGTCTCAAAGTAAGAGCGCTGGTCAAGAATCATTTTGGACTTTTGGCTCATAATGGATAAAGTTGGGATTTTGACAAGAGGGAAACCTGATCCGAAAACAGCACTCCTAGTCTAGAGATGCTTTATGAATACAAAGATACAGATATCAGCAAACCAAGCAATGGGACGGCATATTGATACTGGACCTTCCATGGAAATACATCAGAAAATAACATTTATTTTTAAAAATTTATATCTGTAAGCAAGATACAGCATCACCTTTCAATAGAGACTACATAATGGTATATGCAACATGGCAGGTAAACAGTGAAAACTCAATCAGGCAATCTGATCCAACAACCAACTAGTCAGTCAATCAATCAATCAACCAATCAATCAATCAATCAATCAATCAATCAGCTAATTAATTGATCAATGAATCAATCAACCCATAAATTAATCAATCAATTAATAAATCACATACCTGCTGTCAGGTCATTGCTAACATTCTCCACTGAAAGGAAAAAAAGAGGCAATTGTTATTATCGACTCAGACTGGAAACAGACCAATTGGCTAATCAGATACAATCAGACCTGTGCAATATTCTTTTTTTAATCTTTTAATTAATTCACTTATATCATTAATTCATATTCAAATTAGTCACAGAAGAGTATCACACCAAACACTGATAATGAATCACAGGCTATAATTAAATGAATATTATTTCGAATACATCCTAAATTCATAAGGATTTTACACCACCAGCATGCAAAAGGGAACTGTGAGAAGATGCGAAGATAATTAAATCCCCAGAGATAATCCCGGAGGCGTACTGTGTGTGTATGTATGTGTGTGTGTTAGATTATGACTTTGTGTGTCCATATGTGTGTGTTGTATATGGTATATATGTGTGTGTGTGTGTGTGTGTGTGTGTGTATGTTGCCATGCACATGTTGTGTATAAATGAGTACTTGTTAGACATAGCTTAGCTTGGTTGGGAGGAGCTGGGTGTGACCGGGCGTTGGCCCTGGGAATGATTTACTGGCAGGTAAGGTGCATGGACTTTGTTAGGTATGGTTTGGAGTGTTTGGGAGTGGCAGAGAGTCGTTGGGAGTGATTTTGTGGAGTTGGGCACAGTTGGGTGTGGTTATGAGGAGTTGGCGGTGGTTGGACACAGACGGGGCACGGTCACTCACATGACCTCCTGTTTTCCTCGGTCTCCCTGTACAGTCGGTTCACTCTCTCCACCAGCTCCCACTTCTCACAGCACCCTGAATAGTTGACAAAGTTGCGTGCCAGGATCTCCTTCAGCTGCCGCACCGACAGGCTCTCGATGTCGTCTGCGTTGGCCAGGTCCGACAGAGACGCCCGGGCCCGCCTCTGAGCCAGGGGGGTCGCCTGCTGAAGGGGGAGTCGGTCAGGACTCAGATACCCTCAGATCCATTGTGCCTCACATATCAAGTAAGATTCAATCTCAGACACAGTTCATGACAGGAATCCTTCTGAGACAGGAATCAAGCAGTACTCATTTTGAGACTTGACTCAAACAGGACAATTTCTAACAGCAAATTCATTTCCCAGGGGAACTACCCACCCTGGTACTAATCGGGCCCACGCATGCTTGGCCTCAGTCATTGGTCGGAGCAGAGTTTATAGTGTGGCAATCGTAAATGATTAGGTTGGGAGCTGAACAATGAGTAGACGGACAGACTGAGGAAGGTGTGGCTGGCCAAAGCTCCTCACCTCTGGAGTGATATCAGTGGATTCCAGGTTCAAGAGAGAGGCAGACTCCCCGTTTTCCTGTGTGACCAAAACAAAAACTCCAGTTGAAACAAATATCACAAAAGCCCGTCACATTTAAACTGTGTTTCATTTTGGTACCACCTGAGATTGTTTATACCTTCAGCTTGAGGAAGGACATTTTGTCAGTGCTCTCACATTTTAACCTCACCCCAGCCTTACTGCAGTTACCGTAATGTAACCTAAAACTAAGCCCTTAATGCGATCACTTTACTGTACCTAAAACCCCAGTCATACAGCAGTCACTGTAATGTCACCTACAGCTCCAATCCAATGGTGGCTATTTCCGTTCCTCTAAAAACCTCCACATCAGCAGATTTTTGCAGAGAGAAGGCTATACAGAGATTTTCTGTTATATACTCAATGCTCCAACAAAACCTGATTCCTGGTTTGCATTGAAGAGATACTCATTACATGAAATTAGGTAGTGGTGACGTAGGAGTTGACAGAGCTAGTTGGAAACATAATGCCCTTCATTTGAGAGGTAACCCTAACCCTAACCCTAATCCTTCACGAACAGTGTAACTATGTCACGTCTAGAATGTACAAAAAATGACCATCGCAGTACGTAGTACATCATTTCATCAGGATATTAGAAAATTAACAGACACAGTAAAAACACTGACACTCGCTAATGTCAGTTTTCAGACTAGGATTATTGTGCTGCAACATATTCATAACACAGGATGTGATTAATGTCATTGGGCATCGAAAGTGATACGCATTAAAAACCTGTGAAGTGAAAGGACCTTAAGGTTCACCAGGCTGCTGGCTGAAGGATTTCCATCACTGATTAACGACTGTTCCATTAATGAGATGAGATAATATTTGTGCAGACACTAATGTTACTATTTGTTGTTGTCTGTAAAATATGGCAGGGGTGCAGGAAACTGCAGCCAGCCCCCTTTGAGGATCTGAAGACTTGGCCGACAGAATGAGATTTCAAAAGTCTACATGTTCATTTTAAAAACCTAATTGTTTTGTTTTGGAATGGGGTTTGCAGTTTGGTTTAAACAAAATGGCTTCTGATGCTCCTATGTGATCCGGTCTTCTCGGCAGCGAGTGCAGCATGTTTGTGTTCCTGTGTGTGTGTGTGTTTCGTACTGTAACCCTGCAGACATGTCTGCTGACATCTGCACACAGAAGCAGGCATGTGTGAACAATGGCTGGTGAATTCTGTCAGAGAACTGGGGAAAATGCAGTACTGTAGGTTATGCTTGATTTAGATCCTGCCTTATAGTTGAAGGCATGTTTTATTCGCCCTTTTAAACACCATCGCTGAAGAAAAGACATGAAATATGAATGCTGAGAAGAAGAAAAGGGCTCCATTCTGTCTGGGTCATAGACAGCAATTAGGACTGTGCAACAAACACACATGCAGACAATAAGCCTCTGCCATATCTCAGGCTGTGATTGGCTGTGCCTTGGGTGATTGATGTCTGGCAAAACAAATTAAAACAGGAGCATTAAGAGCACCATAGTCTTTAATGGAAAGGTTAATCCCCTAGCTCTGGCTCCCTCAGTCCTGCCTCAGACTGCCCACCAATCAGATGCCAGTATGCCTCAGACTCTGTGATGTCATTCTCTCAGAGAGATGTCAGTGTAGGGCTGTGAGGGGGCCACTTAAAGAGTCCAATTCTGGGACCAATTGCCCTGACTCAATTAGCTAATTAGCTGCATACATGAAAGCCAGTTTGCCCATGAGCCAGACCACGAGCTGACTCAAGGAACTGCATTCCGCTGTCTTTAATGCGCTCGTCAAGAAACGTAGCTGAAATGTCCGCTGAAGTAACTGATCTGGCTAATTAAATAACTAAGAGCAGAAGTTAGCCTGAAATCCAGAAGCAGCTGATAAATCGGTATCAATTAGTCATGTGGCCATATGAATATGACTGTATTAAAGCGCAGACTATTGGCAACAGATGTTATTTAGACAACACAAATCATTTATTTTACTTTGTGTGAATTATGTGGACACAGAACTAATGTAACAAGTAATGGTACCAGAATAGAACAGACTAGTAATACATTAAGAAATAAAATGACATAAACAATAATAATCAAATCATCAAATTATTAATTGTTGTAATTTTAGTTAATTCAAGTTACAGTATTTTGGTACAGTTACAGTACCAGCGTTATTTTTTATTTTTTACAGGAATTGCTAAGCAACATCACACTAGTATTATGCAATGAGCTCAGTCCCTCAGATTGTCAAAAAACCCAAACAAACGCACAGCAGACGGCAGCTAATCCCGCTTAGCCAGCTGCCACTCAACCACCCAGCCAAAGAGCACAAACCCAACTACACACTGTGTAATGCACAGGACGGTCTTCATATTTATGCATCGGGTACACGTCAGGAGACCTGGAGTGTACAAGCTCCAGACATGACTCATTAAAACATTTTATAGGGCGTTTTAAGTCTGTGTTGGGAACATTTCTCCAGCATCAAAACTTGCCTCTCAAAATCTCAGTGCCACCTTTGTTTTGACTAAGACATGCAGACATAGGGAACAACCATGAATGATACACAGAGGAATCCAAGGATAATATTTCTCTGAAAGTTAAGCTTGGATTCAATATTTGTTAGAATATGGTGGATAAAATACTGAAAAAATCTACAAATATTTATTTAACACTGCTCAAATGCTGTGCCACCAAAAGCACTGCTCGATTTATAAAGAATTTTTAGTTGACCATAGGACAGTTGTGGCTCGTTGGTCTAGGGGTATGATTCTCGCTTAGGGTGCGAGAGGTCCCGGGTTCAAATCCCGGACGAGCCCTGGTGTTTTTAAGACAGAAGCGCTTTATAATGTTTAAGGCACCGCTCCTCCAGTTCTCATGTGGGGGGTTGATTTTGCCGTCATACCCTTAAGACGCATAGCTGAAATCTCTTTGGTAAAAATATCCAACTGTATAAATGAATACCATATCTGTTAAATGTCATGTTGCTCTTTTAAAAAACAGTCCACGAATACAGCTGTATATTTTACTGAGGCAATTCTCCAGAAGTGAGTGGAAGTGAGTAGATTTATAACGAAGGCATGTGAGGGATGGAGGGAGAAAGGTCCGTACCTGGCTGGAGGTCCCTGAGCTGTCGCTCCTGCTGATTGGCTCTCCCTGAGGGGCGGAGACTGAGAGTGCGTCATTGGAGGGCGGGGCACACAGGGGGCGTGGCTGAAGGCCGCCAGTGTCGGGGTCATCAGGGTCATCAGGGTCATCAGAGTCATCGGGATCATCGTCAAGGTCGTCGTCAAGGTCGTCGTCGGGGTCATCGTCAGGGTCGTCGTTGCCAGGCTGGTTGCCAGGGTCGACGGAAGCTGCCCCCCGGTGGCAGAGCACCAGGTCCACCAGGTCGGCCTTCTCCCTGCAGGTATCTGTGGCGATGTTGCGCAGCTGCAGGTACTGGCGCAGGTCTTTGACGCGCAGGCGCATGAGCTGCGGGCGCTGGAAGGCCGTCCCCCTCAGCAGCTGGCAGGTAGAGCACCTGTGCAGAGTCTCCTGCAGCTCGGAGCACAGCGAGCAGAAACTCCTCTTACAGTCACAGCACACATACTGCAGGGGAGAAAGGAGAAGAGACAGGGAGGAGGAAAGGAGAGAGAGGGAAGGAGAGAAAGGAAGATTGGAGGATGGAGGAAAGAGAGAGGGAAGGACAGGGGGAGGTTGAGAGGAGAAAGAGGGAAGAAAAGAAAAAAGCGGGAGGGACAGGAGAAACAAGGGAAATTGAGAGGAGGAGGAGAAGAGCGAGAGGAAGAGAGAGAGAGATAGAGGGGAGGGAGACAGAGGCAAAAGGGAGGAGGAGAAAAAGAGAGTTTTAAAATACTGTGATGTGGAGCAAAAAGATAAAAAAATAAGTCACTCAAAACACTGCCATCTGAAAAATAAGATAAATAATAGTTCAGAGAGGCTGCGGTGGGAGACAGCCAACAGATGTGTTGACATTTAAATTATTTTTTTTCTTTTTGTTTCTTTCTGCTTGTGAGGATGGAAGTGGTTCGTTCTGCACGAGCCCTGTGTCTCTCAGTCAGTATCCGTTTCCCTCTCAGTCCCGGCCTGCAGGCCTGCGGGCGACACACACTGCCTTTCATCTCCCCGGCACAGCGAGGAGACACACACACACACACACACACACGTGTGCCCAGGGGGTCAGACACTGCCAACTGTGCTGAGCAGCGAGTGCAAACTGGCTGATAAAACTCCCTACTGAGTGTGTGTGTGTGTGTCTAAGAGAGAATTTGAATGGTGTGTGTGTGTGTCTGTGTGTGTGTGTTCCTGAGATTGTGCTTTACACACAAACTAGGCACACACACTCTCTCTCACAGAGTGGAACCCAGAATTCTGACAGGGTGCTTCCAAACCCCCCATACCCCCTCCCACTGTTCCCCCAGTCCCCTCCCCCACTCCACTGCACTCCAGCACTCCAGCAGGGTCTTAACCCTCTCCCCTCCAGAGCTCCAGAGCTGTAGGACCTCGCTCCGCTCCTGTTACCCTATACCCTACGCACGGAGAGCCGAGCTCTGCCGCTGCCCTACAGCCTCAGGGCCTTGCAGGAGCCATCGCTAATGCTAATGCTAATGCCTGCACAACCTGGCACCTTCCACACTCCAGCTTGCGCTCCAGTGCACCGTCACCTCAGCGCGTTTGACACGCGTGTACATTGGGTTGCCTCACGATTAATACTGGCCGGAATGATTGTTAGAGAATACCACACACACCAACACCGTACAGATGATACTAATAAAGCTATCAATGAATGTAAATGACACGTGCTCAATTTTTTGATATTGCATTTAATGAAGCACCAGGTAAAAACCTAATATACATATAACAGAAATATTATACTCCAATATACACAGTAAAATATAATGGCAAAGAACTACCGCAGGTTACATACAAGTAAAATGAAGTTTGAAAAAAAGAGACTTACTAATGTCATTAGAGATGTCAGCAATAGCTGTAGTAGTAATTCTAACAGTAATAAAAGTGTTAGTAGTAATAGAAATTATGGTATTATTGACACTTAGCCACATCCACATACACACCTCACCACACCCTTGCATTGTGTACCACGCCCACATCACCCCTTTGACACACCTACAACACACCCTGCCATGCCCACAACACCCCTGTGACACACCTACATCACACCCCTGCCATGCCCACATCACCCCTGTGACACACCTAGATCACACCCTGCCACGCCCACATCACCCCTGTGACATTCCTACATCTAAGCCCACATCACACTGATGAAATGCCCACATCACACCACTGCCACGCCCACATCACACCTATGACACGCCCACATCAGTCTGTGCCACGCCCATACCCTGGGCCTCAGGGCTCACCTTCCTCCTGAAGACGGAGAAGGCCAGGCCGCAGGCCCTGCAGACGAGGCTGGCGTTGGGGGCGGGCGTTGGGAGGGGCGTGGGAGGGGGCGTGGCGCTTGGGGTGGGGGGGTAGTTGGAGTAGGCAGCCCCGGGGGCGAAGCGGAAAGGCTGTTGGCCCCGAACAGGGCCCCCTGTGCCCATCACCTCATTCAGCAGCCCGCAGCACGACGCCCACATGGAGGAAGCTCCCGCCTGCAGAGACACAAGCACACGCCATCAGGGGCGGGGCATAAAACACCAGTATGGGGCCTATAGGAGGCAAGATGGAGCATAAAATGGGGGGAGCTTACAGAGGGCAAGGCGGGGGCTTAGATTAAGAGGCAGGGCCAATGGAAGGCAGGGTGGAGCATACAGCAGAGGGCAGAGCTTACAGAGATCAAGGCAGGGCATAATTTAAGAGGTGGGTCATGTAAGAATAGGTGGGGCACTGGGAAGGAGGCGGGGCATACCAGAGAAGGCAGGGCTTCAGGGAGGAGACAAATTAACATTTTATTCCAGAGACAGGCCCAGAGGGCCTTGACTGTTTCTGGATTTCATACCAACTCTGCTGTCAATTACTTGATTAGACCAACCAGTTATGTGACCAGACAGTTTAGATGAATTTCTTGTTAAGCTCATTGAGAACTGGCAGAAGACTGTTCTTGTGAAACTATATGAAAGACTTCTCAGAGGAGATTCAAACTCTTACACTGCTAACAGCATCATGTACAGATTTATGCAGCAAAAATGATGCATCTTTCTGCCACAGTTTGATTAAATACTCAGTACTCACTGGTAAGTATTCAGGTAAGTTCATTACCTGATCAGCACCTGATAACTTGCACAGGGAAAAAAGTATAATGCATGGCTATAAAGTAGTTCCAGGAAAAGTGGCCTTACCACAGTTCCAAATCAATACGCCAGCCAGCTCAACATTCTAATTCAACTGAACATGAGTAGACACAGAGAGACTTTGTGGTATTATTTGCTGACTGATGAAACAACACTACTGTTTTTTTTTCTTCCACATTTCATATCTGAGAAAGCAGCCTCAGGGTCTAGGGTGGCATGCAAGCAAATTAGAAGGTTGCTGGCTCAAACACCAAGTCTAACAGGAACCTCTGGTCCAGCAAGATCCTATATGTCATCTATTGCCATAATATCAAGGAGCAATAGGTAGAAAGCAAAAAGACAAATATCTAGTCTTAAAAAGTAATGTTTTAAAGTACTCATTCCCCTTGACAGAAGCTCTCCATGATATTCACAGTTCAGAAACAGGCTGAAAACATTCAGAATTTGATGCCTGTCTAGATCTGACATGTTTATCACAGGCTATAAAACACAGGTCTTGTGAGAAGCACATTTGTAGTTTTGTTGACGCACCATAACCTGACAAATACTAGGTACAAGTTTTGATTTCAGACATTCACTGTCATCACACTCCTCTGAATCTCATCCATGACATCCTTCCCATGTCCAGCGTCTCCATGTTACATTCAGAATGACACAAAAGTGTTTAGAGGCCAGTACTGATGCGCAGAAAAAAATGTTCCCATTTCAGCATTAAGATGGTTTTTCTTCTGACCACAACAGTGATTCCTGCAGTATAACAAGCTGTCAATTTTTTTTAATTAGACAATTTTACACACCCTGCATGAGGGTGATGTACCCTCTTAACACCACTTAAAGTCAGAAACAGATCAGATATTCGTGTTTCACTGAAAGCACGTCTCTCATTCATTTAGGGACTTTCAATCAACAATTTCACTTCTAATGTTCTAATTTCAGGACGAATGCTTTTGTTTTATCTCGACCTACAACCAGCGAAGTCCTGCATGCTGAAAGTATGGACACCTGGCATCTGAAATAAAACCATCAATAGAAAACAAAGAGTTCAATGGCAAAGGACATTGTAACGAGCTAAGCCATCATTATGCTACATGTGTTTTCAATATTAGATATCGGAAGTTAAATATGTTTTCAACAATTTTAATTAATTGAAATCCTGCTTGGAACAAAAACCTGCACACACAGTGGTCACCCAAAATGGAGTCTGAGAAGCCCTATCATAAAACATTAGAAGTCCATGAAGTCCAGAGAATTTCTGCCTACTCCATCCTTTTACCCAGTATGTTTGTTATCAGTTTTCATTGCTGTGTGTTCTTCATGTTCTCTGTATTCCTTTGTTTTGGATCAAACATTGTAAACAAATCAGCTTCGCAGCTAACACCAGCAAAAAGATGAATTAACAAATTAATGAATTAACAAATTGTGTGATTAAAACCACACCAGACACTTCCTGCTACTTGGTTTACATCTTGTGTAATGGTTAAAAACCTAGGAGACATTTTTACAGGGCAATTCAGACGGGACAGGGCATGCAAATACGTCAACAACATTACTGTACACATCAACATTGATCTACGGCTGAGAGCCAGACAGTAACATTGTTACAGTAACCTTAACATTGATCTATACTGAAAGCGTCTGTATGATATACGCAGGCTTCTGGCTCCACTTGTAAACAGTGCCATTTTTCTACTGATGCACAAACAGTCCGACAGCGTGCCAGAACTGTGGGAAGTCTCACTTTTGCATTGATTTTACATCTCATTGCTAGCTGAATGTCAGGCTGGATGTCCCACGCTGCCATGGTTTACAGGTCCCCTGGTAGAACTAAGAAACGGTACGAAATATACTGTATATGCAGGTCACTAAAGTATGACTTCTGATGCCAGTTTCATTTCTTAACTCTTCAAAACCACACTTCAGGTAGACCTACACTTAATTGGTCATTTTTGTGTGATATTTATGATGAAAAAACAAATATATACAAAATAAAAAAACAAGGTGAAAGAATCAGAAATCCCATTTTGGATAACCTGTATCGTTATGAAGCATTTCCAGTCGATGGATTGCGTTTTTTCCTTTTTTCCTGCGCCAATTGGAGAAAATACAGCATGGACAGCTTCCAAGTCAGAGGAAAAAGACGTTTCTCAAAGTTGGGCTGCATCAAAAAAATCAGATACATCAAACCCTAATAAAGATGATAAATTGACTCCATTAAATAATGGTTGAATAGACTGCATTTTTATAGCAGTGATATCATATCTTCTCTACTCTTATCTGTCTCTTGCGATATTGAATTCTGATTGGCATTTTTAATAATGCCTTCTTTCGGACCGTTACCTGTGCAATTTAGTTACATTATCTTTTTTAATCTCAATATGATGACTCCTGTCCCCGGGTTTGGCAGGCAGCCGAACATCCGTCCAACAGAACAACATGCAGGGAATTCGCTGGCTTAACTTCACACTCACAAAAGCAAATAATATAAATGGATGCTGGTCAGGTCTCCGTATGCCGAGAGTCTACACAACTTAATACTAAAATGATCAAGCAAATGGAAATAAATGAAGTGCAAATAATGTTAGATATTTTTGTCCAGCATGCCTTTACTAAGAGGGCTAACTCAGAGGAGCAACACAGTTCTTTCTACAGTTTTTCTTTGAAGAATATGTGTAATATATGCACATGTTTTTCACAACCAGATTAATGTAAGCCATTTTGTCTCTTCCAAATTTTGAATGTTGTCTTTTCATTCAAACAATTGTCCATGACATCACAGGTTTGTTAACTGTGGGTCCTAAGCCAGGGTCTATTAGTGGGTCAAGATATAATTGTGGTAAAAAAAAGGCTTTCTGTGTGTTGTGCACTTTCTACAGATATCCACACCACTCAAGATAAGTATGGAACTGTTTACATGCTTTGCACAAGTTGCAGTGCACAAGTAACTGACAGAGTTGTTCAGACATATGTTGAAAAACATATGAATTCCAACATTTAAGATCCCCTTTTCGACATTTTAGAAAGGTGTCTTCGCTAAATGTGGTCCTGTGCCTGGATTGTTCGTGAATCACTGTAGTACATGTTACGTTTGACCATACCACTAAGGACACGTGATTTGCTCTGCAGACAACCCGTAACCAGGACTACGGTATAAGCTATTTACGGATTGTACATTACGCAACCATTTACAGATTTTGTTTACTGGAGCGATAGAAGTAAAGAACGTCACTGTCACTATCAGTATCTCTCTTTAAATCTGGGCTTCGATCGCGCAACCCCTCTCTCAAATCTTTAAGGCCTAACTGTGCCTGACTTTCTATCTCATTTATACAATGGAACATTTCCATTGTGTATCAGATATTCATAAAACCGAGCAAAGGTCATTTCAGTTCATGATGTTTTTTTTTCTCCAGATCTTAAAAATGCATCGATATTCCTCTTCCACAGAGAACTACAACATTACACTGAATTTTGATATTATGAACACTTTTCATACACAGGATAAAACATAAACTATCGTTTTATGTAGAGGGTAAAAGATAATTCAGACATAAGAATTAGAAAATGCAACACGCAAAAGCCCCTTCAAATTTGTTTTATGCATCATTAGAGTAAATTTATCTCCTTTCTCGACCACAGCATACTCATTGCCATTGCGTTCTTGTGGCTTAAATGGATATTCTGTAAACTGCCTCTTTTAGAACCCTCATAAAAAGTACAGAATGACAGTAAATATAAAAGTAAAATAATACAAACGGCTAGGCTGATGATGTAGTTTATCATGTGTGTTGTCGTGTCCCAAATCTGTGACACTAATTTGAAGATATACTGCCTGCGGCACAATGAAGTTCACTAGCGTAGCCAGCTGCATGCCGACCATTTCAGGCATTACACAAAATGATTCACTCCAAAATCTTCCTCTGTCTCAGACTAAAAACCAAGAAAGTTACTCAAGTAGAGATAGATTATGACCTGTGTGTATGATTGTTAATCACCTCATTTAGAAACACATATGACGCCCCCTGCTGGACGGGGTAATGTTGGTATTATAATCACATCTGCAAAGCATATAGCCATGTACATTGATACTGTTAGTCATCATCATCGTCATCGTCATCATCATCATCATTCTGGTTGCCAATATGCTCGCTCTCGCTTGCCGCAAGTTGAACAGTGGCCGCCAACTGCGTACGAATGCAAGGTACACAGAACTGAACCCGTTTCACTCATTGACCGCAGTGATATAAAAGCGAGCAGGGATCTCGTTAGCCTTTTTTTTTAGTTGCGCTATAAATTACCACTCTCCAGCTAGTGCCCCAGTCAGTTGTATTTACAGTGCCTACGACAGGTTAGCGGCGAGAGACGGAAGTGTGATTATTTGCCAGTCGTAAAGATGCTGCGGTCTCGTGCTTTTGTACGGTACCCCTATTCAGCTTTTAATTTTGATATAAAAGGCTTCCCCAAATAAATAGGGCGCATAAATATTTTAGCCCTTGCAGTAGGCTATAATTGCCGGTGCAAAATGCAATTGGCCAATTGGCTTAGACAGCAACTACAGTTGCATTGTCGTCCACTGAGTCATAAATGCAGCAATATAAACCGGTTTGCTTGTTAATGACTACAAGCAGTTATCTGTATGTTGTAATGTTGCTTGATATCACGCAACAAAAAAGAGCACCGTATTTTTTTATTCTTCCATCGCTGCTGCCTCGCTACTAATAGCAACCACAATATGAAAGTTAAAAGCAAGGATCCTATTGCATTGCTCATTTCAATTTCAAAAGCAAACAGATGCACAAATAAATAAGGTATTAACATTTCCATACCTTCATAGTAACTCCCGGTTGTGGAATTTACCAAAATATATTAAAAGGATGACCATTGCAAGATCAGCAGTGATCTCTCCATTACGTATTCCTTTTTCTGTCACTCCCAGTGAATTTTGTAGAACGAGCAAAACATAACGGACAGACGAATGCACCAATCGCAGCAAAATCCGGTGGGGACCCCTTATACGGTATAAGCCAATCATCGGTGCGTTTCATTCTGAGGGGGCGTTTACCTTGGCCTTCGGCGATTACATCGCATTCAGTGGGCTCGCGTGTGTGGGCTTCACTGGCTGTGCTTAGCGTGTGCAGGCGAAGAATAATGTGTGCATTTTTTAATGCGGATGACGTACCACTCTCTGGAGGCATTTGGTTCATTTCCTTTGGATAGATTAGCAAAATAAAAAAAATCAGTTCCATTTGAGATACATTGTGACGCTGTACACATCTGGACCCTCGAACATTCTAGCCAGGTACCTAATACTAACGTAGTGCATAATTGGTGTATTCACGTTCGGTGGTTGGAATGAAGATTGCGATTTCCAGTCGATGTTAAATTCGTGTATGGATAAAATATCATGTTTATGCTTAGTCATGGTAACCAGTTTTTGTGTGGTAGGCCTACATACTGCTTTGCGGTTTACTCATTCATTGATAAAGATCTCGGTCGATGGCGATATGAATGAATATTTAAATAAATATATTCGACGTCCGATTCTAGGAGACAAAGGCATAACTCTTCATACTTTGTATAATGCACAACTTGGCAGTGTATGTGGACTGCACTCTGAAGTC
Source organism: Albula glossodonta (assembly GCA_019788955.1). Taxonomy (NCBI): domain Eukaryota; kingdom Metazoa; phylum Chordata; class Actinopteri; order Albuliformes; family Albulidae; genus Albula; species Albula glossodonta. The sequence continues at coordinate 197,066 of JAFBMS010000130.1, read as the reverse complement.
AAATTGTCCCATTGTATGCCTTCGTCAAATACCGAAACGCCATAGTGCGGTCCTGGTTTAACACTTGGTGACAGTACAACAAAGATACATAATTATTTTAATTATTACCTTTTATGTAACATATGAAGGAATCATGATTATCATGCTCTTGTCATACTTATTAATATCAATTCATACTGACATATGTACTCCATACTGAATGGAGGAAACTGTGCATGAGTGTAAATTAATATATTAACCTGTACACACACACACACACAAACACACACACAGTCGTGCCTGTAGGAATGCAGTGCAGACGCAGTTTCTGCCGTCATGACAACGCACCCCAGTGAAGCCTTCTTTAAAGGTACTGTCACACACACTCCTGTTAAAGTCACCGCAGCTCACAGCTCACACACTGCTTAATACACTGACGCTCACACTCCTACAAAATACACACATTCCTATTATAGATAAGATAGCTCACACACTGCTATTAAAGACACTGTAGCACATACGCTCCTGTTAAATATAGGAGTTGTAAGGTGAATCAGGGACTATTTTACACCCTACAGGCCACACGAATTGCTACAGGAGAGAGCCAGTGAATATTTTACACTGCACAGACCACACATGGTACTAAAGGACAGCCAGAATTTTTATATATTTTATACCCTACAGACAATAAACAGTGGTTCAGGAGAGAGCTACTTCTATTTTACATCATACATAGTACCACAGGAGAGACCCAGTGACTGTTTTATACCCTACACACCACGCACTGCACTATCAGAGAGATACAGTGACTATTTTACATAATACAAACTTTATTCTGAACCAAAGGAGAGTCAGTAACTATTTTACATGCTACAGGCCACACACAGTGCGGCAGGAGAAAGCTAGTGACAATTTTACACCAGACAGATCGCACACAGTACAGCAGGAGAGAGCCAGTGACTATTTTACACCAGACGGACCGCACATAGTACGGCTGGAGAGAGCCAGTGACTATTTTGCACCAGACGGACCGCACACAGTACGGCTGGAGAGAGCCAGTGACTATTTTACACCAGACGGACCGCACACAGTACGGCTGGAGAGAGCCAGTGACTATTTTACACCAGACGGACCGCACAGTATGGCTGGAGAGAGCCAGTGACTATTTTACACCAGACGGACTGCACACAGTACGGCTGGAGAGAGCCAGTGACTATTTTACACCAGACGGACCGCACAGTACAGCTGGAGAGAGCCAGTGACTATTTTACACCAGACGGACTGCACACAGTACGGCTGGAGAGAGCCAGTGACTATTTTACACCAGACGGACTGCACACAGTACGGCTGGAGAGAGCCAGTGACTATTTTACACCAGACGGACCGCACAGTACGGCTGGAGAGAGCCAGTGACTATTTTACAGTTGAAATGTTTCAAATACAGTTGTATCATGACCCAGTTACTGCTCCATGACGAAACAATTGTAAAAAGTGTGTAATTCACTAAGTAACCAACAGATGGAGCCCCATCCCAACTCCAGTAAGAGAATGTGCTTTGGTGAAACAATGAATTGGTCAATGAGAACTATGAACATCAGTCAACTGAACTGGCGTAGCAGTGCAGTGTAATGGTCAGGGAGCTGAGCTTCCAGCTGAGAGATGGGGGTTCAGTTCATGTTGGTTCATTCTGCATTGGTTTCATGGGACATCATTCTCCCATCACTAATCTGCTGCTCTCTCTCCACATTTTAACACAAAGCAAGCTGTCCCTTTTGCACTACTGCCAGAAGGGGGTACTATTGAGTCATTCTGATACCGAAAGCTCTCCTGCCCAAACAGAATTCCACAGTATGGAGTCTTGGAAGTGATACATGTAGGGACAGTCATCTACTGAGTCAAACAAGATATGTTACCAAAACGTGGATTTATGCATGTTTTTCCAGGTTACTGAAGGGACATGAATAAAATATTTGCCCCTAAAGTAATACATTATTTCACAGGAATGTGTAACCTTCACAAAAAGGTGTGGCTTTTCCATGTTGAGACTTTTAGTTGTTTGTAAGAACCTGATCCATTTTCCAATGATATGGATTAGCCAATATTCTCTAAACACTTATGTATACATGTGATTGAGTAAATGCAAACAGGAGGAGTTTGATTAATAGAGAGAACATACCTTGACCTAATTTCCATCAATACCTTGTACTGCTGACAGACATCAGCCTGAAAAATAATGTGTTTACCTTTGTTAAGCCCTTTTATGAATGTAAAAAACCGTTAAGTCTCCTTCTAGTTTCCTTTTGTTAGTAATATACATATTAAATGTCTGAAGTTTTTTCTGCATAACTTGCTCATTTTATACCAGGCTCCAATATAATTGCCCTTCTTTATTCTTTTTCATGGGTCTCCGTGCCTTTCTTATATCTGGTTAGCACTCTGACAATTAACTCGTTGTGTTAGCTATGTATACACCGTGATGTAGGGCTAGCACTGTTACAGTGAGCTCTTTGTGAGGCCGGGTTCGCAATGACAAGGTATAAATGGTATGTTCGCATCATTTGGTCTTCTTACATTCTTATGTCATAGCATTAGGGCCCCAGGCCCATTTCGGCTTGCCACCAGTGCTGTAAACTCTCTGTAATATATGGGGTCGGAGGGGTCAGTCCAGTCATCATCTTAGTTTCCAGAAAATGGTTTTCTGTAGACAGGTATGGGGAGTGGAAATCCAGTGCTGTGTGATGCAATATTTTTTGTCGGGCAGAGCTGATAAATGGGAAACATCAGAGAGAACAAGAGAAAGAAAGACGATTCCTGGAGCTGTCATTTGTGAAGAATTGCAGTCAGAGGTGTGGCCTGCTGCTGTGCGTCTGTGCCCGTTCTGCACAGAGACGCACATCTGAACCTGTACAGAGAGCATGCCCTGCAGGGCCAGTCATGGATCACTTTACTGAGTGCTCTTCAAAGGCCGGGGTGTAGGGTTTGGAGTGCGATCACCAATGAGTTAGGACCCAGCCGAAGACCAAAGTGTTTGTGTATGTGTGTGTGTGTTTCAGCTTTAGGATTTGTGTGTTTCTGCTGTAGGATGTGTGTGTGGGTGTGTGTGTTATTTGTAGTTTGTAATGTGCTGTGTGTGTGTGTGTTTCAGCTTTAGGATTTGTGTGTTTCTGCTGTAGGATGTGTGTGTGTGTGTGTGTGTGTGTGTGTGTGTGTGCATGTGTTACTTGTGGTTTGTGATGTGCTGTATGTGTGTGGGTGTGTGCGCATGCACGTGTGTGTGTGTGTTGGCTTGAATAAAACCTGGCTGAATCTGGACCTGCAGTGTGGATGGCAGGTGCTGGCACCTGCCCCAAATCTGCCACACCTGGTGCTGCTGCTACACCTGGAGCAGACGGCCGTCCCTGCTCACTCACTGACGCTGACCCAACAGCACAGGGACCGACAGTGGAAGTCTGCCGCTATCTTCACCGTGGAACAGCCCCACAGGGCAGACGCTGAGCTGACTGATCCCATCTTCATGGAACAGTGATCAGACAACAAGTTGTGCAGACACGCATAGATGGAACTCAGATTGCACTGACACAAATACCGTTGCCTTTATTCAGCTGTTCCTTCAAGGACGAGTTTTTTTAACAGTTTGAGTCACCGTTATGTGTGTTGTCTTAAATACATTTTGGATGAAGGCAACCTGTGAGTTCCAATTTACAGTGTAGGCCCTGTTCCTTTGCATTTCAGTCAATTGGAGTTTAACAGACTTTACGATAAAAAAGATAATGTTGGCCATTGGCATCAACATACACTGGAAATATAATGCCACTACATTGTCTACATTGACATGTATCCGGTAACATAAACATTATCATGCAGACCGTTATCATCCCCAAACAATGGAAATACACTGTGGGACATTAGCATAACATTCATTGATAACAGACCGTAGGCAAACAGGATCCTCTACCTTACAAACATCATGTAGGCTGCTTGTATGCAGTCTATTAGAAATACAATGCAGATTCCTGTACATTATAAACATACCGTTAACATCCATTACACTGGAAATATACTGTGGGCCACTAGCATCTCCTACAACATAAATATGCCCCTCGCTCCTGTTGGCTTTGTGCGTTTAGACTTGTTCTGGTTTAATTGCTGCGCTGCTAAGTAAATGTGAGCCATCCACCGTTCAGAGACAAGCTGGGACTGGTTTATATTCTCTGTTATACTGCCTGCGCGCTCCCGGCTCTCTAATTAGCAGTGACAATACAGACATTCATTCAAAGCAAAGTTACGTTTTTCTTATTGAACAAAATAAACCTTCCGGGCAATTTGTTCGCGTGTCACATTATGACAGTAAGGAGAACTCTCCCATCCACATCTCACCCTTTTATAATGCATGTTCCTCCCCCCCTGAGGCTGAACCTTTATGCGGTCTAAACAGTTTGAAAACCCTGGCCCAGAACAGCCACCGTGTCTTTTTGCTTTAAGCCAAAAATCAGTGACTAGTTTGAACCCAAGAAAAAAGGTGATGTGAGTAGACCATAGGCATAATCTATGGGGGGATGGAGGGACACGCCCCCCCCCCCCCACCCCCTCATGGTCTCATCGTTGTGTATACCATGAGAGCTGATTGTGAAGTGGGAGGCCGGTGCTACATTGAGATGCAGCATCAGCTACAGCAGCTATGCCAGTGGTCAGCGGTTGTAGTGAGCCAGGCTGAGCAGTGCTGGTAGCTTACCACATCTGTGCACACTACAGCTGCAGAACAGTCCAACAGAGGCCCAAAATGCTGAAGGGGCTGTGTTGCGTCAGAACCACATGCTTAATTATTATAACTTTATTATAGGAAAATCAGATTATACTTGTTATAGGGCCTTCCAGTGCTTTCCATTGACAGGAGTTTTTACACATAAACCATCTCCATGTTTAGGGGCTGGTCAGGGTGAACTCATTTTACTGTGCTGTCTAGATGCTGTAATGCACAGGTGCCCAATCTTTGCCCTGACGGGCCGGTATAGGCGCAGGCCGCGGCTGTAACCCAACACTAAAACATGTCGCTACACAAACTGTGGTCTTCAGTCAAAGCCAGATGACCAATGGCTTGCTTTAATTTATACTTGGGATGTAATTACTCAGGTAAAGTATTTGATTACAGTTTACTCACTTCACCTGGTTTCTTTGATCTGAATTTTCTGAAATGAAAAGCAGCAGCTCCTCTGGGTATTCTCTATGTCTCCTTTGGCCTTTGGGTCCATGCCATCCATACATGCTGATGGATCGAGTTCAGCTTTCTGTAGGGAACCCAAAGGTGAATAAAAGGCCTGTAATCTTAAGATGAGGTTTTTTCTTACCTCACATATTTTGTGGCAATTCCAAATTTCAACCCTAGCAGCAAATCTCCAACTCCAACGAGATGGCACTTGTTTTGGATTAGGCACAAGAGCGTCTTTGAAAAGTAAAGCTTTCAGACTCTAGTTCCTGAGGGCTTCACCATTTGCTTTGTTTGTTGTGGTTTCCTCTCGATCAGCAGCTCAGTTTTGACCTCAGAGACAAGGTGTGCTGGTTCCTCAGCCAGGCGCTGACTTCACTGCTTCAATGCTGGGATAAAACTGCAAACCAGGAGACACCTCGGCCCTCTGGGTTTGCAGCAGTCCCAAAAATCCGGTTTGCATTTCTTCTCTCCCTGTGAAAAAAAAAAGGTCTGGGCCCTTTTTTCAGATCACATTTGGACCACATCCATAGGAGATCCAAATGTGATACAAATCAGACTCCTGACCATATTATCTGTGTCTGACTGAAAAAATCAGAAGTGTTCAGTGTTGATGACCTCATTATTCACTGTAAAAAATACAAATAACTGGATAAATCATTTCAGTGAATGATCACAAGCCAGTGGCTTGTAAAGTAGTGTGTGAACAGCCTTCCGAACAGAACAGAATTGAAAAACATCTGAGTTTGAAAACCCCTGATACAGTAGATCAGCTCCAAAATTCCATGTGTGTATGTCCACATGTGTGTGCATGTATGTATCCATGTGTGCATCTGTTGTGTGTGTGTGTGTGTGTGTGTGTGTGCATGTATACATTCATGTCTGCCTATGTGGGTGTTTGTGTATAAATGCATGTCAGTGTGTGCATGTCTGTGCAAGGGTATGCCTAAGTGTGTGTGTGTGTGTGTGTGTGTGTAAGGCACACCAGCTAGCCTAAGGCATGAGACGTGTCAACCTGACACCTGATGGGTCAGCATAATGGTAAAGAAATGCAGCTCGTGGGATGGAGGACTGAAGTGGCTGAATGTCTCAGACTCTGCACCCCCTCACTCCTCCTCTCTCTCATCATCATACTATCTTCCTCTCTCTCAATCTCTTTATCAGTCTCAGAGTGAAAATTTATCTGGGGTATCGGCTCCCCTGTCTTTCAGAAAGTTCAGCGGGGTCCTGGCTTTCCCCCTCTCTCAAAATGAAGTGAAAACGGGATACACCCCCCCCCCTCAATCTGCAGGTGAAACACAAGGCTGCCCACCCCAGGTGAAAGTTATGAAGGGATTTTAAATGCTGGTACATGGTACAGCCCCTAGGTGGCACCTTTGTTTAGTGAAAGAACTGGTCTCTCCTCCACCAGCCAGGAGAAGAAGGCATGTAATTGATTGAACCGTGAGAACCATGTCCACAGGAAGACTGGGAATCATTAACTGTTACTTACCAACAGTCTGGGAACTACGATGAGAAACAACTGAGTCATGGTTACAATGGTTACAACACCGTCTTTGGGCTACCATTATATTCTTACCTGAAAACTTTATTCAGAATTTCAGCATTTACTCTAGCGTGGAACGGTAAACAATAACACGACTGTGGGGCACATCGTCTCACTGGAACAGTACTTTAACATGATACAGACAGCTGGGATGTTATACCCACCAGAACAGTGCCTTAACAATGTGCAGAATGTGGGATCCAGCAATCTACTGGATCTGTTTCACAGGTCCACGGTCTGTACCCTATTAATACACTATTCCACTGTGGTGATAGTTACCCTCCTGTCAAGCTTTTTGAAGTAAATTTACTTCAGGGTAATTTGGAAAAAAAAAAGGTTACATGCCGCCCACTCTCCCCCCACTGCAGGTCGTTATGGAGTTAACTCACTTCATCTGCCGGCCTGGATCTGAACCAGTTATGCCAAGCAAGGTTAAAATTCAGCAGACCTGGGGCCTCATGCAGGGGTGCAAATGGGGGGGATACGTCCCCCCCAGTTTCATAGGGACCCCAATCCCCCCCCCCCCCCCCACTTTTGAGAAAAAAAAAAAAAATATATATATATATATAGTATAAGTTTAAAAGTTGAGTCCCTCCCACTTCAAAAATCTCTTCTGTGCCGCTGACCTCATGTACACAATTCCCATAGATTCCATCATAATTGATGAAAATAACACATGTTACTTTTCATAAATGTAGCAATAGACATTTTGAAATTGTTCCTTCTTGTGGGTCTCTTAATAAACAACACATTTCCCAGAAATTCCCATGAATGAGCTTGTTAAAATTAGCTTGATAAGGGAGAGGTCCATGGGATTGGCTGTGGTTTTAATGGAGGAGGTCTGCTGCTGGTGTGATTCAGAGATTCTGATGGCAGAGGTCCAGATGAAGGGGTCCAGTTCTAATGGAGGGGGTCCAGAAGGATGGCTCTGGTTCTAGTGGGGGAGGGGGGGTCCAAAAGGATATCTCCTGGTATGAGACAGAGGTTCTCATGGCCTTTGCCAACATGTGAAATGGACAGATATGGCTTCTTGGTGGCCATACTCATGTTTAGCTAGATTAGATTAGATATCTATACTGTCTGTTATTCACAGAAATTTTTCTTTGTGTACAAAAGTGCTAACTACCCTCCTTAGTAATTACAGAAAACTCTCACATGATACGAATTTAATGTACAGGCATTTAATACCTGTCTTTCTTGTTCTTTTTTGATAGTCAACAGAAATGTTAGTATTATAAAATTCAATATCGCATAGTACAACACTTGATATTTTATAATATTTTATTTTTTATTTTTTTTATGTGCCTGCTCTCATCCTGAATGCAATAGGCAGTTTAGATCAGGTGATGTGGTGAAAACAGGAGTAAAAGTTCAGTTATTGCCATATTTTAAACCACACCGGTCTACAATCAACTCATTAAGGCTCACTCAGTTTATAAAATCCTCTGTGGAAGAACATCATGAAACTACATTTCACAAACGTTTACAAACACCACCAACACTTTCATCTGCTGCTCATCTCCCAAACTGCCTCCTACTCTAATGTTTTGAGCCTGGAGCTGTTTCAGAGAGAATCCAGCTGTTTAGATTGGTCAGTGAAATGTAAACAGTTGTGGTTTTGCCCTGTTAAAGGTCTCTGGCTTGATAAATAAAGTGGTATTTGCACTGTGTGTTTTTGGAATACTAGAGCAGGGATTTGAATCACAGGATATTAAAAATAGGCTGCCAGGATTGACTAATTTCAGTAAACATGGCTTTGACTCCAAAGATGAGCAAACAACATGTCCTGTCAACACTGTGGTCAGATTACATTTTCTCTAGTCACCAACCACAGGCAACTCATTCTCAAAGCATGTCAAGACACTCACCTTACTGTCTGGGAACAGCAATAACTAAGGAATGTAGCCGCAAAACACAGAAATGAGCTCCGTTTTCAAAAGACCTAAATTGTGACGCGTTGAAAAGAAAAGGACTATGGTACTGAATGATTTACACATCCATTTTCTTAAAACCAAGATTTGGTTTATATCTGTATCGAGGTAAAGTCAATTTTCTAGCAGTTTGGAATGTCACCGTTGCAGCCATATATCTATTGCCTTCTACTTGTGTGAAATGGATGCGAGTTTATCTGCCTGTATCACATTAGACTACACTTGATCTGAGAGAGTGAGAGGTACATCCAGGGGTGTTCAAACCAGAAGAATGGTCAGAGCTTAGGGTTCGATGAAACAGGATGCAGTTTAATACAAATCTGCTGCTTTCTCATCTAAAGCTGCCCGTGTTAATTCCGTATAACAGTGAAATGTAGGAAATACCATAAGATATTAACACATTAAAGTTTACACGAAGCTGTTTGAGTGTACAGTGATTAGTAGTCTGTTGTTTATGAATAGGCAGCATTGTAGTATAATCGTGAGGGAACTGGATTTGTAATTAAGAGTTTGCAGGTTTGATTCCAAAGTGGGGCGGTGCCGTTATGCTGTTGGGGCATAGCTGCACCCAAATTGCTTTGGTAAGATATCCAGTATGCTAAAAACGTAAGCTATTTATGTCATCTTTTGGATAAGACTGTTGACTAAATTCCGCATTTTAAGATATCTGGTTGAGCCATTTGATTGAAGGATTTCTGGAACATTCTTTGGCTGTTAAACTTTCTCCTGTCTTGGTGTTCATGGAAAAGACACCCACACCCGAAAACTGCTGCAGTGTGATGTTTTCCCCGTTTTGTCAGCCATTGCTTGTGTAGGACTTTGATAAATGAGCCAATAATTCAGATGGTAAACCGAAGGCAAAGGAAAGCAAAACTACAAAACTTGAGCTGCAGAGTTTTAAACGCTCTCCAACTTTTCAAATGATTTATGGCTTTTCATACCGAAAGATACACACCATGTTAAATTATTTTGAGATTTTAGGACTACTTACTGATTTTACAGATAAAAGCATGGTGAAGTGAAAAATATATTTTTGATGTTACACTTTAACACATTTCCATAAAGGTAGTACTGCAGACAGACTGTACTCTTTTTAACACTGTTCTGTGGACAGTAGACTCACCCTACACCTGTATTGGGCTGTGTCTTATGATGGGACTGTGTCATACTGTGTCAGCTTGTACTAGACTGTATACAGTGTTACAGCATACTGTAACACAAGGTAAACATTGTGTTACAGTATGCTACACTGTTTAGGACAAGTCATTGTGTGACCAACTAACTTAACAACTGACCATAGATAGCTGAAATTGTACTAATTACTGCTGTCCTATTATATGTTAACAATATATTATTGAAATTGTGTATTACATTAAATTAGTTGTATATTACTGTACATTATTATAGAATATGTAATAATAATAATAAAACTATAATAAATATATATTACTCTTTCCTCTTAGACCACTCGACCAATTGTGGTGAAATACTTGTTTCGGCACAAACCGGTCAGTCGTACTGGAAAACGTTCTTTTTATTCCACATGGCCGCAGTTCACCTTTCCCGTGATGATGTAGATAGAATAATTATACAGACCATTTGAGAGCTCTGCAGGAGCAGCTCAGGCCGAGCCTCCCTTAGACACACACTGCGGGGGGGGGGCCATTTGGGCCGCTGCCTCCCTGATTTGGGCCGCTGCCTCCCTGAGACGCACACCGGCAGGGGGTCGTTTGGGCTGCTCCGCTGGGCTGTTTCAGTTGTTTATGGCTCAGTCTGCGGTTCTGCTGGCCTCAGACTCTGGATCGCGACGTTTGCTGCCTGGCGCTGGTCCAGATTGATTTTTTAATGGCGAGTAGTCTTGGCGGTCTGTGTCCAAAGACACTCTGTTATAAATGAAGAGACCCACTCAAAGCATGCACTGATACTCAGTCTTACTGCTCCAGAACCTGAAACAGTCTTTCACTTACATGTTCAGTTTAGAAATACTGAAGTTCTTTATGTTTTGATTTGCTTTTCACAAGTTTGCCAGTAACTGAGCAGTAAAAATAGTGCACTGGATTCAGTGCATGTAACTCAATCATAATTAACATCAGTCTTTTAAGGGCATGTCCTCCTCTGTTTCAGAGGGAAGAAAGAGTGTTAACTGGTCTTCAAGTTTGTCTCCGCCAGAACACAAAATACTCAAAGAATAAAGCAGGCTGTAATGTTAAGTCCGTTTTGACTGGATTGCATATACAGAGGCTGGGTACTGTGGATTGAGTCAATCCCATTGAATATGTTTTTTTTAAAAGAATGTAATGCAATACATAAAGACACACATACAGGACATGTTGGTTTAAGAAAAATTCTGTTTATTCCACAGTCACGTGAATACACAGGGATACACAACACGGCCATAACTGGCACTTGGTCACAGTCTCTCTGCAGGCAACGCAGACGTTAGACCAGCATTCCCAAAGATGCAAAGACAGAGGAAACACTGCCCTCCTGCTCTGTCCAGAGCGCTGTCCTCCCCGGCCGGGTTCCCCCGTCTCTTGCTTCATACGGGCTACCCAGAGCCTTCGGCCCAGGGAGAGGGAGAGAGAGGAGCACAGGTGTAACAGCATTCACCTGTTCACCTGTTCCACAGGCTGGTCTGGACTGGTCTATACCAGGGGAGATACTGCTCAAGTTCAGCCCAGCTCCAACTAGAGGCACAGCACTGGGTGGGTCAGAACTACCACTTCACTTTCTCTTCTCTCTTGCCACTGTCTCTCTCTCTCTCTCTCAGCTGCTCTTCTCTCTCTCTCTGTTTTGCTGTGGCTCTTCCCCCCTCTGTCTCTCCCCCATCCCTCTCTCTGACTGTCTCATCCCATTTCTCTTTTTCTCCCTCTCCCTCTCTCTCTCTCTGACGGCTGATTGAATTATTCTCATTCACTGTGTTGAAAGGTCAGTGGCAGGAACGATCCGAACCCTCGAACCCTCGAACCTTTGAAGCCTGACTCTCACTGTGACTCAGTGAGGGGGCGACACTGGGGGGGCTGCCAGCACAGTGTTTCATGAGCGGGCCAACTGACCAGCGCTATCAGCAGTGGTTGGCTAAGAACACGAGGGGGGAGGAGTCAGACCCCAGCCAGGTCAGGGGTGAGAGGTCGGTGGGGGGTAAGGGGGGGTAAAATTGACTGGAGGGATCTTTAATCCCCAAATACAGGGGTCGCTATTCCTGGCCCGGGGGAGCCTTAGATTGTAGTTCCCCCCATTTCATCTCTCACAGCATTGGGCTATGACACTACAGACCGTGGCCTCGACCTCAGCTTCACCCATGAGGGCCTCCATCTCCAGCTTCTCCTGAAACTCCTCCTCTTCCTCCTCCTCTTCCTCCTCGTCCTCCTCCTCCTCCATGCTGCTGTACTCATAGATGGTGGGCAGACTGCTCTTGAGGCCCAGTCTGCGTCTGAGCGCGAGCAGGAGAGGCTGAGGCAGGGTGAAGATGTCCACATTATTACCCAGGTCCACCCAGGCCAGGCCCGGGCAGGTCCCCGCATTCTTCAGCGCCTCGGTGAGCTCCCTGACAACAGCGGAGGTCAGTCGGTTGCCATTGAGTGCCAGGGCCGCCAGGTTCGGCAGGGGAGCCAGCACAGGCAGGAGAATGCGGAGATGGTCGTCTTGAAGACCCGTGAAGCTCAGGTCCAGTGCCGCCACTGATGCGCCGTTGCCATGGAGATAGCAGGCGACACGGTGGATGTCACGGCTGGAGAGCAGGAGGCCAGAAAGGTCTAGCGTGTCACCCGGAAGCTTCCGCTGGAGCGCCATCTTCAGGCTGAGGGAGAGGACACAGCACCATTCAGCATGCAAACAAAGCTGCAAGGCAGTTAGATGCTTCATTTAATACTCAGTACAACTGAATGCAGTTCACACTCTTGACCAGTAGGGGGAGAGCAACACTGAGTGTACAAGTTGCTCACAATCAAGATCGTAATCAATGGGTCACAGCCAACCGCATGACACCTGCACAGAGACTTGTCCAAACAAAACAGTGAAATACACAGAAGAAGAAGACGTGAGTCACGCCATAAATTTAATACTGTCCTTGAATTCCTGGAGGGTTGTTTTTTTCTGGGCCAAAGCCGCAGAACGCGTGTGGCTAAATCGGTGCCTTCGGCCTGAGCTCTTCTGCTGAAAAGCCTTTAAACAGATAAGGCAGGACAGACGGATCTGAGCTGGTGATTTAGTGTGGGTATAAATGCCAGTTACTCCGTCTCAGCCCCAGGCTGGGGGACTCATGCTCCTGTGCGCTACCGCTCCCTGAACCCCAGATTTCACCACCAGTCTGACACCACCGTGTGAGAGCAGGATACAGCAGGCAGCACTGAGCACTGTGTCTCTAACACACACCTCACTCACTCACTCACACACTTACACACTTACACACACACTCACACACACACTCACACACACACACACATACACACACACACACACATATGAATTCCTTCTCCACACATAGATTCACATGTGCCATGTGCACACACACGCACGTGCTCGCACACATACACACACGCATATCAATTCCTTCTCCACACAGATACACATGTGCCATGTGCACACACATGCACATGCTCTCACACACACACACACACACACACATGCATATCAATTCCTCCTCCACACACTGATACACACACAAGAACACACACACACACACACACACACACACACACACAGATGAAGGAGGTGTGCAGCAGTTCACACCCCAGTGTGACTGGATTTACCTTCATTAAGGGTGAACTCAGGCCCTGCTTAATCTACACAGAGGGTCACAGGGAGTGGGGGTGGGGGTGGGGTGCAGGAGGTAAGTGGGTCAATTTCACCCCCCCCCCCCCCCCCCCCCACAGAGGAAGCCACATTGCAGGTTAAAGCGGCAGAGAATGGAGAGGTCAGACACACTCACTTCTCTTTTCTCAACTGAACAAACACAGTCACTATAACCAGGTGAATTTGACACAAATTCAGTTCTGTTAGCTTTTTTTTTCCCCAGTGGTGAAAATCTGCTAGGTACCTCTCTTTCCATGCTACTTGTGCAAGAAATCTTTCAACTTTTTGTGGTGTAAAAAGAAGGTGCTACTTTCATGATCAGGCATTCCATGCCCCCACCAGAAGCAGGATATACAGGATCCATAAGGATACTGTCCTGAGGGCAGACTTGTGTAGATGCAATCTCTCTCCAAATGCTGTCTCTCAAATGCAACCTCCAGAGCTCACACATATCTTGTTAAACTGGTCCCTCCTCCAAGCACCTGGAAAAACTTCTTGCTGCATAAAATGAAAATGAGCAATGTTGACAGCATCCCAAGCTGCCATTTTTGGCTCAGTAACAGCAGTGGGCGCTGTGAGGCATAGGACTAGCATGACCATCCAGCAGAGACAGCGCAAACCAATGAGCAAGTGCTGGAGCCAATATGCCTTTGAAACAATACAACACAGCAGGTACTAGGAACTGTATCGTTTGGAGTGTGCGCTTACACTGATCTCAGATCAGTATGAGTGCAGCAGTTTGCTCTTTCGCTGAAGCAGCACCAGTCTGGGTATGGCTGATGGCATGACAGAGAAACCTTCTTATACATTGTGCCTTTCTCTACTCAAGAACTGCGCTGTGCTGAAAATGTAGCGTCTGTCAAAACGGGACAATGTTCTTCACATACTGGAGCAGATCTCTGAACACGACCAGTCTGAGCTCTCCCCAGGGCAGGGTGTGGCAAGTCTTATCAGAGAACGGTTGGTGTGGGAGTAGGGTTTTTATTCAAGCCCAGCCGCTAAAACACCTGATTCAGCTCATTGAGTATTCATGGTCTTCAATCAAGGCCTTGATTAGATGAATCAGCTGTTCCAGTGTTTTGGTTTAAAGAAAATGTCTGCATCCTTACTGGGCCATCTCTGGCTAAGCTAAAACCCCCCTTAGGCTGGGGAATCTGTAAGTGAACCATCTTTACTGCGCTTCTGTGTGAGTGTGTTATTTGTGTGTGAGCTGTGTGTGTGTGTGTGTATGTGAGTACATAAGTGTGTTTGTAGGAGTGTGTGTGTGTGCGCGAGTGAGTATATGTACGTGTGTATATGCGTGTGTGCATATGAGTGTGTATGTGTGTGTGTGTGTGTGTGTGTGTAGGCTACTCCAGGTCAGGCATGGCTATACTTAGGCTTACAGCTGTTCCTGTGTATTGTCCCATTCATCTGCAGATTAGTCTGATTTGCACAGAGACTTAAGGAGGATTAGAGAACAGAGGTGACCAGAATAACTGGGTTATAAACAGAGTCAGGCGTCAACACAAGGGCCAAAGCCCCGGGCATTCTACAACTCACCTATGTGCGTGTGTGTTTGTGTGTGCGCATTGAGTACCCGTGTATGAGGTGTGTATACGTGTGTGTGCGCATATATAGGCTCTGTGTGTACTTTGTCTGTGTGTGTGAGCACTGTGTGTGTGTGTGTGTGTGTGTGTGCATTGTGTTTGCAAGTAAGCTGTGTGTCTGTGTATGTGTGTGTATTTGTGTCCCATGAGGACTGTGGGATTTCTCGCTGCTGGTCATTATAAGATTCCCCATCAGGGTGAAAGCAGGATGTTTATGTGCTCACTTCACATTCACTTTCAACACCTCTGCCTGAACAACACTGCACCACCAACACTGCCTAAACAACGCTGCATCACTAACACTGTCCAATCAACCCTGCATAAACAACACATTGTGTTATGTATTTCAGTTCCATAAGCTGGGTGACTAAACCACTGCTGCTCGAGACACACAGAAAACTGGGTTAATTGCTGAGGGAGACAACAACACGTACATAAAGAGAGGAGAAACGACCGCTTCAGTCATTAGTGAGAAACGAGGCGATTTCCCTGCACTCAACTGTAGCGTGATACTGTAGTGATCAACTTGTAGCTCAAAGGCTGGATATTTGGTTACCATGCAGCAAATTGCACAAGTTACATCACCTGAATTCCTTCAGTAAATGTCTTGTCGTATAAATAATGTGTAAGAAAATAAGCTGCCTAAGTCACTCGGGATAAGAGCATCTGCTAAATTCCCAAAATGTAATGTGTGCCCGCTCTACACAAAATGCTGCACTGAAGGTTTGCTCTGGCTGGCAGAATATGTCGCTGTACTATACTGCTTTCTCCAATATGCCTCTAAGCTTCTCAGAACGGTGTGGCAAACTCCAGGACTGGAGGGCCATGATGTCTGCAGGTTTTTGGGATTTCCTTTCAATCGGCTCACAGTTTAGTCCTTTGGAAAGGAGGTTGCGTGGACTCCAGCCAATTTGCTGACCTAAAATAATCACTGAAGTGCTGAAAAGAACCAAAAAACAGTCAGCAAATGCACGAAAAACCAGCAAAAGGCCCCCAAAAGTCTGGAGTCTAACACTCTTGTCCCAGAAGAACTTTCTGGAACAGCAACCTCGTTACACAATTTTGGCTATGAAGAGATGTGAGCTAGTCAATACCTGAGGGACTGGAAAAAGCCCTTTTCCACAAGCTATGAGTGCTGCTAATCCATGCCAAACCCTGTCCTGCCTTGCCCTCCCCTGATGGGACAAGTCTGATCTCTGCTCTGCGGTTGCACCCAGCCTCCCTGAGATAGCTGATAGCATGCCAGCTTTTTCTTTAGGACCCGCCTGCCACCCTAACACTGGTCTCGACTCCACATGCTCCATCTTTAGTACAATTTCTGGAAAGCTTTTTCTGAGCTTGGGGTCCTGCAATCTGATTGGTGCCAGCAGATCTGATTTCGGATTTGATTGGTTGTGACGGCTTATTATTTCACACTCCTCTAGGTTCATAACGAACAAAACACATGCTCTGAAGTAGGCCAGTTACAAAACATCTGACTGAGAGGGTCATTCATGAGTCATGAACCTCATAGGGGTGGCTACACTGAGACTGAAACCCAGACAGTCAGATATTAAGACATAACTCAGCTTAATGTCTGAGAACTGCACTTACTGTGGCAGTGATCACCACACCAGGGCTATTAGCTGGGCTGGTTCATTTGCTTCTGTTAAAATTGCTGATGGATCTAGTCTACAAGCACTGATCTGGGGTCAGTCTGAGACCCAATGGCTTGTGGTTATGACTGCAGTTTATTTAACCGGCGAGAACCGATCCTGAGTGAATAACAGTCATATGATATATTAAACTCATATCACTGGGTAAACAATAACATGGTATATTAAATTCATAAATTCATACCACAGAGTCAATAACACCAGGAGCTCTGCCACATAACTCCCAAAAGCACAGTGATGGAGCGTCAGCTGCAAAAAACCGAAACATTACCATATAACAACACAGTGCCAATGACTTCTATTAACAGCAACACATCCGTATTATACTAATGTGCTCATTGCCAATATTAACTTGAGTTACAGCATTCACAGAGTGCCAAATAATGGCCCACTAGACCCACATTACTTTCATGCATACTGATGTGGGTTACAGCCGCAGCGCTTCATAGTGATGTAACAAAGAGTGATGTAACACTATATCGAGTATCGGGTTCCAGGAATAAGACACATCCAGGCTTTCAATTGGTTACTTCTGCCTCAGGACAGACAAAAGGACAGCGAGACAGACATAAATACAGACAGGCAGGTAGAAAGAAAGATGGGAGGACGGATGAACTCACCAGCTCTTAGCCTTCCTCTTGGGCACACCCTGCCCCGCCCCTTGCCCCGCCCCTGCCTGCCGCAGCCAATTAGAGTGAGGGGTCAGGTGGTATATTAGTTGCCTGCAGATTTTATCAGAGCTCTTGAGAGGTTCCGAGTCCTGTAACATACATATAACACATTCATTACAACATTATAACTCCTTTATAGAAACAAGAGAACACAAAGCTTTTTTCATCAAATTCATACTGTAACAAACAGACTGTTTTGTGTGACAAAACAAAAAGATTTTTTCTCAAATGGATCCTGATACTGACACTAAGCACTTACATTTTTTCAGTCCTTTCTGTTGGGCTTCATAACTACAGAAGGTTGCAGGTGCTAATAGGAGTTCTCAGAGCTATGGGTACACTATGAAACACACCACTGCCAAAGTGTTGAACTTGGTCTCATTCACTAATGAATTTTCACAAGATGCATAAAATTGAAATGTTTTGCGTTGATGGAGTGGGAGACAGAATTTCCCCATGCTAAATGCCCACATTAAATCATTCTGATGTTTTTTTCAGCTATGTATCACATTCGGTAGTTTGAAAATGGTGTTACAATCATTCAGGTCTGGAAATTGAAATGTCAGTGAAAGTATGAATTTGTCTAGCAAATTCTTCTCACTTCCTTCTGACACGATTTCCCTTGTGCTAAGACATTTGATCTTGCACATTCTACACGTGACATAGTTGTCTTGTTTTCTGAGTACTAGATCCATAAATTTTCGCATCATGACAGTCTGCGTCTATTTCATAAGTATATTACCTCAAGAATATTGACCTGAGTGAACTGGTGGGATTATTCTATAATCTGCTGTTGGCACATGTTTTTGATAGTGTAAAGAGGAGGCTCTGGCCACACGTGCGCACACACACACACACACACACACACTCATATGTGCACACAAACACACACTCGTATGCACACACACATGCACGCACACACTCATACACACACACACACACTCATACGTGCACACACGCACACACTCATATGTGCGCACACACACACACACACACTCATACGTGCACACACGCACACACTCATACGTGCACACACGCACACACTCATACGTGCACACACGCACACACTCATATGTGCACACACGCACACACACACGCACGCACGCACGCACTCATACGTGCGCACACACACTCATATGCGCACACAAACACACACTCGTATGCACACATACACGCACACACTCATACACACACAAACTCATACGTGCACACATGCACACACTCATACGTGCACACACCCACCCACACACACACACACACACACACACACACACACACACACACACACACTCATATGTGCACACACACACGCACGCACTCATACGTGCATACACACACACACACACACACACTTCTAATCCCTGCTCTGAGTAGGCTCCAGCTCCATCAGGTTTAGAGAGGGAGACAGATTACTGTACTGTATCTGACCCCAAAAGCAGGAAACTACCAAACAAGGGGAGTCTGATTTCACCCTATAATCAACTCCGCCCGCCTGTCCCTGTCCCCTCCCTCAGTCTAATCTCACACAAACAAAACAAATCTTATCTGACAAACAAGAGCCCCCAGCGTCTACATATTTCCCCCCAACATCAGCTTTTACTCCCAGAGATTAAGAGAGTACATTTAAATTCATCGAAATGAATTCCTGGGTTTATACAATCTGATTACAATCACTACAGAACATTGCTTTTTGATTTTTTTTCCTCCGTTGTGCTTAAAGTTTCAGAATGACATTTTTGGCGATGGTGCTCAGAGATACAGTCTGTGATATCACTGCAGATAGTGCAGAAATCCCCTCTTCTGTAACAGTAGAGAACTCGTAAACCTGAGCGTGAGATTTACAAGCACTTTGATCTGTGGGATCACAGATTCTATCTCTGAAGTAATGCAAGGACCCAGTTGAAGTCCTCCCATTACACAAACTCCCGAAAATCAAGACAGAGTGTTCATATTCTTTGAAATTCCAAGCAGAGATAGTGGTCTAATGTTATGTAGCGTAGCCTCATTGCTCAGATTGAGACTACCCTAAGCCTATACTGCCCATGGTTAAAGTGCTGACCATATCTTGTACTGTAGGAAAATGGGTCAGTGAAAAATGGCAGTCTCTGTGGTGTGAACCGGTCTGGACTGGAGTGACCTGGGCGGATGTGGTCTGGTCTAGTCTGTAGCAGGGGATGTTAGCCACATTCTGATCAGCCCAAACTGGTTTGAAACCACAGTCACAACACAGTCCGCAACAGCCCTCTATTCCTCTCCTTTCCTCTCACTCGCTCTGTCTTTGGTCAAATGTATTAATTGTATTACTGGTTATTATTATTACTATCCTTTTTCATCTTAACTGGGGATTCATAAATGGATTCACAGGTGGGTTTTTTGTAACCTGTTTACAAAAACATCTGCCTGTTTCTCCTTCTCCTTGTTTTTTCTCTCTGTCTCCCCCTCCTCATCCTTTCGCTGATGTTCTCTCCCCTCCCTCTGTTTCTCTCCCTCTCCCACTCTACCACCAACCCCCCCCCCACCCCTCAGGTCTTTAACCGGATTGGCTGAATCTAATTACAGTAAAAACACAAACACAGCCACAATAGGAGGGGGGCGGGGCAGGGAGCTACGCTGCTGTATGGATGGAAGCTCTCAAATCTCAGCTCTGAGACCCAGCATGTCTCACATGCACAACACGCACCTGCTATGATAAATGTATTACATAATAAACTTGACAGTTTAGCAGGTTACTTTGAAGTGACAATCTGTTCAGTACATACTGCTACTAGATGTATCAGTGTTAATGCTAATAGTATTATCACTATTACTATTACTACTAGTACTGCTAATGCTATCACTACAACTACTCCTACAACTGGCACTCCTCATCCTCATCCTACCACTGTGGCTAATGCAACTACTACAAGTACTACTGCTGTGGCTAATGCTACTACTACAAGTGCTACTGCTGTGGCTAATGCTACTACTACAAGTGCTACTGCTGTGGCTAATGCTACTACTACAAGTGCTACTGCTGTGGCTAATGCTACTACTACAAGTGCTACTGCTGTGGCTAATGCTACTACTACAAGTGCTACCACTGTGGCTAATGCAACTACTACAAGTACTACTGCTGTGGCTAATGCTACTACTACAAGTGCTACTGCTGTGGCTAATGCTACTACTACAAGTGCTACTGCTGTGGCTAATGCTACTACTACAAGTGCTACTGCTTCTTCTTCTACTGCTGCTGCTGCTGCTTTGAATCAGGACCACACAGCAATATTCACTTTCTGTATTCTCAGCAGTTTTATACGCTCAGATCACTGTGGCTTTTTCAGTTATACTGAGGTACTCAACACATGAATGGTTGTCACTGAAACTGTTCTAGTCATAGTGCTGGCTGGATTTGCTCTGTAGTTATATGGCATTTTTTATGCAAAATAACCACACAGCACTTTAAAGAACATAAAATGGAAAAGTCCTTTAAAGTGTAATGTATTTATTATTATTATTATTATTATTATTATTACTTAGATGGCCTAAAAGCCAGGCCGGTTTGGATGGCTGTAAGCTGACCTACTTTAAACCCTCTGTTCATCGTTTAAAAATAACCGATCTGTCAGTGACAGCAGATGGAAACCTCGATATCACCCCCCCCCCATCACCCCTCCAAAATGGCACAAACAGGTGCAGAGCCCCAATGCCGCACGCCAGACCTGGCCATGTGACCCCCTGATTGGCCAGACCTGGCCATGTGACCCCCTGATTGGCTGCTGACAGTGTTCAACGCACGGGGGCAAATATGTGAAGCATGTCGGCCTGTCAGCTCCTGACACAGGTTTTGGTGGCCGATCCAAAAAACAGTTCCTTTGTTCGCTTTTTTCCCCCCATGTGGTCAGCAGATATTCACTGGCAATGGTGAGAATGCAACACCAGTCACTCCACTGCTGAACAGGCCTTTTTCTCATTTTTTTTTAAGGTTTTTTCTTTTTTAATCAATTCATATTTATAATGTTATATTTATAATGTATGCCTCTCGTGTCACTACAGTAACTTATTAAAAATCTCCCAGAAATTATTCACTTCTACTGAACAGCTCTGTTTTACTTAAATATCATGAAAGGTTTGTTTTGCACTGCCCCTACCCTTTGAATATATTTCTAAGCTCCCAATGGGTATCCAGGAAGTCTTATCCACCAATCACCATCAGCTTTGTTCTACTGGATTTTCCAATGTACTCCATGATTGGTGTAGTACCGCTCTGTTTTATACCAGTAAGGTGACATCACAACTGTCTCACTGTGAGTTTATTCACAGAATACTGCTTTCTCTAGCAACTTCCCCTCAACGTAACCCTAGCGTAGCACCACTTCCCCTCAACGTAACCCTAGCGTAGCACCACCTGCATGGTCACAGGCCAGTCCAGCAGAGCCGTCAGGGGTGAACAACAACCAGCAGTAGTAAACAAAGCAGACATAAGCTGTGTACTTACAGGAGATAGACATGTCTAAGACATGTAAATGCAGTAATCTACGCACACGGACAAGCCTTGTATGCTCATGTATGCAGTGCTATCTAGTGGTCACATCCAGGGGAATGGGTTTTTTGGGGGGGAGAAAATGGGGACAGATGTATTTATGCACAGTATTCAACTCGAGCAATAGTGCAAGTTAATTCCCTTATAAAAGAGGGACCATCGGAGACACACTCACCGTTTTGGGGCACTGAAGGTCCCGGGCCAGGCTGAGCAGGAGCTCATGGGAAATTGGGTCCACTAGGTTTAGGAAGGCAGCATTCCGGTGCAGGATATCATTCAGGGACGTTCCCTCCAGGCCCAGGTCCTGTTGGAAGGAGACATGGGGGGAGGGGGGGGGATGAGATCTCAGTGCATGGGTCAAGCTCAACACAAACCAAACAGAGGAGTGGAACAACACAATGACGCTGATGGGCTACACAGGAGACGTTCTCATTGCACATGGGAGACGTTCTCATTGCACCAGCGTTTCACCTCAGCAGATGAAGCAGTAAAGAGACGCTGGAGCTGAATTATCAGGCTCAAGCCGGGTGGAAAACTCAGATTGCACAGTAGCAGAAGGCAGCCGATACGGCACGCCACTGATTCATCCTTCATCACCCAGAGACAGGGCTCGCTAATATTTCTCCACAATGACTCGCATATTCTGTAAATGATTCCTGCACATAGCGCTACCAGATAAAGTTACAGAAAAGGCAGCCCATCCACAGCAATAATTCTACTGTTGAATCCTTTAACCCCTCAGAGTCCAGGACCCTAAGTCTCAGGTTACAAGTCTAGAACTCTAGCCATTACTGCCAAGAGTCTTAAACTCCATTACCAAACAGTTCTGAATGTAGAACTCTAACGCTACTGTTTAGGCCCAGAACACTAACAGTTCTGTTATAAGTCTAACTGATTAAACACACACACACACACACACCCTTTTTTGGGATGTGTGTTTCAGTCTTTACCACAGGATTTACATTTATCAGAAACCCCTAGCAGAAATAACACATCTTAAACAAAACCTGTCTCTCTCTCTCCTCAGTCCCCATGTACATCAGGCCCTCAGTCTGGCTGATCACAGTTGCATTCTGGGATTGTCTGCCCTTCAACCTCTCACTCAGCTCTTTCAGAACCAGGAAATGAATATATGCTGTTATTCCCTTCCTCAATCTTCCAGGGGAATTTACATAGCTTATCTATTTACTTTGGCATGCCTGTGAGAACATGGTTTTGTTAATAATAACAAAAACAGTGATGACAAACATTTATGAACATTTCAGAGTTGTGAATATACTCCTTCACTGATGTGGTTGTACTTAGAGGTTCTACTCAACTTCGTTCTTCAGTTTCAAGGTCACACACATCCAGCTTTGACCCCAGGAGTCTGAGCCACAATGCGCTCACCTCCCATTAAACGATTGCGAATGTTTCTGGAACAGTGTACTCATGGTTATGGGTGGGTGTTATTTTATCCTCATGACACAACAAGCTTTGACCTTTGACCTCAAACTCTGGGATATCTCTCCTGTCTATGGCAGCACGATGTCCTCTGAGCACCAAATCAGGCTGAATTTGGAATTTGGTGGAGAGAAGCAAGATTTGAAATGAAGGCAAAATCTAATGCCGAGATGATATTTTGCAATTATGGTGAGATTTGTAATTCAGGCCAAATGTGGAGTAAGGTGAGAACTGTAACACATGAGAGGTTTGGAACTTAGAGGTAAGCATTTGACCAATTGGCCCAAATATAGAACACAGATCCAAACACACAGGACCTCTACCCATACACTGTCACCGCATACCTGTCTAAAAGGGACCTCTGTTTTGAGTTCAGGCAAGTATCTCTCCCCAGATGACATCACTCCTGACATGTAAAGCAGGTGAGATTTTATTAAATTTGCTCACCTGCATGGCCTCTGCCCTCGTGCCCAACCCCCCGCTGCTGTTTGAGCTTTGCTTGCATTTTCTATCAGAGCTAAGACACATTTCCTACCAGAAAACCAAAAGTGAACAGGCCTCCTCTACCTAACAAACAGGTGACAAAAGTTCATTGCCGGAGGTCAACAAAGTTATTTATGCTGCAACTTTCTTGTCTCACCACAGCCATTGTGTGTTTTACACCGATGATTAAAGAAGAATGCTTGGGAGTTAAGTTTGGCAATGACAGAAGCCTTCAAGCTCTCTGGACATGCCTAATTCAACACACAGGTGAGGCAGAGAGAGCTACGTACGAAGGTGAGGGAGACTCAGAAGCCTCCAGTTCAGACTGTCCAGACTTCACATCTCCAGAGACACCGTTTCTGCCCGTCTACAGTATGCAAATGCTTTAATAAGCAAATAAACTAAAGATTATTGATCAAAGCTTGTGCAAAGAACGCTGCTTTGTTCTGAGTCTCCTCACTCACCGAAGCTCCCGGGAAAGACAGGGGCCCACCTCCACTGGCCTGACCTCATCATGGTGAGTATGATTGGTTACTTATATTAGTATGTCAGGAGCACAGTATGTCCAGGTTACACCTCTCCTCTATAAGCCCTATACGAGATGCAAACTTGCCCACTCTTTATAATGTCATCAGTATTTCCAACAAATCACATCAACTGACATCATCAAGGTGGGTCTAAGGTGAAAACTTTATCAAAGTAGAAAACACCTCGGAGTCGAGAATCTGACCGATCTCTAAACTGCCATGTCTCTGGCATTTTGACCACCGATAAGGTGAGAGCTATTCCCTGATGGTAAGCTATCTTTGTAAAGAGTTATCTTCAGATCTTTCGAGATCTGCTCACCTCGGCTCCTGAGACCAGTTAGCCAGGTAACAGCACAGCATGACGTCATCCTTTCCCACCAATCACGTGCAGCGAGACAAGGACGCTAAACACGATAGGCTCCGCATGTAGTCTTTAGAGGAAAATGAAAACCCTGCCAATCAGCCCACCCACAACCAACCCCCAAATTCCCAGCCTAACTCCCCCTCCCCTTGCCCCCATTCCAGAGCAGAACAGGCAGGTTCTCTCCCTCCAAATACAAACAGTGGTATGATTAGCAAAGACCTCTACGCCCACTAAAATTACCCTAACATTTTCCCTCGTATTTAACACTGCAACTAAACCAGAAAGAAATCAATTGTGGAACTCCCAGGATCTGCTTAGCCTTGTTGTTTCTTGTCTGTCTACTGACCTGAGTAAAACCTCTTTTCGTATTTACGTTCCATGGTCCTGGAATAATCTCCAAACTGGACAAACTGAGACACGATTACTTTGCGCCATGGGCCAGTTCCATAGCCAAATCGGTGGGTGACCTGTTTACTGAGGAGTGTGCCTGCTTTGTTAATGGCCCTCAACATTCATTTTCCCCCTGCAGTTCTTTCACATAATATACATTCAGGGCTGCCCTGTGTCCACAGTCTCCCCAACACATCGCCCCCCGCAGGCAAACAGGCGTCAGCGCGGGTTAAATCTCTTCAGCACATTTACCCCCAGTGTATGGATTCTTGCCATTACATTAAACTAATTTACAGGCATTAGCCAGAGGCTCTCATCAAACAAGCTTACAACAAAGAGACAAGTGATGCAGCTTGGTGTTTGCATTTAACACCAGGATGTTTGAAGGGCACTTACATAGACTTTGCATTAGTTACGCATACATGACTTCAGGGAGGCTGAACCTCGTAGATTTTGGATAGTTCATACTTTTGCTATCAGATTAAACAGAGTCGCTCAGCACCGGTCGTCATAAGCTCCGATGACTCCGTTTCATAAGCGCTACTGTGCGTCACCTCAGTCTGCCAACGTCTTTGCAATCACCGACGATGAAGGGATTTAACCTGTTGGGTGTCAAGCTAGGTTACAATCAAAAAGAAAAAAAACATACACGTTAACTTGCACACACACAAAGAACAATGCAATGCATGTGGGCAGAATGGCCTGGCTGCACTACTGGAACCCTGAATATCCAATGTGGATATCCCGTGTACAGTAAGACATTTTATAATAGGAAAACTCAATCAGAACCATGCTGTACTGTTTACTTTATCTGGTGACATGCCAAAATGAGTTAATAAACAGCCTTCTTTTTAGTATTATTCTGACTGACTTCACGAATAATCGTGTTTGGGTTTTTCTTTACACTGAGTTACACCATTACTGCTGTTACTAAAGAAAAGTTTAAATTATGTTAATCGTTTATTTGGCGCGACACAGCGAAAGCAGCAGTGCTCAGAGGACCACGTGCAGCGCTGCACGGGGATCCGGGCTCGTGGCACCTGCAAGAAATGCAACACCTCATTCCATCCAGCTGAGATCGAGCTCAAAACTCAAAGGACATTCACGCGTGACATATCCAGTTCACCCTGTTTCCATTTACAAAACCTAACGGAAGGAAATCGTTTTAAACGTGGTAATGAACACACAAGCTCTAGAACTAGAATGTGTATTTTTTCCCTTCGACTAAATATCTTAGGTTCCTTCCAGGAACTCCCATCGCACTTGTAGTCAGTCGGTGCACTTCCTTATTTTGCTTTCGGCACACGTTTTTACAACGCTTATGGTTGTTAACTCTTTTCTTTTTACCTTTCTGAGCAGCTTGAGTACTTCCACCGCCTCCTCCACCTTGTGCGCTCGCAGTAGCTTCTGGATCTCCCGGATCCATGCCACTCTCCGAACATACGGGCTGGGGCGCCTCTTTCGCAACATCCCAGGCAGCTTATCTGACTTCAGTATCAGAGACGTGAACACCAGGTCCCCCCCGGTGCAACTCCCACTCCCACTGGCTTCCTCTCCGCAGCTGTCATTACGCAGGCGTTCCCTCCTGGAAAAATTCGTTTCGTTGTCCAGGCTGCTCCGTCTGCTGAGTCTAGACCCCATCCTTGCACTGGTAAAATATTTCCAGCTCAGAAACAAAAAGTGTTTAACTGAAGATGCGGTGTTTTACACGCATTTGGACGATTAAATATCAATTGATTCGTCACAACGTAACCCCTTGGAGAGCAACCAATGAACTTGGTAGAAGCTTGTCACTCGAATTGTACGGTTTTTCCTGGTATAGGCTATTTATCTTGGATACTTTCTAAATCATACATACATACGTGTAATATTAAACATTAATATATCAATTACTTCGGTTAGCTTTCAATTAACTCAGGACAAAATGAGTGCTGCCTCAGTTGTTCCACAACAGATTAGTGGGGCGATAGCAGCTTCTCCGCCCGCTATTCCGTATCCGTCCCTCCTGAGCAGCTCAGCACGAGCGAGGCTTGCTCGGGTCTCCGTCCAATCGGAGCCCGCAGAGCCCACGTGCGTCCGTTAATAACAAGGAATCCCTCGCGGTTGGCGTGCACTCCAGAAATCTGATTTTCGTGATGACGGGGGTTGGCCAAGGGAAGCTAATTATACCCGCTGTTTAAACGTAATGCTCCGGGTATTTTTCTTCGTTTGGCTATTTGCAACTCTCAAAGCGAGATTGAATTTTCATGAAGAAGGAAAACAAGTCAGCCCCGCCAGTGTTAAAACACACAGCCGCTTTATCTTTGGATAGGCCTATCACACAGCTCAAAGTACCTTGATCACGCACCTATATAGTTTTTATGAGCATGCTAGTGTTGATCATTGTGATCAGTTTAAGCTGAACAGTAATGCCTCGCCCAGAAACTGAACCTGTAATCTTTACCTTCCCCTCCTGAGGTCACCTGCGCTCCAGTAGTGGGAGATTGCATTTCAGTGATGCCTGGTTTCCACAACAAACTACACTTTGGAGCATTTTGGAGCATTTCCTGACTTTGAACTTTCATTTTATCTTTTCATCTGATAATTGAAAATTAAATTACAGAGCATAATCTAATTTCTCTCATCTAATTGTTTTGATCTGCACTTAATTCGTTATGAGAGTTTACATCAGACTATTTGTTAAAAAAAAATTGAAATTCCTGCACATTGCTTACAATTTTGAAATGAACAATTACTGTCTCCAATACTCAGTGAAAGTCTCCATTGATGTGAGTGTCTTCTGTTTTATTGTTTGACTGGAGAACACTCTGGAAACTGTGGGGGTGTAGAGGAGTCAGGGTGGTGCAGTCTAATGTTTAGGAGTCGGTAATCAGGCAGAGGTCAAAACCAGAGAGACTCAGCAAAAGTACAAAAACACAATCCAGGGCAGTGGTCAAAATGGGTAATAGTTTGTTAACAGGCAGCCTCAGCAAAGGTACAAAATTGGTAGTCAGGAATCAACTAAAAAAAAAAAAACAGGTAACAGGATCAAAAGGTTTGTAGAAAACACACTAAGACAAAAAAAAAAAAAAATTACAACAGAAGAACAAACAGGGTATAAATGCACAAGAATAACAAACAAATGAGACACAAATGAGACACAGGTGAACAACAGGGCAGGTGAAATAAATGAGCAATCAGCCAGACAGGTAACGAGGAAGGTGGGGAGAACACAGAAGACCCATGAAAACAAAAGCACATGGACAGGGGAAAAATGGAAAAACCAAAACATACTAAAACAACCGAACAAAGCTGAAAGTAAAAAAACAAAAACACCATATCATAATGCATTATTGACAGGGCATGAATGGACAGTGTGGAAAAAAATAAAAATAGTGTAACTCACTCTTGATATGAATCCGCTAAATGCCTCAAATGTTTCCAAAGTGTTAAGTATTCCAAATGCATATTTGACCTTGGTTGGGATCATATTTAGCACAATTTTTTTCTGTCTCTATGTAAAATTAAGAAGGATGAAGAATGTGAGTGGCAGCGGTATCACGTTTTAAAGATAAAAAAAAAAAAACTGGTTGTGCTAGGTTTCATTGCTGGATTGCTAAACTGGTTTTTCCAGATGGCTGGCACTGCATCTTTAGAAACAACACTGCTATATGATCTCTAGCCTTCAGACAGAACAGCAAGCATTTATGAACTGAGTGGGCTATTTTCATGTCTAAAGCTACTTGTTTTATTTGCTAGAAGCATGTTTAACAGCAGAGACTAATATGAAGGTAAGATTTACTTTTATGTGGCAAAAGGCAATTCAGCTTTTGCCATAGAATTATCAAAAGTTACAAGATGTCTATAAAAACAGAAATTCTAACTTTCAGTAATAATCAGACTTTTGCTTAAGAGACGTTCAATATTAATCATTTTCAGTTTTTATTATGTATTGCTTGTTTATGAATGTTACTGTGTTTTCCTCTATGTATGATTTTTAAAATTAATTTAAAAAACTAATATAAAATGTACCTCAATCTCATCTCAAAACAATGTATGTCTTTTCACATCTAGCAGAATTTACAGCAAGTATACCTACAGCATTAAAAACTCTCTTCCAACCATATACATTATCTCTTACAGAAAAATTAATATTTAAGGACAATGAATATAAAGGAGTTTTCAGAAGGTTTAAAGATGGCCCTTATTGATGATCATATTTCTTTTCTCAGAAATCCTGGCCCTGATTGGACAAAAGCAAGTGTGAAGTTTGGTCTGAGAGCTCTGGAGTGCCTCAGAGTGGTATATAAAATACACCTGATTGGGCTCTCTATAGAGAAAGAACACCTGAAACCCTGAATACAAGATCCCATAGTTTATCTGACATTGTTCAGCACAGGAGAAGATTGTCTTATCAATGGATAACAGATATAACATCTTAGACGACATAGAATCTTCAATCATGCGGTCATTCCAGAACATGGAATCCCTGTTTCTGAGGTAACTGCAGCATTCTTCCACTCTCCTGGTTGTCTTCCGGGTGTTCGGACTGATCTGTTCTTTAATACGACAAAACTGAAATAAACTTTCCCAAACATGGCCCTGGGGAGTTGTGTCTACACATAGTGGCCAATGCAATATCAGTAACAAGCTGCAGTCAAACTGGAACAGCAGTTCCCCATCTCACAGAGTAGGAGTAGCTGTTCCTGTTTTAATGCAGGTCTGGGGGGTTTAAATCTAAGGTACATCACAATTGGTCTGTATGAGCTTAACAAGAAGACCTTTATGTTTGTCTCTGGCCCTGTGAGAGAGCTGTAATTAAGCAGTGAAGGGGCAAAGACTCCAGATGTAATCATTAATGGATTATGATTATGGAGTGTGACACATGCTATCCATAAATCCTCAAATAATTGTTCATGCCATGCCAAACGAAAGACTGCGATGCCTAAACTAAATGATATCTGCCAAGTATGCAGAAAATTCTGCCCTTACATGAACCATTTTGAAAAGGGGAACTATGACATTCTGGAACTGTCTGCTCCACTCCACTCACGTGCAGAGGATTCTGGTGATGTGATCCAATCAGAGTCTGGCATACTAAAAAATTGTCTCCGGTGATGTGATCCAATCAGTCTGGCTAGTGAAAGTCTAAACCTTAGCATGTTATGATGAAAAGTGAGATTACAGATTCAAGACACAGATTACAGATACAGTTTCCCGTTGCTCACTAGACAATCTGAAAAGAAAAGTTGCAATTTTCAAGATTTTAGGATTGTAAGAAAAAAAAATGTTGTCTGCTTTTAAGATAGATTATTACAGTATGTTTTAATTTTTCTGTCTTGTGTTAAAAAAAAAAAACTAGTAAAATAATGTGTCATGAAGCTAGCCGTTGCCTCAAACAATAGAATGTTTTTTCTTAAGTCACCATAGCTAATATATAAAAGGGCTCATCTTGATGGTACGCTTGATAATATACAGATAGTCTACATACATGAGTGCAGACATACACATTTAACAAGCAAGATCCAGAGCCATTTCAGCAGTGAAGGCCAAGTGCACATCACTGCAGAAAACAGTGGCATCTGACCACTGGTGTATGAGCAAAGCACCCAGCTGAATTTATGTGGGCTTGTCACCCAGTGCCGTGTCCTGGTGAGGCGTGGGCTACTGAGGTTTCTGAATGCAGCTCTGCAGAGAGCCAGCATGTACGGTGGTGTGCACTGTGTTCTGATACTTAAGTTCTTAAATGATGTTACTGATTGGCTATAGAGACTCCACACATATATGCCTCCAAGACTTAAACTGAAAGAGAGATCTTGAGGGAAATTCACCTAGATGATTATGCCTTTCAAACACATGATCAGTTGTAGTTTGTAGTCAGATGGGTCAGTTTTATGGTGATTAATAAGTCAAATGTATGTTTCTTTCTGCTGCCTTTGTGCAATTGGAGGACACTGACCTGTTGGTCCCTCTTTCTTGAATTAGACATTGAGATTTAGAGGGGAATTCACTTAAATTGTATCAAGAATGTTTTTCCTGATATATAAAGCTACCATTTCCTAACTTTAATCTTGAAACATTTTAAAAGGTCTTATACTATTGCAATGTTGTTTCCAGTGTTCTGAAAAGGTTTCTTGTCAGGTGGTTTAATAATTTCGAGGGCCTATATCTGCCTTTGATCACAAAAAACAAACCTTCTATTGCGTCATGGTTCCAGGCCTGTAGATTTTCCCTCGTAGTGTTGTTGCATTGTGGCGGGTGTAACCTTCAGTTAGTGCCTCAGATTTGAAAGCAAGTAAAATAACATATGTTTGGGTTGCAGCTCGTGTTCTCACCAATTTCAGTTAAACATTGTCACTGAGACATTTCCCAAGAATTATTCACTGGGGTGAACTGCTTGATGCTGCCTTAAGATAAGGTACAAAGGGCTACGGGTTTTTATCCACGTGATCGACAACGTGCAAAATAGCTCATAAAAAAGTCTTGCACCCCGCAACAAATAAACAGAGCGTTGCAGATTACGGCAGATACCCACGGTCTGTTCGTCTGGCTACAACCACTTCTCTGTGATGCATTTCAAATCGCCGAGCAAACCTGGATTTGTGTAAAGCTCAATTTCCGGATTGCGCTGGCCAGTCATGATGCGAATCTTCTGATGTTTCAGTAAAAGGGTGCGATTAGTTAACGGTTAACATAATCTTTATTGATACAGTGAGGAGGCGAAGACTCTGTTTGCCCTTCGGTGTGTACCTATCCACGATCTCGATCTCAATCATTCACTTGTCAATGCATTAGTAGGTGATTCATGTTAATTTGCCTGACTGCCATTGTAAATAAGATTTGGTATATGCTATATAAAATGCTATAAAACTTTATTGTAAAAGGCAGAAGCGTCATTCAGCAAGTCACTAAAAAGGGGATGTGTCATGAGGAAAGAAAAAAAATCCAAAGTGTAAAAATATCTCAATTAAATCGGGTTTGCTTGATTTTACTTTAAAGTCAAGTGTCTACCTTTCATATTAATAGCAGAATAGGGCAACAATTATGCAATTAACTACTCCATGCAAGTAATAAAATGAGTATGCTATGGTACAAACCTCAAAATTGTCAGTGTCCCTGCTTTCTGTTACGAATGCTTTCAGTTTTCGGGGTTCTGCAGTGTATCACCACATTTTCTGGGTTTTTACTGGAAGAGCCTTTTGTTGGACCTCCCTGTTTTATGCGTCCAGTCCCAAACAGGAAGCAAACCCCAACCTAAATGTCAGGGAAATAAATTAACTGGTTTTAAGAGAATAACTGCGTGTTTGGCGAAATAATTAGGCCCGTATGCTGTTGTTGCTGACAGTACATGAGTTAATTCTAGGATATACTAAACCTCCTCGGTTAGTCTTTTTGGAACATGCTAGTCTTTTATTACCTCATTCATGCATTCACACGTTGTTACGCTCATATCACCTTTAGTTGCAGGTGACACGAGCAGTCGGGAACTTTTACGTCGACGAAAGTTAAAATTTAATTAGACGGTGTACGTTGGGCACTGACAGGCTTTGACTTTGTAGCACCTGGCATATGGAGCTGACCCTTGTTCCGAGCGAGACAGCTCCTACCCCAAAGACTGCGAAGCTATCCCTTCAAGTTGGAAAGCAACTATTTGAAAGCTCAGATTAGCTCCGGTCACTGAAGGTAAATCACTTCTTAATTATGGTTGTCTTTTATCCTAAGTAATAATCTGGAGCTGGACTAAACATCGTTTTCTGTGCACTGTGTTTAACCTGACTAAATAATCTCAGAGAGGGCAGACAGACCGGTGCTCAGGTATCGCAAAGTCATGGGAGATGCCCGCAGTTCGCCCACTCTCTGGTGTCTCTATTTCCACTGGCAGTCCTGCTGTGTATGACACAGCTGAAGAATTGTATAAATAATTTTCTGAGAGCATACTGTAATTGTTAGGCTGATGTACTATTTAAATTCTGTTTTGATGCAAATAGTGGTGTCTTATTAATGATACATTATTAATGCACATCATTCACAGTCGATATGACTGAGAACCAAAGAAAAATATATTCAAGTGGAGCTATGTCAGGAACATTTTTTGAAGTAGGCATACACCTTTCTGACACTTTATGGATGGATGTGTTTGTAAGTATTTACATCAGCATAATGTATCGTGTCGCCTGTTGTGTCATGTCATATACTTGACATAGCCAAGTATATTGCTGCTGTAGTTCACTCATAAACGCCTTATGTTTCGGTTTAGGTGAAAGTGCATCAGCACTAGGTCTCTTAATGAAGCAATGGGGACATAGCACGAGCGATTTAATGATAAGCATTATGAACTACAGGACAAACGACCAAGCGAGATTTTACTATTTGGTCTCACTTTCTTTCCTAGTTAGAGAGATATTACACATGACCCATGTTTTCTTTGAGCCACATAGTCACTGAGCAGCGAGTCAATGTTAATTCTTTCAAATTTTATGAAAATATTATCTGCCACCGTTTGTTATCTAGCCTCTTTGTGGAGTTCCAGCTCGTGATGACAAAAATTCGATTCAGCCAGCCGAAAGAGCGTTTACAACACTCCTCGACTGTGGTGTTCGTTTTTGTTACCTGTTAAAATGACTTGCCCTTTGAATAGGTTTTAGGATTCTCTAGCCTCTGTTGCCTCTCCGGTTTCATGGTGCTTAGTCTGGCGTGCCTGCACGAGCGCTTCTCCCTCTCACTGTGGTCGCTTAGCGTCAGGTTTCTGCAGGTACTGACGCGTCGCAACACTGAGCACACGACCCGGTTACTCATTATAGCCCTTTTGTCGCCGCAGTATTTGCGGTAACGTTAAAACGTGCAACACCTTGTTACGTCTCCGAAGGACAGTTACCTAAACACAGCAACTCCTTTGTCCTACAACCAAAAACGTCATTCTGGCCCACTCAGCAAGAGAGAGCAATCCTGTTCACTGAGGAGGAGGCATTGGGACAGGTGGGTGCTGGACACTTGCTCATTGTCACCATGTTTTATACCTGGCAGGGGATTCGAGTTGACATTTCTGTGTGTGTGTGCATTTGTGCTTACAGCAATAAGATGGTGCAGAAGTCGATTGTAGTTGGCCTGACAGTGCTGCTGTTGGCTGTGGTGTGTATCTTCATCGGTGTGTATTTTGGGGTGGAGAAGAGGCAGACATCGTCATCATCATCACACTCATACAGCAAGGCTGCCGTCGCTGCTGATGCAGGACCCTGTTCAGAGATAGGCAGGTAAGAGCACGCACATACAGGCGCTCAGGGAAACACACAGGTGTGTTTTGGGACATTCTGTCTCAGGGCATATTCACACATGCACACACACACACACACAGGGACAGTTTTTGGTGCGTTTCAGGGACTTGATGCACCATGGTGGATCGGCAGTGACTCACACACACGCCCACACACACACACACACACTCACAATTGTGGTGTTTTGCAGGGACACACTGCAAAAGGGTGGATCAGCAGTGGATGCCTCTATCGCCGCCCTGCTGTGCGTGGGGCTCCTGAACGCTCACAGCATGGGCATTGGAGGAGGGCTTTTCTTTACCATCTACAGTGCCTCTACAGGTCGGACACCACAACACCTGTACACAAAGCAACACTAATGTGCACACCGGGACACCTGTACACAACCCAACACCAGTGCACCTTTATACCTCTGTATAACTGGATACTTGTACAGCTTTACACAACTTAACACCTGTATGCCTCTACACCTGCACACACCCCAACACCTGTACACAAACCAACACTAATGTGCACAACGGGACACCTGTACACAACCCAACACCAGTGCACCTTTATACTTCTGTATAACTGGATACCTGTACACCTTTACACAACTTAATATCTGTATGCCTCTACACCTGCACACACCCCAACACCTGTACATATATATTCACCTGAAAACTGATCACCTGAACACCTCTATACCTGTACACAAAACAGTACCTGAACACCTCTGTACATGTTAATAAACCAGCACATGTACACAAGTCAACACCTGTGAACCTCTACACCTGGTCACAACCCAAAATGTGTACATCTACACACCTGCCCACCTTCACACTAAATCTCTACATGTATATATCTCTACACTAACACTTGTATACCTCCATACTTGAAAGTGCTGAAATGAGCAGCTTATTTATGTATTTATTTTGAAGTATAATATAATTCAAAAATCTTTCCTTAGGAAAGGTTGAAACCATTGATGCAAGAGAGACAGCGCCCAAGCTGGCCAATGAGAACATGTTTGGTGAGGATGCACAGCTGGCTCGCAAAGGTAAGGCTTTTCCTCCTTTTGTGACCTATTGCTGAAATCCATGTGAGTATTTTCTGCGTCTTTTTAAAGAGGTCTGAGGTAACGAACAGAAACAGTCTACACAGAGCTGGGTCCTGGGTGGTCACTCTGGTCTGGACCTCGGGATGGTCAGGCAATCACAGATGGCCCGAGGAAAGCCAGCCAATGATTAAACTGCTAGAGCTAAATCTGCACTCTGCCCTGACAATGACTGTAATTAAGCTGTAACCCTGCCACCGAGATACTCGCGCGTCATTTCTGTATTGGAGTGAGACAACCCAGTCAAATAGAGCTTTCTATAGCGCCTTTTATGGCATTAGTTAACTGCACTGTTTATGTCAGCTGTTTTTACCACCAGCTTACAGTGACATACTGAGGCTGAATGAATCTCATGAAACATAAATACGGCATTGATGACCTTTGACCTGGGGTGGAATGAAGTATGGAATCAATACACAGTACTACAGTGCGATAAGATGGGGGGTGTGTTTAGGTGTGGGTGAATCATGTGAGTGGAGGTGAGGTGTAGAGGGGGTTAGGTTGTGTGAAAGTGTACAGGTGTTGGGTTTAGTACATAAACACAGGTGTGCAGTAGTTGTGCATGCAGGTGCACAGGTATTGTGTTATGCAGGTATACAGGTGTTGGTTTGTGTACAGGTATACAGGGTATAGGTGTTGTGTTGTGCAGGTATACAGGTGTACAGGTGTTGGTTTGTGTACAGGTATACAGGCGTACAGGTGTACAGGTGTTGGTTTGTGTACAGGTGTACAGGTGTTGTGTTGTGCAGGTATACATGTGTACAGGTGTTGGTTTGTGTACAGGTATACAGGGTATAGGTATTGTGTTGTGCAGGTATAATGGTGCACACGTGTACAGGCAGAAAAATGGATATCACCATACCATAATATAAAAATATCATTTCGATATAAAGATGCAGACAATGTCTCTGATTGGTTGGCAGGTGGGCTGTCAATCGCTGTGCCGGGGGAGATCCGAGGGTACAGTCTGGCACACCAACGCCATGGCAGGTTACCATGGAAGGACCTGTTCACGCCGAGCATACGGCTGGCTCGCGACGGTTTCCGTGTGCGCAAAGCCCTGGCCAGCGCCATCGCTGGCAATGAGGAGACTATCCTCAGCGATGAAGCGCTAAGGTGAGAAGTGGCTGCAGCTTAGCACCGGGTCGGCTTCACCGTCTGTGGCATCATGCGCAGTGTCTACTGCTATATGTCCATTAATCCAATCAGATTTTTTTTTTTTCCTCCAGCAACAACCACATTGAATCTGATCTTTTCAGATGTGATTTAAAACTACATACAGAGGTGGTTTGAATGTGTGATACAGATTTGACAACCCACAATGTGACTTCAGGCGGAATCTTTATGCCTCCACCAGTTTTTTTTTCTCCAGTTACTTTATTGTAATAATCATGCTGACTGCTAATATTTGCTTATGATCATACATACTGATGGTCTATGCGAATATTCACACTGACCAGAAATTCATATTGACCTTTATGTTACACTGAGGCTGTGACGTCTACATGACAGTTTTGCTTCTTCTCCAGTCCCCATCAGTTTATATTAAACAGCCAGGGCTGGTAAAAGCATGTAGTCATGTATTTCTTTATTGTAATTTTTCTCTCTGTGTTCTTAACTTTTTAAGGGAGGTCTTTTGTGACTCAGACAACAACACTCTGAAGGAGGGCGACACCATTAAATTTCCGAAACTGGCTGACACGTACCAGCGGATCGCAGATGAGGGCCCTGAAGCATTCTACAGTGGGGAGATTGCACAGAACATTGTGAATGACATTCAGGCAGCAGGTGAATTTACATTACATTTACATGGACTAGAAGGCATTCTCCAGGGGGACCTGCACAATTTACATGTTTACACACACTACATTTTTACAGCGGGATATTTTACTGAATCAATTCAGGTGAAGTATCTTCCTCAAGAGTTTGAAGAAAGAAAGTATGAGGGGGTCCAGGACTTTCCTGAGGGCAGTAGGGAGGTCCCTACCAGTAAGAAAAAAATCAGTTTGAGGGGGTCTACTATTTTATTTTTACACAGATGTAATTTCCCTTCTCTTTGGTGCTATGCTTCGGTAGACTGTCACACTGCCAGCCAAAATCGCCCCTCCCCAGGGCCCAAATATTCTCCCCTGCCCAACCCTGCTTTTTTTTTCTGTCAGGGACCCCCAAAGAGTCAGTGGTCATTTTGAACAGTGAGGACAATGACTGTGCCACACCTGGGAATCAAACCTGCAAGAGTTGCCACCATTTTCTGATTGGCTCTGCTTTGTTGACTGCCTGCCACAGAAAATGCCATATATGGCAGTACATCCTGATGCTGTAAATTGTAGCAGTGCTATTATGCAAAGATCTAAAGTCAAGGCCAAGCAGACAGTAATACTGCACAAATATATTTTATTAATTTTTATATATAAAATTAATATACAGGACATATATATATTTTTTTTTTTTTTTGTTATGTACGTGACCAGTTGTTTATATATATGAAATGATAAAGGTTAATGGAATGATTAATTGAACTTGGTTGCTCCCCCCAGTGTATGGTGCTTCACTGCTCTGTTAGCAATGGGAAACATATGGTTTTCCATGACGGCATGTGTGGCTGTATCTTCTGTCCTCTAGGGGGCATCATAACGCTGGAGGACCTGCGGGACTACAAGCCTGTCCTGGACGAGAGTCCACTGATGATCAAGATTGGGGACTACAACATGGGGGTCCCAAACGCCCCCTCCAGTGGCCCTGTCCTGGGACTCATCCTCCACATTCTGCATGGTGAGTATTCTGGGGTCAAGGGTCTTTCCAACTGCATTTTGCCATGAAGAGATTAAACACGCCATCCTAGGAGAGGTTCTGAGCTTTCCTTTGTACAGCTTCACCAACCCTCTGCTTTTCATTATATTACTGGTGTTTAGCCACTGCTCTTATCCACAGTGACTTATAATGCAAAGACAAGCACATGTCTCAGGGTTAAAGTACAGTAATACCTTGGTAGAGCGGAGTAAAGCCCCAGAAACACAAAGAAATGTGAAAACATGAAATTCAGTTTGAAACTTGTTGATTAGCCTGTCAAAGAAACTTCATAATTTTAGTAACAACAAGTTAATATATGTAGTGTTTGCTTGTTGCTTTAACATTCAGTAACAAGCAAATACAAGTGTATAAACAACAAATCAGGTGCCACATAAACTGCTGGAGTATATACAGACTAACAGTTGATTGGTCCAACCAGGCCCCCCTGGGAGCAATTAAACATTGGGGGCCTTGCTTAGGGGCCCAACAGCAATGGGCTTGATTGGGGCTTGTCAGCTAGACTGGGGCTTGAGCCATCAACCTCAGGGGTTCCACTCATGTGCCTTAGCCACTAGACTACAGGCTGCCCCACTGTGGTAATAGCTATATAGATATCCCCATTCACACAGGGGGGTATCTCACTGAGGCAGCTGAGGTGAAGTGCCTTTGCCCAGATAGCAGCGTCCCAACTGGTTATCAAACTGCAAAACCAGTTCTTCAGCCATTAACATGAATGGGCCTAATGGTAACGGTGCTTCAGACATTTAACCTGTAGGCCATAGGTGTGTAAAAAAGGATTATGTAACAGTGACATCAGTGGGGTATTCGGCTAGGCATAAATCAATCGTGATAAGCTCATGACAACCACAGAAAGGTTTGTGCGTTAAAGCTGAATTTATGGATGATAATATCCATTGCGCAAAAGAGGAACTGTTTAATATCTTCATTGAAACGGTTTTAAAAGGTTTATGATACACACCTGTGTAGAGAAAGGGTAAATATAGAAGGTGTATACTATGACAGGTGTACCTGTGTAATGGATATACCTGTATGTACCAGATTTATAGATTTATATCAGATTTACCTCTGTTTGAGTTGTACCTATATGGTGCAGATGTTTTTTGAGAGTTGTCGTAGGACTGTTCCAGCTGTATTTGGGGTTTCAGGGTTCAACTTCACTAGTGCAAGTGTATCCACCACTGAGGCAAAGATCATAACGTACCACCGCATCGTAGAGGCGTTCCGCTTTGCCTACGGGCAGCGAAGCAGACTGGGGGACCCCGCCTACCTCAACATCACCGAGGTGAGCTTCACCAACCCCGCACCCCCATCACTTCTTATCTCTTAACCAGGATCAGCCAAATCTGAAACTACTCTAAAATGAGAAAACTCCTCCTAAATGGACCAGAAAAAAGGGTTCCTAAAGGGTTCTTTGCTTGTCCTGCTGGGGGAACCCTTATGGAACCCTTAAAGGTTCTTCTGTGATATAGCTATTGTTCAACGGTTCGAAGCGCTTAAAGGTATCAATATTTAAGAAGAACCTTTAAGGGTTCCCCCAGCAGGACAAACAGAGAACCTTTAAAGGTGCGAGGAATAACTTTTTCTCCTAAGAGTGTGGAATAAATATAGGGCTACATCTGTACTATTTCCTCTCTCTCCCCTCCAGCTGATTGGGAATATGACCTCTGAGGACTTTGCTGACAGACTCCGCCTCATGATCACTGATAGCACCACGCATCCTCCCAAATACTACGACCCGGAGTTCTATCTCCCCGAGAACCATGGGACGGCGCACCTTTCGGTCGTGGCTGAGGACGGCAGCGCCGTGGCCGCCACCAGCACCATCAACCACCAGTGAGTAGTGCTGTCATGGTAACAGAAAGTTTGACTTTGAGCTAACGCCAACTGAGCTGCAGAGGCAAAGAGAGAGGACATCAGGTGAGGTAATCTAGCACCTTTAAAGGTTCTTCATTTGTCTTGCTGGGGGAGCCCTTAAAGGTTCATTGTAGATACAGATATCTTTTACGGGTTCTTTACATAACCCTCAGAATAAAGCTCTACCGAGAACCCGTGAGTGAAATCCATATCAAAGAAGAACCTTTAAGGGTTCCCCCAGCAGGACAAGTGAAGGACCCTCTAGGAGCCTTTTTTTCTACGAGAGTACAGGTATGAAATCGTTAATGGTGTTGCACAACCATTGCCAGGGGAAATGTGAGCACTGGCCATTACATTTTCTGAGTTCTTTCTGTAAGGATTTCTCATTTACCATGCAGGCCATTCTGTCATATAGTACAGATGTGATATAGCTGCTGTGTTTGTAAAGTTACGGAACAAATGAGGGGGCGTTCCTTCATACTTCGTCGACTGTTTCTGTGAACTCCTACGTCACCACACTTCCATTTTAAGGGAGACCTATCCTCACTGTATGGCCGCTGTATGGAACCCAGTACAATACCTTCTGGGCTCCTTAATCTGCTGGACATCAGAGCACTAATCCTGCAACGTTCTCCTTTTCACAGCTTCGGCTCCAAAGTGCGCTCAAGATCCACAGGCATCATCCTCAACAACGAGATGGACGACTTCAGCTCCCCAAATATAACCAACGGTTTTGGGGTTCCCCCCTCTCCCAACAACTTCATTCGTCCAGGTGAGAGACTGCTGCATTGTGGGATATTACAGAAAAATAGGTTTCAGGCTATTGCATTGTGGGAAACCACAGGACAAAACTTAAGCATGCAGATGATACAATGCTTTCAACACTTCCCAGTCAAGGCAGTGTAATACTCTGTGGTGATGTACGATGACAGTTTAATATGAAAGATAAGCTAACTGTGAGCCAATAGCTTTGCATTTCACTTACTGGATATACTTCAGGAAAATCAGTCTCAAATGTTACGGTAAATTATATGAATAAATTATAACCTATGTTTCTCCCCCCGGGAGCCACTTTGTTGTAGAATCTAGTGGTTGTTTTTCATCTGTAGAACATGCACCACAAAGCAAGGTTTTTACTGTGAACTCCACAGCCCACAGAGTGTTTGGATTAATTCCATGTTTTTAATGACTCCTCCCAGGGAGACCTCAGGGCGGCTTTTCTCTCTGTAAAACGTGTTATCGGAGATCAAACTGTCAGTGCTGAGAGTGCCAGCTTTGAGGGGCTTGTGCCATTTAAGGTTTAAGCGCTGTGTGTTTTGCGGGCATGTTTCATTGAGTCTCATGGTTATTCATTTGGAAACGCTGCAGACTGATATAATGCATGTGCAGTCAGAAGTAGCAGGCAGCTCCAGTATGCTCAGGGCGAAGCTCCTGCCTGCATATAGGGACAATAAGCGTGTGTCTATCTCAGATGAGCACTAGGCTGTCACCTATTATTTGCAAAGTTTGAAATGATCCCCCCGATTCTTGTGATGGGAGGGGGGGATGGGGGGGGTCTATATTTTAATCTGTATTTTTAATACCATTTTCTTTCCATATTTCTATTTTGCAGTGACTGCCCAGGTGGGGTGTTTATGATGTTGTTTGGGGAGGGGCGGGGTGGGGAATGGCTTGGGAATAAAATCATGAAAGGAGGGCGGGTGGTGTGGGTTGGGGTTGCAGGTGGAGGGATTGGGTGTGCGGGTGTAAAATTTCTGACTGGGGGGTGGGGAAAATGAGCATACAGTGGAGAGTATGTTATATTACTCCAGCTGAATGGGGACAGCCCCAAGTTTGCATATGTCTTTTTAATAGGGGTGCTTTTTGTTTGACCCTTGGACATATGTGGGTGTGGCTGAGGGAGGTGAGTGCAGCTCAGGGCAGCAGAGTGAGGCTTATGTTTCTTCCAGGGTGTTTTTATCTTTCAACAGCAAGACTGGGACAGATCAGGAAGTCAGATTTTACCTGTTTTTTGTTCTTTTTCTTTTTTTCTCGCAGGTAAAAGGCCGCTGTCTTCCATGGTTCCAGCCATCCTCTTTGACAAAGACAACAGGGTCAAAATGGTGGTGGGAGGCTCAGGTGGCACCAAGATCACCACGGCAACTGCCCTGGTGAGTCTGCATATTTACTGTACCTGTCCAGGGTTAAGAAAATCAGGTTAGGCCACCCTGTGTCACAGCCCAACATTCTACCACACAAACATTCTATTGCACACCACAGCATTCACTCCTAGCTTTGTTGTTTTACACCTTGTTGGCCCTCCACTTTGATGTAGCATGCTCCTCTGTGCTCACCATCGCCCCCTGCTGGCCTTCCTTCCCTCAGGTGATCCTTAACGCGCTTTTCTTTGACTACGACCTGAAGAAGGCGGTGACTGAACCACGGCTACACAACCAGCTCAGCCCAAACAGCACGCTGGCTGAGAGTGGCTTCCCAGAGGTGGGTGTGGCTGTGCCGTGATGTCATAAACAGCAGGGAGGTGTCTGAGACTGTTTTAGCGAAGATGTTGCTCTCATAGTTTGTATGGCTGTGTGCTTCTGTGTGTGTTTATATGTGCATGTGTTACTGTGTGCATGCACACGCAAGTGTGTTTGTAGCCATATAAGTGTGTAGATATGTATGTGCATGAGTGTATGTATCTGTGTGTTTGTCTATTTGGCTGTATATTGTGGTTGTACATAATATATATGGGTGTGTGTTTTAGAATGTGCTGGATGGCTTGAGGCAGAAGAACCACATGGTGGAGATTCTGGCCAAGACAGGCGCAGTGGTGCAGGCCATAATGAGGAAGGGAGACCAGCTCTATGCCGAATCAGACCACAGGAAGGGTGGCTACCCTGCCGGGTACTGATCACCTGGACCACAGCTCCACCCTGAGAAATGCTCCAAAAACAGGC
Organism: Albula glossodonta; assembly: GCA_019788955.1. Lineage (NCBI taxonomy): Eukaryota > Metazoa > Chordata > Actinopteri > Albuliformes > Albulidae > Albula > Albula glossodonta. Next base: position 154,024 of record JAFBMS010000130.1, on the reverse strand, counting down.
TGGATCGCCATCATGGTACTGGCCTGCTATGGCCTCTACCTGGACCAAAACCACGAACCAAACTAAAACCAGATTTTAAGTGAGATTAAGTTGAAAACAGAACAAAACCAGAACTAGAACTACAACCACAACTAAAATCAGAACGAGAACCAGAACCAAAACCAAAACCAAGAACCAGAGCTGCAAGCAAGCACAATAGCAAACGGGACCAAAAACCAAAGAGCCAAAGTCACAACCAAAACCTGAGCCAGAACAAAAACATGAGCCCAAACCACAATGACAGAAGCACAGCCAGGGCTGCCCTCCCTTTAAACTGCCCTGGGGGGAGGGGTGGAGGGGGTGCTGTTTAATGCTGCCAGGGGAAGTGTATTACCTGCAGGACAAAGGTTATTGTTTTATATGTTATATTGGTCCTGTTGGCAACACGATTTGGCCCTGGGAGCATTACATTGTATATGGGGATATTTTTCTTCATGTGACAAATACTGTGTCACCTGTGTGGACTCCCAGACTGAACCTGATTCTGGAGGACAGCGAGGCCACTATTTTCTCAGTTTGTGTGTCTGCATGTACCCAGCCTGACCAGGTGTGGCCACCAGAGAACAAGAAGCGCTAAGGAACTACCCTGCTTGCCCCCATCATTCCCCAGTGAAACTGAGCCAAATGTAGCCTCCCCAATGCAGAGAACATTTCTCTGTTCATTATGATGTCACTTCCCTTTTTGTCCCTGTTGAGGTCAGATGTCAGAAAGAACACTGCAGAGTCTTGACTATGACTGCAGGTTGCTCTATATCATAATAGATCAGGACTGTGACTGACAACCTGCACTGTGACCAGGACTACAGTATTGACTATGACTGTAGCCTTGTGAGGCAGGCATTTCTTTTTTAGATTCTAGCAGACATATTGTCAATCAACAAAAACATTTTGTTTGTGAATGAACCCACCCATTTTACAGGCAGGAGCCCTGTCAAATCTTTAATATAATACATCACAGTCTTATATTCTGAATTTAACCTGTAACATTTTTGTTGCGATGCCTGTTTTATAGCTCACCCATGTTACATAGATGAACCCTGTTGATCCCCGTCAACATTTTAATATCAAAATATAACAGTTTATTCGAGGTGGGCTTTGGTGGGCATTTGAGTACAACTCTGTTTGAGGGCAGTGTTTCCAACACTGATGCTGAATAGGTTTGAAAGATGGGATAAATTTAATACTATAAATCTGTGATACAATAGAATCAAATGCATGGAAATTTCCATGTAGCTTATGTATTTATGTAGCTTAGCAGTTACCTGACTTGTTGCTACAAGACAGACAGTAATCTTTGGAATGAACGTTAGGAAAGTTCCCAGGACTTTCACAGAAAGAGGTGTCACACATACCTCAGAAATCTTGAAGCAGAGAACAAAAGTGACCACTCTCTTTTCAATAAACATAAGTGGACAATGAGCCAGTGGTTTGTCAGTTCAGACTACAGTGACTGTGACCTTGATTGTGACATTGTGGCTTTGGTGAGGTGGAATGGAGAATCGAAATAGCGAAAGGATGTAGCTAGCATGTTACCAGTACCTCACTGATATGAACCAATCATCATTTTTAGTAATGAAGAATCAGTCAGTGTCTGTGATTGGTTGAAATAGCTGTTCAGTGATTGGCAGCCATTCGTTGCTCCACACATATTGTACTGTATGCCTGATTCTCAGTTCCATTAGATGACCCATTTGGCGGTCTTTTGGTGTGTTTTTGGACTTAATTTGTTCAAATCACTTTTTGGTTAAAGAGTCTGGGTAAAAATGGTCCAGCTAAATTTGCTGCTAATTGAAAGTAAACCATCTGCCGACCCTGTGGCCTTCCAGGATTGAATTCTGACACCTGTTAAATCTCCCAGCATGCCCTCTCTGCTCTTCATCCATAAATCCTAGGATTCCACTGGACTAATTTCCACCAAAAATCAAGGATTAAATGCACACTAGAACCACATGTACATTACCATGTCTGTATTTCATATTTTTTCTTATGTAATTTTCAAACAAATATTTATTATCACACCTTGAAAATGTGCCATTATCTTGAGTTTTTAATGTAAATGAATGAATTCACAAGTTGCACATTATGTCATATAAAGTGTAGTTTTGACAGGTTATCTTGATTGTTTTTCTCTTTATTGTTCCCTAAATAAATGGAATTATTTATTGAACTGAATAGAAATGTATTGTGAATATGGAAAAATGAACACTTGCTGAAGGATCATTTGCCTCACTTTGTGAGCAGTAATCGAGGATGCACGTAGTGTTGACTGTCTAACATAGTGTTGAATGCTGTAAGTCACTTTTAATTAAAAGAGGTTTCTAAGTTGGAAAAATGGCATGTAAGTGAATCTTTTCAATTCTCTCTTTTTTTCCACACTATTCACATGTTGACTATGCCATTGAAGGAACGCACAGTCAACATACTTTATATTCAGTTCACAGAGCATTTTATGATATCACACCTTGTATGCAGACATTAAGCTGTTGTACTTGACTTTATTTTACACAAACACTTTTCATACAACTTTTTCACATTCAACATTATTTTGTGCTTCGGTTCAAACAAAATGGCTGAAGGAAAGTTTTGATTTTTATTATGCTCACTTACTCATTGAAATCACTTTTCAAGGGAGGAAGCTAGTTATAAAATGACATATAGTGACTAGCATTTATTTTCGATAAATGAGAATATGATTTCAAACATAATGTTTGGTTACTCTATATAACCACTTTAGTTGGCTCAGTTTATAAATCTTTTGTGGATCGTTTTCCTCTCGATGATTATGTGAAAAGGCACGGCTGGGTATGTAACGTTCCACAGCATTCACAGGTAGCACAGCAGAGGAGAGCATGCTCATCTCATTTCTGATGACACCAAACATCAAGGATAAACTCTGTGCATGTTCATCTCACATGCAGTCTGATTCCTAACAAAAGTGCTTTGTTTTGTCTTTGGCAAAAGTATTTTTCTCTTTTTCCACTTGCTAAGCTACTTCTGATCCTAACTTCAGTTGTCAAACCAAACTTAATCAGGTATTGACTCATGTCAGTCCCCCTGAAACCTGCCAGGAACATTTCAGCAAATCATGTGGAGGCCAGAACCACTAACTTTAGAGTTAGAAGAACTCGTCTCACAATAACAAACTGAGTGTCAAACTTGAAATTGCATTCCATAATAATCAATGCCACATTCTGAAACTGTCTTTCATTCATAAAATATACTACATTTAATCTGTGTATGTACCTATAGAGCAGAATGCCATGAAACAACAACATCAAGAGAATTCTGGGTTTAGCACTAAATAAAAACCTTTTGTCCTATTGAATTACATTGAATTGTAAAACAAGCATTTATACTTGTTTAGGAACCCAACCTTTATCTCGTTTAGCTTTCAATTGCTTTGAGGAATGTTCATAGCTTGCCACACTCTATATAATCTATGAGTCTGGCACACACTTAAAAGCAAAACATCTCAGAAGCAACTTTCCTCTTGAAAAACATATGTAGTTAATTTCAGACCTTTCTAAAAGCAAGTTAGTTGTAAAATAACATTGACAAACAGGAATTCAGATTTCACTGCGGAGTGATGGTCACGGCACAGGCCTTACAGAAAGAATAGTCTACTTCTTTTGAACAGTGAGGTGAGTTAAAACATTCATTAAAAGAATAAAAAATACATTCATTTAACTGAAACTTAAAACATTCAACATAAGTCATATACAATATGCAACATTTGTTCATGTAACTAGTAAAAATATTACAAAAATACTTTGAGCCAACAATCACACATACATCTGTATTTACATATATCATTGGTTGGGTTTTTTTTTAAAGACAACCATTTTGTATATCAACATTTTTTGTTCGGACAGATTTTTGGGACAGAGATATGCACAGGTAGGGATGGAAGTGGGTGGGATTGCTTATCGCTAAATTAAAGGAGACACAAAATTCAAATGGAAGTCAGAGACACAAAGCCCAGGTAATCACAGATCAATAGTTCTGCATGTACAAACGAACAAAACTTCAAACAAAAAAGGAACATTCAACATGAAAGCAGACCAAATCACATAAGCCAGTTTCACAGAGATCAAAAAGATCACACATACGGAGATTTCTGCATCCTCATATTTCTGTTTGGAATGTATATGCTCCAGACCGCTTCTAAAACATTCCAAACATTCAAAATAAAAGTCAATGGAACAATAAAAGAATGGGAACATCTCTCCATACATGGAGTCCGACTTCCACAAAACATTGTGTGTTACATGGACACAACTGGACAAGACAAGAAATTTCCATGTACACTTATCCAAATTAATGCAAGGATAACATACATCTTATAGTTAAAATATGAGTTTTATAATCTATATAATCAGCTTACAGTGCATTTTGACAGAAATACAAATATTCTTTGGAAATACTCCTTTTTTAGTTAATCAAAAATATGTCAATTTAAGACACCCCTGCATATTGACTGTTTTCTCCCAGTGTTCATTAAACAACACAAACACTTAAGAGTAGCTGCGCTTTGATTACTCTTGTGAGTCATCAAATCAATGGACACAAGCAAAAAATTTCCCAGCAAGCACTGCGGGGTCTGTGATATGAAACAGTCTGATGTTCTTCAGTCCTTTCTTTGCAGCGGATGGAGAAGCACATCAGTAGCATCATGTTCTTTCACTTTTAGCGTCATTTTCCCCCTCAGTTTTCCAACAAAACTGCCCATTGACTATGAAAACAGTATATATACATACACACACACACACACACACATAAGTGTGTGTGAGGGTGTCTACAACTAAATTTATGCAAATGAATGTTGAATGAAAACTAAGAGAAGTACAAAGCTGGAATATGAGTGCAGTTGAAGTTAAGTTGGTGTCATCGTGCCCTAAAAAAAATTTGGTGTATGACACTCCTGTTGTCAATAACAATCAGCACTAGGCAAAGTTGTGAGTATGACCATGTCAGTTATGAGTTTGGGTTGTGGTCAGTAATATTTGGGTTTGTTTGGGGCACAATGGTGTGGAACCTAGCAATGGTCCAATCAGGCCTGAAGACACAAGGCAGTGTCTCAAATCCAGTCCCATTTCATTAGCACCAGGTGCTGACCAGGTTGGGAGTCCTACTGCTTGAAAGGGACCCTGTGAAGGAGGAGAGGTTGCCATGGTGACCAGGAAGGGGGTGTGGCATATGTTTGGGGGCGGGGCCAGACCTCAGTATCCCATGGCCTTCCCATGCTTCCTGAGGTCTGAAACTGCGGTGATGCAGCGGCCGTCCTTGGAAACAGCATTCACCACGTTTAAGAAATACTGCCAGCTCCCTGACGTCTGTCCACGGGCCTTCAGCTCCTTCTCCAGTGACTGCAGACATTATGTTACAGCTTTAGCAATTGCATTGACATTTTACATCACATTTCATTACATTTTAGGGTGTTTAGCTGATGCCTTCATCCAGAGTGATTAACACTAACTTGCTCAACGGACCAACAGCAGCTCATTATCTGGGAACTGAATCTGCTACTTTGGAGTCACAGGCCCACAGCACATCAGAACCAGAGTATGCCACTACTTTACAGACTCTGCCCACATCAGACACACATGCATGTCAGAACTGTTAGATGGTGTGTCAGTGATCAGTTTTGGTCAGTACGGTGTCTGATGGCTGTGGTCTACTGTTAGATGGTGTTAGATGGCAGTTAGATGGTGTTTCTGTGATCATTTTGGTCAGTACGGTTTCTGATGGCTGTGGTATATTAGGCAGTTAGACGGAGTGTCAGTGATCAGCTTTGGTCAGTACGGTTTCTGATGGCTGTGGTATATTGGGCAGTTAGACGGAGTGTCAGTGATCAGCTTTGGTCAGTACTGTGTCTGATGGCTGTGGTATATTGGACAGTTAGATGGTGTGTCAGTGATCAGCTTTGGTCAGTATGGTGTCTGATGGCTGTCTACTGTTAGATGGTGTTAGATGGCAGTTAGATGGTGTGTCAGTGATCATTTTGATCAGTACTGTGTCTGATGGCTGTGGTATATTGGGCAGTTGGATGGAGTGTCAGTGATCAGCTTTGGTCAGTACTGTGTCTGATGGCTGTGGTATATTCGGCAGTTGGGTGGAGTGTCAGTGATCAGCTTTGGTCAGTACGGTGTCTGATGGCTGTGGTATATTGGGCAGTTGGATGGAGTGTCAGTGATCAGCTTTGGTCAGTACTGTGTCTGATGGCTGTGGTATATTCGGCAGTTAGACGGAGTGTCAGTGATCAGCTTTGGTCAGTACTGTGTCTGATGGCTGTGGTATATTGGGCAGTTAGACGGAGTGTCAGTGATCAGCTTTGGTCAGTGCGGTGTCTGCTGGCTGTGGTCTACTGTTAGATGGTATTAGATGGCAGTTAGATGGTGTGTCAGTGATCAGCTTTGGTTAGTACGGTGTCTGATGGCTGTGGTATATTGGGCAGTTAGACGGAGTGTCAGTGATCAGCTTTGGTCAGTGCGGTGTCTGCTGGCTGTGGTCTACTGTTAGATGGTGTTAGATGGCAGTTAGATGGTGTGTCAGGTGGCATCACTGTGCCATGAGTACCTCGTCTTTTTTCTCAAAGTTCATGCTGTTGCTGGAGTCCACAAAGACCACAGGAGCATCAATAGCTTCTCTCAGGCTCTTCCCAAACCACAGGTGATTCATGATGGACTGAGGAAGGGAGGGAGGGAGGTGAGGACAGGGTCAGTTTGAAATGAAAGGCCCACTTGACAATATTTTCTATCATATTCTGTAGTTTGACAATGGTCCACAAATTGACATCCCACATAAAAATGATCTCTCATGTGATCTGAAAATCTTGTATATTTTGGAATTGAGGAAATGATGGGATGTTATTTTTCCATCTAGAATGAATACCAATACATCACCACGCTCTGCTACTCTTAGGAGTTGCCTTGGCAGTAGTAGCAGCAGTAGCAGTGGTAGCGGTAGCAGTAGCAGTAGTAGCAGTACCACTAGCAGTAGTAGCAGCAGTAGTAGTAGCAGTAGCAGCAGTAGCAGTAGTAGCAGTACCACTAGCAGTAGTAGCAGCAGTAGTAGTAGCAGTAGCAGTAGCAGTAGCAGCAGTAGCAGTAGTAGCAGTACCACTAGCAGTAGTAGCAGCAGTAGCAGCAGTAGCAGTAGCAGCAGTAGTAGTAGTAGTAGCAGTAGCAGTAGCAGCAGTAGCAGTAGCAGTAGCAGTAGTAGCAGCAGTAGTAGTAGCAGTAGCAGTAGTAGCAGTAGTAGTAGCAGTAGCAGTAGCAGTAGCAGCAGCAGCAGTAGCAGCAGTAGCAGTAGCAGTAGCAGTAGTATCAGTAGCACAAGCAGTAGTAGCAGCAGTAGCAGCAGCAGCAGTAGCAGTAGCAGTAGCAGTAGCAGTGGTAGCAGTAGCAGTAGCAGTAGAGGCAGTAGCAGCAGTAGCAGTAGCAGTGGTAGCGGTAGCAGTAGCAGTAGTAGCAGTACCACTAGCAGTAGTAGCAGCAGTAGTAGTAGCAGTAGCAGTAGCAGCAGTAGCAGTAGTAGTAGCAGTAGCAGTAGCAGCAGTAGCAGTAGTAGCAGCAGTAGCAGTAGTAGTAGCAGTACCACTAGCAGTAGTAGCAGCAGTAGCAGCAGTAGCAGCAGCAGTAGCACTAGCAGTAGCAGTAGCAGTAGCAGTGGTAGCAGTATTGGTAGGTGTGGTAGCACTCATTTACTCACCATGGCCATTCCTGTGGGGATCAAGCTTCCTCCAGACCCTCCAATCACAAGTGTCTTCTTCCTGGACTGAGACTGCAAAATGGCTGGGGCCATGGAGGATGGAGGTTGCTCTCCTACAGAGGAGAAACAGTTACCATGCCACCACGTTACCGTGACACTGTGGTGTTTATGACATCATCACACACTGCACATGCACACACTGATAACAAACATTTCTTCAGCCACACAGAGGGAGGAATTAGATGGGGCCTAATTCAGCCTGGCATGGACTTACCAGCGAATATGCGATCCCCTTGCCCACAGAAATCAGAAAGCTGATTGTTGAGGATCACCCCCGTTTTGGGAGAGTAAATAGCAGAGCCAAACCTACAATAAAAAGAATAGCCTGAACACTGTGCTTACTCAAGGGCTATGTCTTGATTGCACAAAGTATACTTTGCACCTACACAGGAACTGTATCACGCATACTCAGAAGTTACATCACAGGGTGCGCCTCACAAAAGGGTTAAACCTTGTTAATACAGAGCGCTCCTTTCCTCTCAATTATCAATTGAATCGGTAAACCAGTATCAATGGGCCCCTCGAGGGTCAGTCTTCAGTACCTCTATTGTAGCCTGTGAGTAGTGTAATTCACAGATGCTGATACTGAAGTCAATTGCAACAGATTGGTGCTTTCACTCTGCTGATGCCCCTGTTCTAAATCGGCCCCTAATTAGACGAGGGGAGTGAAAACCAGCAGTGCTGCTGATCCCAAGGCCCAGATTTGAATATACTCTTAGAAACAAAGTGCTTTCTAGCACCTTTAAAAGGTTTTTCATTTTTCCTGCTGGGGGAACCCTTAAAAGTTCATCTTAGATACAGATATCTGTAAGAAGTTCTTTTATAACCCTCAGATTAAGGCTCTACAGAGAATCTGTGAGTGAAATCCATATCAAAGAAGAACCTTCAAGGGTTCCCCCAGCAGGACAATTGAAGAATCCATCAGGAAGTTTTTTTTTTTTCCTAAGAGTGTACAAGGTAGGTAAATGATGACCCTAGATGCACTGAAAGGTCAGTTCTCGTCATTGTACCTCTGTTTATTCTTCAGGGCCACATGGAACCTACACAATCACTACAATAGGCTTAAGCACATATTAAACATCATGTCCTCAGGCCTTGATGTCATCACACAGGTGATGTAAGGTGGGTGGAGCTCTCACATGTGATTGATGGTGCTGGTGACAGCGACAGCGGTGCCATCCTCACCCACCACGGACAGGTGGGTGGTGCCCAGACGTTCCGTGGAGGGTCTCACGTTGTAGAACTGGTAGTTGTGAGTGCGGTTACTGCTGATCATTCCTCGGATGTGGTCAGCGAAATCCTCATCGATCAGCCTCAATGCCTCCTACAGACAACAACAGGAAGAGTTAAGTCCACCGCATGCCCCTAATAAAGCTTTAGTAGCAGTAATTTTTTTTAGAAATAGTTGCAGTAGCAGTAATGTTAGCATTAGCACCAGTGCCTATAGTACCAGCACTGTTAGCATTAGCAGTAGTAGTTGTATAGTAGTTGTTGTAATACTATTTTGGCATTAGCAGCAGTAGCTGTAGTAGCAGTAATGTCTGCATTAGCAAGAGTAGTTGTAGTGGAAGTAAAGTTAGCATTAGCATCAGTACCTACAGTACCAGTGCTGTTAGTGATAGTAATGTTAGCATTAGCATCAGTACCTATTAGTAGCAGTAATATCAGTATTAGCTGCAGTAGTGATAGTTACTCACTTTTCCAGAGCTGAAGTTGGGGTCTCTGATGTTCTGCTTCTGTCCATTAGCAAACTTGCAGGCCTCAATGTACCGGTGAAGGGTCAGAGCCTTTTCGTCACCTTCCAGGGAAGAGGATGTAAGGTTGAATCCTGGATAAGGACGAAAAGAATGTAGGATAAAAACCTAAAGGATGAGTTTAGGAACCATGCAGAGAAAAACCAACCGGTTCAAGACAAAATGGGCAGCCAAGCATCAAGGTATCAAACATGGCCTATCGTGCCAAGTCCACAGCAATGCGCCCAATTTGTTTGCCAGTCTGACATGGCGCAGCTCTGTCAACAGAGTCAAAGAAAAACTTCCTTGCTAGAGGGAAGAAACCAGAGTCCAGCACAGCCCTTCTGCTGTAGCTTGACATGATGTATTTCTGATGGAAAAGTTCCTTCTGGATATCATAAACAGAAAGTCTTTCTATTTCTGGCTGGTTCTGTGACAAAAAACTCTCCTTGCAGCACTAAAGACAATTCACTTAAAACATGCCAACAAACTATCATTTCGTCTGAGGATGAGGTTTCCATTCTGATGACTTTGCAAAAAGTGTCAAATTTATAGCCAGTTTTGTTTCCATTGCTGAAATTATTCTTATTCATTTTTAATAACATTTACTAATATTTGGCTGTTCGCAAATATTTGGATATTTACAGCTGTGGGCTGAGAACATGCCCAGTACCTTTCATTATGTTGAGGATGAAGCCGAGAATGGCTCCCCCTGCTGGAGGAGGGGGGATGTACATTTTGTAATCTCCTAACGGAATCACCCATGCATCTGTCTTATTTGCTTGAAAAGATTTCAGGTCATCCATCGACAGCGTCCCTCCTGAAACAGGAGAATGGGTGGGTTGAAAATTGCACCACACTCATTCACAACAACCACAATATGCTCAGCAGATTTAGTTTCGTAGAATGTTTATTTGATATGTTTTTGGTCATTCTTTCTCTTGCAGTTCTGTTCCAAGGAATTGCCAAATGAGTCATGTATTGTTATCAGAATAATATTGCCATTAACCCATTCCGCTACTGTCACAATTACTACTAACAACAAGCTCAAATCACACATCAAATATACTTTATCTGCTTAACACACAAACACAGACACACACACGTGTACACACAATCACCTACAATCCTCATCCTACCTTGACTTTTCACATCATCAATCAGGTCTTCAGCAATCTTCCCCGTGTAGAAGGCATCTGCGCCCTCCTTAGCGATGCTCTCCATGGTTTCAGCTAACTTGGGGTACCTCAGTGTATCTCCAAGTTGCAGCACAGTCTTGTTGTCATTGCAGAACACCTCACTGTTAGAGCAGCAGACAGTCAGATCACATGGCAACAAATTTCACTATTGAGAATGCTTGATGAAGTGGAAACTGGGAGTGACTGTATGTGGGGGGGGGGGGCAGCATACCACAGAGAGCTCTTCTCAATAAGTGGCTTCAACGCGGGATGGTGGAGGTATTTTGCCAGGATGGGTGGCACTGGAAAGCCTTTCCGAGCCAGTTCTATGGTAGGATGGAAGAGCCTGCCCCATGGAAGCTTGCCATAGAGACGGTGAGCGAGCTCATACCCTCGAATCTCACCAGGGATGCCGATCCACTGGGTACCTGTAGGGAGGGACAGAAAAGAGGCGGAGATGAGACTTTCTGAACCCCAAATCAGAGTGCAACTCCAACAGGTGACAAACTATGCTGAGTTGCACCTACGCCTCTGTGGATATTTCACTTCACTTATCCAACAGAGAGCCCAGTCATGATTGGCTAGGCAACCAGGTATGTAGACTCTTCAGCCAATCAGTGATTTAAATGAATCAATTAATTCCTGAAACAAAACAATAAACCAGCAGCAGCCATGGTTACCATTCCAAGTGTACCAGTAACCATGGCTGCTGCTGGTTTATTGGTTTCCTTCAGGAACAAACCCCCTGGTGAAACAGCAGCACCTATTCACCCAGTGAGTCCCACCTGTTGCCAAAGGTAGGCTAAACAATGGCCATATCAGAGGCCCACTACCTTTTTTCCACTTGTAATGGTCTTTGTCATTTTATTCCTCTGTACTTTTCTGTCCAGGAACCTGGATTATCCTGTGTGTGTTCATTCTTTTGATGTATCCCTTTGCAGTAAGCTGTGTTTATTGTAAAAAAAAAAAAAAAAAGTGTTGTTCCTTGCCTATATCTATGAATCATTCTGACATAAATCTCTGTCAGGTTTTGGCCTAATCGGTCTGTTGTGCAAGTAGTGCTGGGTATAACTGCACACTGGGGTCACAGCCTGCATTTAAAGCCTCATTTCAGTCACTCAGGGTCCCATTGAAAGGCGATTACAACACGCCTGAATGGGCTATGTGTGCCAAACTGGCAAGACTTAACAAAGAGAGGACAAAGCACAGCCCCGGCTTATTTCATGTGGTGACTTGTCAGAAACGCAAGCAGACATCCAGCTTTATTCAGGGCAGGCTGTGTGTGTGTGTGTGGGTGTTGTGTGGGGGGGGGCATGGACATAGCTGATTGGTCAGGAGGTTTAGGACTCCTCAAAAGGGAAGGGGTTTGGAGTGGAACTGTTCTGTCATTCTCTTGGGTTTTTCAGCAGCACACTCCATTGGTGCTAAGAGAAGACTGCCTCAGTCCAGGCTACCCCCAGACAAGGATATAAAAGTAGGAGACAGGGGGCTCAGACTGCTTACACAAGCAATTTGGTGCAAATAGTACTACATGCTAAAGAATTGATTCGGCAATGCTGGGGAGCCCCCACTGGCTCCCCCTCGCCAGTTGCATAGTCTACACATTAGATAATTACTAACATTAACTGTAAAATAAGAAACCAAAGTATATCAGTATGAAATTCCTTAACTCTCATATTGACATAGTTTTCAACTATCCTATATAATACAACAGCATAATAGAATTCCTAAAATTCAGTTATGGCTTTTGGTTTTGGTGTGCCACCCCAAGATTTTCAGTGGCCCCACCTGGCACCCTTATGAAATATTTCTGGGGGTACGACTGTGCAAGAGTGACTGTGAAATTATCACAGGTACAGGTACATGATGCTGTTGCACTACAATAATGCACCACAGAGCTCCGGTCATTTATCTCCACAGAGATTCGTTGTTCTGACTGTTATTTTTGGGTGATGTAAGAATGTGTTGCAACATAAATAAAATCTGATGTGATTTCAACAGGAAATATTGGAGCACTGTAGACAAAGTGTCTTCCAAGCCTAATTCAGACAGGTGTGGAGCTGGTGGCTTGGACGACACCAGAAGGGTATAGTTTTCTACCACCTCATTATGATTTGCTTCATTCAAACAATTCATTTAGTTTCCTTTTCTTTTTGAGCTTACTTGCAGTGGTTTGGACTTTTTCCCGAGGCTGTGCTTGGTATGCACTGAAAAGGCCTATTAAATTTCATTGAAATCTGGAATGTTAGCTTTGATTCATTAACCATAACACGACTCAACAATCAACATACCTGGGAATTACCTCATCCCTCACAATTAAACATCAAATTTGTAGGTACCAAATAACTCTGAGTGGGGAGACATGTCATTACGAGTCAGTATTTGGTGTCTAATGTGGATAATTTTAAAACTAAAAAAGTTTTACAGAGAAGCCATAACAGTGTGATTCAGCAATACTGCACCTGTCAAGAACTTGAAGCTCTTCGGGCATTCCGACAGTAAGTCAGGCTTGAACGCCCTCGGGGCGGTCTCTCTGGAGTTTATGACTTTGACTTCCCCTGTAAACAAGAGAAAGACAGAAAATCCAAATAATCTTGTGATGTCATGAAAAACAACTGAACAATTTTATGCAAATTCACTGTTTGACAGAAACAGACAGGCAGAGAGAGACGGACGACTTTTAGTCCCAGAGGATGAAATTACTAGCTGTTAATGGTGATTAATACCTACTCCACTGTGTGAAGGGGAAACACAGGAATGATCTGTTTATTATCAGACTGATGTGGATGTCATCAAAGGTTTAAACTGAGGCATTTAACTGTGCTTTTAAAACTGATGAAAGGGTTAAATAAGGTGAATACAGCAATATTCAGACTGAGGCCATTCAGGGTGGAATTGCAGTGAAAAAAGTTAAAGGATAGAAATAAGTTTAAATTCTGTACTGATACCAGAAGTATTGCTGCATGCAAGGAGTCATTATTTCCTAGAAAAAATTGCCAGGCCATACAGTTGAAGCAGAAACCATTGGTGTGTTCAAGTTCAGGCATAATGCAGTGCTGGATACTCTGTAGAATGTAACTGACAGCACTGATGGTAATTGACAAGCCTAGCTAGACTGAAGGACCTGTTTTTATTATAATATGTTCTTATGTTCAGAGTGCAAAATCAACTTGAGGGTGTGGACTAACATATTAAAACAACACCTTTTGCCTGGAAGTCCTCTGTAATGGCACAACAGGGTGTACTTATGACTCCCACTGTGATCAAGTACTATGGGGAGGTTAGGAAAGTAGCATTACATATAAAGTAGGCAAAGATGGGACAGAAAACCGGTATGGAAGCATGAAGTGAAACAAGAGAAGACAATGTACTAATCACTATATGGAATTTCTGGACCAAAATTACAAACAATGTGCAACATAGGTAACTACCCAGCATTTTTTAGTGGCCGGTCATTTTGCTGTATATTTGTTTATGCTGCTTGTCTCCATGCTGCTTTTGTCCGTTTTCGGATATCGCTGGCTGTTTGATGTGTGTTAGTTTGCCTCTGGGTGTTTGTTTTACGTTAGCATGTATCTCAGTATGTTAGCATGCTTCTTTGACTGTTTGTTGTGTGTTAGCATGGTGTGTCCTTACCGTTGGCATCAAGGATGGAGAATATTGAGCCCCCACCCAGGCCCATGCTCTGGGGGTTGACCAGAGATGTGCACAGCAGTGCCGCAATAGCGCCATCTACTGCCGAACCTCCCTCACGCAGAATGTTTCTGTAAGGGGGCAATGACACACAGCTTTGTGACACACCACCCAACTGTGGACATTTTACTCACTCTGGGGTGAGCAAAGCTTGGACACACTGCTGAGAAGAGACTGGTTTACTGGTCATAACAATGTGGAATATTGGTTGGAGATGCAATGTGGTGATTTGTGAGTGTGTGTGTGTGTGTTTCTGTTTTTAATTACTCATGATCTCACACTCCAAAAACAACATAAATATTGTGCAAGAACCTATCCAAATGTTGATATTCTGCCAAAACCATTGTACTGGGAACCATCAAAAACCCACGCAGGTATTTAGCTGATGTCTTATGACAAGGAACCAGGTAGAGCTCATACAGGTGAAACAGTCTGCGGGGTTGGGATTATAACTAAGAGCCCAGAACCACGACAAAAAGCAGAAATTCCCAGAGTTTGGGCCACCAAGATGGTCAAAACAAATCTTTGGGTACTTCCAAAAATACATTCAGCCGTGCACCAACAGCTCCTACACTTGAATCCCAGTCTAATCCTACCTGTTGTATCATTTCTTTTTACTTTTTGATTTTTTATTAAATTTGTGGGTAACAATAGGAGCTTTGTTTGAAAGTGAGAGGTTCCTCGTTCCTCATCATTCGCTGTGATGCGTTATGTAAGGATGCATTGACTGATTGTGATTTTTGAAGATCGTCCAGCTTCCCGAATGCAGCACTGCTGACAGAATCACAGTGTGTGATTTCACTTGTGTTACTTGGACAATTTTCCACTTCAGAAAGGGAAACTTCACATACTCACACAAATAAACACACTCATATGCACACACACACACACACACACGCACACACACATACATGCACAGACACACACACACAAATGTATAAAAACAAACACATCAGATATGTACAAATACACACACATACACAAATCCAAACACATTCACACACACACACACGCACACACACATACATGCACAGACACACAAAGACAAAATGTACGAATAAACACATGCACACTTTATTGGTGGCCTATATTCATG
Source organism: Albula glossodonta (assembly GCA_019788955.1). Classification (NCBI taxonomy): domain Eukaryota; kingdom Metazoa; phylum Chordata; class Actinopteri; order Albuliformes; family Albulidae; genus Albula; species Albula glossodonta. Next base: position 138,515 of record JAFBMS010000130.1, on the reverse strand, counting down.
GTTTTCATGCAAATTCATAAGCATGTGCCAACGCACCCACACCTTCCTGCAGAGTGTGTATCATATTACACACACACACACACACACACACACACACACACACACACACACACACCTCATTCACCTGTGCATTGGTGGCCAAGCCGTAAAATTTATAGTTGGGATACTGCCCGGAGGGGTGGGGGGTTGGGGGGGTTAGCAGGCCACATCTATCATCATTTTATATTATTTACTTATGTAAATGAGATGAGGACACACAAGGTTTACACAATTAAAATATTGAATATATCTGGGACCTGTGGTTTTGCTGCAGAGAAAGATCCCCTGCAGACAGCAGCAATGCGAAAGGGCACTAAGCCCCTCACGCTGCGGTCATTCAGAGAGATCTGGAGCAAACCCATGTACTAATTATGGACAATGCAATCATTCAGAGATATCCAGAACAACCCTTTCAACTTCCTCTGGTTCAGGCGGGCATTCAGAACTATCCGGAACAAACTTATCCACTAATTAAACCAACGTGAACCAGATTTTCCAGTTGTGACCAGGACAACATTTTTATTGGCCACTTTCCAATACAGACTCACTGTAGTACAGAGTGAGGTTATGACATTTTATTTTTTTGGTAATAGTAGTTCATGACTGCATTCTTTACTTATAAAGGTTTTCTATGGAGGCATTATTTTTTCTCAGGACTTGTATGTTGGGTTTGTTTAGGTTAGCATAGTTAACTTGCATGAAGGCTTCAGCGATATTGCTTATGTACTCGCTGGTCTTGGAATGTTTCGACTCGTGTCTGGCACAGTTGACATTCGGTGTATGCACTTATGTTCCCCTACATTGTAAGTAGCTCTCAATAAGAGCTTAAACTAAATCACTATAATGTAACTGAATGCATTACCTATATGAATGGCTTCAAGTTCATAGGTTCAGGAGTTCACAAAGCTACATTGTGGCAAATGAGGGGCTAGTGAAGCCCTTTGCCTCCTTCTACAGGGCTACTTAATCCAAATCAGATTAAAGTCAATGAAACAGGATGGGTTCACTCATAGATTCACTCAGTCAGATTCCTTTGCATTACCGTAAACGTGCATGACATTTCCCATAGTTTTTCTTCACTACGGACATTCAAAACTGACGAGATGCAGGCAAACACAGCTGCTTCTGCATGTGGCTGCATTTCAGTTACGATCACAGTTTGTGTCGGTGAGGATAAACATGAATTCTCGCAGTTAATTGTGAGCCAAAGTTAAGGGCGAATGTTGATTGAATTCTGGCCAAACTCTTTAAATCTGTGCAACGTAAAAGAGCGCCATAAATATACAGTGCTGCCTCCCCTTGGCTACTCAAGGCACCGTTTATCATCATCAAATTTGCAAGTCACTATTGAAGGGTTCAGGGAGAGGATTCGATCAGCGGAAGAGAGGGTTCAGGGAGAGGATTCGTTCAGGGGAAGAGAGGGTTTGGGGAGAGGATTCGTTCAGACGAAGAGAGGGTTCAGGGAGAGGATTCGTTCAGGGGAAGAGAGGGTTTGGGGAGAGGATTCGTTCAGGGGAAGAGAGGGTTTGGGGAAGGGATTCATTCAGGGGAAGAGAGGGTTCAGGGAGAGGATTTGTTCAGGGGAAGAGAGGGTTCGGGGAGAGGATTCGATCAGGGGAAGAGAGGGTTCAGGGAGAGGATTCGTTCAGGGGAAGAGAGGGTTTGGGGAGAGGATTCGATCAGGGGAAGAGAGGGTTTGGGGAGAGGATTCGATCAGGGGAAGAGAGGGTTTGGGGAGAGGATTCGATCAGGGGAAGAGAGGGTTTGGGGAGAGGATTCGATCAGGGGAAGAGAGGGTTTGGGGAGAGGATTCGATCAGGGGAAGAGAGGGTTTGGGGAGAGGATTCGATCAGGGGAAGAGAGGGTTTGGGGAGAGGATTCGATCAGGGGAAGAGAGGGTTTGGGGAGAGGATTCGATCAGGGGAAGAGAGGGTTTGGGGAGAGGATTCGATCAGGGGAATAGAGGGTTTGGGGAGAGGATTCGATCAGGGGAAGAGAGGGTTTGGGGAGAGGATTCGATCAGGGGAATAGAGGGTTTGGGGAGAGGATTCGATCAGGGGAAGAGAGGGTTTGGGGAGAGGATTCGATCAGGGGAAGAGAGGGTTTGGGGAGAGGATTCGATCAGGGGAATAGAGGGTTTGACGATTCAGCTGTGGAGTTGCAGGATTGTTTAGACAGTAGTTATTATTCAGCTTCCCAGGATGTTGATGAACTAATTGATGTGGTTTGTAGCTAAATTTCTTTCTGCAAGAATCATGTTAATTCATCCTAATAAAAACTCATGGGTCATGATGTCTAGGAGGGGATTTTTGAATAGGAAACATCTGGATGATCTACTGGGTACTGAGGGAAGAAAAATGGCAAACAAAAAAAGAGGTCAGAAGTGAGATCAGGATGGACCAGCTTCAACAGGAAAATATCAAGTGTAAATTTAAGAGCAATGACCTGAAGGCTTGAGAACCACGACAGGCCGGGGGAACCAAGCAAAATAAGCCTTTAAATGGCATTGGTGGTTTTCAAAGCAGAAGGAGGTTAGCTGACAATCAATGTTTTCAGTGTGAGATTTGATGAATATGATTATGCTGATGAATTTAAGGACCCATTGAATGAGGGCAAATATTTTGACAGCATTGAGCTCAGTGCAATAGACTAAATCACTGCTTCATCTCACATGCTTCCGCTTCTTCACCACCCTAGCAGAGCAATGTGTTAATCTTTTGTGTACTATTGTGTATCAGTTTTGAGCTATATTCCTTGGTTTGGTATTTCCTGTCAGAGTTAATAAGGTATTTCTTTGATCGGTCGATTAGTCAAATAAACTCTGGGCCCTGCAGAACTGAATGTTATTATTCAGTATTCTGTAGCAGTAGGCCAGCAGCCCTATTATGCTATTACACTGCATTCATAACTACAGAACATTGTCAAGTCATCTTTTGTACTGTATTTCTACAACTGACCGTCATAACTGACAGCCTCCACGGACAGCTGGACTCACAGGTCAATGTGTAAAGGCAACTGTCATTGCCAGGACACCTAGGCTGATAAGAGGCCCTGCTCACCTGAATAGGTGCTGAAATTTCTTGCCATGGATGAGAGGCTGGCTGTTATTGGTCGCCATGGATGAGAGGCTGGCTGTTATTGGTCGCCATGGATGAGAGGCTGGCTGTTATTGGTTGCCATGGATGAGAGCCTGGCTGTTATTGGAGGAAGTTCCAAGCAAGTGCGCCAGCAGCTTGTTGCATTTTAATGGACATTTGCTTGCTGTTTTGTTCTGTCTTTGTATAGCCTTAACCTATTAGTAAACGGGCTGCCTATCACAATATGTTATGTAAAAAGGGTGGGTACAATAAGCTAAGGGTAGGTATAAATAAGCTAAAGCTTCCGACTACACCTTTTCGGACAGTATTCTTCCTTTTTCCCGTGAATTTTAAACCTTATTGTTATTTATTTCACTGTGCATTCAATTTCGAAAATTGTTAATAAGGACAGAAATAAATTATTACTGCTAATGCTATTACCACTACTATGTACAGTGCAGGGGAATCAGATCCAAATAATTGCAGAAGAACAGTAGACTATTCACCGACTGTTCACAAACTAGAATAGCACACTATTTACCAACTATTTTACTACCTACTTCACCTATCACTCTACCGCAGAAAAACCACTCCATTCACCAGCATTTCAGCTACTGCAGTAGTAGACTACTAACCTCTGCTCACACATGTATTCAGTAAAGGGGCAAATAGGTTGTGCGGAAATCATTTATCTACTTTTTGGGTTAGAGTGATAAAGGAATGCACACGGAGATGACTGTGCAAATGGCGCTGTGATAGCAGGGAAAATATGTGCACTGCGCAAGGGCCATGGTCTTTACATCAACAGAAGAGTACATGATGATGAGGACAGGACCTAAACTATGAGCCTGACTAACTATCCTCTCCCAGGAAAGTAGAACACCAAATTTCATGAGGCCTTCTTCCAACGAAGCCAAACATCAGCCTCTGTTTGTAACGGATTATGATCCTGTGTAGGGATTCTGGTTGAATTGCGAATAGTAGCAAACCACAAATTTGTGCACAGTCATCAGCTGGTTCTGTTACCAATATGGACCAGCAGGGGGGAGGAGTAAAAGTCCCAAGTGCCAGAAAGGGTAGCATGGACTAAACCCTGTGGATGACCTGTCGAAGAAACAACATTAATTACATTTAAATGACTGACCAAGACCATCCGAAGGTACCAACCCCTCACTCTCTGCCTTGGCAGCTCACAGAAAAAAACACACACAGCAGTCGCGCAACTCGCCAAAGAGGAAACAGACGGAGCCATCAGAAAGGTCTTGGCCACCAGAGGAGGAAGCAGTCCATAAAATACTATTAAAGAAATATATCCAGCCATCACATGCCAAGTCAGAGGGGATGAGACCAAGGGGATTTTTGGGTATTTTGTTGTTGTTAGTGTAGGAAGCTGATACTAGACCTATTGGGATCCCTGGGATTATGTGTCAGACTGGCAGTTTGGTTTCAGCTACTGGCACCTCTTTTCAGTACAAGCTTTAAGGAAGTAAAGCAGAATGAGGGTAAAGGACAGACACACCCCTAGGAAAGTATGCCCACAGCACTGTTCATTTTACACAAGGCCAGCATGAAGATAATGTTCCAGACCAGTTACTCCAAAAAAAAAAAAATCCTTTACAAATAAAGTGGAAAACTACGCTTTCCAAGTCCAGGCATGTTTTGATGTCCTCCTTTGGCTCTTGTCAGCAAAAAATAGGGCAGTCACTCTTACGTACTCACTAGCAAAAAAGAAAGGTTTTTATTTCTTCTAATAAAAGTCTTAGTTTCTTAGTTTCTTAAATATGCGTGTATTAGCATGTCTTCCTCAGCAGCCATTTTACTCTGATTACTCACCATTCACCTTCTTGCATCAGCCATGAATTTAAGGCCCACTTCAGCCAAACTTGCTTCCTGTTTTTATTCAAAGACACTTTCATAAAATGGCAGCAGAGTGAGGTGATGTATGAGTTCACAGAACTAGCTGGAAAAGCAGTGGCCAGCTTATTTTCTGAGAAACTCCATGAACAGAATCATTACATCATATCTGCAAAATACACAAGAACTTACTTTATGATGCACTGGAAATTGATTTAGAAGTAAGTCAGAATGTTGACTTCTACCATCCAAATACTTATTCTTTCACTGACATGTCAATTCCCAGGGCTTGGATGATTGTAGAACATCCGTTTAAAACCAGAGGATGTGAGGCATAGCCGAATGAGCTAAGTGGGCCATTTACTGCTGACAGCCAGACCACTCCAATCCACTCTAACACCAAACTGCTGTGCAGGTGTGGACTTGGCGACAACTGGGTGGGTGGGCCACCTCCTGGAAAAGCTAAATTTATGCTTGGAAGTGGTGCTTATGGGCCAGTTGGGACGACTCTCTTCTCTGGACCAAAAGAAAAAAAAAAAAAAGAAATTGAATGCCCCCAGCACAGAGATGGGAATACTGTGCTGTAGGAGGATAGACATTACACAGAGGAACTGACTCACTGTGGTCAGTAAAGCTCCCATGGGTCTCTTCTTCAAGGATGGGGGGGGGGGGGGGGTACCTCTTGCATACAGATCAAAACCCCACTTAAAATAACTCCAATTCTGGCCTCCATTCCCCTTGCATTCTGACTGGAACCAGAGTCCCTTTCAATCCTTGCATACACTGACTCCCTTGGTCATCACCGCAAAAGAGAAATGAATTCTCAGTTGACCCATCGAGTAAAATGTAAAAAATATATATATACATATTTTAAATACCACAGACATTTACTTCATTAGATTTTAAGTAAAAGAATATTTTGGCAAGGACAGTATACGTGTGTGAGCATGTTGGCTTTTTTTTTTTTTTACATAAAGCATTTTAACTGAGGGCCAAGAAGATGGTTAGCAATCTTGACCTTCCCCTCAATTAGCTTAGACTGACCAACTACCTGTAAGTTTAAGAGCCAAGTCTTTTGCCAGCACACGTGGCAGATTAAAGAGTGTATTTGATATGTTTTATTGCTATCCTCCTCAAATCCTAAAATCCTACGCTCTGCAGCACAAGGACCCAGCCCTGCTCCTAAAGGCACATGAAGTGTGCTGCTCTTTGTTCAAATTAATTTGCTTATGAATGACCTACCACCACACATATACCTATGACAGTAGAAGTGCTTCTCACAGGAATTACAGAGGATTGGCTGCCAAGACTTGTTCAATAGCCTAGTAGCCAACAATCTCCCCATTTATTACTTAGGGCTATTCGGAACAAAAAACACAAACAGCGAGCTGCTCGAGCTGGAGTTGTTAAGCGTTTCCCCTTACTGCCATCTAGTTCTGACCAGAGACACTGCGTTCAGTAGAGCCAGTAATCCTTTCTATCCACCGTGTCGCTGCCTCTGGGCACGGGAATGCGCGAGCCGCCGTAGCTTCTGCACGCGCGCCCCGAATGGTAGCAGAACTGACACGCATCTGTGCGCGTGTTTAACTACGCCGTTACCAGAAGGAGACGTGACGGATGTTATCTTCTGCACAAGCAATTGTACACTACATAATACTGCATGATAGCAGTCCCGCAGCTATTTAAGAGGTGTAAATGATCTGTCTTTTCAGCTGGTGTTTAAAAGTGGCACCCACGCAAGATGTTGCACTTTGAAATTCTTTAACATACAAACATGCATACACAATGATTGGTATAAGTGATTTTTTTAAAAAAAATTCACTTCAAGGTACTATATAGTAAACGGTTGGCAATGAATTTCTTCTCTTTACTGCAATAACATGTCACATGTTTTTCAAACTTCGACTGTATTCGTGCACACCTGGAGCTTTCTACCTTTCAAAATAACCGTCTCACATTGCCAATCACACGAAACGCAAAGAGTTACATTAAAACAATGCCAGAACTCAACTTCTGCAAAATGATCTATACTGTAAATCAAATGGAAGCGAACGGTATGTTGAATATATGAGCAAACCCCAACTTCTGCGGTGCAGGAAGCGTACTTTAAGATTCATAAGAGGTAAGCTCTTAAACTACTTACAGTCCCCAATTATAACACGCACATGGTTCAGAAGGTATTTATATTTAAGATAGCGACTACACAGCGTGGACAGTGTAAAAAGAAGGTAAAAAATTGTGTTTAAGCTTGCACGTAAAACATTAACTTGATTGAGAGTGCTTTAAAAGTTTAATCATCAACGACTCACTTAATCTTCGCCCCTTTTAGCAATGATGAAAGCAAAACTGTCAGTAACTTTATACAAACCGGACAGCGGTCGTACACACAACACAGGTCAAGTGCTATCCGGCGGTCCGTTTGATTGCTGCGAAAGTTGCAGATCCCCTGAGAAATCCTTTACAGCTCTCACCTGCCGATCTTTGAGCATTCCCCAGAGTCCGCGGCGACCGCTCCGCGCTTGAATTCGCCCTCCGCACATCGTGTACTTGTAAAGACCACTATGCACGTCACGACGATGGCAATTACGCACAGGAGCGCAAGACACAGTGAGCAGCAGAGCCGCGACCTGGACCGGGCCATCTTCACCAGGAACAGTCCCAAGCGCGATGTGAAGTTGGGAGGGAAGGCTTCACTCCTTGTCAAGTCTATGGTAGAGCTGAGGGGGGGGGGGGGGGGGGGGGATGTTACTCCGCCCCCTTCTCCTTCTCTCCTGCCACTCAGGCAAGACCTGAAATCCTGGGCGGACATCTTTACAGGCAATTAAGCAAATCCAAAACCTAATGAGAGAACAGAGGGAAGTCACCTGTCCATTGCTGAATCCCAGTGAATTTATCGCACGAGTCTTTTCTTTTCTTCTTTTCTTCCTTGTGTCCTGCTTTTAGCAATCAGGTGCTGATTAGAGAGCGGGTCAGGGAAGCTCCACAGTGTCTGTCTGAGAGTAACTATTAAGACGCACTCACTTACCTCTTTCAAGAAGGAGCCGTAGGCGAAAAAAGAGATACCTCTGAGCGATGTGCCATCTGTAGATACTATCTAAGCGCTGTACTGCCTTCATGCCATTTTATGGGACAATGCTTTTCACTGTTTCCCATGATATGTGAGAAGTCATCAGGGCTGTTGATTTCCTGACCAGCACCAGGACAGAGGTGGACCATCGGGTCACTGGACCTGACAAAACTCTTTATCAGCCAGCCAAGGCACAGCTTGTTTGCCAAACTTGTTTCCTAATCTCTGGTCTAAAGGTTATATTACAAAGTGTATTTTTATAGAGTGTTTTTTTTAATCATTCACGACACGTTGTTTGCTAAGGATATTTCTACTGAGGAACAAACAAAGACCCGCTCTGTCCCTCACAGTGCGCTCTGACGGGAGGGCTTCGTCGTCTTTGGACTCCCAGATTGATTGGGATTGCCTCGGTTGTTGGCAGAGGTCCTCTGCGGCCCTGTGATGATTCGATGCGCTCTGTAATTTATCTTCAGCTCTCAAAGGCCAAATTGGACACATCAACATCTATATAACAAAGACAGAAACCAGATCACATCATCATTTGGCTGGCAGAAAATGGACGGACATAAAAAAATGCATGCAGGTGTGTACTCAACGCACAAGCACAGACGCACACACACACATACACACACACACATACACACAGAGGCACAAACATACACACACATGCGCACAAACACACTCTCTCTCTCCATCTCTCTTTATAGCAGCTTGCAGTATTGGTAGTTACCCCCTAATGTTAATCCTATAGAGCAGCTCAATTAAATGGAAATTAACAGCCAACCTCAAATAATGCGTCATATATTCAATCAAAATATAATTACTCTGTATTAAATTTATTCAGTTTGCCCAATGCTGTTAAACATTTAACACTAAAAACGTTTTGTGAACTTATATTTACCTGATATGCTTTTTAAAAACATTCTTTCTCTGGATCTGCTATTTATTTATGTATGTATGTATTTATTTATTTATTTATTGTCGTGTACAGAAGCTGCATGTTTTAAGATAAGAGAATATCTGCTGAGAATATCTGAGTGTGACTAAGACCCACTTCCTGACGATCATTCAGAGGTTTGTGCATGCTGAATTAGTCAGGCAGACGAGAAACAAAACTGACAAAAAGCCAAAAGTGAGGGGGGGGGGGGGCGCAGGGGGGTTCTGAACTTAAACCCCCCCCCCCCCACCATCGGTGTTAGTGTTACTGCAGAGGTTGGGGCCTGTTGCCCTTGCATGGGCTGATTTACAGTGCAGGAAGTGTGTGATGATGTATGAAGGCTCTCATGCTGAGTGGACCCCTGGGGACCCCATTTCTAACCACGCTACTGGGGTAAGAGAGATGGGAAATCACCAGCTTTCCTTGACATCATAGGGCAAACGAACTAGCTACTTCAGTCTTTTTTTTTTGGTGGGGAGTTTCTGAATTCCCTATCCGGAATTCAGTCCAACTGTTTATTCCACTGTACAAACCTGCTCCTGTCCACTCAGGAGGAGGCCGCCATGAAAAGTTGTGACTCCTCAATTCACGTGACAATCAGCTCTTGCCTCTCTCCAGACTGTCAATTGTAACCACCAGTTACAATCTACCCTTGCCATCAGGGGGTGACAAAGTCAGGCATATCCCTGGCTTGTGCATCCATGGATGCCCAGCTTGGTGAGGAGTGGCTGGTAAAGAGCAATGAGAGCAACGAACCACACCCAGCTTAGCCCCATTACTCCCCAGAAAGCACAAAGCAGACTTCCTGGCATAGCTGATAATGGCACGGCTTGGATTCAAACCTGCAGCCACAGGGATCACCTCTGCCTCCCAAACAAATGTGCGTGTTACAGATTCAGATTCAGTGGCCCACCAACACACAAAATCTTTTTCATTCTGGCACAAGACCAACACTCTCAAGAGGTAATACTGAAATATGCAGTAGGTTCTAAATTAGCAGAATTTAGTAGGTTCTAATTATTAGCAATAGGTCCTAACATAAATCAGTGAATGCTGCAGAAAATAAAAACACAAAGTATTTCCCTAAAAGTACAAATGATTTGTCTTTATTTGTGTTGGTGACATCCCTATAAATAGCAATACTACTCACAGGTGCAAAGGATCACCGTGACCATAACTATAGTGTTTGGTCACCCTATAGAAACTCACAATGGGTGACTGAATACTATTCTTGCAAAGCAAGATGATTCAGAGGTTCTATGTGCTGTTGTCACTACATTAATAAATGTCCTCACTTCATTAACGTCTGTTCTGTAACTGTGTTAAACAACGCTTTCCATGAATACACATTGTTCATTTTCCCCCCCCAGCCCTAAGAGACGGCTGTGCCTGATGCTTTGCCGCTGACCACATCACTTCCTCTCAGCTACTTTTAGGGACATAATGAAGTTTGTCAACTTTCCACCAAGACTGGAACTGTGCCCCGGTTTTTCTTTTAATACAATTGTATTTATTACGATTTGGGATTTAAAGGGATGCAGATGTTTCTCTGAGATTCAGGCTATAGATAGTCTTATGTGCCAAGTTCAAACCTCTCCGCTATCGGTCTGGTGAAAGCGTTGCAGTTAAGACTGATAAACTCTCCTACATGGTCAATATTTTCTCACCGATTGTATCAACTGAGTGAGAAGGAGTCAAAACTTGGAACAAACCATGCCGGGAGGAGTCATGCTTTGAACTCCGTGGAAGCAGTTCTCTGAGAAGCTGAGCAGTTTCTACGCTGCCACCACATTGGCACTTTAGGTTGCAGCTCCAGTCATCATGCTTCCCAGACAAGGAGGAGAGGAGAGAGTGTGTTGGGATGCCTGTTAATCTGCACCCAGAATAGTTTGTTTGTAATGTGGAGGTGTGCGTGTTTATTAAATTCTGTTCAACATGACGTAGCAGCCTTTCAGACAAACATTTACTGAGTGAATAATAAGAATTGCAGACAGTATAACCAGTAAAGTAGACTGACTTGGAGATATACACTCAGAGAGATGTCACAAAATAAAACGGAAAGCAATTTTCACTTACTGGCATTGACTACTTTGAAAGTTAATTGCTTGATTGTCGGTTGAGGAAAAGTTATCTGTGGGCAGTAAGCGGATGATTTCTGCATCCGTTCTAAACTGATGTGAGCTTATAGCATGGATCCCAAAAGAAACAATAGCTAATCTCTTAAAACACACAGCAGGAAATCCAAAGAGCTCTGACACCATGGTGACCTCACAGGGACAGGAAATGGGGGGTAGGGTTGTGAAGGTCCAAGGTGATGTCAGAGCCCTTTTGGCCCTTCGTAAGTATGAGTTCCCAGATTGGGGGGTTATCATCCAACACTGTGTGGTCTCTTAACAAAAGAGGAGGATATTTATTTATTTACACTAATTTAATTTTGCGAGGATTGTCTGAAAGACAATCAGTTGGTCTCCTCTGGAGCAAGATGCAGAACTTCAGACCACTTGTTAGGAAGGCAGCGTATTCAATTACCTGTGATAAATAAGCTTTATTTATGTTTTTTTTTACAATGCCACTGTCACAAAGTAGCTTTACATTGAGCCCAGGCTCGAGACACCCCAGAAGCCAAGGGCAACAGCGACAAAGAAAAACTCCTTCGCCTGCCCTCAATGATCAAAATATATTTGAAGCTGAATCTGAACCAAAAACCACGACAACAACCACAAACAAGTAAAGCTGGCAGGGCATTCTGGATGGGCAAGAGAAGGCTTAGTGTGCTTTGTGTCGTGGCACATTGTGGTGTAAATCACTGGAGTCAGGCCGTTTCTGGCTCAAACACACATTCTCATCCTATGCTTTGGAACAAACTGGCAAGATTCCACCAAAGAGCACTGTGCTGTAAGTGCAGCCCCTGATTGGCTGGGAGGTGTCACTCCAGTCCGTCACATTGGCTGCTGCGTGAGATGCCAGTGCCCTGTCCAAAAATTCCCTCTCCCGCTTTTGTTATTTCACGTATGTGAGTTGACTGCTGATTGACTGGGTGGTGTGTCTTCATATTTCTTTCATCTGTCTGTGCTGTTCAGAGCAGGTGAAGAAAAGAAGAAAAGAGGGAAAGTAACCACCCAGCAAAGCTGGTTTTATATACACTCAACAGTAACAATGGCCTGATCCCACAACACTTCCACCTAGCCAGAGCTAACATTTTGATCAGGCTTATCATAACACTGATCTCAGATCTGCCCTACTGACCCCAAGCAATACTGATCTAAGGTAAGAGCAACTGTACCACTCAATTTACTCAGTTGTTATCATCCCTTTCACCCCTACAAGTACCACTGATATCAGATCAGGCAAAGAGCTTAAGGTGAGAGCAACCACAGGCCAAAGTGCTTTGGTGAGGTCTGATCCCAGGTCAGATGTCTAGCTCCTGGAGATTAACATCACCAGACATTACTTGATACCGTGTTTTGTGCTGCAGGCAGAAGGCCTGTAAAAACGAACACAGAGCAAGTGACCGGCAGAGAGGGTACCCGCAAAATGCAAATGTCGATCTACACCTTATCATCTTCTCTTGCCCAATCCTCAGGACACCTGTCCTATCCTGTATCAGTGAGCCAAGGTTCGCCCTGCTCAGCATGTTGGGTGAAGCCAGACAGAAAGATGTCAATGTGGGCTTGGAATGAGGAAGACAGGTCATAGAGATTTCATACGGGTTGGGCTGAGGGTAGGTTACATCTCCACAGACAGGCTGTTCCTGTCAGACTCCAGTGGGGTGGTTTTGGGATTACACAACCACCAAAATCCCCCTTCCCCCTCTCCCCCCTCCTCTTGCGCCTTGAAGAGCCCCATAGTTCTCTCTCTGTGTGTGCTTGAGATTATAGCAATCTGTGTAAACAATGGTTAAGAGCCATGTTCTGAAAGTTGTGCTTTTGTGTGTATGAGTGTTTTTCTATTGTTGTCTTGTGTAAACAGAAGTATTGTATGTTGACTCTCAGCCAGGACTCCTTTGCAAAGGAGATATTGATCTCTATGGGACTTTTCTGATTAAATAAAACAATAAATAAAGGTACTTTCCTGATGTCATACAGGTATTGTTTATACTCCTCAGCCACCTGTGACATGTGTAGTATATGCCTCCACCAGTTTCATTTCAATAATTTTTAGGGGACCTTATTGTGAAAGAGAAACGTCAGCATGCGCAGTGGTACCCCAATCGTCTTACATATTATGGCAGGATGCCTGCACCTGTAGATCGCTACGGGCTGTGAAATCGGGGTGCGACCTGTTGGAAGAAAGAGGGTGTGTGTGTGTGTGTGTGTGTGAGAGAGAGAGATAGAGAGTGCGTGAGGGTGTGTGTGTGTGTGTGTGTGTGAGAGAGAGAGATAGAGAGTGCGTGAGGGTGTGTGTGTGTATGCAAGTGTGAGTGTGTGTGTGTGAGAGAGAGAGCGTGAGGGTGTGTGTGTGTGTGTGTGTATGCAAGTGTGTGTGTGTGTGTGAGAGAGAGAGAGTGCGTGAGGGTGTGTGTGTGTGTGTATGCAAGTGTGAGTGTGTGTGTGAGAGAGAGAGAGTGCGTGAGGGTGTGTGTGTGTGTGTGTAAGTGTGAGTGTGTGTGTGTGAGAGAGAGAGAGTGCGTGAGGGTGTGTGTGTGTGTGTATCTAAGTGTGAGTGTGTGTGTGAGAGAGAGAGAGTGCGTGAGGGTGTGTGTGTGTGTGTGTGTGTGTGTGCATTCAGGAGTGTGTCTTTTAATGAATGTATGAATGTAATGTTGATGATGGACAGGGATGTTCAGTGTTGACATGATGTAATACATTTGTGAACACTTGCTTGGTATTGGAGGCCTTGTTAAAACATAGCTGGTTATCTCATCTTTTGACTGGAACTCTTAGAGGGAAAGCCCCCCCTGACCCCTCAGCAGAGAGGAAATGGCCCTCTCAAATGAATCCCCTGAAAACGTTTACTCCAGCAGAGCCACCCCACTGCCAGGGGACAGACAACTGTACAGATATAAACATTCACAAAAAAATGGACAAGCTCGAAACATCCAGAGGGACTCAGTCCAGTGAAACAAAATTATGTTTCATAACTTCCTCTCACCACAATACTGCCCTTTCTTGTTTGCAACATACTATCAAATTAGAGAGCAAAAAAAAAGGCTAAGCTATGACAATGGCATCTTCAAGCATGGTCACAAGACTAAAATCTTTGAAAGGAGTTCATGGAAGTTGCTGGAAAACTAACACCACAGCATTTTCTCAGTTTCTCATGAACGGGATAGCTGCATTACAGTCTTATCTGTAATATACACAAGATCGTGAATCTCAGTTCTTGGGAAACGTTCCCTGACATGTCAGACTTGGGTCATTGTGAAACCCCCTTTTTAATATGACAAGAAATGATTCTGAGCTGCAAGCTGTCAAGGAGAGTCAAGTGGACCCAGTTCGAAGCCTGAACCTGGCACATACGCAGCATAACGACAAGCAGCTGAGAAGACTTGCTTTAATCAGCATCCAAACCGTTTGCATATGTAACACACACACACACACACACACACACACACACACACACACACACACAGTAATTTGTGTTTGTATAAATGGGAAATGACACAGTGTTCTGTACAACACAGTGTCTTTCCTAACAGAAGGGGGCTTTGGCTGACCTTGACAGAACTCCTGATGAGGACAATACACTGAACTGCAAGTGCTCTTCTCCCTCCATCCGTTCTGGAGAAGAGTGAGGATGCCTTAATGAGGTGCCAGTCTTAGAGAGAGAGAGAGTGAGTGAGTGTGTGTGTGTGTGAGTGAGTGTGTGTGTTTGTGTGTGTGAGTGTGTGTGACTGTGTGTGTGTGTGTGTGTGTGTGAGTGTGTGTGTGAGAGTGCATCTAAGAGAATCTGCTGAAATGTGGTACAAATCACCAAAATAACTTCAAATACATACTCGTAATATTTAAGGTTAATCAGTTTGAAAATTAACTTTGTGTTTCTGTGGCTCCTGTTATCTTACAAGGAATTTTCTGATGTGCAATTTTTGGAAGCAGCACCCTTTGGTTCAAGAGGGCAACATGGGAGGCATTGTGTTTTTTACTCCTTTCCTGAGCCTATCCGGGAAGGCTTTGGCCTGGAGACTGTCTGGCGTGAGGGGAGGGGTCACAGGGAGCAGCGTGAGGGGAGGGGTAATGGGGAGCAGCATGAGGGGAGGGGTCACGGGGAGCAGCGTGAGGGGAGGGGTCATGAAGAGCAGCATGAGGGGAGGGGTAACGGGGAGCAGCGTGAGGGGACGGGTTTATGAGGAGCAGTGTGAGGGGAGGGGTAACGGGGAGCAGCGTGAGGGGAGGGTTTATGAGGAGCAGTGTGAGGGGAGGGGTCACGGGGCGCAGCATGAGGGGAGGGGTCCTGTGGTAGCTGCTGGACAGTGGAAAGGTCCGTACAGCCATCAACATTTGAACACGCAGACTAAAAAACAACAGAGCTCTGGCTCTTCCACACAGAGCAAAATCACCCAGAACAGGAGATAGAAGGCCCAGTGTAGATGCGGGCTTTTGTTCTACTCCACCGGTACAGTACCTTAATCAGACAACGATGGTGCAGCATTAGAACAAGGTGCTGTTAAGGAGCTGACCCCTGCTCTAGAGGTGAATGTTGCTCCACAGACAAAAACAGAAGTTTGATCAATGGTAGAAATCAGAGGAGAGCGAAACATGATTACAGACCAAGTGTTTACTGATTGATTGATTGATTGATTGATTAAATATGGTGAGGAAACAGACAGACAGACCAAAATGAAAAAAAGGCCTTTGTCAAAGTCTCAACACTGTTGCCATCAAGATGGTTAGACAGCGAGAGAGGAGCTGAAAATGCACAAGTGCACAGCAGACCTGAGGCTGCCAGCTGAGCTGCCGGCGCTTCCAGAATAGCCTGAACTTTGGGAAATCTCAGCGGCGGCGCACGTGTTATTAAAGTGATGAAAGATTACCCGGCTCTCTGCGGAGCTTTTCATTCTAAAATAGCCAAAGATAACAGACTCTGTGGTGGGAAATTATGTAAGTTCCACTTTACAAGGACATTCTGGCAATGGACACTCTGCAGCCCACTGTGCAGTATTAGATCTGTGACACTAGAGGGCGTATGTGCTTCACTTTGAGGAGGAGATAGGAGGGCAGGGTTGGGTTTGTAATCATCCAGTAGTTTGTATTGTGTTGGCTGCTTGCCTGTAATTTTATTGTACCAGTCTGTTTAGTCCTGTGGGTGCATAGGACTCATTTTGCACAGTTAAATGTTTTTGGCTATAATTGGCTATAGTGACAGCAATAATCCAGCAATACCCCCGTTACCATACTAAAGTAATTATTCTTCCTAAATATAAAATGGGGTTGGTGGACAGATCCTTTTCCAGAACCCATAAACCATTTTGAATTTTGAGGATTTACAGTCCTTGAGCTAAATGGAAGATTTTACACCTTAACATTCGTCACAACAATCAACATTTCCTGTGCAACTGTTGTGCAGGAGAGGAAACAGCTGTATCCAGCTTTGCAGTGGCCTTGTGTGTGCCTTTATGCTTTGCCCTGTCACCTTAGACCTCTTTTATTTCACAAATTTCTATTTCAGACAAATCTCACTCTGCAGGATGAAAAATTGATCCGATAAAACAAAAAACAGAGATTTAAAAAAATAACTAGAGATACAGTAAAATGGATTAAAAATTTAAAATACAAGTGATCTAAAATTACTCAAAGTGTGTTTTTTAAATAGAATTTGAATACCTTTATTAAAAGACAGGCACAGTTTTGCATGACATTACAGATGTTTCAAAGGTACTCATCAATAAGGACAGGAAAATGTAGATTCATGTTCAGTTGATGAAATCTGGCTTAAACAGCTGCTGTCCAAAGTTATCTCTGTTCCCCATACATGCACCAATGAAATCATCCAAAATCGGCACATGCACCAATGAAATCACCCAAAATCGGCATATGCACCAATGAAATCACCCAAAATCGGCACATGCACCAATGAAATCTTTTCTTTGCAAACAGTCATCAATGTAATCACTCACCGCCACTCATGCAGCAGCAGCATGTTTTAACATCACAGTCAATTCATGCTGCTGAAATATCGATGCACGGTTCATCCAGCAAAAAACTCATAGCCATATTCAATTGGAAAACATTAGAGAGACACCCACCACCCCCTCTACATGAAAATCTTAACTTACAGCCACACAAACAGCACCCATAATGCATCATGCTTAATTAAATATTTCACCAATATCAGTCAATGTGTGGCAAAGAGCTGGGAGAGACAGAGACAGATAGGCTGAGAGGGTAAACAGATAAAAAGGTAGACCTACTTATCCATTAATGTTAACAGTGTCAGTTTACACAGAGGTAATTTGCTCCTGGAGAAGAGCTCTTTATAATTAAAACATAACAGCAAATGAGACCATGGGTTTAAACACAGTCCTTAGCTTAATACCTGGCAATACTACAGCATGGACAAGTCACTCTGGGTCCTCTCTCCCTGCCCTCCGCAACACACACACACACGCTCGCACGCACACACACGAATGCACACACACACGCATACATGCATATACATGCACACACACACACACACACATAGACATGTACATACATATACATGCAAACACACACACACACTCACACACATGTACATGCACACACGTGCACGTGCACATGCACACACTCACACAAACACACATACACACACGTAAAACTGTGAATTAGGAGTTGGTGGAGAGTGTAGGGTGGTGAGTGCATGCATATTTTTGTCCATGCTGTCCTAGGACCACACCATATGCATTCAAACATATATTGTACTGCACATGCAGCAATTAGCACAAAAACCCATTAACTCCTTCCTCCATATGCCCAGATCAGCCACACTGCCTGCAGCCTCACTCAGAGGTAAATCAAAGCAGGATGAGCATGGCCATATGCTCCACATATACCGTGCAAAGAACACAGCTAACTCGTTAAACACTGGGGAGGATTTATGCTAGATTCCATTGACTAAGGAATACAGCTAACACACTGAAACACTGGAGGTTTAAGTTGGATTCCATTGACTAAGGAATACAGCTAACACACTGAAACACTGGAGGCTTAAGTTGGATTCCTTTGACTAAGGAATACAGCTAACACACTATATACTGTAGAAGGTTTAGGTTAGATTCCATTGACTAAGGAACACAGCTAACTCGCTAAACACTGGGGAAGATTTATGTTAGATTCCATTGACTAAGGAATACAGCTAACACACTGAAACACTGGGGAAGAACTCGGAACGATTTCCATCAAGTAAAGGAGCACTGGGGGAAATTCTGCTTAGATTCTCATCATGTAAGGGAGTCCACAAACACACAAAGTGTCCCAGCACACTGGCACAGGATTTCCTGGGACTTCTGCATCATCTGCACCATTTGGCTGAGGGATCAATACATGATGATGAATATTGTCTATTGTGCAATAGATTATTATGCAAAAAAAAAAAAAAAACCGTTCATGACCTGGCAAGCTGTTTCAAGCGTTGAAAGCTCTTTGCAAAATATGACTTCCAAGTGTCAGTTTGGAATTTACCCTTAAATAATGTCCATATATGCCTCTGCATATCTATGTTCTACTGTCAGAACTCAACCTGAAATGTCTTTTGTAGCTCATCTTGCAAAACCTTTTGAAGAATGTAAAAACTTCATATGAATACCCCTTTAGTCACCTTCTGTCCTTCTGTTCAGCGTTATTGAGCTGTTAGTGTTGCTGCTTTGTAGCTTTCTTTGTTTTATTTACTTTCATTTATATTGTTAGCTGTATTGCTTTTTTGTGTATAAAGTACTTTGGACCTCTGTATGAACAGTGGAGATCACAGTGATCACATGGTGACCACAATAATCCCAGTAACCATGGTGACCCTGATAACCACAGACACCACATAGACCACAGCAACCACATCAACCATAGTGAGTATGGTGAGGGGAGGAAGAAAGTTAAAGGGGAAAGTAAGAAAGAGGGAGTTAAAGAGAAAATGACTGAGAAAAGAAGAGGAAAGCACAAAGGGGTGAGATAAAAGGAGGGAGTGAGAAAAAGTGAAGAAATAGGAACAGAGAGAGAGGCTGAAAGGGAGAGAGAGGGACAGGGAGACAGAGGTCTTTGCATATCTGTTAATAGTCATGATTATTCTACCCTCTCTTATGTCACTTCATTGAGCTCATGTTTTCTTTCCATTCATTTCTCAATTGCTCCTCTCCTCACTTGCTGCTCCATCCATTCTCCATTCTAAACCTACATTCTTATTCCTCTTCCATGTGCCCAGTCCTTTCCCTCTTGCCTTTTTTTGTGGAAATTGTGTTGTTTTTTTTTTTTCACACAATCAGCAATCAAGTGCAATCAAAATCCTTTGGACAACCCAATTACTCTAAAATGTCTAATAGGAAAAAATCTAAAAAAAAAAAAAAAAAAAGCCTAGACAAGCACATGGTCCTGATGGCGGCATAGCCGAATTGATTAAACCCAGCAGCTCTGAATGGCAGAAGACCTTACGTAAATGATTCATTTTGGCAGGCTGCTTCCCTGACATCTGGAACCAAGGGCTCATATCCCCGGTTTACCACAATGGAGAGCAATTGATCTCCATCATTTACTGAGGCATCTGTGCGTGCTGTAATCTTTCCAGGGTTTTCTTCAGTACTCAAGACACAGAAAATCGTCACGTGATATCACATTTTTTAAAAAAAAAAATATACAGTTTGGACAACATTCATATATGGTTCAAATTCAATACAATTCCAATTCCTGCTCATGCAACTTGTGTGTGACTATTCAAAAATTGTTTTTTTCTGTCCTGGAGTGATTTCTTGCTGTCATTCAACATACAGCACGGTGTTAACTTACATCATGACTCCTTCTCACAAACAACAACTGGCACGGCTACTTTCAGCAAATGACCACAAGCCAGAACCGTGTCTGAACATGCAAATCCGATCCAGTCACTTGCATTGTGTGAACAGCCTTTAAAAAACAAGGGGATTGAGCTGTAGGAGCTGCTGTCTAAATGTAGACAAATGTGCTAAACTGAAGACACTGCACTTACTGAGCAGGTCTGGCTATATGGCCTCCGGCAGGGACCCTGACTTCGCCCTTTGACCCCTGTGTACATTGCTTTTCACGTACAACCATGGTTATGACCCCTTAATCGTAGCAAGCATGTTAATTATTATTAAGTAGGCAATTTTTAGTGTCTGTTGAGGGACGATTTACCCTCTTCAACTACATTATGTCAAAAATAGCCATCTACTCCATAAAGAATAAATGTCCCATATTCACCTCTCTGAAAATGTAATCGGTCACATCAGGCAAGACTTTGTTTTTCTTTATGGTGTTTTAGGATAAATAATTCCTTTTAAAAGAGGTTACATTTTTACATTATAAACTAACATGTTATTAGTGGGATACTGAGTGACTGATCCCATTTTGGGAAAAAAGATTTCAGTAACAAACCAAATGGCAAGGAGCCAAACCTGCATTGCTTTAAAAAAGGGAAAAAAAATGATATAACTCAACACATCCTCGATGAGGGATTAATTAATCAAGAGAGAATAAGAGATGTAAACAAACCACACTATGCTATATTTCAATACAATTATTTCAATAATATGATTAAATAAATATTTGAAAACATGGTTAAACTGCCTGTACCTGACTTGGTCTTGCTTTCAGCCTCACAATTTAGACTGCAGCAGCTCTTTGATCTGCAGGGCCAGTACTGTCAGTACTGGGCCCTGGCAACACAAAATACAAAGATTATGACCTTTAAAAAATTCTCAAGCCTTAGAAAAGAAGGCACTGCTTCAGTCTAGACATGAGCTCTTCAGATAGGGACTGAATTGCAATGACATGGACAATGGAAACCATTCCACCTGAGATCTTTTGTCCTGCAGCACATGCATAAAAAACTCATCGGATACACAAAAAAAACACACTGAGCTTTCTATGCATTTATATAGAACTGTTATATAAAATACACATTCCCATTAGGGAACACAGGGTGGGAGAGAAGGAGAAAGCGAGGGGGGAGAGAGGAGGGAGAAAGATGATGAGAAGAACAGATGAAAGAAATGGAGAAAAGAGTGAGACAGTGAAAAGAGAAAATGACTTGAGTGGAATGCTAAACGGGCTGCTCACTGTGGCGAATTCATAAACGCTTATCATATTAGCATCACTTATTCAACCATTTGATTAACAAACGTAATGAAACTTTAATGGACTCCAGATGAGGAAATGCGGGAGTGTTACGTATCCCCTTCATGCTCCGCTCGCAACAAACTGCAGGATTAAAAATGCATAAGCCTTACACTGTCTTCCACAATTCTGACAATAAATTTAAAAAAAAATTTTAGGTTACAACAAAAACACTGTTTGATACTGCTGTAGAAACTCGCCCTTCCTCTGCTGTTGCTGCTTTTGCTGTGGCACAAAGAAGCCACATATCTAAACAAATGTATGTTTGTTTTATTTGGGCATTCAATCAGATAGCAGGGTTTGTTAACTTGCCCGTCTTTGTCTCTCTCTCAGAGCTTCAAGTTGCTGCCAGGTTAATTATTGACCTGCTGATTAATTTTTGATTCGTAGCAAACTGCGTCGGGGGAGCAGGGTTAATGGGGGTGAGAGATTGAAGCAGAGATATGAAACCTGTAGCCTTTCTTCCCTGAGAACAGCCAAGGCAGAAGATGCTATTACCCTGCCTGGGGTTAGCTAGTCCCACTCGCCAAGCCCATAACTTTGAAGATAGCGGCATATAATGACGGGAGCATTCAAACCAACAAGGACCATAGTTTACAGAGTATGCAGTCCTACATCAAGCCCGGACTTGAGCGCACTGTGGGTCCCTGCCTTTGGCAACTGTTCACAATTTGCTGTGGGCTTATGTCCATCTCATGCCTCCTTTTTCTGATGACAGGGCGCAACCTTAAAAAATCCTCTGCAGTTCAGATTGTTAAGCTCTTTCATGACTTTAAAAATACAGTTTAAATAAAATTATTATATATTATAAAATAAAATAGATAGTATAGTCAAGTGTCCTGAGCATCCATGGTTTTTTAAAGCCATATACCCATTGATATATATATATAGGGGGTGTGCATTAGTCAGAGGTGAGGTTCAACAGGAGAGAGGTCATTTCTCGAGGGAGGGGTAAGTGGCCACATTCCATTTTGAGCTGTTTCACATGCAGGAATGTGTGTTTTGTGCTTTTTTTATTTATGGAATAAATATGGGCCAGATCGTACCCTCCAGCCCGGACGCAGAGGGGGGAGGGGGGGGGGGGGGGGGGGAGGGAGGAGAGGGGTCGAGAGTGAGAGAGAGAGAGAGAGAGAGAGTTCAAACACCACAACCAACAGCCAATCAGGACAGAGCTCAGCTTTGCCACTGAATGTGATTCAAAAATGAGAGAATATTACCTTAAAATATAAATATGTAAGTATGTGTTTTTACGGGACAAATTCATTACAAACTACAAATTTGTATTTAAAACAAAGGACAGTCAGTGTCAATTGCAGCAGTCTGTCAGAACTTAAGGGACTCTGACTGACCATTTACATATCTTATGTACAGAATTGTTGACACGCGTTCGTGGTGCTTATGCAATTAAAATAATAATTGCTATTTTTTGCTAACTGTTATCACTGTGGTCATATCAAACATTTATTTGTAGTGTACAATTTTAGTGTACTCTAATATTCTAGAGAGGAGAGAGTCAGGCAAAGTGGGGGGGGGGATAGAGAGAAAAATAGACATATATGTTCAGTAGATAGAGAGGTTAGAAGGTTGAAAATCAGAGGTTAAGATGAAAACACTAACAGAAAAAGGGACACATAGTGCCTGTAGCGGCTCTGTGCTCCACAGTCTCCTACATTCTCTTTGTCACTACCACCAAATATCTTGAAATATCATCAAATATTCCAGTTGTACACATTTCATTTCAGCAAGTACATGGTCAGATTGAGGGCCATTTGTGCTGTGTGTTTATATGGATATGTGCTAATGTGCGCATGTTTTGTTCAGAAATAAATTCAAGTTTACATTATTGGCTTTTAAATGTTCTGCAATACTCAGACAAACATATACACAATGGCATAAGCCTGCTTTGGTCAGTGACCTGTTTTCTTAGTAATTCTCAGGGAATTTTGTGTTTTTTTTTTTAATGCCGTTTTTTCAAGCCGTAAACTCTTTCAGATATTTTTGAATCCAGTTCTGACACAACACAAACACACACACACAAACACACACACACACACACACACACACACAGGTTGAGAGGCAACTGTATGAGAGTGTATGACATGGTGGTAGGAGGTGTAATAAGTGACAAGAAGAGAAGAGGGGGGTGGCAACGGATGACATCAACAGACAAGGAGGAAGTGAATGAAAGATTTAGAAGTTGTGGAGTGAGAAAAAAGGGAAAAGAAACAGGCAAGAGAGCGAGGGGGATGGGGCAGAGAAATGGATGGAGCAGGAGATTTTTCACCTCTCCCTGGAGCAGCAAAGGCAGTGCAGACGCAGATGCCAGGACACTGTACCCCAGGGAGTGAGAGAGGGAGAGAGATGGAGGGATGGAGAGAGGGATGGAGGGAGAGAACCACTCTCGCTTCACTGCCTCACACTCTCTCACACGCACGGAGCACGTAGGCTCTCTCAGCCATCTGAGTCCGTAAATAAACACACACACACCCACACACACACACACACACACACACACACACACACACACACACACACACACACACACACACACACACACACACACACACACACACACACACACACACACACACACACACACACACACACACACACACACACACACACACCCACATACGCATACACACACCCACGCACACACACACACCCACACACACACATATGCATACACACACACACACACATACGCATACACACACCCACGCACGCGCTCACACATACACACACATATATGCATGCACACTCTCACACACATAAACACAAACGTCATGCCACTTATCCTGTCTCCTGTAACATCTGCTATGAGAGAAAAGAGCATCATGGGTAAAACTAGATCATAACAAGAATGTCCCATTAACCCACAGCATTATTACAGCCATTGATTTCTTTAAATGTTTCTTATGTATCTCATCTTATGTAATCCTGCAGTTCTGTGGGCTAGTTACAGACGTTCTGTTCTAGTCTGGTGGTGGTGGTAGTTTATTTTAGAAAAGCGACATCATTCACCATTCCTGCTAGGTCATTCTGAGACTCCCAGTATTTACCTGAGTCACTGTCATTCTCCCAGAATCCTCCTGGTTTTATAACTGGAAATAAAAACAATTCTTTCATGCCTCTTCTACTCAAAATGCATCCCCACCAGGAATGATAACCACAAAGCTGAAATGAAAGATATTAAAGAAACAGTTCAAGTTCAAAGCATCTGCACTACATCACTGACCAGGAAGAAGAGCTGTGACTAAGAGTGAATTTTAACACAGCTCCGAACATAAAACACGTCCAATAAATATATATTTTTTTCAACATTATTTAACCAAAAAGGTCAGCTGAGACCTTAGGTCTCTTTTGCAATGATGACCTACACAAAATCTGCAGGATGGCTCTCTGGGTTGTTGATGACAGAACTTGCAAACACAAAACTGCAAGTTCTATATATGTTTACATACACACTCACACATGCATGCACACACACACACACAAGCATACACACACATGCTAAACATGCAATTAGCTCTTGTTGCCCTGTTCATTCCTCAATTTGGTCAAAAATTATTTGTCATTTTGAATGAATTATTTTTTTTCATGCTGTTGTAATTTTTTCCTCTCATTCCCATTAATGGGGAGAAGTTTTGGTAAACTGCCAGGATGTTTTTTTTAATGGGCAAGCAGTAAAAGAACAGCAGTTGTAAAATAAAGCAAGGATATGAGGCTGGGGCTGCACAGGAATGTGAGTTTATATAATATCCACTCTGGGCTGGAGAGCATCTGCTGAAATTTTACCCCAGAGAGGGGGGGTGGGGGGTTAGATGGGGACTGAGGGGGGGCCCAAGGGGAAGGAGAGGACCATTTGGGGCAGGATGGAGGGGAGGGGAGGGGGCAGGGTTCTTGACCTTAGTGCTGTGCGTCACAGTGCTAATTTGGACTGTGCAGCAGTACTGCTCATTACGGTTTGTCTCTAAAGAGACACCTCAGAGATACACGCGCACACTAGGAAACAGAGCTCTTCTGTAACACTGGAACTTTCACAATTCCCAAAGTGACATCACAATGCATCGATTTTTTATATATCGTAAATTCTACATTGACTGAAATTGTTATGTAGCGGTTCCACATGTGTGGTTTTGTGTAAATAATAGCATATTTTGAATAGTCTGAATACTTTTAACAGCTTCGTCTAAACTGACCAGTAACCAATGGGGCCACCTGTGTACGTAACACAGTACATATTTATGCATATTTGAGAGGAATATATTTATGTATATTTGAGAGAAACATATTTATGTATATATTTTAGACATGTTTTCTTCAGCATTGGTGCCAGGGTAGTGGCATTGTGGTGTAATGCTTGCATTTTTGTATCTCAGTTTTGAGCAGAAAGGATGTGTTCCACCTCTGTACCTTTAAGGCCAGTCAGCTGACTGGTGTCTCAGTATCTCTGAGGTTCTGCTGAACCTGTACATGTCCCACTCACTCTCAGCACTTTCTGCTCTGCAGCCACATTCTGCAGTTCCTCACGGCATGACTTCCCTGTCAAACTGTGAGTGAATGAAGCAGTCGGCATTATTCTTTTTTCCTCATTCTTAAACATACTATGATAATTGATGCGGTTTGGTGGTTATTGAAGATGTTTTAAATTAAATGGCTGAAATGGAATTTGGCCCCTTTAAGAGCACAGCAAAGTATTTTTGCATATTTTTCAGCTATTTATTTTTTGCACATTTTTCATATATTTATTGTAACATTTTTGCCAGCTTGTATTCATGTTTCCTATTTTCCAACTAGTATCCAAGAGGACAATTGTTCAGCATGGTGGAGTTTGTGGGGTTTAGCCTCTAGTGCTGCTTGAAGGGAAATATACCATTCTGCCGCTGAACTGCTGAAATTCAAAAAAAGAAAAAAAACATTAGGACCGAGTTGCAGTTGATGCTTTATGATCCAGGTAAACTGAATCTGGCCTTTCTCACACACCCTTAAGCAACATGGCATTTTGCATGACCTTGACAAGGACAGAAATGCCACATTGGATGCAATGGGACAGAATAAAATAGCCAACTTTATTATCCTTAAAAAGGAGATATACCCTTCACACAACAACTCAAGGTAATAAATTACAAACACATGCATCCCGTAACATTTCTGCAATTAAAGCGCGCGTAATGCATGCTCAAGATCACCTTACTTACGCAACATACTGCCACCGTTGCTGGGGTTTATTGTCAATTTTGTCTTTTGCGTTTTGCATGACGTCACAACTGTATTTTCCCACCACTCTTCAGAATTCCGTTAGTGACCCAAGGTTAAATTCCACGTGCTCAGGAGGTGCCCTTATCCTCCATGGCTGGGGATATTAAAGCCTTCTACTCCAACTCTCGGGGACTACCAGGGAGAGCGCCGGCCACTTCAGTGTCAAATTGATCAAACCAGTACTTCAAACGATAGTCACTGGAGCATATGAGTTGTTATATCTGGAGAGATACAATAGTACAGATGTTTCAGCTGGCTGGAGATTCTTTTAAACGTATCTTCCATTGCATCAGTATATGACTACTTACAATATCTTCATATCTTTACATATCCTTACACATGAAAAATGGCAGCCACATTGCACAATAGCTAACATTAAAAATGAATATTCAGGATTATTTTTTTGCGATCAAATGACTGTGTTTTGTTAGAACTTTTCAATTTTCAGACGTTTACTGCAAATCTTTATGTCAGTAACTTTAAGGTACTAAACTAAGATGTGACTGAATGGCCCGACCTGAAATGTGATGCCGAATCTCAGGAGGTTTCTGCTCACGAGGCGGTGAGGTTTACTCAGTATAGAAAGTGAAATGAAAAGGGCGAAAGGCTGATTAATTTCTGTTATAAACGGCTTTTAAATGGGTCATTAGGATCCACTGTCACGCGGGGCTAGGAGACAGAAGAAGCACGTAGTACCAAGGACAGCGCCCTACTCGCCCTAGTGTTGTATCGACCTATAAGGATAGGTGTTTGAATTTTGCGAGTAAACCTAGTGTGTGTGTGTGTGTGTGTCTGTCTGTTTTTCTGTCTGTATATCTGTGCTTATATGTGTCTAAGTGTGTACGTACATGTGTGCGTATGCGTACTGAATCTGTGTGTGTGTGTGTGTGTGTGTGTGTGTGTGTGCGTGTGCGTGCGTGCGTGCGTGTGTGTGCATATGCCAGGCAATACAGGCTATGTGTTCCGTCTTGCTGTCTCACACCCAAAAGAGAACACACTAGAGCAGGAATATCAGAGTCAAGACAGCGTTGTTTTCCTCCCGCCCAGGTAGCTATCGGAACTTGATCTTCAATTTTTTTTTCTTTGAGAGAGTAATGCAGAGAGCGCGTGTGGGTGGGTGTTGTTAGTCTGTTACTGTAAGCGACGCGCCAACAACCTGAAAAAGGGATCCAATAAGCTCTGTGCTCTGTGTCAGCGCAGACACGCTGGTGGCATGCTGAACACCTGCACATGGGCAGGGAATACTGTGCACGACTCCCGGCTCGTCTGTGACCACTGCTGTCATTACTAAAGAAACAAACCAGGGAGCTGACAGAACGGACAG
This sequence comes from Albula glossodonta, assembly GCA_019788955.1. Taxonomy (NCBI): domain Eukaryota; kingdom Metazoa; phylum Chordata; class Actinopteri; order Albuliformes; family Albulidae; genus Albula; species Albula glossodonta. The sequence goes on along the minus strand of JAFBMS010000130.1, from coordinate 110,704 downwards.
TAATGAGCTCCTCACTTCCAAAGAGCGAGTCTGCGACCTCCCTGCTGAAATCGTCGGCACCAAACCGCAGGTCTGCTCACCACCGCCCGGAGAACTCTGCAAGCAGCCGCCGCAGCCAACACCAACGACCCGTCGCTCAGAGAGGGGGTCGAGACGACGAGGAGACTTGCTGGCCGGATGAGTGCGAAGCGAGCGCCCGGAGACCCCTATGTCACCCGAGACTCTCCAACCACCGGAATGGAGGAGACAGACGAGGGAGCAAGGGCCCTTCACACCAGGCACACGCCCCCCTGGACCACGAATATAGCCAGGAAGAATTACTAGAGAGACAGGGAACCGGCCGGGACGACAGAGCACGCAGCAAGCAGTCTAGACATCCGCACCACCACCAGCACAAACCAAGCCGGCGTGACCCTCCGCGGGTCCACCACAGCAATCTCAGCTCAGCCGTGCCGCCCTCCCCGACCCCATCGCTCTCCAGGTCTGCAGACGAAGCTGCGTTCTTCTTCGAGTCCAAAGACCGGACGAGGACAGGCTCGTCTCTCAGCCTAGCCTCCGACCCCCCTGCCTCCTCTTCGCCACTTCCCGCCGCCGCCGCCTCTAGGCGCACATCAAACAGTCACGGGAAATCGACCAGGGCTTCCACAGAGTTCGACTCCGACCTGCACCCCATCGTGAAGTCAGTCTTTGGGCAGGTACAGTCGTATGCGTGGGTGTAACTGTGAAAGTACAGAGGCCAGTGGCAGAACTAAACAGCGTTCTAGCGGGAGGTTCTGGTAAGGGGAGGGACCTTCCACAGGTGGCATAGGGAACTATAGCCTAACTGTGGGCTCACAGGGGGGATCTTAAGAGGTGATAATGTGTTTAAACGGAGTCTGTGGGAGGCCGCAGCAGTAGATCCGCGCGCCTGCAGTCGTTTCTGGGGGGCGGGATGGGATTTCTTTTATTTTTGGCGACGCCGCATTCATTCCGACTCCATAACCATTCTCCAACCTGTCGCCCACTTATGTATTTATAGCGTGCATTCGTTTTTTGTCAAACCGCATATATCAGCTCATATCGCGGAAGGAATATTTATGTAGGTGGTTTGTATTAACAGATTGCTAAAGGGGGAATACTCTAAACTGCATATTTGCTTAGTGTTGCTCTCTGTAAAAGTATCTTCAAACTTTCAACAGCAGGTTAAAAACATTGTGTTTCCTATTGGAGGAAAACTATCAAGATGTTAGATGAACGTGCCCAGAAGGTTTCATATTCTCTAGAAATGGTCCTACATTATGAAGCAGTATGCCTTGCGAAGTCAATATATCACATATTCTCAAATTCTCTCATACTCACATTATATTCACGTTTAAAAGTACCAGGGGAGGGAGACCGATTTTAATCATCTCAATGATGACTGCTTTCAATGCCCAGTTACATGATTGATGGGGATTGACAGAGAGTTTACATCCTCCACTGTAGTTTTTAATTTTACCAAATGGGTTCACGTGCAAGTGAATATAAACAAAAAGAGAGGGGCACGAAGACACACAACACCCGCTTATTAAATATGAATACCTTGTGGCATTTTGGAACAAGAGTCGAGCAGATGTCAGCCTGTCTCCGTTAGAAAAGAAAGACTAGGGAAGGCAGAGGGGATCCGCGGTCTGTCAGGAGGTAAGAAGTATCGGGCTCAGTAATATGACTAGAGTGACATTGTTTCTTTGTGTCCCTTGTCCGAAAGATCCTCCCGTCGGGCGGATTATATTTTATCTTCTTATCGCGCGGTGATACGCTCATGGATGCCGTTGAATCGGTTGCATCTATTATGAATGGCCCTCTTTGTGAGCGCGTGCCCACCAAGGGGGCAGCACCGACCCACTCCACTTGAGTTGACCCGGTTTCAGGTGTTGTATTTGGCTTTGCTTTGTCCTTCAGAGAGAAATCACCTTTTTGTTTCCAACGGCAAACGCTGGTGGGTTCGTCTTTGTGCGGCAAAGGGCAGAGGGAATACTTTGAGAAGGATGAACCAGAGTAGAAGTTGAAAGGTGTAGGTGGAAGTTTAGCAATGGGGCGAGTAGCTTTGCAACTGGTCTGCTGCAAATTTTCGATTCATCTGACTTATTAGACATTATGATGTTAAGGAGTTCTAACATGTGCAGACTGTTTTATCTAACCCAGTTTTGCAGGTCGCATTTATAGTGCACAATTAGAGGACAGTGTTGATTTGGTGTTTTGCCGGGCTTAGTTTCTTCTTCTTGAGGTGAAGGTGGTTTTATATAATGTTATATGAATAAGCTCATTGGATCTTCCATGCGCTCCTCGCTTCCACGCTCACACAGAAATCTCCCAGTGCTGCGGCTCACGAGGGCGAGCAGGAGGTCTGAAGTCTGCGAACGCTTACGAATGTTTGACAAGTGCAGAGAGGCTTTTTTCGGAGGCGTTATTAAGCGCTGTTTATGTAGGATCTGTAACGCGCACTTCAAGTAAAGTGTTACAAAGGGCCGTACTGTAGGTCATCGGCTAAAAACTGAACGCCTGAATTAATATTCATGAAAGATTGTATCTTAATGTTTGGGTACAAAAAGTCATAAAGATGGGCTTACACTTTATTATACATATTTGGAATACATTCAAAATATTTCAGTTACAACAACAGCTAATACATGTGCATTCCAAAGCTAGGGGAGAACAACTCGGAGAGAGGAGAAAGAGAGAGTTTGACTTTTATGTCCCTTTCATATAAACGTAGCAAATGATATTTGGAGTAACAAATTATTAAAAACCACTATTTAAAATCGTTTTCATTATGATTATCTTTTGATCCTTTGCAACTATGTACTGAAAAGACATTAAAATGGGACAAATTACAAAAATACTCTGAGGATGCCATTTGTATCTGCTATCATATGAAAATCGAATCTGCACAGGCCATAGATCCATGAAGAGTTTCCAAGAAAGCAAGCATAGAAAAAGCCAGACACTTCTAGAGTAAGCCAGGCAAAAATTCCTCCATAAAAAAAAACCATCTTGTCACTCACTGAGCAAAGTGATGTGTTTGAGCTTAACGCACAAAGGCGTGAATGTCAGACATTAACGGACGCTTGATGAAGAATTGTCGCTTAATTAGAGCTCACTGGCCTGAGAAATGACTATACTTGTGGGTGGGTGGGGGGGGGGGGGGGGGGGGGGGGTTGGGGGCTGTATCATGTTGCTCCACTCTCCCTTAACGAAGATGAGGTTTTTATTTTGACTTTGTGTCTTAAAATGCTTGTGGGCAGCGCTGTCCTCATGGGATTAACATTTGAATGCAGCCAGATTCCCCTTGGCTATCTGCTGGGCCTCATTACAATTATATATAATAATATGCATTACATTATAATGCAGTCTCTGTCCTCCTCTCAGCCCTTTGACTCCCAGGGTCAGACTTGCTCTCGGATTCTGGGTCAATTGCACCCCCTGTTGGAAAGCAGGGTGATTGCAGGGCCATCACCAGCCGCTGTCCAACTCTGTAGTGCTGTGTAATGTGTGTAGAGCAATACTGCTTTAAGCACACACACGTACACATGTACACACAAACATGCACACACGCACACACTCACACACACACACAAGCACACACAAACATACACACATGCACACACACACACACACATGCACATATGTAAACACACACGTACCCACAGACACACACATACATACACACACACACATGCACACACAAACATACATATGTGCACACAGACACACACATGTGCACACACTCACACACACACACACCCGCACACACACACATACATACACACACACATGCATACACACACACACACACGCATACACACACACACACCTGTAGAGGTTGACTATAAGCTTGGTGTACTGTGACACTCTGGCCAGTCTCCCCTGTGTGTAACCGCGGCTGCGCTGGAGCGATAAGACGAGCAGCAGTGAAAGTGTGTGATTACTTACAGCCGGACTGGGCTACCAGCTCAGCTCACTGTAACAAAGCTGCATTCACTTCCCACACAGAGCCCACTGCCTCCCGAGTGTGTGTTACTGTAAAACATGGAGGACAACTGGAGCAGATCAGCTCGGGCATTCCGCTGTTGTTCTGCGCCGATGGGGCCAGTCTAGCCCCTTTATCTCTACATGCCGGGCTGTGCGTTCTGCCCTCTACACGATCACGTGCAGCTCAGAGCAAATGGCGTTCCCTGCGACAGTCCTGTTTCCACACTATGGGAGTGGGGGGGGGGGGGGGGGGGGGGGGGGGGACGGGCAGATTACCTGCCAGGCAGGCTCATGCAGGCAGCCATGCCCTTGGCCAAGGACAGCCTGGCAGCCTCAGTGTCCGAATGGGGGCAGGGTTGGAGGGTTGGACAGTGTTATAGGAAAGTGTTGAAATACAGTGCTGGAAAACAGTGTTAAAGGACCATTTTGAACATGAGGTGTTGGAGGATAGCCTTGAGCCACAGTGCTGATGGAGAATGTATGTAGACTGAGCTGGAAGACAGTGTTGAAGGAGACTGTATGCAGACAGTGTTGGAAGACAGTGTTGAGGGACAGTGTTGCATAGAAGTGCCAGAAAACAGTGCTGGGTCTTCGCCTTGAACAGTGTTGGAACAATGACTGAGGACAGCATTATAATAGTGTTTCATGACTTTTTCATGGAAGAAAAAAAAACTGAGAAAACAAGCAAGGTGTATACTGTCAGCGCAAATGAACAAAAAACACAGTCACAAAAGCCAGTTGAAGGCAACACAGGATGAGAGGAGACACTTCATAATTTCCACCTCCATGACCTGGTAAAGGCCACTGTGGTCCAATGTGTCCCTTTGCACAATGTGAATATTTGGGGGCGCCGGAAGCGTCTACGTCTTGTGTGTTTGTGTGTGAATGGATTCCCTCACTGTGAGTCTTCCGTGTGTTCTGAGCTCAGAGAGGGGGCTGTGCCCTTCCATGCTGAATCTCCAGCAGAGTGCCTTTGGCAGCTTTGTTAAACTTTGTGCTTATTTCTGCTGGGATCGGGGGGTGGGGGGGGGGGGGGGGGGGGGGGGGGGGGGTGTCGCACCCTCGCGAAAGGAAGCACGGTCCTCAGACACAGATGATTCAGGGCAAAATTTCCAGCCTCAGCTGACGGCTTGTCAAATACCCTGAGAAGCGTTATCTAATTAAGTTATATAAACACACACACACTCACACACACTCACACAGACCTCACACACACTCACACACACACACACACACACACACACACACACAGACCTCACACACACTCACACACACACACACTCACACACACCACACACACACACACACTCACACACTCACACAGACCTCACACACACTCACACACACACACACTCACACACACTCACACAGACCTCACACACACTCACACACACCTCACACACACTCACACACACTCACACAGACACACAGACTCACACACCCCCCCACACACACACCCACCCCACACACACACACACACACACACACACACACACACTCACACACACACCTCACACACACACACACACAGAGTGAAGACAAGCTTGTTCATTTTCAAATCAACAGCATCATCCTGCTACAGCCAAACTAGAAATATAGACAATTGTATTATTTAATACATTTATAAATACATTGCAAATACATTGTTATTAGCAGATTTATAAAGCATGAAATAATCATCTATTACAACAAGTTACCTGATTATTAACTATTCTCATATGACTGACAGAAAAGTCATTAGCATTTACTAATTTTGAGCAGCACATTATTGAGTGATTAAAGGATAACGTTCTATCCTCTGTCTATCATTGGTAATACGAATGAAAATTATTATATAGTTTTACCAAAGACTAAATTCAAACATGAGATCAGAGTCCTTTCTACTCAGTGGCAATAGGCAAGCTCATAGCTTTGTGAGGGTATATGTGTGTGCTTGTGTGTGTGTGTATGTGTGTGTTTATATAACTTAATTAGCTAACGCTTGTCAGGGTAATCGACAAGCTGTCTGCTGAGTCTAGAACTTCAGCGCTAAATTGTCTGTCTCCTGCAAATGTGCTTCCCGTTACAAAAGTACATCCACACCTCAGCCCCTTACCTGAGATCTGGAGTTCTCCTCATGAGTTTCTGCCCACCAGACTTTCTACCAAAGGCCCATGAGACACCCTGCTGCAAAAGCTTGGAAGACACTGCAGTTAAAAATACGTCTGGCTGTATGTGAGCATGTTGATACAATACTGCACATAGTAGTCAACAGTCAACATACGAGGAGAAGTACCTACATATGCACTGGTATGGAGCACTTTTATAACTATCTTACTTATAATAAGCAGAGGTGAGCCCAGTTTTTTCCCTCTTGGGACCGTGGAAGCTGTTTGGCCTTTGCGTCTGTTATGCACATACTCCATACACACATGCATCGCTGTTAGACCTGGTCCCTTCGGAAAGCTACAGGTCCGGGGGGGGGGGTTGGGGTAAGACACCTATAAATGTGAATTTCAGCCATTTTCTGGTTTGAAGACATAGTTTGACGTTAGCTGTTAAATATGTTCTTCCAGAAAATTTTGATTGCTAATTTTGACTCGGATTATGTAACACGAGGAACCTGCGCAGCACAATCCCTCCTGAAAAGGCGGTTTTTGACAGCGGCGCTAAATTTAGCCTCCCGAAGCTCTGGTGACGAAGGAGAAGAGTCGAGGCTTCTCTTCTCTTATTTTCGCTTCTCTCTCTCTATCTCTCCCTCTGTCACTCTCTCATGTCGTTGTAAAATATGTAAATCCTCCACCAGTCTCTTTCAAAGTGTGCGGCTGGAAAAAAGAAAAAATATATAATGGCAAAAACTGCCAGTTTGAGCAGGAAACAGCTCTAAATTTCCATCTGAAATTCTGTGACCGAATCTGGACAATGCCCTCCCTGAGGTGGGCCACTAAAACAAGGAGAGAGACCAGAACCACAGCGACAGTGAACTGAGGCTGACAGGGAGGTTTAGGAGATTTTTGGGCTCCTGGTTTTTGGGGTCATCACACCCTCCTTGGCTGGGGCAGGGTTGTGATTGGTCAGTGGAAGTAAGTGCAACAGGGACTGTAGCTAAGAGGATCAGCTATCCCAAGCCCCAAGGAGCGCAATACGGCTTAAAGCTGGCTGAGGTACGTTTTTAAAAACGGCTCTAAAGACGCCCCCTGGTGGTGATAGATCAGCTTAGGACTGAGGATTTTAGAACCTCACCCCATACTGGTGAGCTATGGAATCATGGGAATTTTGGGGATATTTAGCCTTCCTTTTGGTGCCCTAAAGGGGCTTGAAATTAATTTTCATTCATAAAGTATTTGAATACATTTTTGAATGAGGAAAATGTGTCTTGCAAAAGATGTGGTTGCTGTATGGGGCAATCACATAGATCTTTATCAGGAAATGATATGTACTTGAAAAATGGCTGAGGTCTCTATGAAAACACATTGCAAATCTCACTGAAATACCATGCAAACCAAGTGCAACTAAACCAAACTCTCCATACCCTCTTCATCCAGCTTCATCATTTATTTCAGCATTGAATTCAAATCAGTTTTATTATGAGAGCATGCTGCGCTCTGTCCTTCTTTCTTTCTTTTTCTCTCTCTTTCTCTCATTCTCAATGGTTACAGCAGCAAAAATGAATATGTACCAAACCCATTTCTATTTTCTATGAGACATTGCGTACAACAGCATTTTATCTGTAGCATTTCAACGTAATACAGTATTTATTAAGAAAAAAATTGTCTTGGAATCCTGTGTGTGGACGGGAAATTCAGAAACAGGTTGCGGGTTCATTTTCTGACCAGGGGGTGTCACTGTGGAGTTGTATCTGCCAGGTTTCTTTGTTTACTGGAGCTGGCCTCTGTGTGGACTCTTGTAAGTTCAGAGAAAGGAATGTTAAATCAATAATAATGACATAGCTACTGCTGCAACTGGTATGATGTATGCTACAATAGCAACAACAACAACAACAACAAGTACAACTACCACTAATAATAATAATAATAATAATAATAACCTTTGATTCACTGAACTGGAGAAGAGACAACTGTCATCCTTAAATTGTTTTGAGCGGAAGAACATTTTTAAAAAGTTGTTGTGAAGGTTCCCTGTCTCACATAAATGTTTTCTGATTTCCATATCAGTCACTGTGTGAAATTGGTGTGGCTGCTCCGTCAGATAGTGTGTTAAATGATCGTGTTCAGTTCTTATTGTGGTGTATTAAGTTAGTGTGCTGAATTTTTTGGCCAGTGAGTCAGTGTGTTATGCAGTGCTGTGACATCGGCTGGGGGAGAGGGGGGGCGTCGGGGGTGGGTGAGCTAAGATCTCATCCACCTCAGACTGCTTTAGCTATGAACACTGAGTGAAAACAGACAGTATCCAGAGTTACCCCAGATAATATGCTAAGAACCTACAGGCTGATTCACAAACCATATTTATGGTTCAGGTGGATGTGAACCATAACCTGAGAAGATATTAAATCTGTATTGAACTTTCAGACATGCATATCACACTGTGATTCCTCTGCATCATTGGTGGTCATTTGCATTGCCTGTGACACGTATAGGCGGCTCAGAGATTAGTGAGGTCAGGGTTGGTGTATGAGGCAGCGCAGCTATTCCAGGCCTAAGGGCACACCTGACTCATCCCAGCATCCTTCCTCCACTGTCCCGGCTGGGGCTCTGTCACCCTGTCATTGAGAGAGGCGATCCGTCAGAATAACTCCAGCTGTGCATTTCCGTATGGGGAAAATGTAAGTGTGTACATCACTCTGGATGAGAGTACCTGCGAATTGCCTAAACCGTAATTAAAGCAGGTGACTTTTTTTAAAAAATATGCACAGTTTCTGTTTATTGTTCTGCCATGAGTGGGAGGTATGCAGACGTTGTTTAGACTCACACTTGGACCTGGTCACAATTCATGACGCATTTTAATTATTTTTGTTTATATTTTATGACAGCGATCAAAGGGCAAATAGCTGCATTTGGTCCCTGGCGCTGGTCCTTCTATCCTTTTTTCAGTCTGAGTTCTGCATCCTCCATCTCTCTCTTTGTGTCTCTCTCACTCTCTCTCTCGCTGTCTGCTACACCGTGTGCAGGTTTGAATGACCTTGCTATGAGCTCCACTGAGAGAAAGGAGAAGAAGAGAAAGGGAAGGGAAAGACAGAGAGGGAGAGTGGGAAGGGAGAAAGGCAGAGAGAAAGACTGAAGGAGAGAGAGAGCAAGGGAGCGGCTGTGATGATTGAAACTGGTACAGCCACTCCGAGCTCCTCCTGAGAGCTAGGAGGGGCTCGCAGGTGTGAGTGTGTCAATGTGTTTGTGTTTATGTTTATGTGTGTATATCAATAAGTGTGTGTCTCTGCATGTGCATGTGTGTGGTTGCATGCATGCAAGTGTGTGTATGTTTGTGTGTGTGTGTGTGAATGTGTGTGTGCATGCTTGTTTGTGTGCTTGTGTGTTTGTGTTTATGTATGTGTGCAGCTGTGTATGCATGTGCTTTTGTGTGTGTGTGTATGTGTGTGTGTATGTGTGTATGTGTGTGTGTGTGTGTGTGTGTGTATGGATGTGTGTATGTGTGTATTTATCACTGCCAGTGGGATTACTCTTGACCCCTGAGCCTCATTAAACTCAGACCTTAATTACCAGCATTCAGCCTGAAATTAGCTGCCAATTACTCTCCTGACATGACATATTGTATATGTGTGTGTGTGTGTGTGTGTGTGCACGTGTGTGTATGTGTGTGTGTGTGTGTCTTTGTGTGTGGATTGTGTGTGTTGTATATGCAGTGATATTGTATATTATGCACAATGCAGTGTGTTTATTGTGTGTGTGTGTTGTATATAATGTCTGTAATCCAGTGTATGTATAGTGTGAGTGTTTTATTTGGTATTGTGTGTAATACTATGCGTAGTGTGTGTTGTATATTGTGTGTAGTACAGTGTGTGTATAGTATGTTTTGTATCATGTGATTTACAGACTGTGAAAAGTGTGTGTTGTATGATGTGTGTAATGCAGTTTGTGTATAATGTGTGTGTTGTATATTGTGTGTTGTACTGTCTATGCATAGTGTGTTTTGTACAGTCTGTGTATAGGGTGTGCATTGTACAGTCTGTGTATATTGTTTTTAGTACAGTGTGTGTATAGTATGTATGTTGTATATGATTTGTGTTATACAGTGTGTGTATAATGTGTGTGTTGTATGTTGTGTGTTGTACAGTATATGTATAGTGTGTGTTGTACAGTCTGTGTATATTGTTTTTAGTACAGTGTGTGTACAGTATATATGTTGTATATGATGTGTGTAATACAGTGTGTGTATAATGTGTGTGTTGTATGTTGTGTGTTGTACAGTGTGTGTATAGAGTGTGTGTTGGATATGTTCTGTGTTGTACAGTGTGTGTATAGAGTGTGTGTTCTGTGTTGTACAGTGTGTGTATGTTCTGTGTTGTACAGTGTGTGTATAGAGTGTGTGTTCTGTGTTGTACAGTGTGTGTATAGAGTGTGTGTTGGATATGTTCTGTGTTGTACAGTGTGTGTATAGAGTGTGTGTTGGATATGTTCTGTGTTGTACAGTGTGTGTATAGAGTGTATGTTCTGTGTTGTACAGTGTGTGTATAGAGTGTGTGTTCTGTGTTGTACAGTGTGTGTATAGAGTGTGTGTTGGATATGTTCTGTGTTGTACAGTGTGTGTATAGAGTGTATGTTCTGTGTTGTACAGTGTGTGTATAGAGTGTGTGTTGGATGTGTTCTCTGTTGTACAGTGTGTGTATAGAGTGTGTGTTCTGTGTTGTACAGTGTGTGTATAGAGTGTGTGTTGGATTTGTTCTCTGTTGTACAGTGTACACACTGTCCTGATTTGATAAGAGCTGACGGCGCGTGCGGCTGATTTGTGATGCGTTCTGAAGTTCACAATGAGCCTCCGGTGAATGGATCAGAGGGATGAATCATCAGGAAAGAAGGAAAGAAGGAGAGAGAGAGAGAGAGAGAGAGAAATGGAAGGTAAGGGGAAAGAAGAAGAGAGGGAGGGATGAAGAGAGAGAAAGGAAGATGGAGAAATTAGGATTAAGGGACGGTGAAAGAGGTAGAGAAATGAAGAGTGATAGAACAGGGGAATCATATAGGTCATGTGACCTTGAGTAGGAGAGGGGTGTATGCCAGGTGATTACATGAGATATCAGGTGTCTGTCTTTGTGATTTCAGCTCCACCCCTCCCCCACCCAGACCCCCATGCCTTCTGTTACAGCTGTAGCAGTTTCTTGTTGTTTCACTCTATTTTCAGTGATGCCCTTCAATGACATTGTGATGTATGAGCCTGCACGTGTGTGTGTGTGTGTGTGTGTGTGTCGAGGGGATGTGTGTTTTTGAGAGACAGCATGTGTGTATGTGTGTGTTTCAGAGACAGTCTGTGTATCAGTATGTGTGTGTAAGTGTGTGTGTGTGAATGTCTGTGTATGTGTGGAGGGGGTGTGTGTGTTTTTGGGAGACAGCGTGTGTGTAAGTGTGTGTATGTGTGGGACTGAATGTGTGTGTGTGTGTGTGGTATTTATAGCAGCAGAGCCCCACATTCGTGGCTGGGTAATGGAGTGTGCGCGCGCGTGTGTGTTTGGATTAGTGTCTCCAACTCTTGCTCGGGGGAAGGTAATATGCTCGTCCGAATGAGTCTCCCTGCAAATCTTACTGCTTCATTTGTTTGGATGGATGGCTTAAAACTGTGCGAGAGAGAGAGAGGGAGGGAGAAAGGGAGAGAGAGAAGGAGGGAGGAGAGACAGAGAGAGAGAGAAGACAGAGAGAGGGAGGAGAGGGAGAGAGAGAGAGAGGGGGAAGAGAGGGAGAGAGAAAAGGAGGGAGGAGAGACAGAGTGGAAAGAGAGAGAGAGAAGGAGAGAGCGTGTGTGAGCAAATGAATAAGCAACCTTGCATTTTCTGCTCTGAGCGCCTGCATCCAACTACAAAGACACGCATGCCTCACTGTGTCTCTGTCTCTCCATCTCTCTGTCTGTGTTCTTAAGCTTTTAATGTTTTCTTCCAACCTTTAAATCCCTCCATTTTCTGCTTTCTCTGACTCTCATCCCCCTCTCTTTCTCTCTCTTCCTCTCAGCATTGCACCTCAGGTCTGCTGTTGCTCTCCACCTTTCACTCCCCCCACCCCCTTCCCCTCCAAAAAGAAACAATTTGCCCCAGAAGGACTTTACCTTTCCCTCTTGTGCATGCACACACAAAAACGCACGCACGCACACACACGCACACACACATGCACGCTCACATGCGCACGCACTCAGACTCTGACCGACAGAGGGAGAGACCGACTGACCGGCTATGGGAAACTGTATAAAATCTCCGCTCAGAAACCTCTCCAAGAAGGTAAGAGAGAGAGACAGAGAGGGCTGGCTTGGCCATTCTGCTCTGACTGCCTCCTCAACCACTGACCATCTGTGTCCTGACTGCATCAACCATTCTGTGTCATTTTGAACCTGGTCCACTTTGACTGCTGTTAAAATGACAGTTATTCTCTGACCGATGTGACTGCCATGTTTAGACCATAATGACCATTGTGTTTGACCGGACGAGTTTGGTGTTCTCACTCCTGTAACTGCTGTGTTTCTGCTCCCTGTGTGCCTTATAACTGTACTGAGTTAGTTTTATCCATTGTGACTTGATCGTCGTGATGTTGTGTTCTTCTTCTTTTGTCTTATGACCAGACGTGGTTGACTCTGACCACAGAAATAGTTGTGCTCTGACCTTTCTGTGTTTTGTGACTTGCCTGGGTTTGCTTCTACCCCTGTTGACTAGATCATTGTTCACGATCGGACCTAGCTAACTCTGAGTGCCACTGTTCTGACTCCTACATTCATTGTTTTCTTTCACTTCTGTTCTGATCATTGTGATCATTGTATTGCTGACTGGACCAGGTTGGTTCAGAGTGTTGTGTTTTGACCAGCGTATTATTGTGCCCTGACTATTGTTTGTTCCAGTCCGGTTCTGACCATCTGTGCCCTGACCAGTCTAGCCATTGAGTTCTGATCTTTGTGATGTTTTGCTCTGACTGTTGTGACTGTTTGCCTGGACTGGATTGGTTCTGACTGCCTGTTTTCTGATCGCTGTAACAATTATGTTCTGAGCTCTGTGAGATCAGTCACTGACTGGACTTAATTGTGACGGCTGTGTTCAAACCAATGTAACGCAGTGTTCTGACAGCCACAACCGTTGTTGGTCTTGTGACCAGACCCGGATGGACATGACAGTTGTGTTGTGAGTGTAGTGACCACAATGTGTGTGTGTGTGTGTGTGTGTGTGTGACTGGACTGGTCGACTCTGGGTTCACACTAGGGCGACTGAGCCATCCTCAGCGTTACGTGAGCGTGTCGGACCCCTGCCCCATGCGCTACGCTAGGCTGGATGGCTGTGTGTCAGGATAAATTACACGGCTAACGTAGCACACTGAAGCACACTGTCCTGTGCTGAAACACACAGACACAGAGTTAGTTCTGTTCTGATTGCTTTACACACAGACAAGACCATGTTTCAGCTGCAGCTGCGTTACACGGCTGTTTGCTATAACACAGAAACACAAACACTGTGCTGCCTCAGGTCAGACTGTGCTACGCAGCTGTGTCAGCTGAAACATAGTGAAACACTGCGTTCTTTCTGTGCCACAGCACATCCTCTAAGTCAGACACAGCAGCACCGAGTGAGATGTCCCACAGGTTACTGTGTACTGTGCAGCCCAGTTCGCACAGTCTAACGCGCAATACTGTACTATAGCAAATATGCTGGACTCCACTGGACTATGGGCTGTTGCACTGAACAAAACTGCTACAATGTAACTTGTATTATGCTGCTTACTGTACTATACTATACTCAATGTTGCTGGGTAGCTTGTCCCATACTTTGTACTGTACTACACCTAATACTTTACTAGTGGTAGTCTGTAGGGCACAATGATAAGTGCTTATTGTGTGGTGCGCAGTGATAAGTGATATGAAGGATGTAGTGTGGAGTGTAAGTTAGTTGAGTATAGTGTACATACTGTATTGAGTGTACAGTGTGCAGCAAGCAGCAGACAGCGTTAATTGCACAGTGCGTAGTGTGAATGGGAAGAGCGCAGGTTGGAGTTATGAGGGTGCAGAATAATGGACTCAGGGGTAATTGGAGGCTGGGCAGAGACAGACAGACCTGGGAGCACAGACAGGGGCCAGAACCCAGACTCCCAAAATAAACCATGAGACACGGAGGCCTCAAGGACGAGATGAGCCTTTTTTTTAATAACATACTTATAGAAAGGCTAAGGCTTAACTAATGTGTAATAAATCACCTAAATATGTACTGTGGTAGATATAAACCACACATTAATGCATTATAAGAGGCAATCTTTAGTTTTCATTTTATTAATATGTTATAAACAGTGACAGGTGATAATTATGCAATAAGTTGGTATTGCAAAAAAAAATTGTTATCTGAGTTGTGTTTTTACTAAAGCTTCTGCCAAATATGGTGAACACCGAAAAATCAGCTTGTTATCTTTTGTCCTGCTTTCAGCAATCTGTGTGTGACAAAAACATCTAAAGGAATAATTCTAATTGTGTGTGTGTATGTGTGTGTGTGTGCATTTGTGTTTCTGCTGTCTTGAATGTACATAGCATTTTATAAAACAATTATGACAGAGAGTGATCTTTTATTTTAATTTCTACACTACCTAATTTTGACTGTAGTCTTTGCATTATTGCAGATTAGGCAGAAAGAAATGCATTATGGGAAAATGTGGCTTCATTAACTGTTCAAAAGTTACAGAAAAAAAGCTTTTTTGTTTGCATCGGCTTGAAAAATTATTTTATCTGCAAAAACGTGAATATGCCATCACATTTGTAGTGCAATAAGAGTAAAGACCAAAATCTCTGATAGAAATGCAATGTACTGCAATACACATATAGTGATATTTGTAATTTTTTTGGAAAATGTAATGATAACTTCAAATATTTATATACTATATATTGCTATAGCTGAAAATCTCAGGGTCTTTTTCAAGTTTTGCCCTTATATGAAATATCTGTTCTGATCATGATAATATATGTTATATATTTTAAGACGTTTGCTGCTGTCACACAAACTGAAGCTGCCATATTGGCTGGGTTTTGACTCATCGGCCACGGATGTATGGCCATGGAAGGGTTAACCCCGCTGGGTTCATAAACAGATGGTGACTTAAAGGGCTTTAAGAAGCAGGAGTGCGGATGTAGCACCGGAGCCAACGGCCAGGTGCCAGCAGAGGCCAAACCAGCGGGACATCACCGCGACCAAAACCGCCAGCATCCAGGGACATCTTTACCTGAACTCCTCTTCATATGCTAAAAAAAACTCTGACTGTTCCAGGAAACATTGTTTGTAGTTGTGTCGACATTTTGCCATACCCAGGTGAACGCTGAATCCGGGATTTAACTTCCGTGTTATCCCTGGATCTCTTTGGATGTCATTCATGGTCATTTCACGGCTGACCCTATGATGACATATATGATAATGCGGGGAACTGAGGACGGATTTGAATACACAGAGAACCGTTTCAGTTCCAGTTCTTTAGTATGAAGTTTCTAATAGGCGCGTCTGGCGTATGTACACTCCTTTGAGACGTTCTGCCGACATGCTCCTGATCCAGAAATATGAATACCAACAAATCTGTGTATATCACTGCCGGTTGACCGGCGGCATTTACCAGGTGTTGCTGTCTCTGCTTCAGGTTCCTCTGAAAGAGGGTCCCCGAAATTGATCTGAAGTCGGCATTACTGCATTTCACAGAAAAAGCCTTTGACAAGCATGTAGTCTGAACGTTTAGCTGCTGGGTAAGGGTTTCCAGTGTGTTTTTTTGGTGTTTTTTTTTTCTTTTTGCTTCTCCGTATTTTTGCCACCTTCTACTCTTGAGGATAAAGAATAGGTCTGTCAGTCCTTGCAAAATTCAATATGACCCAGCACAGTTTGCTGTAACCCAGTGTGGTTTAGAATACCCCAGCACAGAGCAATATAACCCTGCAGAGTCTCATGCATTGAAGCCTAGTTAATCATAAACCCTGCAAGGTTTCATACAATGAAGCACAGTTCAATACAGCAGACAAGGGTCTCTCCAGTATCAACCATTTAAAGGTGCTTTTTGGTGCTGGGGCAGCCTATAGCCTAGTGGCTAAGGTACATGACTGGGACCCCTGAGGTTGGTGGTTCAAGTCCCAGCCCAGCCACAGCAAGAACACCATTGCTGTTGGGCCCTTGAGCAAGGCCCTTAACCCCACATTGCTCCCAGGGGAGATTGGCCCTTGGTTAGTCTAATCAACTGTAAGTCGCTTAGCGTCAGCTAAATGACAGTATTAATTAATTAATTATTAATTAATTAATTTTTTAACCACCACATCAGTGAAGGTGACTGAAAATGTGCATTAAAATGTGCTTGTCACTTTGTCTTAAAATGAAGGTTGGCTTGCCTCGTCCCTCTTTCCTGTCAGGAGGAGTTATGATAAGCATACTTTCACAGACAGATTCCCTCTGTCTGTCAGTTTAATAAGCCAGTCAAGGAGTTGTCTATCTATCTATCTATCTATCTATCTATCTATCTATCTATCTATCTATCTATCTATCTATCTATCTATCTATCTATCTATCTATCTATCATTCCCACTTCACGTGGTGTCTAGTGTCAAAACAGGTTCGTTATTTTGAGGTGAAAAACCCAAAATCTTTGAGTTGCGCCCCCGTGAAGGTGACAGTAAATGGCTGACTCACAGCACAGGTGAGTCACCTGGCCATTGCTTCGGGGGGGTGGGGGGCTGCAGAGCAGTGACCTCAGGGGGCGTGTACAGTCAGTCACCATGCAGTCCCAGACCCCGCCCTGTCAGACCTATGGGTATCCCAGCATGCTCTCTCGTCACGGTCAGGGAGCTGTGATCACCGCAGCGGCCATTACCATGGCCAGGCCAGGGACGTGGCAGCTCAGGCACTTCCCAGATTCTCACAGGACAGCCTGCGGAAAGGTGACTTCCTGGACACACACTTCCTCTCAATACTGCCTTCTGTTTCTGGCCAGTCTGAGCCTCACTTGTCTGGCTCAGAACTATGAGTCTGGCAAAATACTGTTTCCCTGGTGGCCTAACACCACACAGCGTTGGGGATGCTCTTTGCCAGTAAACCAGTGCTCACCTATCACTTCTGACTAATCATAACCTTGTGTGGGTAGGACTCCAGCATAACCGGCTGCAAAGAGCTGGAAAATTCTCTGGTGGTTCTTCTATAGCAAATCTAGACATAGGGAAAATTCAGCCCTCAGAGTTGTGAGAGCACCAATAAGCTTGCAGGCGGCCAATGCCAAAACAATAAAGGCTTATTTTCATGAGCTCTACCAGAGACTGAGCATCCTCAGCCAGATTGACCTTTTCCGTATGACGCATCTTCACAGAGCTGAGGTGATTGGTTTGAAAATGTTGGTTGCAGCCTGGAATTGGACAGGTTTATCATTCTGAACTGTGCCGCTCAAGCCCACTAATTACTTACATCCCGAAACCGGGCAGGTTTACAGTTTAAACTGCACTGCCTTCTCCAGGCTCATGGCAGAACCTGGCACACAAGGCCCGTCCTGATGCATGCTATCCCATCATTCCTGCGAGCTAATTATGCAAATTATGGAACACTCCAGATTAGCATTGACCTAGTAGCTATCGCCGTGGTGTTAAACTCTGCAGGGGTGTGCTCCTTCATGGAGCCCCATGAATCGACGAGTAGCAGGAAGTGATGCTTCACCATGCCAGCAGCAGAGAAGCCGCAGCCCTCTTTTGCATACGCATTTCTGCGGCGGTGGTTTTTTTTAGCGGTATTTGTAAGCGGGTTATGTTGCTGGCACTGGCGGAGACACGCCGAGGCTTGCAGCTGAAGCAGAGCTGGCACCAGCACTGGCACAAGAGCAGATGGAGAGCCAAGGTCACGCCAGGGGGGTAGGGGGCGGGGGGTTGGGGGCACAGGAAAGGATGGGGGGGGGGGGGGGGGGGAAGGATGTGCACTGGAGGTGGAGACTTGAAGTGTCTGCTTGAATGTGTGTGTGTTTTAGAGCGTGAGTGTGTGCGTGTGTGTGTGTGTGAGTTAGACAGTTAGACAGTCATTGTGTGTTTTTGTGTGCGCATGTGTGTCAGTGTGTCTTTGTGAGTGCATGCATGTGTGTGTGTGCATGAGTGTGCGCACATGTCTGTGTGATATTGTTTGTATTGAGTGTGTGTATTTTGTGTGTGTATGCGTGTGTGCATGTGCACGTGTGTGTGTGTATGTGTGAGTTTCTGGCCCAGCCTTTTTCATCTCTGTTATCAGCTGGATACTAATTAAAATCTTTGCAGTGTACATGTGATGTTGGGCACTGTAGGAAGGGACATAGCAACTGTGTGTGTATGTGTGTGTGTGTGTGTGTGTGTGCTCCTCACATCTGATGTATAAAGAGCATTTCTCCCTTAGTTTATGTATCCATTCGTTTTGTTTGGCAGGTGCTCTGGTCCGGAGTGACATATCTGGCAGGCCTAGGCATTATGGGTAAATAGGAGTGAGTGATTTAAATATCAGTCTTAATAACCCTGAAAACCGAAGCACACTCTTTTAAATTTTAAGAATTTAGAAGATGCTCTTATCCAGGGTGACTCACACCGTTGACATTTTTATCGACTATAATTTTTTCCAGCTGGATATTTTTACTCAAGCATTTCAGGTGAAGTACCACACTCAAGGATTCAACAGCTGTGCCCTACTTGGGAATCAAACCTGCAGCCTCTGATTTACATAGCCAGCTTTGAACCATTATGCTGTAATACAGCAGTCACCTTATGTCACCTATGTCTTAGCGTATATGAATTTCCTAACAATGTGAAGATTAGATAACCTCATGGATCACTATAAAAACAGGTAATTAGTAAGCATAGATCAATAAAGATTGCATCAAATTTTACTCAGGTACTAGGAGCTGATGATGTCTTTGTACCTGTAATGCAGCAGTGTTCTTTTTTTAAACTAATTAATTAATTAATATTAACAAAAAGGGACAGGGCAGTAAAGTGAAAGAGCATAACACATTCATAACAGTTATTGGGCATCGTCTCTGCCCTTTCCTCATTTTTTAAGTCACCCTGGATAAAAGTGTGTGCTCTGCATGTCTGTGTTTGCAGTATAGACTGACTGATTGTTTCAGCCCGTAAGTTGTAGGTTTTGGTGCAGAAGTTGTAAGTGCTGGTGGAGGAGTTGGATGTTGTGGTGCAGAAGCTCAAAAACCTTGGTGCAAAAGTCAGACGTTTTGGCCTGGAAGTTGAAACTTAAAACCTGATCATCCAGTTTGCAAACAGTTTAGATAGACAGGGACTGAAAATGAGGAAGAACAGAACAAAATTTAAAGAGATGGAGATGGAGGAAGGGAGAGATGGAAGAGACATGGAGAGAGAGGGATAGAGATTCAGAGAGAGGAGGAAAGGATAACTTAAAGAGATTAACGGGCTGTATTCCTGCATAAGTATAACTGACATCCTGTGCAGTGTGCACGGTTCCCAGCTCATTAGGAGGGGGAGTCTGTCTGTCCATCCATCTGTCCATGTAAGTGTGACGACGTTTCTGGAGTCTATCTGCGTGACCTTGCGGAGAGCTCTGCCCTTGCCTGGCGTGGTAACGGAGGCTATCTTCCCAAAGGTTCGTGATGAGAGACGCAATCTTTTTTTTTAATTAACCTGCAGTCTCCTCTGTGATTGGGACGTTGTGGAGCTGCGGGCCCCCAGGCTGTGGGCTAATTGGTCATTATAATGACATGGCTGGGTGATTCTGCTCCAGAGAATGCCATTCCCACAGTAACTAAACCCTAGCTGACAACTACAATTCCCTGTGCACCTCTCTCTCTCTCTTTCTCTCTCTCTTTCACTGTTTCTGTCTCTCTCTCCCACTTTTTCACTCATCTTTTCTCTCTTCCTTTCTCTCCCCCACTTTTTACCTTTCTTCCTCTACTTCTGTCTCTTCCCTCTTCTTGTCATCTCTGCCTCTGTCTCTCCTTTCCTTGCTCTCTCTTTCTCTTTCTCTCTCTCTCTCTGTTTCTTTGCCTCCTGAAGGAGCCTTGGCCCCAGATGGTCTCTCTCTCCAGAGTGTGTGGAGAGGACAGTTAAGGTTTCCACTTACCTGGATTCTTTCCCCTAGTGTTATGTCATGTTTGGGTGTACCAAGTTTTAGCTTTCACTGCAGATACACTGGTGTTGTTGGCTTGAACCGTTGGCTGCGACCATTTGAGATCATGAGTCACGAGAAGTTGTAACTGGCAATTGGTTTGGTTTGTGTAAAAAGCTCATTCTTGGATGTTTGACAAGCTTATCTCACGTTAGAAGCCCATATCTGGAAGTTTTTGACGAGGTCATTTTAACATTCCTCAGCCTAAGGACATAAACCCAACAGTCTTTTTAAGGCCATGTACTGTTCAATCGCAATGGGCTTTAGTCTGTTTAAGGGAACATGCGGTTCTATCTGATAATTAACACATTCCAAAGGACATGCTTGCTTGTGTCCCAGTAAAATAGAAATGATGCTGGGAATGGGTGCTGGGAGGAAATGGATGATGGGAATGAGTTTGTTTGATTGAATCTCTGCCATTGTGACATCACTTCCTCCCATAGAAAGGTTACCTGGGAACTGTGTCCTCAGCATAAGAGAACATGCTTATGGTTACTGGACCGGACTGTCTATTTCTCTTTTCTGTGTTCAGATCAGGCAGCAGGAAAGAAACATTTTATGAAAGATTTATTGTATTTTGCCATGAAATAGTCACACTGAGATAAAACTGCTGGGTGTAAAAATATGGGTGTAACACTTTGAGTTTAATATGTGAGTGTAAACCACTGATTGTAACTGGATGAATGTGACATATTGAATATGTAACTTGCTGAGTAACTTGGTGAGTGTGACATATGAGTGTAACACACTGAGTGTAACTTGCTGAGTGTTGGCTGTATGTGGTGCAGAGTGGTACATGGGATTGAGCAGTGGGTTTAGTGCACAGTGAATGAGCGTGAGCATGCATGCAAGTCCTCGCAATTAATGCAGACATGCTGGAAAATGCAGTACGTATCAAACAAACCAATGACTGGACACTGAAGCAGATGATGGTCACTGTTGATGGTAAATGTTGACTGACTGACTGACTGACTGACTGAGACAAGCATACTGACATACGGGCATGTTCCCCCAAACCCATAATTCCCCTCCCGCCCAGTGGCCATGTCCCTGCCCTCTTTGCCACCCCCCCCCCCCCCACCACACCCCCACACACACACACCCCACTCTGCAGCTTGTTATTTATTTTGTCTGTCTCTGCCCCTCCCCACCCCTGGATGGCGCTGCAGGACCAGAAGAGGAGCTACAGAGCGGTGCAGTCGTGCGAGGAGGGGGGGGCGGGCGGGGCCTATCAGGAGCCCCTAGTGGCGCTTGCCCAGAACTGCGCCCTCATGCACAACGTGCTGGGGCCCGCCTGCATCTTCCTGCGCAAGGGATTCGCAGAGAGCCGGCAGGCTGTACGTAAGTCTGTACAAAAACTGTACCAAAGACACACAATACGCCTTACACCACGTATGCGATATGCTATATACATTACACAATACGCACTGTACATAAGTCTGTACAAACACTGTACCACAGGTACACTATACAATATACACTATACACCACACATGCAATAACCAATAGACACTATATATGTCACACTGTACATCTATACAAAAACTGTACCACACACACTATACAAAATACACCAATACACAGTATATATTATATACACTACATACAACACACTATATGTAAGTCTGTACAAACCCCAAGCCACACATGCTATACACAGCACACTGTACACTGTGCACACTATATACATCATAAGTGTGCACAAACACAAGCCGTGCTGGCCAAACACACACAGACAGTGAGGCGTCCAACAGTCAGACAGTAGAAGGAAGCCGCAGGTGCAGGGATTTTGAGGAGATAGCCATGTTTACAAGGCATGAATCTGTAGCTGTAGTTGGTTTATTAACAGCGTCATATTCACAACTACAAGCAACATTGTTCTGTATGTAGCTGTAGCCCATATTTGAGCTAACAACAGTGTCCAATGCGCAGCTGCAGCTGTACCTGCAGGATAAAGTGTGTTGTATGCGTAGCTGTGCCGTGTCTGCAGTACTACCATAGTCATCTGCGCAGCTGCAGCTGTACCTGCAGGATTAAGTGTGTTGTATGCGTGGCTGGTGGCAGGAACTGCACGATTAAAGGCATCCTATGCACTTCTATTGGCTGTAAGTGAACTGTTAATAGTGTATATGGATTTTCAAAATATAAATTGAATAACTGTGTGGTGAATCGGGGGCTACATGTTTGCTACACTGGGGTACAGCATTCCTGGGGGTTCTACCTGAGAGTTACCTCAGCATGTGTACAGTTAACTTGGGGGGTGGGGGTGCTTTGACTGGGGGAGTGCTTACATGTGTGATGAAATGGGATTGTGTGTGTGTGTGGGGGGGGGTTTGAATGCATGACAAATTGGTGTGTGATATTCTTCTTTTGTCTGGACCTACTTTAATCTGATATTGATTTGTTGTTAGTATAAAGTTTATTATTATATTGTTTTTCTAATTGTGTCTTCTAATTAATAACGTTGTTACAATTAATTATTGATGTATTATAACCTTAATCCAGTCAGGAAACTTCATGCATTTGGTATAGGTTTAGTTAGATAGTTGTCATCACATTCATTTTGGCAGAAGGCTCTGCTATTCAGGGTTCCCCTTGTTGAGGAAGCAATTACGCAATCAAATTTAATGACTGGCAGGGAGCAAAAATCTGTCCAATAACACCCCCCCCCCCCCCCCACCCCCAACCATGACTGGTAGAAAGGCAGACCCAAGCAGGTGAAGGCTAGGGAGGCATAGCAATGGGAGCAATTGGCCCTTGTTCACTGAAAGTGAGCCTGCCTGCATTGGTGTTTGATTAGATGCTACATGCGCAGTGAGGAGTGATGACATAATCTGATTGGTTTAAACTCTGCTGATGTCACACAGCACACCAGCAGAGCCAGCTGGCAGTCAGCTCAGCTTATTTGTGTTTCGCAGAGGTTTTTTTTTTGTAGAACAATTTTCATGTCTATTTCAGTGAGCAGTATTTTTAGGCTGCTTTCTATATGATGCGGTGCTTTTAAAAATGACTATTTTTATTTCTGCTGTAAATAATAACTTGAATGTGAATCTGTTCACATGTGCTCAGTTATATTTTACTCAAAGTAGCATTCCTTCAGTAGCACAGGATCACACCGTGTGGGGTGAAAGCCCTGTTTTTCTGCAGTTGCTCAAAAGGAAAATGACAGGTCCGCACTCAGTCAAGTTTTTTCTGTCAGTTACCATCGCTGTCACCAATCGGCTGACTGTCAGCGCTCTCTCCATGCAATGAGGGGTGGGTAGCGCCAAGCCGTCGCTGTACAAGTTAGAGAGCGTTGCTTGTGCACTCTTCTGCACCGGCAGGTCGTATGCTCCGATCTGACAGGTTAATGGGCCCAGGTAAAACCATCAAAGACAGCGGTGTGATCTTAGATGGCATTATGCCTCCAATACTGAGGTATTACTGAATAGCAGAGTACCCATGTGATATTTATTCATAGCCAAGGACTCATGTGATATTTCATTATTGTATAGTGTCACTTGTGTGTATTGCAGAATACTCATGTGATATTTCTATATAGCAGAAGATTCGTAATATTTCTGTTTTGCAGAGTACTGTGATATTAATGTTCAGCAGTGCATGCATGTGATATTTCTGAACAGTTTATGATTTGTAAGATCGCATAAGTATTAAGGCATGTGATGTATGACTGAGTAATCATGTGATGTGTATGTGCAGTTAAGGACTCATTCAGTAATGTAATGTTTCTGTATGGCAGCGTGCTTGTATAACATGTCTATCCACTCGAGCAGCAGTGTGATATTTATAGTACCCATGTGGTGTTTCTGTGCTTTAGGCAACTTGGGGACAGTCACTGTGTTGTGCTCTTTTCGCAGGACAGAGAGCTGAGACCAGAGGAGATGGATGGTGAGTCTGTTTGTGTGTCTGTGTGCCTTTGGTCATCATTATCATCATCATCACTGTTATCATGATAATCTGTTTTTATCAATGTTCAGAATATCAGTACAGAATGATTTAACTCTTGCTTTAACAAAACAATGAGAAGCAAATTGTGAATATTTTGTCTCTCTCTATCGCTCTCCTTTCATTCTCTCTCCCTCTCTCCCTCCCTGTGTGTGGCAGAGCTGCGGGAAGCCTTTAAAGAGTTTGATAAGGATAAAGACGGGTTCATCGGCTGTAAGGACCTGGGAAACTGCATGAGAACCATGGGATACATGCCCACAGAGATGGAGCTGATTGAGCTGAGCCAGCAGATCAACATGAACTGTGAGTGTGTGTGCATGTGTGTGTGTACATACGTGTGTGCATGTGTGTGTGTGCGTGTGTGCATGTGTGTGTGTGTGTGTGTACATACGTGTGTGCATGTGTGTGTATGTGTGCATGTGAATGTATGTGTATATGTATGTGTGCATGTGAATGTGTGTGTATATCTGTATGTGTGTGCATGTGAATGTGTGTATATCTGTATGTGTGTGCATGTGAATGTGTGTGTATCTGTATGTGTGTGCATGTGAATGTGTGTATATCTGTATGTGTGTGCATGTGAATGTGTGTGTGTATCTGTATGTGTGTGCATGTGAATGTGTGTGTATCTGTATGTGTGTGCATGTGAATGTGTGTGTATCTGTATCTGTGTGCATGTGATTCTTGCATTTGACAGAGAATGTGTATGTTTGCCCGCAGCAGTGTCTGTGTCGGTTTGGCATTGTATGTGTATGTGACAGAGTGGATTTCACTATGCATGAGTGCTTTATGTCATAAAAGGCATTGCTTCTGCATACAGGTGTGTAAAGATTGCAGGTGTGCAGGTGTATAATTAAAAATGAGCCCTCTGCACTCTGCACTCTGCAGTGGGGGGTCATGTGGATTTTGAGGACTTTGTGGAGCTGATGGGACCCAAGTTGCTGGCGGAGACGGCGGACATGATCGGGGTAAAGGAGCTGAGGGATGCATTCAAAGAGGTATTATTATTATTATTATTATTATTATTATCCAATCATCTTATCATTGTCTATACCAGTATCATCCAATCTTGAGTCATGGGGAGCTATCCCAGCATACATTTGGTGAAGCGCTGAGAGACACCCTGGTCAGGTCGACAGTCCAGTCCATTGCAGGGCCAGACAGACAAACACCTACGCAAATGCATACGCACTTATGATTATGGAAAATTTGGCAAGACCAGTTTGTCTACCGTGACGTCTTTGGACTGTGGGACGAAACCGGAAAACATGGAAAAAATGTGTGCAGTAAACAGGCCGGCCATGGCAGGAATCAAACCAGAGTCCGTCTGGCTATGAGGCCACAGTGCCAATCATCACAGAGCCATCATGCCATCTGTTATTCTAAATAATATATAAAATTATTATTATTATTATTATTATTAGTTTTCATGCCATTGCATTTTGAATTGAATTAAGACAGAGGAAGAGGGGATAGAGGCAGAGAGAGAAAGTGAGAGAGAGAGAGAAAGAGAGACAGGGTAGATTTCTGTGAGATCACACCTGTTTCTGCCCTCCTCCCTGTGTGTCTCTCTCTCAGTTTGACACAAATGGAGACGGAGAGATTAGCACTGCCGAGCTCAGAGAAGCCATGAAGAAGTTATTAGGTCAACAGGTGAGACTCTGTGTGTGTGTGTGTGTGTGTGTGTGTTTGTGTGCGGAGATAGAGTGAGAGGGAAAAAACCAGAAGAGAGACAGAATGTGAATTTGAATTTATGAGTGTGTGTGTTATTGCTTATGTCCATGTGTTTGCATTTGTGCCTTTGTGTGTTTTGCATACGTATGTATGAATGTATGTATGTATGTACGTATGAATGTATGTTTGTGTGCGCTTTTGTGTGAGTGTATGTGTTTGCACATGACTGTGAGTTATCATGGTGAAAACTGTCCATGTAACTGTCCCTCCCGCTACAGGTGGGACACAGAGACCTGGAGGACATTGTGAGGGACATCGACCTGAACGGTGACGGACACGTGGACTTTGAAGGTGAGTCTTCTGCTGCTCCTCCACCTCGTTAGGAGACCAGAGAACTGGAGAGATGTAAATATGGGGGATCTGGTGGTCAGGGTCAGATACCCTACTGTACATGCTATTATAATAGGCAGATACTCTACTGCACATGCTATTATAATAGGCAGATACTCTACTGCACATGATATTATAATAGGCAGATACTCTACTGCACATGCTATTATAATAGGCAGATACTCTACTGCACATGATATTATAATAGGCAGATACTCTACTGCACATGCTATTATAATAGGCAGATACTCTACTGCACATGCTATTATAATAGGCAGACACTCTACTGCACATGCTATTATAATAGGCAGATACTCTACTGCACATGATATGATAATAGGCAGATACTCTACTGCACATGATATGATAATAGGCAGATACTCTACTGCACATGCTATTATAATAGGCAGATACTCTACTTCACATGATATTATAATAGGCAGATACTCTACTGCACATGATATGATAATAGGCAGATACTCTACTGCACATGATATTATAATAGGCAGATACTCTACTGCACATGATATGATAATAGGCAGATACTCTACTGCACATGATATTATAATAGGCAGATACTCTACTGTACAGGTTGTTTTCAGACCCTCTGAAGGTTCAGTGGGGGCAGGTGATGCTCTTTGATGCTCCAGTGGGGTGCTGTGAACACAGGAGATTACTTGCAGGAGCACCTGTGAAATTATCCCCGTGCCAAAAGATTATATCACCAAATACACCACCGCACGAGTCTAATCTCTA
This sequence comes from Albula glossodonta, assembly GCA_019788955.1. Classification (NCBI taxonomy): domain Eukaryota; kingdom Metazoa; phylum Chordata; class Actinopteri; order Albuliformes; family Albulidae; genus Albula; species Albula glossodonta. The sequence continues at coordinate 83,739 of JAFBMS010000130.1, read as the reverse complement.
CAGCACTGTACCCCACAGAAACACTGATACACTGTAGTTTCCTAACCACGATGTCACTTCACACTATGGAAGTCCTGACATTGTTTCTCTATTGTCAGAGTTTGTACGGATGATGTCTCGCTGAAAGAGAAGAAAACAGCCCCATGCTGCATATCAAGATTTTCATTGGACAATGAGCTGCTGGCCCCGCCCCTTTCATGGCTTGAGAGGGAGAGAGAAATAGAGGGAGAGAAAGAGAAGGAGAAAGAAGAAGTGAGAGAGCCCTGTGCACTGAGCCTGCTTTTCTGAACTATGCTGGAAACTAAATTCTGACCTCTGACCTCCGACCTCTAACCCATAGCCGCCATCTTGTCCATCCCCCAGACAGACTGTCAGACTTGTTTACCTCCGTCTGTTCTGGGAAGCCCTCCGTCCTTCTGCCTCATGCTGCACTGCCTATCAAATCTGCTTTTGCCCCTGGGGGGTTTTACTGCTGGGAGAGCCCCCCATGGGTGTGGTGGGGTGGGGTGGGGATACAAGCTCTGGCCCACCCTGGATTTGAACTTGCAACCTTGCTGCCCTGACTCCAGCATACTCACAGAGTCAAACGCCACTCCTGATTTACTCCGTCTCCATGACGACTGCACTGCCAGACTCTCGCCCAGGGGGAAGGTGTGGACACCTGGTCCCGCCCCGTTGGCCCTTACCCCTCCCTCCTGCTGTGTTTGCAAATCTTGCCTGGGGGGTACAAGAGGTCCACCCTGCCTATGGCAATATCATTTCTGACAGTTCTGTGTTTCCATGTCTTCTCTTATTTTTGTGCATTTATTTACATTGTGTGTTCATGTGAGTGTGAGTGTGTATGTATGTGTGTGTCTGGATGATGCATTAGCACACCCATGCATGCATGTGCGTGTGGGTGAGTGTGTATGTGCATGTGTGCTTGCATGTGTGTCCATGTATACGTGTGTGTGCTCGCATGAGACGTGTGTGTGCAAGTCTGTCTGTGCGTGCGTGTGTGCCTGGATGTGTGTATGTCCGTTGGGGCATGGCACTGACTCATTTAAACTCAACTGACTCTTCCTCAACAAAAAGTCATCGTCTGTATGAAAGATCACATGTTGTCGGTCCATCTCATGTCCAGAGTGACTTTTAAATGTGGTTTACATTCTTTCCTACCTGCAGCAGCTACAAATCACAGTATCTTGTATAAAAGTACAAAATGCTGTGACTATGATGCACTAAGTTATAATGATATATTACATTATTATCACATATTAATTACAATGTTACACTGTTGTTATTATACTGTTATGTTATTTATTTGTTTAGTAGATGTCCTATTCCATGTTATGTATATTTAATGTTTAACCATTTTTATGGATTGGTTTCTTCCGTAGTTAAGCTTAGATAAGATATCTTAGGTAAGACCTTACTCAAAGATTAAATTATATTAATCCGAATAGAATTCATACATGATTATCTATTAATAATATTACGTTTTATTAAGGGTTTTAATGCCCAATGCTCAAACCAGAGGAGTAAAATAAATTATTTTATATAAGTGATCTCTCTATAAATGAGAGAGTGTGTTTCTTAACTGCTTTGTCGTGTTTTACGTACCTGAATCAGAGTCTATTTTTATGTGCGAGGTTCTGTTTGTCCTCGATTCTGTGTTTGTATGCATGCCAAAAGACAAAAGACAAAAGACAAAAGAAAACACATGTTCTTCCCTGAAACAATGTGAATAAAGTGAATAAATTATAGAACATGTGCCTCTCTGTGTGTGTGTGTGTGTGTGTGTGTGTGTTGTGTGTTTACCTGAGTGAATGTGTGAGAGTTCAAGAGTGAGTGAGCACACGCATGTGTGAGCATGTGTGAGTGTCTGTATTTGTGTGAATAGTGTGTGTCTGTATTGTGAGTTTGAGTGTGTGTGAGTTTGTTTTAGTTTATGTTTATACAAATTAATATTTGAGAGTTCATGAGCGTGAGATTATGCCTGTGTGTGTCCATGTGATTAAGCACGTGTGTGCGTGTGTGTGTGTGTTTGTATATGCGTGTGTATGTGTGTCTTCCTGCCTCTTTTATATTTCTGATGTTGGGAGCAATATTAATATTTCCACAGGTTTATATTCCTTCATCACAAAAGACCCTCTCAGGCCTGGCAATGCCACTAAACCTCATTAGAATTTTAAAAGAGCCCCAGACCCTCTTCCTGCATAACCCAAAGGCATTTGTGTGAACTCATTCACACAGTCTTTGCTGCAATAATTATCCATGAGCATGGAAGAGAATGCAAATTCAAAAAGAAAAACAGCAGCACAGTGCGATGGGTGGCAGTGGTGTGGTATAAGGGTTTGGAAGCATAGGACTCAACTCAGTGGTTTCAGATTTCAACACAACGATGGCCACGATTGGGACGGCCCATCAGCCTCACCTTTGGGAACTATGCTCCATTCCAGGAACTATGCTCCTGATCCGCGAGCAAAGAAACAAAAAAAAAAAAAACACATGGCTGCTGTCAGACATAGGCCTACTATTCCACAGTGAATGCAAGAGGGTTGCAGGTTTGATTCCAAGGTAGGGCTCTGCCACTGAACCTTTGAGCAACGTATTGCACCCAAATTGCTTCAGTAAATATCTAACTGTATGAATTGGTAATGTATTCAAATAAAATTCACGCAAGTGGACACAAAGTATTTTGGCAGATACATTTAATGTCCCACATGCAGTGTTGTAGCTACCCTGTTCATAAAGTTATTGAGCTAATGAAGGGGGCCTTGCTTCTCCAGCTAGCTCCTACTTCTACTTCTACTCTCTATTTCTGTTTTTTGGAATATTAGAACATTAGCCAGAGGGCACCTCTGTCACCCTCACTGCACTGTGATTGGCTGACTGGTTTGCCAGTCTGGACTGGCTGCCGTTCAAGGTTCAAAATGTCAGATTAGAGAAGCACCTTTTGATGGCATTCTAATACCCACAGCAGGGCCACAGCGCTAACGCTGTGCTGTCCCATGCCAGCCACTCTGGAGCGATGTCCCATTATAGTGTCCATTGGAGCGCGATATTTTCCCTCCGGAGTCTGGCCTCAGGGGGGAGCTCCGTCCCTCAGCAGAGTGCTGCCAAACAGAGCTGTCCTTTCAGGACCTTCCCTTTCATTGCAGTTTACATTATTAAAATAATAAAGATCTTCATACAAGTCTGTGTACATGCATTTGTGTGAGTGTGTGTATGTGTGTGTGTTTGTGTGTGTGTGTGTATACACCTGATTATCAAGCTCAGTGCTGGACAGATGGCTATTCACAAGTTCTTGGCAAAGACGCCATTTAAGATTAAATACATCAATCACACAAACATAACACACACAGACATAAACATAATATAATATACACACAAACACCCGCCCACACACAAAATGAGAACATAATAACACAGACAGAGAAAGGTGCACACACAGTGACATGTTGTTACACACACACACACACACACATCAAAAACTGAGAAATACACACACACACAGCCACACACACACACATACACAGACTCACTGAGACACACAGGCACACACACATATTCTTTCACACACACACACACACACACACACACACACACATACGCACGCAGCAGTCAGTGCAGTATGCAGGGAGAAGGCACAGACAGACCCCTGCTCAGCGCTCTCTTCAGGGAAGCCAGTTCTATTTTAAGATCAGATCTTCCTCTGAATTAGAAGCCAGGGCTGACTGAGGTAACTGAGGACTTGGAACCAAAATTGTCTGAAAATTCAGGTGTACACACACACACACACACACACACACACACACAAACACACACACACACACACAAACACACGCGCACACACATACACACACACATTCTCACTAACATATGCAAACACAGACTTTGTCTCACACGCTTTCTCTCATTCATTAAGATTCATTTTGACACGTCATCACACACAGACTATCACTCACAGGCAATCAAACACACACGCACACAGAACAAACGCGTAGGACGCTGGGGGTTTCACGTGGGGAGAGTTATGCTCACGTGAGACTGCACTTCCTCGTTTGACCACAGTGTGGCACTCAATTACAAGACATAAACCACCAAACTTAAAAACGGCCAAAACATTACCAACATAATAGCTTTTAAAGAATGCATATACTCTTTTCATATACTGTTTTTTCATCTGTCACTCAGTTGGTCACATTTATCATGTATTAATAATGTATTCACTGCTGAAAACAATTGTTCTCTGAAGGCTCTTTTTAAATTTACATTAGAAAATAATCTACATAATATTTTCTTCCATTAGTACTAACTCTACTTACTTGGGGTCCATGCTGTGAATATCAGGAATAGTGAACAGGACTCTTTGATAGACCTCAACCTCCAGGGAGGCAATCATTTTAATTACTCGTTAAATATTCTTACAAAATTATAAAGATTTCCAGCCTGAAATTTTTCTACTGCTTAAAACATTTTGCTTTAGTTCTTTTTCAGTCAATTCATAGCCGATTTGATATTTCGCTTTGGGCTGATTTTCAGAAGTACAGCCTGTGTCATGTGGATGGCATTCTTTCTTATTATTTCAAAACATGAAACATCATTTAAGATAGGGATCTTTCACAGAAATGTGTCTTTTCCATTTACTGCCAGGGCCCAGGTCTGACAGTACTGCAGAAACATGCAAAGCTTCTATTCTTCCCCCTGTCCTGTGGGTGACAGCAGCATCAAGCAGTCTGCACAGAGCAGTCATTTGACGTCTTTGTCATTTAGATAGGATATAGGTTGGACCAGGGCTTGTGGATTGTTTAAACAATGTTAACTGCTCATTGTTATAGATATTAAATAGTGTTGGACTCAAACTACAACCCTCTCTCGCTCACGCTCTTTTTCTCTTTGCCTTTAGAGGGGAGTCAGGTTTCCACTTTACCAGAGCGAAAGACAATCTCTCTGAACAAAACAGCCTCAGCCCCCCCCCCCCCCCCCCCCCCCCCCCCCACTCTCTTTCAACTCATTTTCTCACGCTCCCTCTGGACTCTCTTTCACTTTCATCCCCTCCATTGTCTCTCTGTCTGTCTCTCTATCTGTCTATCCTTCTTCTTTTCAGACTTCTCATTCAATGGCTTTCATGCAATGCGCTGCCAGTTGTGTAAATGAACAATCTTTAGTATGTCTGTCTTATTCGTATTATGTCTTGCCACCAAGCAGTACTTCACTGTTTGGTGGAGGCCCCCATTGGTGAACTAATCAAAGCTGAGCACTCTGTGGGGCCAGACCTTTTGTCCCCTCACTCTTAACCCGATTTCATCATGGGATGCAGTGATGTGTGCAATTCCTGTTCTGTCCAGCAGATGACAGCCCAGCCTTACAGTTTTATGCACCCTTCATCTTTAATCTGATTTCTGGCTAATTTAGTTTGTATTTATAATTGACTAGGGGTCCTTGTTGTTTAAAGTGTTCACAGAAACTTTTATATTTGAGGAAAATTGAGAGCTCATACAGCACAGATGGCATATCAAGAGGTGCATTGCATTAAAATAAGTTTTTTTGTGGTCTCTTTAAAACCCAAAACCAATTTAGGCCCTAAAAATGGAGTGAGTGGACTCTTCAGTCATCCATTAACTTACATGAACCTCTTAAATGCCGAGAAACACCAAGTACCAGCATGCACTGCAACCCCCCCCCCCCCAGGACTGTAACTGAATCAGAAGACACTGCTGCTCTCCTGGTCTGAAACCTGTGAATTAAAGGGAACCACAGTCAATAGAGCCATAGCACACTCAAACTGGTCAGAATTAATACTGCGTTTGTTCTTCCTTTGATAAGCCTTGCGTGTCAGACTCATGATTGTGACATCATAAGTGTCAGCCCAACTCACTGCATTGTAGTAGAACTTTGTTACAAACTTTCACTATTATGCTTTCCTCTCAAATTCAATGGTCAGTAACAACTTCCAATAGGTCCCACAACAGTGTGGGTGTTATGGTATTGAGTGGTAAAACAACCAATGACAGCACAAATCTCACCTCAGATGACTGCTGGCACCAATCACATAGCAGGAAGCCTAGGCAGGAAGCCTAGACCAGGAACGTAACCAAAGTTACCCTGATACAGTCTCATAGATTAAGAGTCTGGAGAGTAGACCAAATCCTTTGATTGAATTGATACACCGTGAATGTCACTACCCTGCCAGAAACGTTGTCCACGCACTAGTCCCGCTGTTTCCCCGGTGACCCTAACATCCCTCATCCCAAACCCTGTGCCCTCACCACCTCTTTCCCCTGCCCTTGGCAGGAAACCCAGTAGAGGGTATTTATAGAGTGCAGGAATGGCACTGATGGGACCCGCAGAGTGAAGGAGACAGAGTGGAAAAAGGATTAGAAGAGATACGCAGAAAGGAAGAAGAGATGACAAGAGAGGGAGCGAGGGAAAGAGAGAGACGGGGTGGGGGGGGCACACAACAGCAGGTTGTGACAGCTACACTTCCTCACTGAATGTGGGAAATCCAAAGCAATTTGAGAATTTTACCCTCCTGAATTAAAAGCAGTTTACCCAAACCTCCTGATCCTACCTCACACTTCAGGATCGCACATCCGCCTTAGAGATGAAAGGTGTAAACTCTGCAGGACAACATGTAGGTACCTGCCACAGAGAAACAGCAGTGACCCACAAACTCCACAGTCTGTTTTCTTTATTATTATCAACATTACTATATGATATCATTATGGTTATAATTTATTATTTATCTTTTATACCTAGTTCATATTATCGCTCTTATTTTTAAAGCTACTGCTGTTTTGTTGCCATGAACGATTATTATCGTTGTTTACTTTTAGCTCTTGTACACTGACTATTCTATGACAATATATGCCACGTCAAGAAGGTATTTAAATAAATAAAACTTTTAAACTGAAAGCATGACTGCTTCCCCCAGTGCATCTGTTTTCTATTGAGTCAATGAATAGATAATGTCCTGAAGCACCTGACATACTAAGGAGAGAAGAGATGGCCTCTCTTCCTCTCTCTATCTCTCCTTCAATCTCCCTCTTTCTCTCCTTTTATGTGTTCCCTGCTCGCTGTCTCTTTTCACTTCTAATTTTAGACCGCAAGAACATGAGAATGGTCGACGACAAGAGCAGGTTGTTGAGTCCCTCTGGGCTCGCGCTGTCTAGAGAGTATCCAGCACTGAGTCAAGCCTGGGCTTGAGCACCCCGAGGCTCTCTGCCTCTGCTGCATGACCTTGCGAGCTGTTCCGAGCATCGACAGCCATCTGTGTAAAAAAATACTTCCTGCTATCTGCGCCCTGTTTACCTTTAGCGATTTCAGTGCATGCCCCTTCGCTCTGCTGCCTAAGCTCAGCCCAGAAGATCTTTTGTAGTCCATCTTGTTAAACCCTTCTGTGACTCTGGAACCCTCAGTCTAATCCCCCCTCCGCAAAGCCTGAATAGATTAAGGGTCCTAAATCTTTTTTCGTAACTTTTATATTTCATACTAGGGACCAGTTTAGTTGTCCTCCTTTGTACTTTTTATAGGCCCCTATATCGTTCTTATAGTGCGATGGCCAGAACTGCACGCAATGTTCTAAAACTTGTCTGAAAAAGACATAGAAGCCAGGGCTGACAGAGGTAACACCAGTGCTCCAAACTTAATTTTTATTTATACTCAATACTTTTCTCCTCCTATGAAATGATCCAGCCTTAACTTTTTTTATTTTTCACATGTAGCATTTGGCTACTTAGGTTACATTTGATTTACCAAGCGTTTGACCAGTTCTGAATTATTCTGCTATTTGAATAACTTCCATACTGTTTGCTAAACATCTGATATCTAACAAATGAGTTTTTTGGCAAAAGAAGACATATCTGTGTGTTTCTTATGACTTTATCAACAGAATTTATGCGATTAAGAAAGGGAAGAGATTCTGATCATTAACCCTGAGAGACAACAACTTTAAGTCTCCTCAACATGGAGATATTAAACACTTCTTTGGGATGTTTTCTCTCTCATCTTCTCCTCCCTGCCCTGAGGATGAGTGGATGACTAAGGGAACATGGAGGAAAAGAGTCGGATGATCACTGCGGGACGTGTAAAAGAAACACGCATGTTTGCAGCACTCCACCACTCCTCTCCCCCCTCCCCCAACACCCCCCATCTCTCAGACCCAGAGCAGGTCCCAGGGCCTTGGGGTCAGAGGTCAGGGGTGAACAATAACCTCACTGCAGGGGTCAGAGAAGTTCCTGAGTGAACAAACTAACGCCAGTGAGTGTTTTTGGTTGTGTGTGTCTGTGTGAGAAAGAGGGAGGTGTGTGTGTGTTCATGCGTGAATGCGTCTGTGTGTGAGAGAGAGAGAGCTATGCGTGTGTTTGCAAGCATGTGTGCATATGTACGTATATGTGTTCGTGGGTTTGTGTGTATAAGCGTGTGTGCGCACATGTGTGTATGTGTGTTTGTGTGTGTGTATTTGAGTGTGTGAGCGTGTGTGTGCGCTCGCATGTGTGTGAGCGTGCGTGTGTGTGTGTGTGTGTGTAAAAGCACACTCATGCACACACCCCAGAACCCCCAGTGCTCAGGCTACCAAACTGACTCTGCATCTGCCCACCTACTCAGCCTCCTCATAGCTGATTGGCTGCTCAGTCCCCAGCACTTCCTGCCCATCCTAGCCTCAGATCCTCATTCAAAGAGAAATGAATTCAGCTCAACTTCCTGGAAAAATAAAGGCTAATTAATACACATACACACACACACACACACACTCATGCACACCCTCCCCCAGCCACACACGCACACACACACACACACAGAAAAACATTTACATGCACACATTAGGAACTCACTCAGACACACTCCCATGATTATAACTTCCTCCTCATTCTTTCTCCCTCTCGCATGCACAAGCGCTCTCTTTTACTCCCTCTCTCTCACTTTCTCTCTCTCACACACACACACACATATACACACACACCCTCTCTCACACTCCGTTTCTTGTTTCTTCATGCTTGGCTAGCTGCAGAGAGTACAGAAGCTGTGCCAGAGAGCTGCTAACGATTGAACCAAAGTTACATTCAGTGTACATATTTCACACAATACAACCACTCCACTTCCCTAACTCCAGCCCATACTCTCACTCTTACTCCTTTACTCACTCTCTATCCTCCACTTTTCCTCCTTCTCCCATCTTTGTTCTTACTGCACCACTTCTCTCTTTCCTGCTCCATTCAGTCTGCCTCCTTCCCCTCCCCCTCCCTCTCTCCCTTTTTCCCTCTCTCTCTCTCTCTGTATTCAACCCCATTGATCAAGCATGCAGAAATTGGACACGCCCATAATTCTAGTCAGAATAGAATAGCCCCTGCCCTACATACAGTACAGCTCTCTCCCTCACCCCTGAGCCCTCCCCACGCCACACACACACGCATGCACACACACCCACACATGGACATGGCTCACAAACACACACACATACATGCATACACACACAAACACACACACACCTCATACACATGCACAGCTCTTTCATTCATCACAAACATTCCTCATGCACTCATACACACATTTCTTCAGATTTCATCTGTTCTTGCATATCGTTGGTGTAACAATGTTTTGTGTCATTGTATGTGTAATGTAACAGGCATGATGATGGAACAATGTCAGGTCCCATTCTGGCTTTGGAGAGGAAACCACCTGTGAGTCAGCTATTATCCTTAACCTCTAATCACACTATGCTTTCAGATTTGAGACTAGTTTTAGCTTGCAAAGTATCATACTGGGCAACCCTGCTACTCAGATTCTTTGCAACATCCTGTAGTTTTTATTTCATGTTATTTATTTATCCAGGAGAAAGTCCACTTTACATTTGTCATCTCAAGATTTAGGTCAGATTTCCACCAGGCCACGACCTAATGTTAAAGCAAGAACATTCCCTAAACAGCCTTAAAACACGACATTCTTCTAAATGTTGTGTGTGTGTGTGTGTGTGTGTGTGTGTGTGCATGTGCACTGTTTTTAAACAAGCTCTGTCAACGCCCCAGGAAAATTTTCCAGGCAAATAACATCCAAGGGACATCAATGAGACTTGACAAATTCCCATCTTATCCTAACGTTCTGGGAGTGCTCTGGGAAGTGAACTGTTGCTAGCTGCGAAGGTGGAACGTGTGACTCTGACACGGTGTCCAACAGCTGGTGCTGAGGTAACAATCCTGGGAGGCGCTGGGCAGCTCTTAGGAAAAGCTGGTAATCTGCCACTTAGACGGTTAGTGGGTCACATGGCAGGGCAGAGTGGGGGATGGGGATTGGGGGTTGGGGGGTTGGGGGGTAGTCTCAGGCCAGCTTGGCTTTAATTAACAAACACTTAAAACCCCAGCAGTGAGCGAGTGGGGCCTGCAACCTGCTGCTGCCATTCTGGCACACAGAGAACAGTGCTGTACCAGCACAGACAGGTGGCTCACTGGACACTACTGGCACCTACACTGGAGCTACTGACCGCTGCTACTGACAAATACACTACAGCTACTGACTATTGCTACTGACAAATACAGTACAGCTATTGACTGCAGTTACTGACAACAACACTACACCTACTGACTACTGCTATTGACAACTACACTACAGCTATTGACTGCCAATATTGACAATTACACTACAGCTACTAACCACTGCCACTAACAATTACACCACCGCTACCGACTGCAGTTACCGACAGCCACACATCAGCTATGGACTACAGCTGCTGAAACTTACACTAGAGTTGCTGAGTTATGCCATTGACAACTATATTATACCCTCAATAAAAGGAGGACTGTTAACATACATCTCTGTGACCTGGAGAACAAATGTGTTAATTGATACATCAAATGTACTGTAATGATTCTTCATGGTTACGTTCTGTACCGTCTTTACAGAAACCATGACCGCATGTGTAAATGGTGAATCCCGAAGGATTCCACCTCATTGATAGTTGCGTGCCCCTTTATGTACAGTCTTACACAAATACTACAGTTACTGACTTCTGCTACTGACATATGCAGTAAAGCTGCTGAGTGCAGCTACTGACAACTACACTACAGCTACTGACTGCTGTCACTTGAAAAAAAAATTACTGTGGTCTTCCTTTTTTTTGAAAAAAGAAGGTGTATCACACACTCACACACACACAACGGCCAAGGCGTGTTTTGGCTTGTCAACGGACTTCAGTAACTGTGGTGACAAACACAGTAACAGTTGCTTCCACTCAGGAAGTGAAGGCACAGAGAAGGAGACTGAGAGAGAGAGAGAGATAGAAAGAAAGAAACAGGGGAGACAGAGAGAGATGGCCAGGTGCAGCCATTCCTGGCTCATGTACCCGAAACTAGACGAACAACAAAGCAAACAGCTCAGGGTCAACAACAGAAACACTTCTGCACACGAGCAGGGCAAGAATGGAGAAAAGGCAACAGGATACAGTCAAACCAGAGCCAGCAAGTCACTGCATCACCTTCCCAAACCGAACCTTGCACTTCACACAGAGAGGCCGACACACAGAGACACACAATTATAGCTGCAGTAGCCAAATACCCTTCACCTTCATCTCTCACACTATCATGGTCTTCAGCTTCATCGTCAGCATCACCATAAACCAGCATCAACTTCATCTTGTGGAAGACAGTGTAGTGTAGTAGTGATTTTTGTTCATTGTCATCTTGTCATTTTGGCTGGTTGAAGAAAAAGTAACTCATAGTTTGCAGGTCACAACTTCGAGCCTGAAAAAATACCTGTAGCCTATCCTCATGGGTTCACAGTACTTGAATACCTGTACCCCAACACCTTCCCAGGTGTTGTACTTTTTTAAAACTGCACTGCTACCGGCTGGTGCTACATACACCTGCACTACAGTTACTGACAGCTGCTAATGACACCTGTACTATTGACACCTACACAACTCACAGGGAAAATCAAAGCTAAATAGCTGGCATTCACAACTGCCATTTCCCCTCAGGGATTTGAGCCAGCTGCCCTCCAGTCACCATTGAAGTTCCAGTACCCCTGGACTCACTTGTTGGACCTTAACTTATGACATCATAGCAGACTCCTGCCCCCATTGTGACATAATGCCATCAAGCTTTGGGGATGTTCTTTGCCAATAAACCAATGCTGAGTTACTACAAACAACTGACTACTTGCAACCATATAATTTGAAGTGGCCATTCATGCCCAGGGGGTTATCTGGTGGTTAGAGACACAGACAAACTTTTCTGTCCAGTCAAATCCAGCCTAAATAATGGGGGGTCGTCAATAAGCTGACAGACAGCCTATGCTGAAAAATCAATGCTTGTCTACCAGACACACAGAGATTGAATGTCTGGAGTTGAGACTGTGGGGCTGCCAGTTCAGAAATGTTACGGATAAACAAGGCTTGAGATCTCACACTGGCCAACCTGCCTAAATCCTCACCTGCGCATAACTGCCACATGGCGATCACATGATCAACACCATCATGTTCTTTTGTTTTTAAAGTGCCTTCATAGTCAGAGTATCCAACTGTACACAGACTCAGCCTTTACTCACACAGATTTACTTCACAAAACCTGTTCATTTATCCTGACAGAGCCACACACAACATGAATAAATCAATACGGTTGCTTTTTTTTTTTAAAGTCAACATCTTGATCAATTAATGCTCATGATACCATTAGCTTATTTCTCACTTTTTTAATCTCGCTCGTCAAACTTATTTCAACACAAGACAGGTTTGGCTCATTGCTACATATGCTGCCATTAAACTCTTAATTTTGCACAAACGGTTTTTGCAATGACCAGGTATCAGGACTTAAACCCACTGTTCCACCCTCCAGTCACTAATTTAATCAAATAAATAATGTGGCATTATGGAATAACTTTCCATATAACCCAATAGGCAGAAAAATGAAAGCATTGTTTGCACGAAATCCTATTTATGATGTGAATATGAGATATTTCTTCATTTTTTTCTGGCATTCATAGTTACTTTTGATACAATGTGGTCACAGAAGGTTAAAGCGTTCCTCCGTCGCCATTAAAATGTCTAATTGAGAACTATTAACAGATTGTTATGATTCGGAGGTTGTAATTATGGTTGGATTTAAAACCAGGTTGCACAGGGGGGCCCAGGATCCTGTTCGAGGACCCCCTGCTTTTAAACTTAGGCGTCACTTCCAGGTGCGTGGGCAGGTGGATGTAATTACTATCCAAGATGACAAGGCGCTCCTCGCGCTGTAAACCTGGGGAAGTGGTGAGGAACTCCTCCATGTTCGAGTCAGAAAAACCTGTCGTTTGAAATGTAGTGAAAGGACGATGAGAGGCGTGGGGGCGTGGCAGCGTGGCGCATCTGCGGAGCAACGGGACAATTCTTCCTCCGCCTAAACGAAAAGCAGCGCGATCCTCTTGTCCCTTTGAGTTTGAATCCAAGTCCTTCATCTAGCGTATCGCTCATTTGCTTCCTTTGTCAGACAAAAATATTCGGTCTTGTTTTTGATAACGTGTAGGGCACTGTGACATACGTGAATCATACATAGACCTCCTCTATGCGTGCGTCTTTCCAGAGTAACATTGTGGATACATCCTCTCCCCACTACATCTTATCCACACACTCTCGATTTAAGTGTATTGCCCGGGATAGTGGTAGCGTGGTTCCCGAACTGGCCATTCGAGTTCAAAACAGGCTGGTTTTGAACTCCAACTGATTTATAACGGATAGTGTAATGCTACGAAAAGATGTAACGTTTTTCTCCTAGAAAGCAAGAGCCAGGGAGGGGACCGCTGAAGGAGACGACGGGGGTGGAGGGTGGGGGGCGGACATCCTGGGAAATACTACTCGTGCACGAGAGACAACATGAAAGAGGCGGAGTGGCGCAAGGGGAGGCGAGGGGAAGGACGGGGAGAGCGAGCAAGGAAGCAAGAGAGGGGGAGTGAGAGAGAAAGAGAGAGGGAAAGAGGTGGAGTCTCTGCTTTTGTGTGTGTAAAGCGCTCTCGTCCCGCCTCCCCGAGACGCCCCCCAGCCACCCCACCCCCCTCGGCCACCCGCCCCTGACTCCGCTCTCCTCGCTCTCTCGCACCGCACAGTCGGGAACAGAGGTACGGCATGGATACCGAAGGGAGCCAGAGCAGCCTGTCGTCCGCGGACTCCCCCCACGACCCCTGGTAAAAAAAAATCCTCTCCCCGTGTTTCTTGCCTACCCTCCAGCTCGGCTGCTGCTTGTCCCGCTTAAAGAGACCCGGGAGTTGATGGAGAGAGACTATCGGAGCTCCGAGACAAAAGGCAGCGTGCTGTACTGTTGTGGTCTCGCAGTGTGCCGCGCCGGACCCTGGGCACAGCCGTGCACCCTAGCGCTCCCCTGGACGGCTCTCTCTTGCTGTGTTTTAGCCATGCACCATGCGAGAGAGGCAGAGGATGGCCGTCATTTATTGCAACTTTTTTCTCCTTTCTACGAGTGAGAGAAGCGGGCGCCCTACTGCTGGGATAACGGCCTGACAGTGCAGAAAGTGGACCTGTGCTACCAACATGGCCGATATTTTTTTCTTTAAGCTACTTCAATCTTTGTTTTTGTTATTATCATTAGTAGTACTAAGATTTCTAGGCTGTGCTTATTGTTGATGTTCAATATCTCGACCTGGTTTTGTTTTTACACCCCGTTCTCTCTTCTCTCCTATTTAGCAAAATGTTTATCGGGGGCCTCAGCTGGCAGACGACACAAGGTGAGCCATCCAACCCAGCTAGCGACTTTCTCAAGTGTTGAGGTTAGCCACATAGAAGTGACGATGGTGTGCTTTTCGCTGTTTTTTTTCTAAACAGTGTCTCGATGTTCATTCATTTTCAACCCCCACAACCGACGTGAAAAGAGTTTAGTCTTGATTGCTGATCTGATTACTTTTTTTTTTTTCCCGTGGTCGCCTCCTGAAAAGCACCCGAGATGATGCAGAAAAAAGAAAGTAAAGAGTTGGTTTCAGGGCTGCCGAAATCAAAGCGCTCATTCAGCGCGGATAAGCGAGTGGGGATTTAAGACTGCAGAGCTGAAACAAACAGCGAGGTCGGAGGGATGGGGGGATTAACTGTATATTGATTTAGCACAGCATATATAGGCTATAAACCCTATCCGCGATACGGAGCGAACACGTTCCAAATAAACAAACAAATACATGAATAGCTGGACAGATAAATTACAGGTACCTCCCCACAAGCTCCATCTGGCTTTCTTTAGCGTTTCACTTTGTGCCCCTGCCTCGCCGGGGGGTTGAAGTTTTCGTTACGGCGGGTGCTTTGGGAATTTGTTTTTGTTGTTAGGAAACTGGAGCTTATTGTTAGCTAGCTTGTGTGCTTAGCTACTGAGCACTACTACTGTGCGTCAGCTTTGTGTGAATCCGCACCTCCTCCTCCCCGAAACAGTAATGGAATACCACTGCAGTTTATTGGAAGTACGGTGATATTTCCTCACACATAAAAGTGACAAATTAAGTCTGTTTTAAAAATGGAATTATTCTTACCATTTCATTTTATCTTTGATTGTGTCCAATAAAAGACTGCATTGACGAAAATGCCCTTGAACAAAAGAATATGTGTTGTTACAAAGTCTAGTTATTTCTCATCAACGTGTTACCTTGTGTTTCTCACCATTGAGTTTAGAATTTTGGATTTTGGATGCTCGATTGTTAATTGTGGAGCTAGAGGTCGTCAGTTGTCATCCTTGAAACATTTCTATGGCCGCATCGGTAGCAGAAACGTGGATATCAATGGAAAACACAACGTGACTGTGTTATTCCTGCGCTGTGCCGTGTGCATGCACGCTTCTTATTTCTTTGGGAGGCGTGTGACTAATTTCGTATCCCTCTTGTCTGTTTCTGTTTTTTTTTCCTCCAGAGGGTTTGAAGGAGTACTTTTGTAAGTTCGGCGAGGTGAAGGAGTGTATGGTGATGCGAGATCCGGTTACAAAGCGATCGAGGTGAGGGAGGCGTTCGCTACGCGGCGTCCTATCACAGACACTCACTCAACACGCCACTGACATTTGTTTATTTTTGTAATGCAATTAGCGGGCTTACTCCCATAAGAGATTTTGGAAAGTGTTAAACGCACACAGTTGGTTGTTTACGCCTTTAAATGTCAATGTTAATGTTTGTTATTCATTCGCAGGGGGTTCGGTTTTGTCACCTATGTAGACCAAGCAGGAGTGGATAAAGTTTTGGCGCAAACCAGACATGAACTGGATTCAAAAACCGTGAGTTCTCTTCAATTATGCATTCTGTTATTCTGTGTTTTCTTGTTTTTTTTTTTTGTTTTTTTTTTTTTTTGGGGGGGGGGTTAAAAAAAATTAATGCACATATAATCTCTGTCACCATGAACCGATCAAATATAGGCTAGTCGAACAGATAAATTGGATACCATCTCCTGAAGAAGGGCCAGTAATTCGGTTTACATTTCCCCCGTTTAGCTCTCACACTATCAAACAAGAGGCCTGCACTAAATAAGGAAATTACTCCAAATGGAATTAAATCACGGCTGTAAATACGTTTGGCACAGTTATATCTTTGGAGTTGGCTAACTCGCTTCCTGAAGACACCAGCCACTGGCTGGGTCGTTTCCAAAGTTAGTTGTACACTTTCTCTTGTTTGTTCGGCTTCCCCGTTTACCAGCTTCTGGAAAAAAACGGATCGTGAGAACGTTAAGTAAAAACTAAGAATAAGAAAGGGTTGAAGTGAATTAAGTCTCCCAAACTCCCCCTACCTCCCACCGCGTGCATGTCAGGAGCGCGCTACGCAAAAGCTGTCGGTGTTCATCGCCATGGTAACTCGGGGGGACTGGAAAGGGTTGGCTCTCAGGGTTTCAGCCCTCTACTGTTATGTTCACCTACTAGTCAAATCTGGAGATTTCCAAGAGTAAAACTGGCACAACTGTCAATGTACAGTGAGGAAAATGAGAGAATACTGATGTGGCATCATCAAAGCTAGTCTGTACTGAAATCATGGAAGGGAAGAAGGAGAAACCAGAGAAGACAGCCCAACATTTATATATTACTACTGAATAGCTGTGATTGAGCTGTGCGATGTGGATCTGAAATTATGCAGATTTGTCAATGTCAGATTTTTCTCAGATGGCCTAATGTTACGACATGCTGAGGAACACATGACTGGTGCGATGGTCACTCAGTCAAGAAACAGCACATTCATTGCTATTTTCACTTGATGATGTCACCCTAACCAATGCACAACCAGACATGCCCAGATGTATCCCATCTTAACTTTGCAGTACTTAATTTCATAACACACCAAAGTGTCAAAGTTTGCCATAGTATAATCTATATGAAGATGTGAAGTCTCTGAAAGTGTGTGTGTGTGTCTGTGTTTTATGCATGTCTTTGTTAGTAATGAATGCAAGTGTGTCAAGGGACAATACAGCAGCAAGTTTGTATCCATGGAGATGTGTTACTAACCCAACACCACCCCCCCCCCCCCCAACACACATACACAAATTGGGGCAAAGTCAAGGAGTGGCAATGGTTGTGTGTGTGTGTGTCTGAGTGTGAGAGAGAGAGATTGTGGTTGTGTGTGAGAGAGAATGTGTGTGTACATTTGTGAGTGTGAATGAGTGCCTGTGAGGGACAAAGATTGTGTGAGAGAGAAAGTGTGTGTGTGTGTGAGAGAGAATGTGTGAGACATTGTGTGTATCATGAGGGGTTATTTGCACTGGTGTAGTTTCAGCAGCTCCGTCTCAGTACTCTGTACTTTGAGTCTCTGTAAGACACCAGGTCACTCCTCAGTAAGAAAAGCTGAGGAAGAGGATGGGGAGAGGAAGAGGATAAACAGATGATACAGAGGGAGCTACAGCGATGGGGGAGAAAAACAAGGGCAAGACAATGAGAGAAAGAAAAAATGATATATGTATAGGCAGAGTTCCCTCAGGTGAAGTGGCTTAGCGTGGCAGGGTTGCCGCGGTGACCGGCATGTCGATGTCAGTCACCAGGGTGGTTTCTCTCTCTCTCGGGAATCTCCGTCTCCATAACGACCCTCCGGGCCCCCGAAAAAGGAAACAGGGTGGGGAGGGAGGAGGGGACTCAGGGCTGCTGTCAGACACAGGCCAAGGGTGTCCTACAGTGAGTGTTTCCGATGCACATCTCTCACAGGGGAAGGTGGAGAGAGGCAGGAGGGTGTTTAATTGAGGGGTGAGGGATTTCAGAAGAGGTAGCTGAAGAAAGCGGAGATATCAATGGGACTTTGGGAAGTGGAGTAGGGGCTGTGGTGCCGGGCAGGAAACTGTTCTCATAACTCGAAAGTTGTGCATTTTCTCCCCAGGCAGGGCACCTATTTCGTACCCTTGAACAATTTATTCTACTTGAATACCTTCAGGGAATATCCAGCTGTGTAAATGGCTATCGTAAAACCGTAAGAATGGATAAGAGCATCCGCTATGTGTCAAAATACAGATGGAAAGAGGGCCATATCTGTGGTTTTCATGCCACCCTCTGATCTACCCCCCCACCCCCCATTATTTCACCAGCACAATCATTTATGTCATCTAACATCTTATTTACAAGTCTGATAACCTCATGGATGACAGCTGAAGGCATTTGTCATATCCGCACATGGAGTGTTTCACTGTGGTCTAATCTACAAGTGAGCTCTTGTTTTTGGATGTTAGGTTGATTAACTGGGCGAGTTGACATAACTGGTAGAAATAAAATCCTCCACATGCACCTGTCCTCTGGGCTTAGGGCAGTCCACCCCTGAAGTGCTGGGTACCTGCACCTGTGGCCCATTGACTGGGGTATGAATGGTTCCTGCTTTGAGTGAGTGATTGCAGAAAATACCAGCCAATCAGTGTCAGATTTCAGTCAAAAAATTCTCTTGAACTGTGCTTCCAGAAAATGGTTAAAGACACCTATGTTGGATTATAACGTTTTGACTTATCTCAGTTCTTAGACCAACTAGCATGCAGCTCAGTGCTTCTGTTGGTGGATGAGACTAACTAAAATGGAGATTTCTGAATGTCATTTTTTGAGTCAGTCATTGCACAGGTTAACAGTGTTGAATGCGTCTCTTGTTTGAAGGCACTACAGTTGTTTGAAAACCGTCATTTCACATAACAACGTCTCTTGTGTGCTTACCAGCTGGGAACAGGAAAAGTTTGATCTGTCGAGCCTGGCCGGGAGTACGCAGTTCTCATTGTCGAGTAATTATCCACAGAGATGACCAGAGAATACTGTTTTTTTGGTCATATGTCCTTAATTTTCTGTTGTGGAAGAACATGATTTAATGTGAACATCCTTATGTTCACCATTATATGAAATTATACATGTTCCAGTCAGGGTCAACCTAATGCAAGATTGTGATTCATCAGAAGTAGCTAGTACCTGATTATTGGTTTATTTGCAAAACTGATCCCCAGATTTTGGGCAGAGTTATAATGCTTTGGAGTGTGGACCTAATCTGGCTCATAGTTATGATGTCATATTACTGAGCCTGACCACTGAGGCAGATATATACCTGACTTAATGGATGGAGGGGATAGGGGGACATATTCTTCCATTACTTCTATCCCCTAATGCTAAGCCAAAAGGAAAGACTAACAGTTGAAAATAAGGTCCATTAAACATATTTTATTGGCTGTTGTACTTCTGGAGTGGGAGTGTTTATCTGAGGGTGCAGAATGCACATGCGCCAAACATGGCCATCATTAATTGTGCATACTAAGCATCTGAAATCAGGAATGCAAACTCTTAGCCATGCATCATTTCTGACCTCCAAACAATACTGCGCTACCTCATAAATCACAGGGACATCCTGGCACACAGGATATGACCATGTGTGATGTCCAGGGCGGACCAAAGGTAGCATATGTTTGAAAGTTAATCTTCATCGCCATCAAATAATCATGCTTATTTACATAACTATAAATATACTTCAGAAACGGTTCCCTGAACAATTGGCCGTTTATACTCAGTTTAAATGTACTCCAGGATGGATTCAGTCAGATAGTTTTTGTTTAATATGTCATATTTTACCAGCAAACCAATGTCCTTTGGAATGTGTAAAATAGAACCGCATGCGCCTGTAAAGAGACTCAAGTCTGTATTGATTGAATTGCATATTCCCTTAAAGAGACTAAGTGCATTTCAATGAATGTAGCCCTGTGCCTTTTTACAGTAGACTGTGTAATTTCACTTGGCTGCATAAACGAAAAACTAAGCTGAGACAAATGCCAAATTCATTTTTAAAAATAACATAATCATCACTTAGTAGCAGGGGACGGAACCTAAGAGCCAGGGCCCTCTACGGAACAGTGCTGAACAGACAGAAGTAATCGATCCCCGCTGAGAGAGGTGCTGTTTCCCTTTACACCGCCCTCTGTCCGACCTCCGTGAGAGAACTGCTGAGTATAGCGCCTTTCAGAAGGCCAGCAGAAAGCACAGACTCATCTAACGTTGCGTAGGTCAAGAGCAGTGGTCTTCAGGCCTGGTCCTGTGGAGGGCATGTCGTGTGTTGGGTTTCATAATCACTCAGCAGTTTGATTAGCCAGTTAACTTGCCTCACCTGGTTCCTTTGGTCTGAGCTTGCTGTGGAATTTCAGGCGAGAACACAATCCGACTTAGACTTCTGGGTCTGGAATCCGGGGTGGAGGCAAGAGCAGGAGTGGGTGGGGAGGGTCATTTATGTCACTGGTTTTAATGCCATCCTCTGCTCTTAATTATGTTATATATCCAATCATTTTTTAAATATGAAATTCAGCTAACCTTCATGATAAACTCAGGAATGACAGCCAAAGACAGTTCTTTGTGTGCAACATCGGTCTGCTTCCAGTGGGATCAGGTCTAACAACTGTGCGTGCGTGCGTGTGTGCATGCGTGTGCGTGCGTGCGAGGGTGGGTGTGTGTGTGTGTGTGTGTGTGTGTGCGTGCATGCGTGCGTGTGGAGTATGTACTAAAGAAACAAAAGTCATGGAGGCTTCCTCAATCCAAGCAGGGAGTAAGGCTGACTCCCCCAGCTGTAGGCAGCCATCTTTGTGCCCGTACCAGCCCAGTCTTCAGGTCCCCTTTGTGGCCTAGGCCCTTCATTTTGGAAATGTGCAGCTATATGGGCTCGTTTGTTTTTACAGTGTAGCTCCGCCCATTGCGGGGCTCCTGGAAACTCATCCTCCAATCACCGCCCACCACCTGAATGTAATTCAACCTTTATTTATGTGCTCTGCGGACTGAATGGAAAGAAAAAATGACTACATGAAAGAAACAAAAGGCCAAGAAAAAGATCAAAGCAATGTTTTTCGCAATTTAATGGTAGTAGAATAAAAGAGAAGTGATAGAAAAGGGTATTTAAAAGAGAGGGAGAGAGAGAATGGCTGGGATTCAGTCAACATTATTTCTTAATTCTGGGTCAAAACTAAATGCAAGTGTTCATGTATATCTTCACCTACATGATTTAGTGAATTCAACAATCATGAAAATTAACTTGTCAAACTGCTTTTGTAGAGAAATGGCAAAACATTCTTATTCAGTCGTAAGTAAAAGTTACAGACAAATGTTGATTGAATCCTGGCCAAAATATTCTTAATAGAATTCTCAGTGATGACATAAATGGTTGGGAAGACGGTGTAAGAATTTTGGCTGTTTTAAAGCTTTAGTTTTAAAGGTGCTAATGGATACTCAGCTACAGTGGGATGAATTCCGATATGGTTTCAAAATTTGTTTTCTGTCAGTCTGCACTGTGTCAGTTTGGGAAGACTCTTCAGAAAGTTATTTCTTTATAAAAAGGTATTATTTTCAAACTCTGAAAAAGTATTTTGCTGTACTTGGTAAATCTCTTTTTAAAGAATAGGGAACAGAGATGGAGAAAACATTTGAAAAAGCTCTTGTGTGAAAAATGGGTATTTCAACAGGCACCGATAACTGCTGGCTGGACAGACATTGTAAACAGAATTTGTTTAATGGAAAAGTTTTTTCTTTGAAACTACAAATGAAAAACATGGCAAAATAGTGTTGTTCAAATGGAATCAGTTGTACTACTTCACTGAGCCAAATTTATAGAACAATCAAATCCCATTAAAATGTAAATGGTTCTTTATGGACTTATGAATACTTGTCTTTAATGTTCAAAGGATTGCTTTTGATACTTTTTATGAAAACCATTTATGATTGAAGTGCAGTGATCTCAGAAAATCTAATTGTTGAGTTTATCTGGAGAAACCTAACTTTCAGACAAATAAACACCCTTTTACTTGTAGAAAGAAATAGGTGAACATGTTTCCAAAATTCTGTCATTTTAATTCTGAATCAAGAACACAAATGTAAAAATACTTCTAAAAATATTTATAAACATAAGCCTAGGACCAGTTTTGATTTAAAAAAATGTAATATTGCAATTTAAGTGTTTCGAAGTATGAAAAATAGTTTTGTGTTTATATGGGATAACTTTATTTTGCATTAATGAGAACATTTGTAATGAAGGGACAGAAAGGTCTTTCTCTGAGCTCTAAAAGCTGAGATAGATATCAGAAATGCAGTCCTACAGTACTTCCCTGCACTGAGTTTGGTGCTAAGTGTTGCACATGGTCTCATGTTTGGTGTTTTGTTTCATGTTTTGCTATATACTTAGCATAGTTTCACGCTATGTGTTTGTCCTGTTTGGAGCCAGGCATTTATAATATGGTATTATGTGATTTACGTCATTCAGTGTGCTTGGTATTTAGCATAGTTTTGGTGCTAGGTGAATTGCATGGTTTGGTGTAAGTTGTTTCGGTAGTTTGACTGTGACGTTTTTGCCTGGTTTGATCCTAAACATTGTGTGGCATGGTGCAAAGTATTTTGTGTGGTTTGGCACAAGCTGCTTTCAGTGCCTTTGTTCTAGATAATGTACATAGTTTGGCTGTAGGTGATATAAGTAGATTTGTTGCCATACACTTTGTATGGGTTGGCTATAGCTGTATATGGGAGATAGGGGCTATGTATTTTGTATGATTTGGCTGTAGGTGCTGTATGGGATTTATTGCTTTGTGTTGTACATGTCTTTGCACTAGGTGTGTCAAGTAGATTGATGAGATGTATTGTACATGGCTTGGCTGTCAGTTATTTAGGTAGATTTACTGATATATGTTGTATGTGGTGAGGTGAGGTATTTTAGGTATATTGGTCCCATATATTTTGTGAAGTTTGGCTGTAGGTGTTTTAGGTAGTTTGTATATGTGTTGTACGTGTTCTGGCACTAGATGTTTTAAGTGGCAGTTTGCCACTGTTTCTGCAGATTAGCTTGGGGGAGGGGTGAGGGGCGTAACCCTGTCTGTAATTAGTATAGATCTCAAAAGAGACTAATCGGATTGGGGGAAACTAACTGGATTGTACTTCCTAGGTATAGATGACCCAACAATTGTGAGCCTGTTCGGGTCTGTGTGTGTGAGTCTGTATACACATGTGAGCAGGTGTGTGTAGGTGTGCGTATGTGTGTGCACGGAAGTGTGTGTGTGTATGTGAGGGTGTGTGCATGTGTGCAATAGTGTGTGTTAGTGTGTTTGTGTGTCCGTGTGTCACTGTGTGTGTGTGTGTGTGTGTGTGTGTGTGTATTTATGTCCATGCAGAGACAGTACCTGGGTTACTTGGCTCTGATAGCCTGACATGCTGACTTGCACGCATGCACCTCTGTTCAATCTGCTTGTGGGAGAAACTCATTAGTGGCCTCGTTAGCTGATTGCTGATGTCTTTACTGTTGCTCATCTGAGCGGATTGACCCCAGTGGTCAAGTCCAAAGGCTGGTCATTGTGCTCCTTTTTCTCCTCCTGCTCAGACACGATTGGCTCTGGCTGTCGCTTTGGATTGTGGGATGGTTTTGTGCGTGCTCCTTCTCATATGGGGAAAGGACAGAGTCCATGCTCTTAACCAGCCCTGTGTGTATGAGTGAGAATGTGTGTGTGTTTGTACATGTGTGAGTGTGTGTGTTTGTGTGTGTTTTTTTTGAGTGTGTGTATGTATGTGTGTTTGTGAGTGTCTGTGAGTGTCTGTGGTGTATGTGTGTGTGCATGTGTTTGTGAGTGTGTGTGTTTGTGAGTGCCTGCAGTGTGTGGGTGCTTGTGCTTTTGTGAGTGTGTGTGTGAGTGTGTGCACGTGTGTTCGTGTGTGAGTGTGTGAGTGAGTGTGTGTGTATGTGTGTGTGTGCTCACCCTGGTTGTCGGGTCAGTTGATGGGCAGGACAGGCAGCAGTGTTCAGAGACCCATCTGTTAGTGTGTCTCTGCTGCTTAATTAACAGGACCAGGGAGGCTCCCTTCTCCCTGGGACACTGAGACTGCCTTTCTTTTACACTGAATGGGATTATAAAACATACTCAATACGCACGCAAACATTACACACACACACACAATACACACGCAAACATTACACACACTCACACACGCGCACTGGAGTTTATCTACCTGTTAGTGAGGATGGTGAATTTCCTTTTGAAACAATCCATGTGTTTCTGTAGGTGTATGTGGGTCTCTCAGTTTGTAATCATGGTATATCTGTTTACGTGTGAGTGTGTGTGTGAGAGTATGTGTTTGTGTGTGCGTGTGTTTTTTTTTTTTGTTTTTTTTTTCTGGGATACATACAAGGGTGGATGATGTCATGAGGTGACTGTGAGCGTAGCCTAGCGACAGTACGGCAGCTCTCAACCAGTTAAATGCTGTATCAGAGCGTGTGGGCCTAGCCAGGCTCCGCTCCGCTGCCCTTTCCAAAGGCGTGCGCTGGTGGAACATCCAATGATGTCATCACTGTTTGGCTAGCTTTGGTTAACTGGCATTGTCTGACACATCAGTCTCAGGTTTGTTTGTCTGGCTTTATCCTGCCTTGTCATTGGCTAAGATAAATTCCCAGAGTTACAGCACTGCTCCCTGTGGGTGTGGCCAGGTGACAGACTCACCCTTTTGTTTTAGGGGTGGTAACTACTATATCATTAATCTCTCTGTGTGGTCTTTTATGTTTCTCACGCAGTGTTTATGTAGCGACACGCTGTTATATCCGCACAGACATACCAGGATCTGGGGGTCTATCTTGGTTCAGAGCTGCGTGGCTTTCACAAACATTGTGGTTTATGATCTTTGATCATCGCACGCACAAATGGATACGGACACTTGCATGTCCTGTTTTGGACCTTCAGAGGGGACTGTGATTACACAGTCGGTTTGTAGTTTGTAGCTGCAGAGTCAGTTTGTAGTTTAATCTATATATACTCACCCACTTAACTGTCCCCTCTGAGAAACAAATCCTCAGCATTGGTTACAGGCCCACCTCCCTAACCATTATACTATTCTGCCACCCTGTTTTCTCATTTGATTTCCAATGAAAAACATTTTCTGCTATATAATTCTTTTCTCTCCAACTGTTGCCAATATTTTGACTTCCCTAAATCTATCCCTCACACATTAATACAAGGCCATGTTAAGTGCTTTTTTTTTTTTTTGTCAATGTTTAGTTTGAGTGGTTTGTCCGGGATGTAAACCGCGCGTAAATGAAGCGATACCTGTGATGTGTATGAAGTCATGTCAAAACTGTATCTGTCAAAGAAAGCAATGTAACCGCTCTGTAACTACCTCCTCTCTGTGTTCCAACCCTCAGATCGATCCCAAGGTGGCGTTCCCACGCAGAGCTCAGCCGAAGGTGAGTGTCATAGATCACATGACCTGTCAGCCCCTGCTACCATCCCATGCACACTCTCACCTCTTAGGAATAGGACCACCCCTGTGGTCTTACAACTTCCTGTCATGTGGAATGATCACTTCCTGTCACATGGCCATGGCAGCCAATCATTTATCAATTAGCTCCCTTGCACATTAAATTAGTCCTGTTGTTTTGCTGTATGTATTGGCCAAATAACAGCTGTTGCTTATGTGCTGTGCTTTAACACTTGTTACGTGAGGTGCTTGCATCAGGCTGAACGAGTGATTGAGCCAATTAAGGCCGCAGTAATTGGTTGGAATAAAAATGAGCAAACGCTCTAGCTGCCTCTGCTGTTCTAGACTGCAGGCGAATGAGGAGAATGGGTGGACTGAATTGCCTGTTCTCCTCACAGTGTGTTGTTACGTTTTCATTTGCTCTGTCCACAGCTGGTGACCCGGACAAAGAAGATCTTCGTCGGGGGTCTGTCAGTGAACACCACCATTGAGGATGTGAAGCAGTACTTTGACCAGTTCGGCAAGGTAAGCACAGTGACAAGGTGTTTACCATCCATCCGTGCCTTCTTGTGTAGCTATTAGTGGCTCTCTGAACCAATCACAGAGTAGGGCAACGGCCCCGTATTTGTCAGTGATTGGCAGCACATAGCAGCTCCTCCACCTACCAGTTTTAAGGGCGGAGTCAAAGCGAAATGCACCATGAATGACAGTTTTCAACGGAGGCAACTGGCCGTAGGTGTACCTGGCCACCTGTTCTTCCGCTCCACCTGACTGGCTGCACACAAACACCCACTCCCCTGTGCACTGTGGTTCCCCGTGTCACCACTGCAAGAGTCATTTACTGTAAAACAGAGGGGTGGGGAGAGAAAGAACTGGCAGAAATAGAGACCGGAATGTTCTGTAAGACAGGAAAGAAGAGAGGAAAAAGCAGGCGAAAGAAAGAAGTGACAAAGGGAAAGAGGGAGGGAGAGAGATAAAATAACGATCGTGTTACACAAGGCCAGATGTGAAACGATACGGCGACAGGAACCGTGTGAAGGCTCAGACCAGCGGCAGAGAGGGAGAGAGAGAGAGAGGAGCTGCAGCTCTGAGGATGAGAGACGAGACCGGGGACAGACCTGAGACCGATGACAGAAAGGCGAATCAGGAGAGGACTTATCTGGATCTCATCTAATTCAATATAACTGCTACTGCTAGAAACAGCACACATACACACACACACAGACACACACACACTATGTGTTCAGAGCATAAGGGTTTGTGGTTTTTAATCTGATCCTGCGAAGGCACACTGAGGTGGTGTTGCTGTGAGATATTTCTTTCCCTTACATCTTAGTCATTTACCAGACACTGTTGTCCGGAGTGATTTACACAGCTTACATTTACACACTATTTATACTGCTCTGTATTTTTACTGAAGCAGCTTAGGTTGGATACCGTGCTCAAGGGTGCAGCCGAAAGTCACTATCTGACTTAAGCAAGCGGTTATGGTCACGTTGTCCCAGAACTCAGGCAAAGCTATACTGGGTCAGCCCAGCCTGAAGGTGGCAGTGTGGACAGAGTAAGGCTCTGGGTTACCTAGGAGAGTCATGGCTCACCGTGCCCCTCCACACTGTGGGGAGTTTTCTGTTTCCCGTGTGGCAGTGATGCAGTCAGGTATCTGGTCCACTGGTCCTGAGAGATCTTCTCAGTCCTTTATCATTAGCTGTTACATCCAGCACACACCAGGAAGTGGCTGCAGGCTCAGGGTGACGTGCACACACTCCACTCTCTGAATTTCTTCCTCTCAGTGGCAGCTATTGGCTGAGACTGAAGTCTCCCTGAAGACAGGAATATCACTGAGTCATGCCCACTCAGTCATTGACTCACATTCTGACCAACTCTACTCATTGACTCACCACCTCATTTCTCAACTCACTCGTGCACCCATAGTCTCACTGAGTAACTCACTCACTAACCCGTCAATTCACTCTGTCACTCAACAGCTGACTCAGTCACTCTCACTCACTCACTCACTCACTCAGTCTCTCATGTACACATAAACATCTACATATACACACACATACACGCTTCATAATCGCACTCACACACACACACACACACACTGTTCGCACAAATGCACACATACACACACTGTTCACACATGCATACTGTTCACACACACACACGCACACACACACACACATGCTCCCCCGTACTGAATTCCAGCATTGTTATGTCACCACTCTGGGCAGATAATGAGCTGCTTGGTCACAGAGCGGCCGGTGCTTCTCTCACCGTCACACTCCAGTAGCTCTGGACCTGTCCCAGCACAAGAACAAGAGCAAGAAACAAGAACCGGGCAGAGAGAGACTCCCGCCCCCGTCCCACCCCGCCCCTCTCACCACCCTGCTCACAGGATGGAGGGACGAGCAAAACCACTGAGGTGGGAGTCACAGGGAGGGAAAAGTTTGTCTCCATCCGCGCGTGCGAGTGCCGATTAGACAGCCTGACTGGCTTTATTGTCTGCTGGCCTCTTTACCGCGAGAGCAGGATAGAGGGAGGACAAAGAGAGGGAGAGGAGCAGGAGGATGGAAAGAGAGAGGGAGGCAGAATGCAGGGGCGGAGGAGGAGGGGGAGATGGCCAGAGAGGGAGGATGGAAGGAGAGAGGGAGAGAGATAAGAGAGAAAAAATACAGAATGAATTGTTTTTTTTTAATTAGATTTATTTGACATATTCACACAGGAGTTTAGCAGACAGACTTATCCCTTGCGCAGCTTACATGTTACATGCTATCCGTTCATTCAGCTGGATATTGACTGACATTGTTCAGGTGAGAGACCCTGTCCAGGTTGTCTTTGGGTGAGGGGCCCTGTTCCCAGCTTTGGCAGGGTGGGAATTAAACCAAACGACTCTGCTACACTGCCACCCATCTACATGTATATGAGCAGTATAATACTTAAGGTAACACAACAGGAAGTCTCAAGATATACTTCCTCTTCAGGGAGAGGATGTGTGCATGTGTGAGAAAGAGAGAGGGATGAAAATATGACTGTTGAACGAAAGCAGAGGCTCAGAGCAGCTCTGTATCATGTATTATAAACGGGACCAAAACGTCCTGGATGTGAACACCCGGGCTGAGTAAACTGTGGGCTCTGTTAAAACCCATGACACAACAGTCCAAACAGAGCGCATTATCTTGAGTAGTCGCTACCGTGTTTATGTCAGTACTGTGTGCCGTTCCTTCTCGCCCCAAGCTGAATGTGAGTTATGTGGCTGTAATGGGTTCATTTCAAACTGCTGGACAACTAACTTTGCTCTGGCACAGATATCGCACAAATCTGGGCTTTCAGATAAATAATGCACTGATTATGTAATATGATACGATATCTTTCTCATTAGGTAACCCTTTTTAATGACACAGATCTGGACTGTCAAAATAGAACACTGCAACACAAACCACATGTTTCAATGTCCATCAAGGACAAGAATTATGTGTGTTTGTGCTCTATGTATTTATTATTGAATTTCATGGTTGTTTGTGTGCTTGGTGTTTACTGTGTAATTTAACCAATGTGACAGTCAGTATGGATTAGTAAATCAGTATTTGTACTCTATGGCCACCTCAGTTTTTCTGAGGCAGAGAGAGACTGACAGAGCTCAGTCCAACAAATTGAGCTGCTTGTCCAATATGCAGTTGTGTAAATTTTCACCTGCAGAGGTGGGGTCAAGGTAAAGTTGTGTGTGGTGTAACTTATGGTTAGGGGTGTAAAGTTATGGTTAAGGTAAAGTTAAGTCAAGTTGTGGTTTGGTTATAATGGTGAACAGTCGAAGTCCGGCTGCAGTGGTCTGAAGCTGAAGTCAAGTTTTACTCAGTTGTGCGAAGTTGTTACTTTGCAGTACAGTAGATTTTTCACCAGGTTTTCCTGAAAGTGGAGGAGGGAGATTAAATCTGGAATCAGTTAGACTTAATTGGCTTAACTTTGATGCTCCTGATCAAAACAATGAAAGAGTTTCCCAAAGATGTCCGATTTGGGGAAAGCCTGGTCTACACGCTCCTCTACTGTCCACCAAAGAAAATCTTCCATCCAGAGACCCAATTTAAAAGGAAGACTGTTGTGAAATTGGGGAAAGGGTCCAGAGTTACGATGCTAATGTAGCCACGGTTTAACACGCAGTTAGCAGACAGTGAGTAGGGAGCCTTGAAGCGCTAATGGCTTGTTAGCGCATTTAAAGCTTAGGCTGGTCCTTATTTAGGTCTGGTAAAACAGTGAAAACAAACAACAACTCTTTGTTTGTGCTTTGACCAGCCTGTATAATTGTTTTTACAGAATAACCTGCTTGCATGGCCGTTGCTTAATTGAGTAATTTAATCTGAAGTCTTTTAACAGTTTTCAGACCTCTTATGTCTTTCAAATCTTCTTCTCTTAATTGTTGGGGGAAATAAATGTGCTTCTTCACATGTTTAAATTATTGTAAATGTTTGAGAAGAAGGTTTTTTTCTGTAATAAAATATGCCATGTAATTTAAAAAAAATATTTGCTTACGGCATATCCTTTTCTACTGCTGAATTCTGCTGTTTTATGAAATAATAGGTGTCACATAATTATTCATAACATCCAGGGTTTTTTCATACCCTCATTCTAACACCAATTTGTCTACTTAGTTTTTAACTAGTGGAATATTGTTGGTTACCCTGAGTACATTTTCTCATAATTAATATATTTTGTATATACGCATATGTCTACATATATACATGCAATTCATAAGACCGGTTTGGTTGGCAAAACAATTACTTTTTACAATTGTTTATTACAATGAAAGATGGAGATGGACATGAGGTAGACAGAGACAGAGAGAGAAAAACAGCAACAAGAGACAAGAACAAGAGAGGCTGGGAAAGAGATAATAGTTGTGTTTTGAGAAGTTTTGCAGCGTTATTATTTACAGAAACCAATTCTATTCCCCACCTTTGTCTTATGGAAAAAAACCCCCCCCCCCCCCCCCGGCAGCCTGAGTCCCTGGTTTGCGGGTGGCTGTGCAGTGTGTTAGGGCTGTGCATGTAGCAGCCTGAGTCCCTGGTTTGCGGGTGGCTGTGCAGTGTGTTAGGGCTGTGCATGTAGCAGCCTGAGTCCCTGGTTTGCGGGTGGCTGTGCAGTGTGTTAGGGCTGTGCATGTAGTCAGTGTTTTTCGGTGAGGCTGTTTCAGAGGCATCGCTGAGTCTCAGTTTTGTGAGAGTGCTGCCGCTTGTTTTTCTCCCACTCTGGGACAGGGGTGGGGGGGGGGGCGGAGTGGGGGTACAGAAAGAAAAGCAGAGCGGAGGAGAGGAGAGGGGGGGCTGACAGGCCCATGACCCCTTTAACCCCCCCCTTCTCTCTTCCCCTTTGTCTCTCCTCTCTCACTCCTCCATTCCCATCCCTTCTTTCTTCCCCCCTTCTTCTCATCTCTTGCTCACGCCCGCACTCCTCCTTCTCAAGTCTTGTGTGCCCCCATCATCCCCACTTTACTCCCCCTTTACCCTCTCCTCCTTCATCCCTTCTTTTTTTACATTTACCTTCTCCTCTCTGCTAAACAAACCCTTTTATCTTTTGTCTTTTTCATTATTTTATTTTTTGTCTGAAAACTTTTTCTCACTTGCACTGGACAGATTGGCACTCTCTGTTCTTCCCCTCTTTCTCTCTCTCTTTTTCTCCTCTTCCTGTACTGTCCCCATCCATCTCTCTTCTCTCTCTCCCTCTCTCTCTGTTTTTTGGGAATAAAGGAAAGGGGGTAAAATGGCTCTAATTGAAATTCTTTGCACGGGCACCCTGGGAATGGGTAAACTTTGGAGAGTGGAAGAAAAAGGAGGGGGGGGCAGAGATTGTGAAAAGATTACGCCACCCCCCCCCCCACTCCACTGCTAGTGTGTGTGTGTATGTGAGTGAGAGAGAGAGACTTTCTAACACTGTTTAACTTTCCACAGAAAACAGAAAAAACTCTATCCTCCTGTTCTATCTGCTCTCTCTGGACCTCTCCCCCTTCCCTCTCTCCCTCCCCCCTTCCTGTTCCCTCTATTCTCCCTCTCCTTTGTCACCTGCCCCCCCCCCCCTCCATCTGTCGCTAGGCCCCTCTTGCAGGCTCGGTAACAGTGTGTGGGGGTGTGGGGGGGGGTCATAAAGGCCCATGTGGTGTAGTTGAGACCGGCCTCCCAGACCCCTCGTCTTTGTGTCTGTCTGACTACATCTGTCTGTCTGTCTGTCTGTCCATCCAGGGAGAGGAAACCGAGAACACCCAGTCTTATCTGGGCCTAACATGTTTTTGATGTCCTTAAAAAGAAAAACAGCCCGTATATCTCATAGTCAATGCACCATAAACTTACAAATATTACATTTGAATTTCTGCTTCAAGGCGGGGTGAAGTCTAGCCTTGTAACCCATAGTCTGTCTGTCTACTTATCTGTCTGTCTGTCCCTCTGTCCTGTGACTAAAACTGTTTCTGGAGCACTTTTATAGTATTTCTGAAATGTTCCCTTTCCAGACTTAAGCCAGTTCCTGACATGAAATCAATTATTGGCCCATTTAGAGCACATGAGACATCTCCTTAAAATTTTCAATGAAGTTTTCTCTAACACTTTAATTACAAAAAAATCCTACAATTAGCTTTTAAATTATTTTAAGTGCTTTGTTAAACATTGGTGACCATTTATTCAAAGTGATATTTTAATTGTCCTTGTGTTTGTTGACATTACTTGTACAGAATGATACCTGTGACTTGAGACAGGTTGATCTTGGTGATCACTATTACCTGCCCTCCTGGCGCCTGAGGCGGGAGGTAGTACATCTGGATCTGAGTGCTGGTCCTGTAGCCTGCAATGTTCATAGCTACATCAACAAATCATGTATAATGATTAATAAATTGATTACAAATGATTAAAGACTGCTTAATACCATGTTTGACACCAGTTATTTTCATAAGAATGAAAATAACTGGTGTCCCTCCTGCTATGTGAAACTAAAGCGTTGCTAATATCATTGCTCTGTGGCATTTCGCCCAACGCTCTGTCTAACCAAATGCCTCCCATAGGTTGATGATGCCATGCTCATGTTCGACAAGACGACCAATCGGCACCGAGGTAAGTCTCTGTGTAGCCCCGCCCACCATGGCTCTGAAAAACAGCCGAACCTCAGAAATACAAACCCCAGAGTCACTGACCCTTGTTAAGCCTAACTATCAGCTTCGTCATTTTAGTGCATGTCATATTCATATTTATAAGCAGCTAACATGAATATTAGCTTACATTTTAGTGGTGAAGATGCACTGGCAACTGATGCAAGAATTCCTTATGATAATAAAGATCAATAATTGAGTGCTGAGAGGCTAATGTGCTCATTTTTATGATCTGGTGTGGAATTGAGATTATGCCAGTGTCTGTTGTAGCCGGCTGCATATGATTGGTGGCTATATTGCTCACTGTAGGAGGGTTTTGTTGGCATGGTGTTGTTTCTGCCCCTGTGATTGGATGACACAGCTGCATATTTCCTTTGCAGCTGCTCTTCTCAGTTCCTGATTGGTTCAGTACAGTCAGCCAGTTGTTGTCATATTGCAGAACTGCAGAACTTTCTCCTGTCGTCCTTTTTCCCTTCTCTGCTCTATTGTTCTTCCATTCCCTCATTTCCTGTCATTCTGTATCCATCCATCCATCCATCCCAAACCTTTCTTCTATTTTCTCTCCTTTTTTCTCCTTCCAATCCCCTCTCGTTTTATTTCCATCCCTCTCTCCTCTCTATCTTTCTCTTTCACCTGCTCTTTTATTCCTTTTTCTTTTCTCCTCTCTTTCTTTCTCCCTTCTCTGTCTCTCTCTCTGTCCGTGTTAGAGGAGGCCTTGCTGAGGTGAAAGAGGTCCGTGCTAATTAACGGGCTTGTTAATCAGGGTTCAGCGTAAGCTCTCCCTAAGCTCCCTCTGACAGATCGATCATGACGGCCGGTAGTCATGCCAAATCCCATGGGCCAGGAGGGGGAGGGGCTGAGGGGCAGGGTGTGGCAAGAGTGACATGTGAAGTGGGAGGGGCCAGCGATAGACTCTTCAGAACCAATTTAGTTAAACTGAATATTGACTAGATGTATGCTGAACTTTACTCTCTGAGGTCAGATTGGCACAAATAATCAACTGAAATGAATGCGGATACCTGAGCCACAGCTGAGAGATTGTAGTCTTGTGGTTGTGTGTTTGTGTGTGGGTCAAGTTTAATTTTGTGTGTTTGTGTGTGTCTCACCAGCATGTGTTTCTCTGCCTCAGGCTTCGGCTTTGTGACGTTTGAGAACGAGGAGGTGGTGGAGAAGGTGTGCGAAATCCACTTCCACGAGATCAACAACAAAATGGTGAGATACAGTACCACTTCTCCACACCTCAGTGACCCTAACGTGCTCTCAGTGACCGTGTGTCTGTGTGTGTTACCTTTCATTTCCATTGATCTGTGTTTGTGTGAGTGTGTGGGGCTCAGCAGTGCAGGGATGTGTGTTTGATGCATATATGCATAAGTGCAGTGTTTTGGACCATGTCTGTTTGTGTGTAGGTGGAGTGTAAGAAGGCTCAGCCCAAGGAAGTGATGTCACCCACGGGCTCAGCGAGAGGGCGGGCCCGGGTGATGCCATATGGCGTGGACGCTTTCATGCTTGGTATCGGCATGCTGGGTAAGAGCAGGGGCATTGTGGGTAAACACAGGATCATTGTGGGTAAGAGCAGTGGCATTCTGGGTAAAAACAGGGATATTCTGGATCAGGCCAGGGGCATGCTTGGTAAAACCAGAGCCATACTAGGTAATAACAGGGGCATTTTGGGTAAAAACGGGGGTGTACTGGGTAAAACCAGGGAACCCCTTATAATAAAAACTTATTTGAGCACTCAGTTATATTTTATTGGACACAAGCAAACATGTCCTCTACAGTGTGTACTTTTCATTCTGAAACAGAACAGAGTATGCCCTCTAAGAGAGAAAGAGCATTGGAGTGAGTCTAGCCCATGGCAAACAAAGGGATGGGTGTCAGTGTTTTAAACAATTACATCTTTGTGACCTTAACATGACACTTTCATTACACTACTCAACGTATAACTGAATTCTCTTCATACGTATTTCGGTCACAGCTTAAATCAAGTGATATGTATAAAGGCCCTGAATAGTGCATGTAAATCCATCATAAACATTACACAGTGGCTTCATAACTGATACATGTCACACTTCATGAGGGGAATTGCAACACCCTGTGCCAGCAGTGACATAACCAGTTATTTAACCTGGAAAAAGGCTATGTAGGATTCTGTGCAGTGATTGTGACATAACAGATGAGGTCACGTGATGTCAGGTGCACAGTGCCATAGGGAAACTGGACTCTGAGACTCGCGCCTCTACAGTGGTAAAGATCTCATGTGTTAAAAGAGTCAAGAGTAACTAGCAATGCATATGCCCTTTAGATACACTGTTCTCACCCCCTTTTAGCCATCCAGCCAGGTAGCATTAGTTAAAACCTTCATTATGTATGAAGTTTGCTTATGTTTGATTCTGAAGCTGATATGCTGTTAATAAAGGTTTTTAAA
Source organism: Albula glossodonta (assembly GCA_019788955.1). Lineage (NCBI taxonomy): Eukaryota > Metazoa > Chordata > Actinopteri > Albuliformes > Albulidae > Albula > Albula glossodonta. The sequence goes on along the minus strand of JAFBMS010000130.1, from coordinate 48,578 downwards.
AATGCAATATTAATCCTTTATGAATTATACTTTATGTTAAGTGTGACCTGTGTTTCATTCCTTTTTGCAAATTGTATAGTGGTGATGCTATGTTGATAATTGTAAGCTGCAGTGTTGCTGTTGTTTTGGAGAAGGACTGAGCTCAGTGGTAAAATAAAAGTAAACAAAAACCGCAGCTGCACCCCAAAACCTCCCGCAGGGACCTCAGTGCTCTGAACAAAGGCAGTGCTCAGTGTGTCTGTGTGTGTGTGTCCCAGGTCAGAACAGTGACAGCTGGTCAGCGTGTTAAAGATAGTGTGACTAACTGTGGAACTCTGCCCCCATCTGCTGGCCAGGCTGCGTAACTGCGCCTCACTGAATCTCACCTCGTTCAGAGGGGCCTTGCCGCTATGTGGGGATAACGGTGTTCCTAACAGAGATAAATGTGCAAAGAGCGCCCCCTTCCAGTGAGAATGAACCTGCTCCTTCCAAACTTCAAATCAAATATAAATAGTTCGGTTCTTTATGGAATCATGCTCTTCTCAATCTGAGTTAAAACACGGCAGCATGTGATCCAAACGTCAGAGAGCAAGAGAGAGAGGGATGCTTTGTTCTCTTTGCTTTCTGAAAATGACGATTGTCTGTTTGTTGCTTTCAGTCCTGAATATCTTTATTTAGCATTTTGATTCTGCAGATGACGAACAAATTAGACACATCAGTGTACAATGAATGCAGTCAATGTTAGGCCTACCTGCACATACAACAAGGAGAGAAGATTCCGAATTTAAGCCAGAAGCTAGTGTCCCCGTAGACTTTTAAAATCAGAACATTGCTGTTTTTACTGTTTAGTGTGGAAATATTGGGAGTGCCCTCTAGCGTGAGAGTGCCCTCTGGTGTTGAGGGCAGTTACTGAGGTGCAGCAGTGCACAGGTGTGCTCCAGGTGCAGGGTCCTCATGCCACACCCTTCTCTCCTGCTCACAGGTTACCCAGGGTTCCAAGCAGCCACCTACGCCAGCCGAGGGTACACAGGCATCGCCCCCGGTTACACCTACCAGTTCCCTGGTGAGTCCCACCACACCACTGCGCATGGATTGGCTGATTTATAGGAAGTGGTGTGGAGAGAGAGAGATATGAGAGTGAGCCCCACCATGGGTGGAGCTACACTGGGCCCCTGACTTCCTTCAACCAATCAAAATGGTGTGCTCACCTCAGAATGATTGGTTCAAGTCAGCGCGTCTCACTAATGCTTACGGTACCTCTGCCTGTTTCTGGATTCGTGACACCTCATAGTCCCACTACTAGTTTAAATGTGAAAAACTCCACCCCTCTCTGATAGTGGAGTTTTATTGGTCAGGAACAGTGGGAGGGTCAGGGTTTGTCATACAAAGAGCTGTCTGTACTGTCTGTAAATGTTCAGAATGTTGGTCTGCATATTTTGTCTGTTCTGTCTTTGGATAGTTACAATCCTTATAGCAGAACAAGAAATGATACACAGTTATTCAGGGTCACACACACACACACTGACACACATATTCACTCACATACATACACATGCACACTCACACACATACACACTCACACTCACATACATACACACGCACACTCAAACACACGTGCATAAACGCACATAAAACTTTTTAATGGCTGCTTGGAAATTTCAGGGACTGTGCTGTTGTGAGCCTGTCCTCTATTTTGTGTGTGTGTGTGTGTGTCTGGTGTTTGGCCCTGTTGATGTAGAATGTATATGTGTATATTTGTGTGTATGTAGAGTGTTTGTGTGTCAGTGTGTGTGCAAAGTGTATCTATATGTGCTGTGTGGGCATCTTGTATAATTCCAATAGTGTACCCTTTCTTCAATAGAGTACATCAGGTTCCTGCTGCATCAATAGGCTTTTAGAGCTGAAATAACATTGAATATGTTTCTCTTATAACCTGTTTATTCCCCTTGATACACAAACCATTTTTATTGATATTGGAGGTCTAAGGGGCTACACTAACATGTAGTTCTTTGTAGAGTGTGTTATGTGTTTGTGCATGCAGCTTTAGGACAGTGTGTGTTTAAAGTGATCTCTTTCCTTTCTAGAATTCCACTTAGAGAGGACCCCTCTACTGCCATCGTCCCACCCCCCTGAGATCACAGGTCAGTCCCTCTGAGGTTTACAAGCAGCTATCTGTCTCTCACTGTCCCTCCCTCTGTCCGTCTTTCACTGTGACTTGACACAACACTGCCACTCTGTGGTAGGATCTGTTATTGCACCCTTTCTGACATGTATCAATGCTACAGGCTGACTCCAGCCAAGTCTGCTTCCTGATTGCACTCATAAAACAGAATCAGAGAGTGGTGATGCTGGAGTTCATCGATCTATGTGGAAAAGTAATGTTCCCTTTATTTGCTCTGTAGTTTCACTAACAGGACAGTTACCTCACAGTCGTGAGTTATACAAGAACTTATGTCATGCCACATGTGAAATAGGAAATAAGACATGCTCCTACTCTCCATTTTTGGACTTGGGTCAATGTGCAGTTGTGAAACTACAGGATGAGTTACATAGCTGAAAAACTGCAGGATGAGTCCAGCGGGTTTTGAAGGTAAAATTGTTTAGGAATATACAGGCATGTTTAGGAATATACAGGTGTGAACAGCACAATGCTCATATTTCTCTCCCTCTCTGTCTCTGTCTCTCTCTCTAACAGCGATTCCTCTGACAGCATACGGACCAATGGCAGCGGCGGCCGCCGCAGCTGCAGTAGTTAGAGGTACAGGTAGGGGGCAGTGTTGCTCCATTTTACTTCCCAGTGTCTGTGTGCCATCTGTGTGTTTAAGGAAATGTCAGACATCAGAATTTTACGATTTACAAAGTGGAATCATAAATCTTCAGCGTTCTTAAAACATATTTCTCCATTTTGGCCATTTTTTGTTTGATACATGGAGCTCATATCTCCAATTGGCTCTGTGAGCAATTATATATATCCAAAAAATGCTACTAAACCTTGTCCTATTTAATGTAATAGTCAAATAGTTTTTATCATTTTATGAAAACTTTGACACCCATGATATGCCTAATAAATTGTATCGCACATAATAATGATAATCTAATTTAGTCGATTAGACAGAGTACGTCCATTAACAGTTGTAGTGCGAATAGTTTGTTTTGTGTAAAGCGCAGCTCATCAAATCTATGTATTTCCTCAGCTGAGCAATGACATCATATTGTACTGTTTTTACCTTTACATTAATTGATTTTAACAATATTTGTATGATTGCATTAATTCTTCATCCTATCCTAATTAAAACCGGCCTCTTTGATTTATTTTTCAAACTACTGTTCTCTTTTTAAAGATGTTAATTCTCTGCAATTGATGGGAATGCTCATTTTCACTGTCATTGTGATGAGCGTCATTCCTTTTGATTGGTTAACTCAGTAAAAGACCCTTACTCATTGGCAGGCTTGTCTTAGATCCCGCCCCTCTCCTCTCATTCTCTTGCTTAGGCTCTGCCCCCTCTCGCACCGCTGGATTCCTGGGCACCAGCAGTCCAGGACCAATGGCGGACCTGTATGCAGCAGCCAATCAGGATTCTGGAGTCAGCAGTTACATCAGCGCAGCTAGCCCCGCCCCCAGCACCGGATTCGGCCACGGACTTGGGGTAAGACTCCGCCCTGAAATGGGATGATTCAGTTTCATGGGCAACATAATGGGTGGCCCAAGACTGAGCTGTCAATCATTGACTTCTTTGTACTAATCAAAGGATAGTGCTCTCCACTGCAAAACACAATAAATGATTCAAGCCCAGCTGTCACAGACAAGTTATTGCAGCTTTGCTCATTTGTTGCTTCATGACACGTCACGTTCTCACCACTGTACATTTGAAAAGACCAGCATATCCAATACACCATGCCGTCTTCAGCTGTGTGCTGAACACGAAATTCAGAGATGCTGGCTGTAGACAGCAGACACACCTTACCTTTGCTTCTTTCATTATCCTGTTGACTATTATCCTCTTATGTGCTTAGTTTTGTAAACAGGACGTTTCTAAATTTGTTCAATCCTATGCATGTATGAGGTAGTCTTATTATTCCAGCCAGCCTATAGGGGGCAGTGTGTTAGAATCCCAGCTGCACAGTAGGGGGAATTGCTTTCTCTGATGGATTGTGGAGGGGCAGTTTTTTAATATCTATCTGTTCCTCCACAGGGTCCTCTCATTGCCACAGCGTTCACTAACGGCTACCACTGAAGAGGTGAGTCATCATAAGTGGTTGCAGCTACTTTAGTCATCAACAGGGGGCAGTAGGGAGTACTTCTGAATCAGTGTTAGTAGGTGCAGTGTTCTGAGTCAGCACTAGGTGGTGCTGCTGGGGTGCTCCCAGGGAAAGCACAGGTACTCTGAACAGTGACAAGCCCCTGGAGTCAACGGCACCCCATGGTAGTAGAGCATGACTGGCAGTAGCATAAAACCAGATTAGGGAGGGCTTTCATTGCAGAAGAGCGCCCCCCCTCTGACAAATGAGGCATCTGCAGTCTACCTGTATCTGCTGCAGAGGGAATTAAAACCCTCTTAAGCAGTGACTGTGCAGATCTAGCGTGACAAGAAGTGGCCTCTGAAGTCAGCAGACTCCTGTTGGCAGTTGTTAAGATTTGCAGTTAAAAGACGAGAAGAAAAATAGAATACGTAAAAATAATATGAAATGTCTTTTTATAGCTCTTTTCACTGTCTTGTGTTTCAGGACAACAGAAATGATTTGTTTCATTCACAAATCAATATCGAAACATCATCCTGAGGCCTAATTTAGCATTGTTTTTGTCTTCAAGGTTGCAGGATATATGAAGTGGAGGGGCCAGATCTGCAATGAGCCAATCAAATTGCTGCGTGTCTTTTTATGACACAAACTGATTGGCTATGGCAGGTCTAACTTGACCCCTGGCTTTTTCCTTCTCTACTCGCCGACGGAAGATCCTTTTTTTCCAAACCCCTTTTCCTATTTCCTCTACTAACATCACTTCCTGTACTAATGTCACTTCCTCTTTGACTTTCCTCATTGTCGTCCTAGCTCTTCTGTAGATCTGTGTCACAGCAGCCTGCTATTTCCTGCAGCTGGGCTGTCGTAGAGCTTCTTTTAAACGAGCAAGAAAAAGAACAAAACAAAAAAATCTTTGAAAAAAGGTTTCTGATTGTATTTGGAAAACAGGCTGTCTTTTTTTTTTTGGATGATATTTATTTTTTTTAAGTACTGTCTTATTTTGGGTTATTATACATATTTGTCTGATGTTAAAACCATGGTCATGAGGTCAACAAGAGAAGGAGAAAATATTTTGTGAAGATTTTTAACATTTTTCTCCGGTTATGAAATAAGGGGTATGAATGGGGAAAATCACTCATTCATGCGATTTGGTTTTTGTGTCACACTGTTTAGGTTCTTAATGAATTTTAACGCAGAAAAAATTTACTTAAAATCACAATCTTTTTTTAACAAAAAGTCATGAAAAAAGGAAAAAAGAAAATGTATATTTTGGTAGTTTTTAAGCTAAAAACATTTGTAATATTAATAATATTAATGATAATCAAGAACGTATTTTTCAGTAACTGGTTTTAAACAATGTTTTATTTCTTCTTGTAACATATTGTACATAAGGCTCAATGTTTTTGGGAGGGGTTTATTTAAACTGGAAATAATGGCTTTGCAAAAAAAAAAAACACCTTTAGTATTGAATATCTGGGCTGTGTTCAAGAAGACAAAAATGATGCAAACAGTTTTACAAACTGAAATGTTGCTGTGTTGAGCATCTAGTTGCCGAGCGATGTTGCTATAGCAGTTGATTAGGCGGTTGTGCACAGTGTGACACGCATCAAATGTAGCCTTTGGTTACACACCCTCAAAACAGTTGCAAAGGCATGTCAAGAATCGCTGCTGAGCCTTGCAGACCCTCTTAGAGTGAACCGAATGTTCAGTGCGAACTGAAGCAAAAAACTTTGAACCTTGAACGCAGCCCAGGTGTGTTATTTTCACGTTGTCACACAGATGAGAGACGCTGGTTTGAGGCGGTAGAGCTGCTCTCTGAAGAGCCTGTCAGAATTAGCGCTTTTACTTGTTGTTACTGTGTAAATAAGGATGGAAACACTTTCAACAACTTTCACCTTGAAATTAATGACATGTGAGACACAGCTGAGTGCACTTGATTTCTCTGGGCTTGAGTCTGAGTGGTTTTTCGCAGAGCAGCTCCAGTAGGCCTCAAATGAAGGTGCGCTTCTGTTTATTATTCCTCCCTGCAACTAGCCCTGCTGGAACCATGGTTCCGCTACACTCACATATTCTTTTAAAATTAGTGAATCAAAACAATATACAGCTTTTCATTATTCATCATTCTTTGACAAGAAATCAACATTTGGCTCAGCTATAATGTGACAGTAAACAGCAAAAGCATTAAAATTACAGCTGGGGCTAGCGCTATGCCTTCCACCAGCCGTGACAGAATCTGCAGCCACATACTGTCATGTGAAAACAGTGACTTCCAGTTTCCCCATCTACTGTCCTTTGTGAGAATGCAGGGTGGTGAGGATGCAGTGATTGGCAGCTAACAGCTCCACCCATTATTTAGGTTGAAAAATTTCAGTCTTTGATTGGCTGGTGGCAGCAGTGTGGGGAGGAATGGCAGCAGTGGTGGTTCCTTCGGTTTGGATCAGAGGGATTCCATTTTTATAGGGTTCAGGGTAAAGAGGGAGGTACAGCTTATTATTATTATGATTATTATTATTTTGGGGAGGGTTGGGGGGTGTTGAAGATATGTGTATGTATATTTTTTGCGCGTTTTTTTTCTTCCATTTATTTTATTTTGTTGTTTATGGGTTTTTATTTGTGTACTGTTCCGTGTACGGTAACGATCACTGACTAATGACAAAATGAAGGACAAACTTACAAAGCAGGGGGTTCTGGGACCTGAGCTGTCACAGCTCTGAACTGGCTACACCCCTACTGCTCAGCTGCAAGGGTGTGTGTGTGTGTGTGTGTGTGTGTGTGTGTGTGTGTGTGTGCGTGCGTGCGTGTGCGTGCATGCATGCGCACATATGTGTGTATTCATATGCATGTGTGTTTGTGTGTGTGTATGCGTGTGTGCACACATGTGTGTGCATATGCATTCATATGTACATGAGTGTGTGTATATGCGTGTGTGTGTGTATGCATGTGTGCATATACTGTATGCAAACATGAATCTTAGCTGCCATCTTTATTTTCTGGGTCTGAATGGGTGAGAGAGACAGAAAAATGCTGGAAATAGCCCTGATGTATCAGGGATGTGTGTGCCGGGGCGGAGGCCGCCCGTCATGAAGCACAAGCAAACACAAAGCCCGCGTTGTCCATAGACTACACTACAGGTGGCTGTGTAAAAACCCACAGAAAAGGGCCGCCATCACGCTCAGTGCCACAGCGGATCCTGAGTCCCCCCATTTTCACCACAAACAACTAATGCTGCCTTAACTGGTCCAGTCGCTCATCCATTCATATGTATGTAACCGCGTTAAAACCCCAGATATAAGCAAGGGTTGACATTCAGACAATGCAGATAATTTCATTATTTCATCTCATGACCTGAGTTTAGCGCCACTTAAGCTAATTTTCTGTGTAATGATAGAGTCTCACAAGGCTGATTTTACACAGAAAAGGGACTTAAGTGGAGTCTGGATTTGGCCTAGTGTGCGCAAACCCAGCAGGACTTATTTACCAAATAACCAAACTAATTATCTTCGTAAGAGAAGAGGCTGGTGTACAAAAGTGGCATACACACCTCTATGGCGCTGAGTGTGAGATCACAGTATCAGGACGTGCAAGGGCTTTGCCTTAGTCATATGAGTGCGTGTGAAATACGAAATCTCAGATCACAGGTATCCAAATTACGGTTTCCTCCAACAGTGAAATATTTGCTGTAAGTCAGAATAGAAGGTACTCATGGCCTGGTGTCTCCAATACTGTAGAAACCCATACTGTCACTTTCAACCACACAATACTGTCTTTGAATCAGCTGCTCCTTCATAAGCACTGCACAAACCATTCATAAGCCAGTTATGTCATTCAAACATAGAGTCAGGAGTGTGCAATGCCAACATTCATATCAACAGTGATGTTATTCTTAAATTCTTGATATGTTTTCCCCCTCATGGTACTGTCACTGTCATACATGAATGGTGTCATCGTACGCCCTGTAGTAATCAATGCAGGTTGGCATATGTGTTTATGGAGGCTTATGTAGTGCTTATGAAGGGTTTATAAAGCTCAGACAAGGACAAGTCATTGAAAATGAAAAGCTTCCGTGTACTGTTGAAAGGGGGGTCCTTCTCTCTCAAATCTTTTGTACCCATGGTCCTTTTATGATTAGCCAACCCCCATGCCTTCAAAAAAACAAAAAAAATGGCCCCTTTCAGTGACCAGCAATGTGGGAGACCCTGCAAAACTACTGCTCGACACAAACACTGTAGCTATTTAACCGACGTTAAAAGCAATGGACTCTCATTCTCTTAAGTAATAATAACGGTGACAGCAAGCGCTGTGTGTGATCAGGGGGCATTATGACATTAATGACTTAATTTTATTTGCAGGAAAACAAACTGTCTGTTCTTCCTGTCTGACCGATTTTTTTTTCCGCTGATTTTTGGTTCATTGTAAAAAAAAAAAAAGAAAAAAATGTTTGTTTTTTTTTAAGGGGATGGGTGGGGAATGGGGGGAGGCGTCAAGGTTAATGGTGATTGTAGGGAAGGGAGGGTGTGGCTACTTAAGGAAGGGTGTGGCTACAGTGGGTGGGTGGGTGTGGCTCAGTGATTGATGGCTGTGGGTCTGCATGCGGTTCCTGGCCTTCAACTCTGAGCTCTCTTCTCTGTGCTCCTTTTGTTTTCTTCTTAATTTTTTCCTGCTTCTCTGAAAAAATTCTGTTTTAAAATTCCTAATAAATTATTTTAAAACATTCCACGGATGTGTTTGTGTGTCTGTGTCTAACAGGGGCCAGCAACGAGGGACAAAAAAATTGATTGAGAAACATTAATTTTTGTATTCACCGGTGTGGTGCATAATAATAATTGTGTAAAACGTTCAATATTTGCATGCTCATGGCCATTTTAACCATGGCAAGGATTTGCAAGAGATAAGTACACTCAAATTTGTGCCGATACAGCTTCCAGTAGAGAGCTATTAAATCACCAAATTTCATGCCAATGTAACTGAACAAATCATGACTAAACAGTTAACTTATTTGGTTATTTTGTAATGCATACTCTTATCATATAATTTAATTGCTGGATTAAAGTTGATGATAAGAATATACAAGATAGATCTCCAGAAGTTATTTTGGGCAACTTTAAAAACCTGAACCAATCAGACCAGAGGAGGATGTTACCTTATCTAATCAGTGAGAAAGCAGATGTATCCTCAGCCAATCAGAGAGCAGGAGGATGTAATCTTATTTAATCAGTGAGAAAACAGATGTATCCTCAGCCAATCAGAGAACAGGAGGGCGGAGCATGAGGATTGTTAATGCAAGTGTTTGATGTAAAACACTGACACAGAAGGCGCACTATGAGCAGTGATCGAACCACATTTACAGGTTTATATACAGGTAATCAAGTGTTTGAAATAATCAAATAAACCTGTGTTTGAAATAACATCTTGTGTCTGCATTGGCAGGACTGGTGAGGTTGTCCTGTCTAAAGAGCACAACTGTTTTGAATGAAAATTGATCTGGCACATGAGGTTACCAGATCCCAGGTGTGTAGGGATAGACTAACAGACAGACAGACTGTGTTACCTCACCTTGCCTCTGGATGATGTCCAAACAGGCTCTCTGACCCCTATGCACCTCCAAATACTGTCTTACTCCACACTTACCACCCCAGAAACTGTCTTACTACACACTTAGCACCCCAAAAACTGTCTCACTCCACACTTAGCACCCCAAAAACCCCCAAACAATGTCTTACTTCCAACCCCAGCTTTCTCTCCCTGAAGTCTTAAAACAAAGTCCCAAAAAATGTACCAGCCAGTTTAAACACAATATGCACGTACAGTTAATTACTTTTCATTTGTTTACCCACTGTCCCTCATGGTATGATAATACGATACATATTTAGCTGTCGGATTTATCGTATTTCATCCTTTCTCTAATGTAGGAATTTATTCATGTAGAGGGTGAGTGTTAAAATAGCTTAGAAATAATTGTTGTGTAATATTTTATATTTTGAGCAGGGTGACAGGATGTTATTTCTCTCTCCCTCTCACACACACACACACACAGTCTACAAAAAGAGGGGGGGTGGGGGGTGTACAAGGGATAATATTTACCCCTAAAAATAATTAGGTCAGCTCCCCCTCCTTCCTCAGTAGCCTCATCTCTCCTTCCACACTCCGGACTCTGGGTGCTGTTCTTAAGTCGAGTTTCTAAACTCCTCTTTCCTTGTCTTTCATTTTCCGCTCACTCATCTCATTCCCGGACCTGGTCTGCTCTCGCTCCGAAGTGTTACTGCAGACCTTGCGGGCGGACGCGGTTTTGGCTCGGTTCGGCACGGTTTGGCACGGCGTGGAGCGCATGTCGGGGCCGATGTCTCTCGGGGTGGTGCAGTCGGATGTGAAGAGGTCATGGAGCCGCAGTTTGGACCACAGTTTGGACCACGAGCCGCAGGACATCCCCCCCCTGCGGAGTTACCTGTTCCTCACCATCCTCACCTGCTTCTGCCCTGCCTACCCCATCAACATCGTGGCCCTGGTGTTCTCTGTGCTGGTGAGTGTGCAAGTGTGTGTTTCTGCATGTCTGTTTGCTTGTCGTCATGTGTGTATATGCATGTATGAGCGTGTGTGTGTGTGTGTGTGTGTGTGTATGTTTGTGAATGTCTCTGTGCTCGCTTTCCTGTGTGCATGTGCGTGTATGTATGTGTTTGTGCAATCTATGTGTCTGTGTTCATATGTGTACGCGCTTGTTTTATGTGTGTTTCTGTGGGCCGTGTGCACACGTGTGTGTGTTTCTCACACACTGACATTACACCCTGCCTTTATTCAGGATGTTTGATTCCGGACTGTGAAGTGTTTATGTGGTGAGAGAGTTCGGAATCTCTTTGATCTGTGTCACAATCGTGCGAGAGTTCCACCACGGCGTTGTCATGGCGGCACTCCAAGAGCCAGAACTGAGGTCCTACTTAAATTCCAGCCCTCCGCTCTGGAGGTTAAGTACCCCTCTTGGGTTACTGCATGCATTCGCATTAAAGAGCTGGCTGCATTACCCCAGGGGTTTGTATCTGGTGAGAGTCAGGAGAAAACCTCTCTCACCAGACTCCCTCAGCGGCCCGTTTCAGGGCTGCCACTGTGCATACTGGTTCATATTGGTTTGCTTGTCATTTAATCAATTAAGATCCTTGACAGGTTAATCAAGGTTCCCAGCTGATTTCTGTTCTCTAGTTATATACGTCCTTCCTCCAAGGAATTTTTGCACTTTGACCCTGATCTATACACTTGTCTTCCTGATAAGAGTGCGTGTTAAATGATTTTAATATAATGCAATGCACTCATTGTGAGATCATTCATTTTGTGAAAGAAGTGTGCGTTATAACATTACCAATAACATCTGTGACCAATTGATTTATATGTGTCAGGGCAAAGACGATGGCCATAATATGTCATGAACGTGTGTCATTGACAGTACAGCTACTTAGTTTTGGTAACACAGGGTTTTGTAGACTTTCTGAGACACGGCTCAGGTAAAGTCACTGGTTGTTTTTAATGAAATACAGGCGGAAATGTGCAGCGGTGCTGATCTCAGCTCACAGAGGCTGGGTACAGATGTGACCTCTGACCTGTCTGAGCTCTGATGTCACAGCGGGGAAAGAGAGAAAGGAGGATGGAGGGGAGAGGGACGGAGGATGAGGGAAAGAGGAGGGAGAGACAGAAAAATTGTGAAACAAAGGAGGAACAAGAGAAAGGAAAGAGAAGAAGAAGAAGACTGAGGGAGGGAGGGTGAGAGGAAGAGAAAGAAAGAGCAAATGATAAATGGACATTTTTTAGATAATTGAGAAAGAGGGTGAACTACTGAGGGAGTGGAAAATTGAGAGAGAGAAGTATTGAATGAGAGAGGGAAAGGAAGCGGGTGAGAGGGGAAATTAAGGCAGGTAAAATGGAGGGAGGAAGAAAAGAGAAAATTGTAGGGAGTAGCAGATGGAGATCAAAAGAAAGAAAGAAATGTCTCAAACCAGAGAGGATGTGGAGCCGGAGAGAAAACAGGGAATGTGGAACAGGGAAAGAATTAAAATTTGAATGAGAGAATGAAGAATGAGAGAATGAGAGAGAGAGGAGGAGGGAGGGAACCTTGGTGAGCAGCAGGCGTTTGTGTAAAGGAACAGTATGTCATGTGTTGTGGGGACTGAGAGTGAAATCAGAGGTGGGGGGTGGCTCAGCCTGTGCTGGCTCTGGTTCTGGAGGGGGGGGTGTTGTGGGGTGGACCTGATGAGCCAAGCAGCTGTACCCCCACCCCCCCAAACCCCCCACCCCACCCCACCCTCAAGCATCCGCTAACTGCTGACACATATCCCTGTGCAGTGTCCAATCACAGTATGTTATGTACTTACAATGCACAATATATACAGACACATACACAGACACACTACACCAGCTATGCACAAATGTATACACATACACAGGCACTTACACATGTTACACAAACGCTGCACACATACACCTTGCAGCACTTGTATACACACATGCACCCACATTCCCACTTCCACAGAGGGACACAAACTCCCTCAGGCTTTTATGCACTGGAGATATTCCCATAACTTCTAAACTATGACCTTGTTTACGTCGTGTTTGTCCTGTACAGCAGGCGCTAGGGGTAGATGCTGTTTCGTTGGTGCTATCGTCACGTCACCCCGTGTGTCATATTTCATGGCTGTCAGCCGTGGGTGTTGGGTGGAGGGGTTGGGGGGTGGGGGGTGCAGAGCCACATGATGCTGTCTGCCTGCTGCTGCTGATCCACCCTGAGAATGACATCACTGCATGTCCACCAGCAAACCAAAAGATGCACATAAAACATAAAGAGGTATATGAAATTTGGCTGATTGCCTGTTTGAGAGAATACGAAAAATTCCATAATTTGTTATCTTTTGGAGGTATAAAAGTTGCCCTGTTGCCTCTTTGGGAGGGTATGCAAGTTGCCCTGTTGCCTCTTTGGGAGGATATGAAAGTTGCCCTGTTGCCTCTTTGGGAGGATATGAAAGTTGCCCTATTGCCTCTTTGGGAGGATATGAAAGTTGCCCTGTTGCCTCTTTGGGAGGGTATTAAAGTTGCCCTGTTGCCTCTTTGGGAGGGTATGAAAGTTGCCCTGTTGCCTCTTTGGGAGGATATGAAAGTTGCCCTGTTGCCTCTTTGGGAGGATATGAAAGTTGCCCTGTTGCCTCTTTGGGAGGATATGAAAGTTGCCCTGTTGCCTCTTTGGGAGGATATGAAAGTTGCCCTGTTGCCTCTTTGGGAGGATATGAAAGTTGCCCTGTTGCCTCTTTGGGAGGGTATTAAAGTTGCCCTGTTGCCTCTTTGGGAGGATATGAAAGTTGCCCTGTTGCCTCTTTGGGAGGATATGAAAGTTGCCCTGTTGCCTCTTTGGGAAGGTATAAAGTTTCCCTACTTGCCAGTCATCTCCAGAGATGCTCACTTCTCTGAGCTCACCTCCTGCATCTCTCTACGCCTCCAAAATCCTCTCTGCTCTTGCATTCCCCTCTCTACAGTCCCCTGCACCTCCTTCTGCCTCCATAGGTGTTTTTATGTCGTGGAGGTTGGAACAACCTCAGTGATGAGTGTTGTTGGCACTGTGTTGTCCTGGCTCTGTGTGTCTTTCTGTAGGCCTGGTGTCCAGTCAGCCTAGTTTTGAAGCAGCTGAGTTTCAGCATTTGAGACTGTTGAGAGTGCTACATAGTGACGTGTGGCTGCAAAGGGGAAGAGCCAAGATGGAGCACTGCTGAAGCTTATATGAAGCTGAAAATGATTTTGAGGCACAGATGCTGAGCTGGTCTTATGCTGCAGAGGTGGAGAGCCTATAGCTGAAGCTTGTTTTGGAGCACTGAGGCAGACCTGGTTTCAGGCTGCAGAGGTAGAGAAACTTTAGCTGAAGCTCAGCTGAAGCTTGTTTTGGAGCACTGAGGCAGACCTGGTTTCAGGCTGCAGAGGTAGAGAAACTTTAGCTGAAGCTCAGCTGAAGCTTGTTTTGGAGCACTGAGGCAGACCTGGTTTCAGGCTGCAGAGGTGGAGAGCCTATAGCTGAAGCTTGTTTTGGAGCACTGAGGCAGACCTGGTTTCAGGCTGCAGAGGTAGAGAAACTTTAGCTGAAGCTCAGCTGAAGCTTGTTTTGGAGCACTGAGGCAGACCTGGTTTTGGGCAGAGAGAGCTCCTCCAGCCAGGGCCTGAGGTACGCTGACTCATGCGCCCCGTTGCTGAGAAACAGGGAAACAGGATCTGGGGCCTGTAAAGCCAGAGCTTAATATAAACCCCCAACTCAGCTCCTACAGGGAGAAATGGGCAGCAGAACCCTCTCAGCAATGAGGACTCAAAAGGGGGCAAATACAGATATTAAGTTTTACAGCATAAATCTGCGAATTGTAGAAATTCAGAGATACAAACCACCATTGACTGTGGTGTGCACCCAGGAATTACATTATGCAGTTATGTCTTTGCCTTATTATCACTGGCACAAAAAGGAAAGCATCAACCTTTTGAACACCAACCTTTTGAATGCCCAAGCAAAGGGCATTTTCTGGCCATTTTGCACTAGTTAATTCATAGAGACGGAATATAGCTGCCAGCAGCAATTACGTGAGTCCAGCCCAGTGATGGTCTGTAGGCCATCAGGTCATTGTGTTGGTGTTGTATGTAATTATTTTGCACCCTGTTGGTAAAAAATGCAACAACTGGTTTTGAATTTACCTGCATTTTCATGTCATAGCATGAGGTCTGTTGTGATCTTTGACGGGTCGATATGACCTCGGTATTACCTTCCCCTTCCTCTCGGCTGCTTTGACAGTGTGGATGTACAGGTTAAACCAAACTGGCGTGGCTCATGGACTCCCTCCCTCCTCTTGTCCCTCCCTCTGTCCCAGTCCCGAAACAGCTATTATCAGGAGGATTATGACGGCTCCCGCAGGCTGGGGCAGAAAGCTCTGCAGGTGGCCATCGCCTCCATCATCATCGGCCTCCTGATCATCATGATCTTCTGCATTGTGCACTTCACCACGGTAAGAGTGTGTTGCGTGTGACTGTGTGTATGCGTGTGTGAGACACAGAGAGAGACAGGTTTGAGCAGCAGAATCTAACAGTGTGTCTTTGT
The DNA here is from genome assembly GCA_019788955.1 of Albula glossodonta. NCBI lineage: Eukaryota > Metazoa > Chordata > Actinopteri > Albuliformes > Albulidae > Albula > Albula glossodonta. The sequence continues at coordinate 33,265 of JAFBMS010000130.1, read as the reverse complement.
TCCTCTGTCTGTCTCTGTTCTTCAGATGGACTTTTAGTGATGAAAATCTGGGGGAGGGGTGGTGGGGGGGTAGAGGGTAAGGCAAACGGGATGTGAGGGTCAGAAGATTTGGGGGTTCAGTGCTGTGTAAGGAACCCCCTCTCTACTTCAGCCTTAGGACTGTCATGCCCCCAGAAGCTGGACGAGAAATCCCAAAAGCGGGAGGAGAAATCTAACCCTCTCCTGACCATCTTCTTCAGCGTCAGCTAAATGCAATTCCTCAAATCCCCCACCCCGATGACAAATCCACCCTTTTGACAAATCCACCCCTCGCACGCGCATGCCTGCGCTCTGGATCTTACCTTGATGACAGGTGACTGGATTTCCTGTTGCTCCACGCTACACACTGCAGCGTTTCATCTTCCTCTCAGATTGACCTGGCCATTGTAAACCTGCAGTTTATGACATCATAGAGATGACATCGTGATGTTATTAAACTTTTACAGAGGTGGCCATTTTACTGCAGTTTATGATGTCATAAAAGAATCATTATGATGTCATCAAGGTGCAAGCAGTATGGTTTTATTTCCTCATCAACTCAATCCTTAACCATACTGCATGTCAAAGCAGATTTTCTTACAACGACATACTTATGTCTACAAAATTTTTATAAAACATTGTTTTTTTCTAGATTTGAGTATTAATTATGACAGCTGTTTCTGTTTTACTTAATGGTGTTTGTCTGATTTCATGTATTGCCCTTAAAAGTATATGTCCTGAAATGTTTGTCCCAAAACATCAAAATTCAAACAAATGTGCAGACCATAATAATCAGATATCTTGAGTTTTTGTGGAATACATATACATACTGTAGTCATGGGGTCAGGTTTGCAACTATTCAATGTTCTGGAGCCTGCCGCTCCCTTTCTTAAGAGAAAATAACACATGGTATGTTAAAATATTACTTCAAAAACATTTTTATTTGTAAATGTGTTTTTATGTTATTTTCCCTTTATGTTTTAAGATCATTGGCACTTGCACATGTGATTTCTTACAAATACCGTAAAAAATCTGATCTGAAATGGGCAACTATTAATGTACATATCTTAGAGTATGTAAATGTGTTCTCCAAATTATAGTTTAACTTTTAAAACTTATCTCTGTCATTGTAAATTTAAGATGTTTCTCTGAAAATGCTTATGATAACTGCTAATATAAGCCATATTTTAATATATGACAAGTCTTGAGACAATGAAATACAAATACACATCCACACACATATATACAATATATGTATACAACTTAGATCTGAAAGTATAGTAGATGGAGCTCTGTATATATCTTAGATTACTTAAATGTGTTCTCCAAGTTCTGGTATAATCATGTACATCAGCTGATGGTAATTGGTATTTATATGTACGCACTTTGATACATAGACACACGCACACATGCACACACACACACACACACACACTGTGAACAGACTCCAAGAGTAATATGCAGTCTTAAGAACATGTCTTAACCTTCTCTTACCTGAGAATTTTTGATTGATGCACAGTTGTACCTACAAAGCCGACAATCAACATTTGTCAGGACAGGATTCCGTCAACATTTAACCTTCACTTCTACTTATAATTGAACAAGAGTGATGTGCTTTGTCTCCATAAGAACAGTTCTGTTCATAATTTTCATGACTGCTGACTGTATCGGTGAAGATAAAGATGAACAGTTGTATTTAATTGTGAGCCAAAGTTAAACTAAATATTGGTTGAGTCCTGGCTTAAGTCTTACTGTGTGTGTTTCAAGCCAGGCATGTTTTAATTATTCATTGTAAAATGTCAATACATGGCTTTTTGAATTTAAAGAACATGTATATACTGTGTATTAAGATGACATTAAATGGTAAATCCTGATCTGAGATTAAGGTTATCTCGGCTGAAATGTGTATGTTTGCTGTGAATTAAAACAGGACATCTGTCATGGGAGGTGGGACAACTGTACATTCTCAAACTACTCTATTGGTCTGTGGTTGGTTGGATTTTACTGGAAGACTCATGGGGCAATTCTCCACAGTGGGTTGGTTTCTTTTTTCAGTTTTTTGTTTGAAACAACACCAATTACCAACATTTATTCCATTCACATATCAGATGACCGATCTGCTGCGCGTTGCACAATTCACCGTTATCCGAGGACCTGGGCAAAGGGAGGGAGTCACCGATTTGTATTTGTTTTCATTTATCCGCTGCCGACTGTGCGGGATTAAAGCGCCGCGCAAGCGGAGGATCTCGTTAGCGGAGAGTAACAGGCAGGCGCAGATGCCGGGCGGTGGGGGCGTGTCGCCCGTGGGCCGTGGCTCCATCCAGAGCCCCCTCACACCCATCTCTCTGCACTCGCTCCTGACTACAATCTGCCGAGTCCGGAGGATCGTGTATTCCGATATGTAATCTTATCACCGGCCACTGGCTAAATATAGGACAGATATTCCCCTTGGGCTGGAGCCGCTCGCGGCAAGGACCTGGCAGAATGCATCACAGGTTATAAAACAGCACCGGAAACTGAAACTTTTCACCAGTGATGAGATCTGCAAAATATCTGTCATGCACAATTCGCAGCCAGGAACAGGATAAACTTACGCAATAACTGACAGATGAGAGAGTTCGTAATGAAGTTAAACCATAAACTGCATTCATAGCTTTAATTAAGAGAAAAGCCAGACAGCTGTCTACCGCAGCAGCATTGAAAGTGTCGTATCTCTCTTATTGTTTTGTTATGCAATGTGTCATTTATTATGTAGGCCTATTTTGTTTACCCAGCGTTGCTTCTGCTTTGGTGAAATTTTAAATGTTAGCGTGTGTTTAATACAGTGACTTCTGATGGGTGTGCTGATTTTTGTGGTTACTCAGCTTTAATGATAAGTGCTGACCCTAACCAGCACAGCTGAATACACATATCTCACTCTCTTGGGTCTAAAAAGGGTGTCTTGTTGCTCCTCAAACCAAGAGCTGGATACTCCTGGAATAAGAGAAGAAATCTGGGATGGGAAAACTAATCTCTGACTAATGATAAAAGCCAGTAGGCTGTGTTGCCAACTTGGCCACTTTGTCTCCAGAATAAGTGACTTTTCAGACCCTCTCAGTACAGATAGAGACAAAAATTTCAAATGGCACAGACTCAGATGCTTAGCCCTCGGGAGATCTGAGTGTCTGGGTTCTGAAATGAGTCTAGGGAGCCACGTGAATGAAGAGCTCATGGTCTACAGAGATTGGGTTGGGAAATCGAGCTGCCCCATGCCCCTCAGAGCCCCAGGAACGAATCCTGCATGCAGGGGAGTGACTGGTTTCGGATCAAAGTCACGCTCGTGGTGATTCACCGCCCTGGTCAGCCCAGCTGTCGCCATGACGGTGGAGGTGTGTACCGTGTCAAACATTTGTACATTCGCGGCATAACTTCCCCCGGTACAGTATGACAGGGCCGCGACAAGAGGAAACCGTATAGCCCTGAGAACCGTGTCGAGCGGGACACTGTCAGGCAGGAGGTGTGGGCCTAGGGGTTGCCAGGTCTTTGTAAGGCAAGACTGCCTGTCTGCTCAGTCAAAATCAGTCCAATGTACCAACAAGCCAATGGCTGTAGGTGGATATGGTTCCTAAGTGCTGAACTGAAGTCAGTTTACCACATTCCATCAGAATGTGTTAGGACTTGGGTAGGGTTTGCTGATCTTAGTTCTGCCAAAGAACAAAATAGAAAAATAAATAACCCAAGAAGGGAATTTCATTCAAACAATAATTAATCATCATAGATAAATAAACAATTTTATTCTACACCTGAAAATGCTGTCTCCCTTGTCTTTTTCCTCATTTATGTAAAACATTTCTCCATATTAATGGATAGTGTGTAAAAAATGTAATCTGTGCTATGTGATCCATGGCTGGGTGTTGGAGTCAAATTCTCACCTGTCACAGGCATGACCATAGGTCCACACTGGCGAGGAAAACATTTGCTCAGTCTCCCCTGGGACAAATTTTGGATAAGCCAGGTAAACTCATCAGTCTAATGACTCTCTAGCGGCCTCTCCTGGCTGGCCAGGTACCTGCAGGTTTTTAAACTAAAAATATATTGATTTTTGTCCAGCATCATAGGCAATGCATGATAGGTGTCAAACCTAGCTTGTGGCTAGTCGCCACATGAATTGGAATTGTAACATGTGTGTCCACCTCTACCAGAGTTTGCTGGAGAGGTTGAGTTCAGGCTAGTAACAATCAAATTCAGGTAATATAAGAGGATTTAAAAAAAAAAAAATCAAGGAAAAAATTTGAGGATTTATGCATAGTACTACCATGATGCAAGTTTCACTGTATCATATTTATTGTGCTCTCTCTGCTACTGAAATGAATATCTGATGGTGAGCTTGTCTGGTGATTAAAATATGACAGCGGCAAAGTCAGAGTCCAGATGGGCAGGTATCACTGGGTTGGGGGCAGCAGGGCAGAGAGGTCAGTAAACAGCCTCTTCCTCATGTTACTGCTGGTAATGGCGCCCCTCCAGGGGGAGGGGAACATTAGCCCCAAACCCCTAAACTGAGAGCCCCGCCCTCTTACCTTAGATACACTTAAAGGCCCTGTTGACTCACCCAATGTCACATAATGATCCAAGTCCACAAACTGATGCGCCAGTGAAGGTTTAGCTGAAGCAAACCCAGCAGAGACTGCACAAACACTTATGAGAATAACAAACTGGAGCATGGAGATATGTCTGAGTTTAAAACATCTTTCTGTTTCAGGCCCAGGTGCTGAAAACAGCATTTCTTTAGATCAGCCAAGTAATGCAAGGCTGGATTGTGAGTGTAACTGAGAGGCTGTTATTCTAACACTCTATAAAGAAATGTACATGTTAATTCAGAGGATACGCGCCCCAGTAGAAATTGTCCTAACTGGGCTTCCATACAACCAGGATTTGTGCCAAGCAAAGACCCTTAGCAATGCAATGAAACGCAGGTTTTCTTGCAATAAGAGGTGCAAGGGGGTAACCGTTTTACGTACTCAGCTTTCCAGGTAGCAGTTTGGCTGCATTCAAGTTGTGCAACATTTCAATTCAATCAGCTAAGGACAATCATTCAGAAATTTAAATTGTTAAAACATTATTTTATTTGATCCTTTAAATGAATTGCTTTTACCTCTTAGTATCCTTGTGTCTACAAAAATCACCTGCGCTTGGAGCGGAGAGCATCGTCAATGGCGGGAGTGAGTTATCTCGTTCATCAGTAAAACATCTCTGTCACAGAACCGGAAGAGCCTGGAAAAGGGGATGGGCCGCCATGCAATGACGACGAAGGTTATTTTTAATCGAACGTTGGAAAAAATGGCGAAAGAGTAATCTTGATTCCGACACAGGACACTGAAACACACACCCCCATCTAAGGTATGTTGCAAATGAAATACTTCCGGCCTTAGATGCCTGAATGATACCACTGAAGCTTAATTTGAGAAATCCTGTCTGTGATGTGGTTGTTGTGGAAGGTGGCTTGCTGGACCGCTAGTTGGAATTCTGCAGGATGCAGACAGACATCATCCTTCGCAGGGAAGATGTATCTGAACACTGACGGATATTAGTACCGGTGTTGGAGCTGCTCTTGTTTATGCATCCACATTTTCTCTTAACGAGTGGCTGGTTCTTATCTACATATCCCACCGAACCATTCTGTTGTAGCTTTGACGTCGATCAGCCGCTTAAGTCACTGACGTCTTTTGCTCCACATAGCCCAGTTCATGCAACTTGCACATCAGTTTTGACGACTAGCCGGCTTCGGCAGTGAAAAAGCAATGTTGCCAGAGAAACACCAAGCATTCCCGGACGTAAATTCGACATGCATTTTATTTATGGGTCAGTTCGAAGAGCGCTCTCTTCAGCGTAATGGGTTATTGGCGAATGTAATACGGAGGCGATAAATATGTAGGTTAGTGCAGCTTGCACAATGGTAATTCCAACTACCGGTAAACATATAAAGCGATTATCTCCCACGGCCACCTTTCTCCGAACAGCATGGTTTTATATGATGCATAAAATAACAATTCTCTCCCTATCTGTCTGTATGTGTGTCTAAGTGAAAATCAGTTTTCTTAATTGGCCTTTCAGAATTATTTTGCGTGCGAGGTATGCAGTAAACAAAACTTGATACCTTCATGTTGGCTTCTTTTTGAAAATGATTTAATGATAAACCACCTACTTTCAATGACCACCTTGCATACACTTTGAGTTATTTGCACAAGATATCAACAATCTTTGAGCTGCTTACTGATATGTTTTGCTTTTTACACAAGTTTGAATGGTCTTTACATTATTATATTATTTTTGATAATATGTAAAGTAACAATTCTCTCTCTCTCGCCACACACACACACACACACACACACACACATCTTTGCATAGCTGCTGTCACATTGCCATAAATCAGTTGTGGGACTTTAATGAAGGATTGTGTTGATTGCAGTTGAGTAATCTTGAGGGTGTTCAAAATTTGTCAGAATTCATCTGAAGCGTTTTTTGGAACAGGATTCTCCAGGCCAAAGTGGGTATAAATGAAATAAACGACATTGATACTTTTGCACCATAATATGAATTAAATCATGCGGTGTAATAATTATAGCATAAAATGCAATCCTAAAACTGGGCAGGATCAAAACAGGTTTACGCCATAATGGGTTTTACTTGGGGTGAATATGTCCAGGTGGTTAACCATTCTGTTAAACAGAAGGATTTGCTCTGGACAGACCGGGAAGTTGGTCTCAGTTTGTGAGAGTGCGTGTGAGTTGAGAACAGTGCGCCTCTTGTTCTCTGCAGTGACGAACCGTCGCTGACGCAGGCGGGACCATGGGAAACACAAACAGCGAGCGGGGTGGCATGGGCCAGGGCGAGAAAGCCCACCGGAGGGACAGCCGCGGAGCCAAGGAGGGAGACCGGCCCAAAATCCTAATGGACAGCCCTGAGGATGCTGACATCTTCCATGGGGAAGACATCAAGGTGAGGTGGCTCAGCGTTTGTTAGCCCCCAGCCTTTAGGGAGATAGTATTTATTTATTTTGCTATTATTATTATTATTATTTACATACCCAGTTCACGCTGTATACACTTGCTTAGAGTCAATAGGAGAACCAGTGAAAGGATGTGGTTTTATAGCCAATGTTCAGGTGCATTCTGGGTCAGGAGGCTCTTGGGAACCACTTTGCTTGAGGCCTACAACATTGCTGGCTAGCCTTGTTACTGATGCGCCTAACAAACCTGAGCTTTTTGATCATTTGTGATGATTTGTCAGTTCCTCTATTTTGTGAGACCGTCCCCCATGAAAATGTGCCAATTGAAGCACTTTGGTTTGAGAGAGTTGGCCAGAACCCAGGTGTGAACTAACCCCAAGTCTCTGCAGCCGCCGCTGGAGAAGGAGGAGTTTCTGGCCTGGCAGGAAGGGTTGGACGAAGGGGATAAAGGTCATTTAGACCGGCCCACAGTGTTCCGCTGGACCGGTGCCGGGAAGGACGTCTTTGTCTCTGGCTCCTTCAACAACTGGGCCAACAAGATCCCCCTGATCCGCAGGTGAACGTCCAGAACCGGCCAAAACTGAGCCAACAGCTCAGCACCCTCTGCTGCACTGTTCTGCCTCTAGGGGGCAGCACAACACTATGTTAATGATGATCTCTTAAATTTACATTTAGGAAAACAGCTCATGCTGCAATTGACGTGAGAGTTTGTAAGACTACAAGAAGAGTGCTGGACTGAAAGAACTGATTGGGTCACAAACAAATCCACTGTAAAGACAAGTGCTAAAACAGCAGCGGGGTTAAGATATTGGTAAATGTAGAGCTTTGTCAGCCTGATTTTTAATTAACATGCACAGGCTTACTTACATTTAATTGTGCGTGTGTGCATGTGTGCGTGCGTGCATGTGTATCTCAGTCAGAACACCTTTGTGGCAATAGTGGACCTGCCTGAAGGGGAGCACCAGTACAAGTTCTATGTGGATGGCCAGTGGACCCACGACCCAGCTGAGGTAAGCAGTATGTACGCATTAACGCATGCTAACACACACATTAACTCGGGGTACACTAAGACACACAGAGAGCACCAGTATACAGTAACTTGACCGGAGCATTTCCTAACACATACAGTATGACAAAAGCTGCACTGTTACGTAGTAACATCATTACTATGTAACTGTGGATGCGTAGTAGTCACATCCTTGATACAGAGCTGTACTGTTACAAAGTGACATCATCTCTACTAAAAATACCCTGTCACGTGGTAACAGTGACAATACCAGAACTTTACAGTGAAGTAAAACACAAAGAGAGCATCAGGCCCAGACGTTCACAGTGAAGGATGCAAGACGAACAGGGTCCTGGTGCTGGAAGGTTCTGGTTCCCCCAGCCTGGCTCAGTCCTGTGGGCGTGGGTATCTGAGGGGCAGAGCTGAGATGGGTCGCTGACCTGAATCTGCCCTGTCCACAGCCAGTGGTGACCAGTCAGATGGGCACGGTCAACAACATCATCCAGGTGAAGAAGACGGACTTCGAGGTGTTCGACGCCCTCATGGTCGACTCGCAGAAATGCTCCGATATGTCAGGTGACACTGTGTCTCTTCCTCCCTCCCTCTGTCTTAACGCCTCTCTTCATCCCTCCTTTCTTTCCTCTTTCTGTCTTTCGTCTTCATCTCCCTCTTGTCCATCTCTTCTCTCTCTTGCTCCATCTCTTCTCTGTAAAAGTGATGGCTTTTTGCTCCCAGTTTTAGTGGTAGTACTAACCTGTGTGTTTAGGTGCATGCGATGAGTTTGGTGGCTGGTGTGTGTGACTGCGTGCATATGTGTGTGTGCACGGTGTGTTTATGGTGTAGGTGGCTGTGTGTTGTAAGGTTTGTGTGGGGTGTATTTTGTGTATACTGTGTGTATGGCATGCGTATGTGTGTGCACGGTGTGTTTATGGTGTAGGTGGCTGTGTGTTGTAAGGGTTGTGTGAGGTGTATTTTGTGTATACGGTGTGAATGGCATGCGTATATGTGTGTGCATGGTGTGTTTATGGTGTAGGTGGCTGTGTGTTGTAAGGGTTGTGTGAGGTGTATTTTGTGTATACGGTGTGAATGGCATGCGTATATGTGTGTGCATGGTGTGTTTATGGTGTAGGTGGCTGTGTGTTGTAAGGGTTGTGTGGTGTGTATTTTGTGTATACGTTGTGTACAGCATGTGTAAATCCATGGATGTGTGTGTTTTCAGACCTCTCCAGCTCTCCCCCTGGCCCGTACCACCAGGATGCCTACATACCCAAACAGGAGGAGAAGTTCAAATCGCCCCCCATTCTGCCCCCCCACCTGCTGCAGGTCATCCTCAACAAGGACACCGGCATCTCTGTGAGTACAGCTGTCCTGGGCCGACCCGAGCTGAGCCAGGGTGAAGGGGTGTGGCCTTCAGCCCATACAGGCCACTGATTGGATGAGAGCTGCGACTCAGCCAGCTGGATATTTCACGGAATCTTTTCAGTCCCTGCTCACCACGCTAATTGCTAATTTGACATAATTGTTTAATTTATTTTCTTGACAGTGTGACCCTGCCTTGCTTCCGGAACCCAATCATGTGATGCTTAACCACCTGTATGCCCTGTCCATCAAGGTAAGACACGCCCATCTCCATACAGGGAAGCAAAAAAACAAAAAAAACAGAGGGAAAGTGTGTGATTTTCTACTCAACTCCAGTCTTGGAGAGCTGTAGTGTCTGCAGGTTCAGCTCCACTTATGGTGGGCTGCAGTATCTGCAGAATTAACTGCAGTCCTAGAGTCCTAGTGGGGGATGCTGTCTCTGTTTTTTTTATTTTATTACAGCTCTAAATTGAGGATTTAATTGAAGTTACTTATTAGCTGAATAATTAACACTCTCTATCAGAAGAGTTAAATTGCCACCTGATTGAAAGTAACATGTAAAACTGTAAGCGGTGAGCAGAAAACTGCTTTGTCAGGTCGTTACTGAGTTTCCTCCTGTTCCCTGTGCTCTTGTGTTTCTCCCAGGATGGCGTCATGGTCCTGAGCGCTACACATCGCTATAAGAAGAAATACGTCACCACACTACTGTACAAGCCCATATGATATGACCCATGGCCCCGCCCCTGACCCTGACCCTGCCCCTGGTCCCACCCCCCACACTCCACCACAGATCTTCCTTACTCCGCAGTTTAGGTTTCATTTAAAATGTTTACGTTTTTAGTTCTTCCCCTGGAGTCTGACTCCCCGAGCCCGCTGATGTTTAAGTGCTTCTGTCTGTCCGTCCAATAATACAGTCAGGGCAAGAGAATGTTCTGCCTCTACTTCTCCTCTCGTTTCCATGGCAACGACGCCCATCACCCATGACCCATTCTGTGCGTCATCCCGGGTGATGCCACCCCTCAACCAATCGGTGGGACGAAAGCAGATGGTACCAAGGAGGGCGTTGTCTGGTTCTGGATTTTTTTGGCCAACTTCAGATAATTGTGTCAATTGTACAGTCAGTTGTGTAATCTGACGTTTTAGCCATGTTTATCTGTAAGCTCAAGAATGATAGCTGAAAACAGAGACTGGTGACATAGGAGTTAACAGAACTAGCTGGAAAAGTAGTGCCCCCTTGTTTGTTCAGTAACTTTATAAAAAGGAATGCAAAGTCACACCTGTAAAAAATATATATATATAAAAGAATGTACATAGCTGCATGTGCAGAATTGTCTAGGACATACAAGGTAAGAAAAAGTCATTTTCTAGCCCTAGGACTCATAATTTTACTGACAAGCCAATTTTGGTGAAACTTCATGTTTAAACTGCTGGGTGTGAGATACAGATTTAAAAAATGTGAGGAAGCTCCGAGTGGGCCCTTTGAAGCCGTGTGTGGAACCTTCTGCCATGGTCTAAATCAGTGAGCAAACCTGCATTGGTACACACAGCTAATTGGCTAACTGAGCTAGGGTAACTGGCACAAACATAATCCTACATACACTCCAGTCCTGCAGAGTCATGTTTACTTCCAGGGGCTAAGCAGAAGGAGGCCACCATAATGCATAAGGTACGGGAAGGGTAAAGGAGTGATGTGTCAGGTGTGGCCAAGGGGTTGCAGGTTCGAGAGAGCGCACAATCCGTTACTGTCCTTCCTCCCGCCATCACCAGTGCAGTCTAGATGGACAATAACGGGAAAAGAACCCCCCCCCAGTCTCTGAGCCATAGCACTTTCCTTTTGTAGAAGAATATAACAATCACTCCTTTGTGATTCCCACTCAACGTATTTATACTGGAGGAATAAACTGGTTTATTTTGACTGATAGTTTTTATATGGAAGAGCATGCAGCAATGCTAGCTCCACCCCCTCCTCAATTAGAGACAGGAAGAGCCAAGAAACCAACTCCCAGGAGGCTTTGGAGATCCTACAATGAAAATGGCTTCCGTAAAGTTGCAAACACATTTATGATCCATTCCATGTAGGTAATTAAATAATTATTGAATAATTAAATACTTATGTGTTAAGGTAATTGTTAAATCAATAATTAACAGAACAGAGTCATAAAGGCTCTGGTTTTTGATTGCAGCACTGATTGGTGCTGACAATATACCTTCATTTGAATGTTCTGAAGTGGATTCTGGGAGTTGTAGTTGGCATGAGCATGGAGGGGGTGGTGAAAAGCAAGCATGCCATATATGTATGTTGGTTTTTGGAGTTCATGTACCTGCAGCAGGTGTGAAACCCATTAAAGACCATGATTTGTATTGTCTTCTGGAGTCTGTTTTGCTTATGCTTCACCTGTGATACAGGTAGCAGCCATGATGCTGCACTGGGTGTGTTCAGCATTTGTGTGTGAGATATCCTTCCATGGAAAAGCAAGTTGTGGCAGAAACTGGTATGGATACCCCAGCAGGGGACAGTGTCAGCCTTAAATGCTTCTCCAGCCAAACTTGATTTTACTGGAAGACATACTCATTAAATGGAAGCAGAGAGTGGTGACTTTGTAGTTTACAGAACTAGTTGTAAACATAACACCCCTTAATTTGCTTAGTAACTACAAAAAGGAAAGCTGTCTTACATTTGTGAAATATAGAAGAACACACTTCAGGGCATGTGGAAAATAATTTTAGGATGAAGTCAGAAAATTGGCATTGTCAAAATGTGTAGCTACATGCTAAAACACTTTTCAGGTGAAAACATGCATATTGGCTGTTCATAGAGAAAGGCATCAATCTTGGGTAACATTCTCAGGAACAATAGTGCAACAATGGACCTACAGTGTCCTATATCACTAGAAACTCCTGTTAGCCATCTGAATATCTTGTACTTACAAAACAGAGAAAGAAAGGAAGGCTGAGTAAGTGTAAAGAATCTGTGGTATGACTCCGTTTTTTTTGTCCCCATGTAACAAAAATATGGTTCTTGTGCCATAGTGCTGGGAAAAGGAACAGAGAGTCCTTGGGCAGATAAAAGTACATTCTTCTCTGCTTACTTTCCGTCTCCCAGTCGCAGCTGACCTTGTTTCTGATCCTGCTTCTAAACGAACGGTCCTTGAACAGTCCCGCAGTAGCACACTGTGTACCTGGACAGGGATGTTGCACAGAGACGTGTGTGTGTGTGTGTGTGTGTGTGTGTGTGTGTGTGTGTGTGTGTGTGTGTGTGTGTGTGTGTGTGTGTGTGTGTGTGTGTGTGTGTGTTTCACTCTGCAGCAGGCCTAATACAGCCAAGTTTTCACTGATTCAGCAAGATGTAATCAAATGGGTCTTGTTAGTTTGACACTGATTTGTGGATTCATCACAGTCAATTTTTATATAATAATAAATGCACATACTGTCTCCATAATTAATTTGTAATTGATCTGAACAGCAGCGATGTAATCTTTCCAAAACTCGAGATAGCGTCTTTACACATAGAGGTAACAAAATGTGAAAAGTATCATATCATGTCCCTTTTGATAGCTTGACTGCCTTTGAAAGGCAAAGGCGTGAGAAACTCAGCGGCAGGACCCACTCAGCTGACTCACAGACACAAGTCTGCAGGTCAGAGTGCATGTATTTGTAGCGTTTTTAGGGGAGGGGGTTGGGGGTCAGTGGTGGCTGGGGGCTTTCTGGAGCGACGACAGATGGGGGTCAGGAGGTGCATGACCTAACCACCAGGAATGCAGTGTCCCGCCATCAGCACAGCTGTTGGTCTGCTAATGTCCTGCAGAACGGGACTGCGTGGTGACTTGTGGTGTCTGTACTGCGCATCTCACAACTGAGAGATGACAACTGGCTATCAGTTAAACCAACTAATTTATTTACAGACGGTGAAAGTAGCCAATGAATGGTTCTGCCACTAGAGGGCAGCTGTGAGCTCAATTTTTTTAAAAGAATGGTAGAGTGGGATCATTATCAAGTTACTGCATGTCAAAAAGCCCTAGAGCAACCAGTAACATTTCATTACTTACAAAGTTTTATTCAGCTATTGCTGTAACAAATACAATTTGAACAAACGAGAGGATGAATTTCAGTAATAAGTTATTGAATATGTTTATAAATGTTTCTCTGCAAGCTATTTGTCAAAGTCACAATTCATTAATTCATGTTTCTTTATGCTGTGTAGTCACTATTCCTCCTAAAATCCAATATAATATAATTACTTCTAAACTGATCTGAGTAGCATTGCTTGTTTTAATAACCAGTGTGATGTATTTATTATCTGAATTTTACTGCATCTACTGCAGTGGTTCCTAAACTTGGAACTGGGGGCCCACTGTCTATGCAGGGTTTCAATCAGGAGAAAGCTGATATAACTGCTCTTAATTAGTGAAATTAATGTCTTAATTAATGTCTTAATGCCATATTATGTATATATGCTGTCCAATATTCATATCTCAGGATCTTTAATCAATCCTATCAATTAAGATTTTCATTTTCTGTAATATGCTATATGATATTCGATTGCCTTCATAGGCTGGATGGGGAAATCGTTGCAGTCGTGACTGCTGAAGGTGCGGTCACCTGGGTCGCTGAAACCGAGCCATTTGTGGAAAATGTGGAAAATGAATGCAACTTCTTCAGTTTAACGTCTGAGTTTCACATGGACATACTTGCGGTGCAGCATTTTTTTGTGGTTGCACAGTGTATTTGCTTTACGCTGGCGTGGGAGTTTCCGTGTGCTTGTGCATGTGTGTCTGTGTGCGCATGTATGTCTGTGTGCACGTATATGCCTTCATCCTCTGTGCTTATCTCTGTGGCTCTCGCCGCCTCAAGGTTAAAACGGGGTATAAATGGGGTCTCCATTGTGTGGTCCATGCCAGTGTGTCATCACCCTCCTCTCGACAACATGACCCCTGTTCGCGCAGCTCTCCTCCTGGCTATCGGGCTAACCGCCGGTGAGTCTTACTGCCGAATTCATTTACAATTGCCAATGTGTCAGTCGATTTCTCTCATTAACCGATTAATCGATCAGTGACCAGCCATGCATATTGGACAGCCTTGCTTGGATTTATCATAAAGGATAACTTAGAGGATCATTTTTCTGTCTCTCTCTCTCCCTCCCTCTCTCCCTGCCTCTCTCCCTTTCTCCTTCTTTCTCTCTCTGTCTCTCTCCCGCTCTTCCTGTCTCCCTCCCTCTCCCTCTCTCCCTGTCTCTCCCTCCCTCTCCCCCTGTCTCTCTCCCTCCCTCCCTCTCTCCCTGTCTCTCTCTTCCTCCCTCTCTCCCTGTCTCCCTCTCTCTCTCCCCGTCTCTCTCCCTCTCTACCTCCCTCTCCCCCTGTCTCTCTCTCTCTCAGTGTGGGCGGGCCCAGCTCCACGCGCTCTGTGGCAGTTCAGAGAGATGATGGTGTGCACCATGCCGGACAGCTGGCCTGTGCTGGACTACAGTGACTACGGCTGCTGGTGTGGCAAGGGCGGCTCTGGAACCCCTGTGGATGAGCTGGACAGGTCAGAGGTCAAGGGTCAAGGGTCAGGAGACAGGAAGGGGGAGGGGCATTCCAACTGTTTAGAATTTCATTTGTGAAAGTTACAGTTAATAAAATATCTCTATATAGAGTGTGTGATGCATGTGGTAGATTTCATTGTGTATTCTACAAATGTATAATAATTTTCCGGAATAATTATGTGCATAAGCAGTGATTATTTCATGGGAATATGCCGAGAGTACTTAATGCTGAAGTGCTTGTGCGTGTGTGTGTGTGTGTGTGTGTGTGTGTGTGATTACGCTTGTGTGTGTGTGTGTGTGTGTGTGTGTGCTTGTGCGTGTGTGTGTGTGTGTGTGATTACGCTTGTGTGTGTGTGTGTGTGTGATTACGCTTGTGTGTGTGTGTGATTACGCTTGTGCTTGTGTGCGTGTGTGTGATTACGCTTGTGTGTGTGTGTGTGTGTGTGAGATTACGCTTGTGCGTGTGTGTGTGTGTGTGTGTGATTACGCTTGTGTGTGTGTGTATGTGTGTATGTGTGTGCATATGCTCGTGTGTGTGTCTCTGTGTGTTCTGCAGGTGCTGCTATGTCCATGACAATTGCTACAACCAGGCCATGCAGATGAATGAGTGCTGGCCCATCCTGGATAACCCCTACACTGAGATCTACTCCTACAAGTGTAACAAAGCCACCAAGACTGTGACCTGCACAGGTGAGTCTGCACAAGCTAGCATAAAACTAAACACTCATAATCATACTGTCACAGTCACACATACACTCATACACACCCTCATCCGCTCTCTCGCTCTCGCTCTCAGAGAGGAATGACTCCTGTGAGAAGTTTATCTGCGAGTGCGACAGGCAGGCTGCCCACTGCTTCGCCAAAGCCGGCTACATCGAGGAGCACGAGCACCTGCCCAGCAAGTTCTGCAAGGACTGACCACCAGAGGGCGCCCTCCCCCCAAGTCCCGCCCAACCTCATGTATGGCTCTAGCACAATGCTCCGCACCTGACCTCACCACCGGCCCCAACCCAGAGTGGCAGACAGAAAGGTCTGGTCACCCACCTAACCCACTACAGCAGCCCCTGCTGGTGGACCAAACACGGAATCACATCCGCACCTGAACGAAGACTCATGCACTCCTATCCAACATGGCTGCCACTGATTTAGCTCAGTGTGGCGTCTCAGCGCACATCCTATTTTAATCTAACACCTCAACACCAGGAACATGTGCTTCAGACCATCTCTACACAGGTGACATCCACGCAGGTGCTTGGGCTATCTGAACCAGTATCAGAGCTATTAAAGTCTCATCGAGCATGAATAAATATGTGTGCCTGTGCTTATTTCCACCAGTTATCCTGGCTTTATTTTATTTTGCACAAAGGGTTTAGCGTCAGATTAATTTCACCTACCTTTAACTGCAATTTAAATGTAATACAACAGCTGGAATTATGGGTCAACAGCCCAGAAACATTAAAGGACTTGTGGATTGTATGCTCAGTTGGTCCTCAGGACTGTATGCGTGTGTGTGTGTGTGTGTGTGTGTGTGTGTGTGTGTGTGTGTGTATCTGCACACCCATTACTTATCCTCCTACAAGTTGTTGGAGTTATTACAATCAAGCCACTGCACTTTCTTCTGCTGTTCAAAGTGCAGATCCACAAGAGACCAGCAGGGGGAGACAAAGGCATAAGGAAGTCAGGGCCTATGTTTATGAAGTGTTATCTTCAGTTTTAGTGTAGACAAAGAGAATGATGGTCCTGAGATCTCCTACTTAGGTTTTTATGTTTTTTTTTTTTTACATTTTGTTCAGCCAAAATGAAAATCAAATTTCATTCAGAAGGCATGTTAATTTTTGAAATATTTGCTGCCCTCCAGCTGTTTGCAAAGCTCTCGAATGCAGCATGTGTGATGTAGCCTAAACTGGAGGTGGGCAGAGCTTCTATTCACTCCCTGCTATTCACTAATTTAAACAAATCATAGTTGTCTATTTAAAAAGTCAGTGACTGACAGATCATTGTAGCTCCACCCATTGTGGGGTTCATGAGTCTTCAGTCTGATACAGTGTGACCAGTGCAGGGGGTCATTTTAAAGTGACGAGCCACACAGACATGGCCTCTCATTGGCTGATGCACGGTTATGCCATGGGCCAGTCCAGCAAGCTCAAACCTGATGAACTTTCTGGTTGGAAACTGCTGGTTGGAGCAGTAATGCATGGCTGCCACTGGTCCAGTTGCATTTTGTTTTGTTCGCATTCTGAAATTGTGTGTGTACAAACCTTTAATCTGTTAGTGAAAGACACACCCACTGATAACCGTATCATGGGGATGGGGGAGAGCGGGAACCAGGGGGAGGGGAGAATGAGAGAGAGAGAGAATAGGGAGGGAAGGGTAGAGTAAGGTGGGGATGGGGACAGGTAAGGGGGTGTGTCCAAATATTTGAAAAATGTACCCTCCGTTCCTCTACTACCACCTCATCTATTCCTTCCCTTAAAGTATTTGTGGTAGTAGAGGACATTTTTCGAACATTTGGGCGCACCTCGCGAGAGGGGACAAAAAAACAAAATAAAGGGTGAGTGAAAGAGAGAGAATGTAGGAGAGGGAGAGAGCAAGTGCGAGAGAAAGAACGAGAAAGTGAGAGAGAGGGAGTAATGGCCAGCGAGGGAGAAGATGAGTGTGTGGGAATAAAGCTAAGGGCGGGAGATGGAGCACAAGACCGAGGGCCAGGCTGACCGCGTTGGAGACCGTTCTCAGGTGTACAGAAGCCTCTCCATCGGCCAATCGGAAATATCCAACTGTTTCCG
Source organism: Albula glossodonta (assembly GCA_019788955.1). Lineage (NCBI taxonomy): Eukaryota > Metazoa > Chordata > Actinopteri > Albuliformes > Albulidae > Albula > Albula glossodonta. The sequence goes on along the minus strand of JAFBMS010000130.1, from coordinate 15,593 downwards.
CCAGCTCACGTGGTGTCGTCACCGTTGCTACTGCGTGTTCCTCCTCGGTCTCTCCCCGACTGAACTCCTACAATGAATTGTTCGCTCCGTCCTACCCGAACCTGTAATTCCAGTGTAGTGTCATTTTTTGCTGCCAAGTCAAAATTCCTCGCACTATAGCCAAATATGGAGCCGTTGAAAGTTCGCGGTGTTAGATTGTGCTACCTATGGTTCCACATGCGTTTTATTTGCAGATCAGTCATATTGTTATCGTCTACTAAAGCATACATTGGATTGGTTACGAGTATTGGATCTGTGTCTTTGACAACTTAGGTTAGTCTATCCCGCTTGGGGGGTGGTTTATACATCTATTGCCGGAATTGGTGTTATAATACATACTGATAGTAGCAGCACTGTCAGCTCTCACTCTTTGTATATTCATGACGACTTGCAGTAAGCTGTTGTTCACTGCTCGATGAATACATTAGGAGAATGTCTGACTATAAAAAGGGTTAACTAGCATGCGCACGTATTTTGTAAGTCTTTGGAATTAACGTCTATTACAATCTATATCTGGAGCACGTTTTTCCTGTATCTTATGGGAGGACGATTCAGAAGCACAATTGTTCCTCTGATGAAAAAAGCTCAACCTCACATATCTGTTGTCGGAGCACAGTGGGAGGTCAAGGGAACTACGTCAGTGACATCTAATTAGGGTTTTAAAAATCAAACAAGACAAAGACCGCCACTTTCGCTTCACATTTGTACTTCAAATAAAATGTTTAATAGGCAGTAAAAACAATTATGAAAATACATCATGTCTGTAATCATTACAGAAAGTATGAAAACATACTTGAAGGAAAGAGAGAGCAAAGCAGGAGGGCTTGATGACTCAATAGGCAAAACAAACTTGTGCTTTATCAAGCAGTGCTCTGTGTAAAACATTACCCATAAAACAAACACACGGCTCAAAGGGACCACGGATACAGTGGTCTGGAATCGGTAGCTCTTTCGTCAGGAAGTAACGAGCGATGGGAATTCAATTTAGCTGTTTTTGGTAAGTCATGAGACTTCACCCCGCCCCCCTTTCAGCGCGTTTGAGCATAGCTCGCAAAGAAGCAAAAAAATTATGGGTATGAAAGAATGATCCGCGGCTACCCCAGCGATTTCACTCGTAGTGGGAGGGGACTCCCTATGACGGAGTCCCGCCGTTGTTCTGTTGGAGCCAGGTTTGTTTGTACAGTTGCGCTTGCAGGACTCGCCTGTTCTCCATGCCACGAAGCCACCATGCATCTACATACATAGCAGGTGCGCTATCCTACCGATTCTCAAGTTGGAAGCTGAAAGTTACTGAAGAAAAACAGTAGCAGTTTTCTGTGATCTCCGGAAGCAGACGGGTTGACAAGCTCGGGACTGCCAGGTATCTAGACAAATAAGACTGCTTTAAGGAAAGGCAATGCCTCAAGTTAGTTAGTTTGTATTGATGTATTAGCTGATAACCAGGGTACCTGTGTGATGTTGATGTTTTTTATATCGTCTGTAGCGTAATGTGGTTAGGTTACTCTGTTGGAGCCTGCGAACATTAGGGAGTTTAACAAACTAAACGTGTTAACTAAATGGACAACTCACTGATAATCTCTTAGCTGGAAAACGTGCAAACTTTTACTTTTGCGCTTTTGGTTTTTCAAACTTAAATCCGGGTGCGACCAAGTTACAACAAATAATGCCAGTGTGACAAGTGGCACGGTGAATCAAACGTTTCTTGTCATTAGCAGAATTTTAGACTCAGCAGTCGTTCTGCGCATATCAGTGTGTCAATACAATCAAGGTTCCAGCGCGCCTGTTATCGCTGGCATGGTTAATTTAATTCATGGTGCCCTCTTTAACTGTCTGAGGTTGTGTCTAAGCTGGCCCTTGCCCTGGGCTTTATAGCAGTCTATCCGTGTCCTTAAGTAAGGATTGTTGGACCATTTTGGTGGCAGAGGTGTAGGAATTTGTGTTCCGGTTGTCTAGCCTTATTTTCATTCATTTAAGAAAAATGTTGTTGAGGTTGTCACATATTGCCGCCCCCCACCGTTTAAACGCTTCCGACGCCCCGGGGAACAGAACTCTCATCCCTGTGTCTGTTTGTGTTTGTTTACATATACAGCTATCTAATTATACCAAGAAAACAGTTTCATAAAATGTTGTATATACGGGTCTGTCTAAAGCTTGTTTATTGTGTCATGACCCATGTAATTGTGTAATTAAACCAGTAGAACCATTTAATCAGAAAGTCGGGTCTGTCTGCGGGAAGCGCGCGCCGATGTTTGTTTGCCCCTATCAGTCATTCATGGAAAAATAAAAGACTGTAATAACAGTCTGATGCTCTGGCGTTTCCTGTTGGCGTCACCATTTGAATGGAGAGAGCGCGCGTGATTTACAGTTCGTTTCCTGCTGTTGTTCCTTTTGATGGAGGGAAGGAGAAAAGAGAGACAGATGGTCCCCTGCTATTCTAATTTCACACACGCGGTCAACATCTTCCACAATTTCAGGATGAACTTGCCTGAGGGGACGACAGTGGCCAATTCAGCACTCTTCAGTGATGGGGAAAACATCACCCACATTTGTGGATGTACAGTAAACATGGCAGGTGTAGCTGGACACAGGTGTGGTATGTGTGTATGCTGTATACCTGTGCACAGGTGTTATTTATCTTCATGAATATGGGACCTGGTATTTTTTGTGTCACCCATAGCAACAGGGCCTTTTTATTCTCTGGATAACCCCTTCCACCTGCCTCTCCAAAAGCATGATACTAAAGACAGGGACCATGTGCAAATTTTAATAACAAGTAGGAAAAAATGTGCTGTGTTTCCACCATAAGTACCGAAAAGGTCACTCTCCCAAGAAGGCTAATATAAAAATAACCATATAGATAAGGTGCAAGAGTATGACAGAATAACAATCGAATACAAAGGTCAATTCATGTACAGGGACAACAACATGGAGACAGAAGCGTGCAAGAACAATCTCAGTATTGTTCGCTTCATGTTATCTGCTCAGTGGACACTAGCCTTGATTCTATTTTGAGCATTGCATTATGAGTTTGACTGAGAGCCCACAGAGTCCAGAAACTCACTCTCAGGTAGAGGGCTTTTAGTAGCACAGTTATCTTTTCTGGCCGAGGTCCTCTGCAGTCTGATCAGAAATAGCCAATGGCCATTGGTTTGCTAGCAAAGCACATCCCAGAATATCATGCTTGAGTCTGAGAGTTCTGGCTGGTCTTATCAGTTTTTGTGTATGCTTGCAGACGTAAACCCTGGATTAGGGATTAACACCATCAATATTGCAGGAAAAAACCTTTTGATCCCTATCCACTCTAGCAGCCAGCCAATGAAAAGTGCTTCAGAAATCCTGAAGTGGAGTTCAAACTCAGTCCCTCCAATCAGAAAGCAAACTGATGCATTGTCTCTTTGGATGATGATTGGTTATTTTTTACTTGGTTGACGTTCATAGCTGTGTATGTATTGCAGTATTGAGGTGTTTAGGTTATAGAAACATTGGCTGTGGCTGTGCCTGTGCTGTGACCTGGGATTTCAACCTGAAGACACTCCACAAGTCCTGGAGGAACTCAGTACTTGTCTTGATGGTGCACTTGCTGTGTTCTCCCCTGGGAAGTGAACCTGCAACCTCTGAGTCACAAGCCCAGCTCTCTAACCATTATGCCACAGTGGCAGCAACCTGCAGTAGTGGATGACAGAAAGTTTAATTTCAGCACTGTTTCAGTTTTTAAAGCAGTTTCTCTGTGCTGGGATCTGGCAGGTATGTGTGCAGCTGATCTGGTTGCAGGACACCTGCAGATTCATGACACTGTGTGCTGAGAGGGGAAACAGCTGTTTGGGGACCTGTCAGTATAACTGTGACTACGACTGTGTGTGTGTGTCTGTGAGCGTGTGCACAAGTGTGGATGCACAGACCAGTGTGTGTGTGTGTGTGTGTGTGTGAGTGTCTGTGAGCATGTGTGCATGTGCATGTTCACATGTGCGTGTGTGCACGTCTGAGCGTGCGTGTGTGTGCACATATTGCATGTGTGTGCATGTGAGTACGTGAGCACATGCATGCTGAGGTTTTGGAACGGAGGAAAAACAGTTCCTCTAGTTGACCACGGTTGTTCAGATTTGAATGTCTGTGGTTGTGTGTTATTGCATGAAGATTCACAGTTTTATGGTACGAGTATCAATTCACTTGTGTAGAGTCAATTGCTGAAGATCTACAGCTCTCGTATGACGATCAGTATTTGCTTGAAAATTCCGATGGTTTTTCATCGCAGATTGTCTGTCGTTGTCCTCTTCTATGATGATTCACAGTTACGGGCTTGTATTAAGATATATCTGCTGAAATTCTCACCTCTGCACAGCTTCTTTCTCCATCTGTGCTGGAACGTGGTTGGGTGACTTTGATAACTCACTGCTCTTCTGCTCCTGATTCCTCTGGCTTTCACAGGACAAAACAGATCACATTCAACTGATGAAGAAGTGTGCCTTTTTTTCATCACACACACACACACACACACACACACACACACACACACACACACACACACACATACACATACACACATACACACACACACACAAACACACACACAGAAACCACACTTTTAAAATGTATGCACATAAAGTTATAAAGCTTTATTTTTTATTTTAGCCAACAAAAACGCATGACAATAGTACCAGCAGATACAGTAGATATAAGTATGATATTTTCATGGTGCTCAGCGATCGTCCTGAAGGGTTGGTGTGTTTGCTGTTTTTACAGACTTATATGCTTCTTTTAAATCAAACCTTGTGGCCTCTTTATCCAATCAGGACAAAAGTCGATGGCTGATTAAAAGGAAACCAGAGCACACTTGGGACATCCAGACTGAAGTTTTGCTCTCGTGTTATCGCATTAGGCCTTGTTAGAAGCTAAGGCAGGGCCTATGTCCATTGGAGCTGTCTGTTTTGAAAGTAAGGTTGACGTGGCTACCAGCAGATATTGCTATCTCACACTACCTTTGATAAAGAGGACAAGAATAAACGTTTCACAAATAAACACACGAGACGAAAAACATGATGATCTGGAGATGTGTGTATGTATCTTTTGATGGTTTAACTGATAGCTACGCTTCAGGGGATCCCGCCAAAGCGTTGCCGTAGAATTTCCTCTTGCCTGACGGATCTGAAGATGACGTATGCAACGGCTCTCTAAACCAGCACCGTGCTACCCTGGCTGTAACTGTAACAACCTCAGACGCAGGACATGCAAACCCAAATTGACAAGATTCTCCTTCTGCTCCACTGAAATAATAGAAACCTGCTGGAAAACCTTTGTATTTTTAAAATTGTATTAGCACCATGGTTGCAACAGTAAGCGCTATTGTAGTTGAAAGACTTTAACTTGGTTAAAGTCAAGCCAGGTTCCAGCTCCACAGTGGGAAAGGGGGTATAATGAGCCAGCCTGGTTCCAGCTCTACAGTGGGAAAGGGGGTATAAAGAGCCAGCCTGGATTCAGCTCCACAGTGGGAAAGGGGGTATAATGAGCCAGCCTGGTTCCAGCTCTACAGTGGGAAAGGGGGTATAATGAGCCAGCCTGGTTCCAGCTCTACAGTGGGAAAGGGGCTATAATGAGCCAGCCTGGTTCCAGCTCTACAGTGGGAAAGGGGGTATAATGAGCCAGCCTGGTTCCAGCTCTACAGTGGGAAAGGGGCTATAATGAGCCAGCCTGGTTTCAGCTCTACAGTGGGAAAGGGGCTATAATGAGCCAGCCTGGTTCCAGCTCTACAGGGGGAAAGGGGGTATAATGAGCCAGCCTGGTTCCAGCTCTACAGTGGGAAAGGGGCTATAATGAGCCAGCCTGGTTTCAGCTCTACTGTTCCAGCAGTAGTAGAATATGTGGCAGCTGAGTGTGCAGTAGATTGGAATCAGAATGCAGTGACAAAGTCCTGGGTTTGAGGGGACACGGCTTCTATGACTGTTGCTCCTCCGAGTGAGGATCTTAACGTGGGGTCGGCCAGCACTAACCAAGCAAAGTGTAACAGTCAGCTGAACGAACGGGTAGCGTGTAACAATGTGAGGAATGCCAGGTGCCTGTGTCAGGGTGGCTGGCACATGCATGAGAAGAGCACTAAAGTGGGGAACACGTCTCTCCCCAGCGCCCCTATTACCCCCCTTCTGCCCCCTCCTATTTCACTCTTGCCCCCTCTTACCCCAGTCCTTCCTCTCCTCCCCACCCTTTTTCATCCTCCTGCCCTACCTAGCTGTGTTACCCCCCTCCGACCCTCTAACCCTTACCTCTGGTCCTTCTTTACTCTCTTCCTCCCCCACCCTGTCTCCTCTAACCCCTTCTGATCCTTCTTACTCATTAATGTATGGAGCTATTAGCTTTCTCAGCAGAACTGTATTTTTCAAAGATAAAACTATCAGAACCAACAAATAAATCAATATGGCCCCTCAGCTCCTGCTGCTCCTCTCTTACCACATTCCTGCCCCTGTTTACCCCGCTTTTACACTCATTTACCCACCCTGCAGAGCTCCTTGTTCATGCTGCCAAGCAAAAATAAAACACCCTGGCCAGGATCCAATCAACATTTGTTCTTAACTTTTACTTACAGTTCAATTGGAGTGCTACACTTTTCTCTGCAGGAACAGTTTAGTTGTCATGATTGCTGAACTTGCCAAACTGTGTTGGTGAAGGTGAACATGAACATTTGTGTTTAATTTTGAACCAAAATTAAGGACAGATTTTGACTGAATCCCGACCTCTGCCTCTCAGCGTTGCATGTGGATCAGTGCAGAGCTGCAGCAGGAGTGTAGTAGAATGGTGCTGCTGCAGTGAGTGTAGTAGAATGGTGCTGCTGCAGTGAGTGTGTGTAGAATGGTCCTGCTGCAGTGAGTGTGTGTAGAATGGTCCTGCTGCAGTGAGTGTGTGTAGAATGGTCCTGCTGCAGTGAGTGTGTGTAGAATGGTCCTGCTGCAGTGAGTGTAGTAGAATGGTGCTGCTGCAGTGAGTGTAGTAGAATGGTCCTGCTGCAGTGAGTGTAGTAGAATGGTGCTGCTGCAGTGAGTGTAGTAGAATGGTGCTGCTGCAGTGAGTGTGTGTAGAATGGTCCTGCTGCAGTGAGTGTGTGTAGAATGGTCCTGCTGCAGTGAGTGTGTGTAGAATGGTCCTGCTGCAGTGAGTGTAGTAGAATGGTGCTGCTGCAGTGAGTGTAGTAGAATGGTGCTGCTGCAGTGAGTGTGTGTAGAATGGTCCTGCTGCAGTGAGTGTAGTAGAATGGTGCTGCTGCAGTGAGTGTAGTAGAATGGTGCTGCTGCAGTAGTGTACAGTGCAGAGGTAGTTTGAAGGTAAGGTGAGGCTTTGTTTAAGGTCTGTACATGTTTGTTCTGTCAGTCAGAGCTCTGTCTGACCCTCACTGCAGCTCCCCTCTGCTGTTTTGTTTAGTTTCATTTAGGCTTTTATTGATTGGCCTGTTTTTGGCTGTGATGTAAGCCTGTCCAAGGCCGAGTGCGGGCTGAGAGCGGGGTGAGAGCTGGGGGGGGGGGGGGGTGGGGGGCTCTGTAAATCATTCATCCTCCCGTTCTTCGGCGCTCACGCAGGAGAGCAGCTGAGCCAATGGCTGTGAGAGAAGCACAGGTGTGATATTTACCTGGGGAGGGGTGGAGAGAAAGTAACATCTGATCACACTAGCCTATGGAAAATGATATATTGTAATGTGGCTCTCTCAGATGATTGCATTTCACTACAGGGAACATTACTGTAATGCAGTGATGGAGCGCACAACAGTGTGTCTCATTGTGTAGGCCCCTGACTGCTGACATCATAACAGGAGATTCTGATTCCAGGGTAGATGATAATTAACTCATGTCTGCAGCTGTTTCCTGTGGGTCATATGTGGGTCAAATAATTATTTCAAATTTGTTAACCGTTTAGACGGCAGTAAATTCCGTAAAAATCATCTCCGCCCATCTGACACACCCATTCTGCTTCGGACTGAGGTTATGGTTATGATTTTATTATTATGGCATGTTAATAATGTATTGTTTGTCTGCTGGATGCATCGCCTGCATGTGTTTCAATTTTGGTTGGTGTGGTTAGTTTGCATAGGTCATTCAGTGATGATGCGTGAGTTGTTGCAGATCTGGTTGAGCCAGGTTACGACACTGTTACTCATTAATCAGGTGAATACACATTTCTTCTCCCACATCGTGTATTATTCTGTTATATAATGTCTAATGTATTGTACGTTTTTACATTTTTCAAAAATCCATTTTCGCAGATATTCAGAGCAGAAGCCCTACATCATTTGACTGTGGTTAGTGAAGGTCTCAGGGCTCTGCAGTGGGGTTTTACATTTCACTGCCATGGAAAGAGTTAAAGAATTTCAGATGCATCTTTGGCTCAGCTCTGATGTTAGGTACGTGTTTCATAATCAGTGTCATAGTAACATGATTGAATGCAGTTTCACCCTTCAGCTGGAGTGGAATCCCTGCAGTATCAGTAGAGAGGGGAGTTTAGGTCTTTCTCTCCTTCCACCTCTCTCGCTCGCACTCTTTCTCGCTCTCTCTTTCACCTCTCTACGAAACTGGCCTGACCAGTGCGTTCCAGCGGGGCTAGAAGAAACAAAAGTAACCCAACCGGCTTGTGCTTGGCCTTGTGTGTGTGTGTGTGTGTGTGCATGTGCATGCTTGTGAGTGTGTGTGTGTGTTTGCACATGTGTGCATGTGTGTATGTGTGTGTCTTTGTGGTCTGTGTGTGGGTATGCACAGTCTGGTCTGTCTGTGGGCAGGTCTATACACTGTCACCTCAAGCAGTGGTGAGAGAGAGGTATAGAGGGAGAGAATTAGTATGATAAATTGAAATGTGTAATTGAATGTGATTTTCATTTTGAAACGAGATGGCAAGAAAGAGTAGAAGAATGGAGAAAGAGTTTTATAAAGATAATAATAAAGAGTTTTTATTTCTACATCAGGGCATTCCCTTTCTGAATGAGGTGTCATTTATATTTTTACATATATTTACATATTTATGTTTCAGTTAGTTTCTGTTCAGTTCTGTTACGTACAAGCCATTTTGCATAAAACCATCACAGTTAAGCAAGTTAAAAGCACAGAGATGGCAAGAGATTGAATGAGAGAAAAACAGTAAAAGAAAGAGAGAGTGAAAGCAAGGCACAGTAAGAGAGAATAAGAAAGAGGGAGTTAAAGAAAGAGTGTGGGTAGAAGCCTGCATGAGAAAGTAAAGGCAGCTGAGTGAATTGAGAGATAGAGAGAGAGAGAGGTGTGCAAATGGAACATTCACAAACAGACGAGTGAGAGTGTGACCACAGCAGCACGGCAGAGCCCCTAGCCCCGCCCCCCCTTCAGCTGCACAAGAAGCGGGGAGGTTGAGGCGTTAGCGTGCTGTGATCCACAAATTACGGCTATTTAGCAGACACCCTCGTCCAAGCCAGCTCATAGTGCGAGAGAAGATGGGTGCATCGCAAAACTCATGTGAAATCTGAATTGCGCTGTTCTGATCGCTGTGTGAAGTTGAATCCACACCTCCTTGGGGCAGAAGAGCACTAACCCTAGCAACAGCGTGAAGAGAATGGAGGGGAAGGAGGAGGCGTTCTTCTTTCTCAGTCCTTACATACCGCAGCTTTTATAAGAAACTGCTGATCATCTGGTGTGTGTAGAGTATCTCTGGCAGTGCTGGGCGTGGCCTGTGAAAGGACAGGCAGTGAAAAAGTGCAAGAAGCCATAAGCATGCCAAACCTGAGTCACTGCAGAAACCCGTCTCTGTGGTTAGCGCAGCCAACACCAGGAGCACCCAAGGAACTCGCAATGTGGTGATGGAGGTACTTTCTGTGGAAAGTTACTGAGGCAAAAAACGTGTTTAGTGACCGTATTTTGGGGGGCGTGCCTCGGGAGTTAAGAATGGAGGAAATTTGTACTGGGTGTGTTTACACGAGCGCATTAGGATCAGTAAACCGGCTGAATGAGATCAGGCCAGGCAGTCAGGAACATGGAACCGAAAACCAGAAAAAAACCAGAAAGACAGAGACTGGAATGAGACCTGAATGAGGATGGAAATGATTCAGGCTTTTCAGCTGTGCTTTCCTTGAAAGCCATGTGCAAAAAGTTTACCCTTTTATCCTGCCATATGATTACATTACAGTCATTCACTCGAGCCGAGCCTTTATAGGATGCAGTATGTTCTTTCATAACTTTCTAACATTATATTTTCTGAGGCCACAAATAACTAGTAAGACTGGAGATCACCTCTGAGTCTGTTTGGAATATTTCAGGCAATGAAAAAGGAGGATATAATGACATTTTGCCATTACAAGTAGCAGTTCTATGAAGAGACTTTCATGTGTTGCCAAGTGCTTTCACAACAAAGACTAATAATAATAATAATCATCATCATAACCATAATTATTATTATTATTTTTTCATTTTCATTGCAGTTTACAGGAGAACGTGTGTGTGTGAGAGGGGTGTGTGTGTGTATAGACTGATGTGTTTCAGTGAGTGTTAACCACAGTCAGTAGCCCTGGTGATGAGTGCAGCTGACACAGTGAGCACGCTCAGTGGAGTGACTCTGCACTGTTTACCCACACTCTCTTCACTTCCTGATTCAGAGGTCTGTTTTCAGCATTTCTTTCCTGGGAGAAGCACTGAATGTGTTTGCTTTCACACTCTCTTCTTGTTGCCTGAGCTTAGCGCTTTCTGAGACATGACGGTTCAGATAATGGTCATATTCTCAGAGGGCAGTTTGCTGAAGTATGACATCTTTGATATGAGACTTTTCTCACAGTTCAGCTAAAAACTAGACTGTGTGTCATAGCCTTGGTATGGACCGCCCAGCTCCCCTTCTACTCTGCCCTCAGTGATGTGATTGGTTAGAAGATATTGGTTAAGTCATGAAAGTGGCAAGGGTTTGTCATTCTAAACTGCAGTAATCCTCCAGGATTGGAGTTAAACCTGCAGACACTGTGGGCCTCCAGGACTGGAGTTAAACCTGCAGACACTGTGGCCCTCCAGGACTGGAGTTAAACCTGCAGACACTGTGGCCCTCCAGGACTGGAGTTAAACCTGCAGACACTGTGGCCCTCCAGGAGGGCTGTGAATGCAGTATTAAGGAAGTATGTTTGTTCATCATTGATCCGTTAGTGTGTGGCTTTGTAACTGATACTTTCATAAGCTCTGTGAATTACTGTCTGTGTACCAGATTCCACTTCTCTGTTTCTGTGGAACAGAGCCCTTTTGTGATGGCACTGGAGTGTGTCACCTTCACATGCTGATGGATTAATTATACACCTCCACAATTCAAACACACACACACTCAGATGGGGTAATTATACACAACACTCTTATTCTCCTGATCACTTTCTTTCCTTTTCTCTCTCTGCCTAGCTTCTCTTTCCCTCTTTTCTCCCTTTCTCCCACTCTACTGCCCTCTCTTTTATCTTTTTCTCTCTCTCTTTAACTGTCATACTCCTTCTCTCTTTCACACTCCTTTTATTCTTCTTTACCTCTTTCTGTCCCTCTCTTCCTCTCCTCATCTCCCTTTCTCCATTTCAGTCTCTCTCGCTCTCCTTCCTTCTCTTGTCAATGCAGGGAGCTGCTTTCTCATGTACCCTCACAGCGTTGAAGCCCAGGCTTGACACAGTGCTGGATACCCTCTGGACTGTAGATAAATGAGAGGGTGGGCTGAATCACCTGTCTTTTTGGTATGTAATCATGTGATCTTAGTTCTCTCTCCTTCCCTCCCCCTCTCTCCCAGGCTGTAAGGAGCAGAAGAGATGTCGGCCCAGGTGAAACTGGGTGAAGGAGGAAATGGGGTTCCAGGAGGGGTCCTGCATCTCAGCCCTCTGTCTGACTCCAGCAACAAGCCTGCCACGGCCCCCAAACCCCACCTCACCCCGAAACCCTTCTCTGTGCAGAGGAACTCCATCATCCGTCCAATCGCCGCCCCCAAACCTGTCAGCAAGTCTGTCCCCAAAGTAACACACCCCGTCCCCTGTACACCTGACCAACCACGCACTGCTGAAAAAGACCCACAGGGCACCCCGAAAACAGATCTACAGAGCACCCCGAAAACAGATCTACAGAGCACCCCGAAACCAGATCTACAGAGCACCCCGAAAACAGATCTACAGAGCACCCCGAAACCAGATTTACAGAGCACCCCGAAAACAGATTTACAAGGTATCCCTCAAACAGAGCAACCTGGCACGCCTCAAACTGATCCACCGTGCACCCCAGAAACAGACCCAAAGAGCATTCCAAAAACAGACCCTGTCAGTACTCCAAAAACAGAAGACCCACAGTGCACCCCAAAAACAAACTCACAGAGCATTCCAGAAACGGAATCTGTCAGTACTCCAAAAACAGAAGACCCAGAGTGCACCCCAGAAGCAGATCCACAGAGCATTCCAAAAACGGATTCTGTCAGTACCTCAAACACAGAGGATCCACAATGCACCCCAAAAACCGATCTGAATGATACCCTAATACAGGACCAAATAAGCACTCCAAAAGACAACCTACCCATCACCCCCAAACCTGACCAACCGGGCACCCCAAAACCTGTAGAGCCTAGCGTCCCTGCAACAGACATACTCAGAACCCCTAAACAAGACCCACCAGTTGCGCCCAAACCACAACAACCAAGCGCCCCCAAAGTACATCCCAGCACCCCCAAACCTGGCCCATCAATCACAGCCAGGCCTGCCACCCAGTCCCAAAGCTCCACCCCTCCAGACTCCTCGAACCCCAGCCCGACCCCCCATACTGCTTCTCCCCAGAGCATAGACCCCCGCTGGGCAGCCAGGCGCCGCCTACCTGCAAGCCTGACTTCCAAGTTTCAGTCTGCTGGACCACCAGTGGCCCCTCGGGCAGTGAGTGGGGCCGAGAGCAGGACTGCCTCTGTCCGAGTGAAAGAGGCACCAAAAGTGACACTGACTACACCCCTAGAACAAAGCAAGCCCAAAGAATCTTCAGTGGAGGGAATGAGTCAGAAGGAGGAAGAGAAGAAAGAGAAAGAGAAGGATGAGGAGGAGGAGACAAACAGCGGGGGCAGCATTAAGAGGCGAATCAGTCTACTGTTTAACTCCACCTCCCCCAGCACCAGGGCTCCTCCCTCAGGAGCGGAGCCTCATTCTTCAGTGCAGCCAATCACAGGCAAGGAAGTTTCTATAGGTGTGAAGCAGAGGATCAAAGACCTGACAGCAGAATCTCCACCCATTCACACCCCACCACAAAGAACAGTGTTCAAGCCCCGCCCACTGTCTCAGAACCTCACAAAATGGTAAGACACGCCCACTTTGGCCCCGCCTCTTTTTTGTTTGTGCATCTAAAATTCCCAGTTTTTGAAAGTGCTTAGCTGAGTTTCGAAAGTGGTGTGGTTTTGGGATGTCTGGATTTTTTTTTTATTTTCACAGAACTGTTTTCTGTAGCTCATATTTTCACTGTCCAAAGTGTTACAGGATAAATAACCACAGAGCTCAGACTTTTAAATCTCAAGAGCAGCTGCAGTGAACAGCCACCTTGACAGGGATATGGTAGCTCAGACATTGGTCAGATTCACTGCCCGTGGTTTGGTAAAGACATTCAGCCACTTCCTTCGTTTATGTTTGAATCACCAGTTAGAATGGCCACCTTCACTGACTTTGATGTGGTTGCAACCCTGGCATGCAAGGGTATGAGTTAAATGTCAGCAGTGTCCAAATTTTCAAAGCACCCAATCTCTGTGATAAGCTCTGTAGTTACATTGTTAGGGTGGGTTCTACAGAAACATAATGTCCCACTGTAGTCTATTACAAGGTCATTTTTTCTCAAATATGGTTCTCTGTTAAACCGAAAAGGTCCTTGTACAGAAAGTACCTCCTTTAGGGTGCCTCTGTGCCCACAGGCCAGCTGAGTGCAATGTTCTTGTTTACTTCAGGTACAGAGATAAAAAGTTTCTTGTTTTTTTTTTTTTTTTCATATTTAACCAAAGTAGTTCAGTCTTGAGACTTTTGACCAGAGCTGTATCCTCAGAGTTGACCCTGAACTTGACTGAATGAAAGTTTATTCACATGAGTGATATTAAAGGACAGTATGTATCAGCAGTGTTCAGCTCTGGCTCTGAGGGAAGCAGGGTCTACTGGCATTTGCTCTTACACTGCACAGGATGACAAATTAAAACTGATGGTTTCCTGGGTCTGAAAGTTTTGGAATTAAACAAGAAACAGAATACACTGAGCCCCTCATGCAAGGCCAGAGCATGAAGCCCACTGGTATATACTGTAAGCATCATATAAAAACTTGTATCAAGAAAGGCTTTTCAGGACATGAGTAAAACTATTCTACTGGTGCATTACATTAGATTATGTTACATTAGACAATTAGTCACATGGGTATTTCAATTAATTTAATTAGTCACAGAGCAATGACATATTTGTAGTACATAACTGATTATGTACTGCTCAATGTGTTTTTCTCAGATTGGCTGAGCTGGGGAGTCTTTCTGTTACACTGTTCAGTTTGTGTATTTTATTTTTCTCCAGAATAAGGGGTGTTCAATAACCTTTCCCTAAGTGCAAAACTTGCAACAAAAAAAGTAAAGATTAATTAATTGATTGCTGTTGGTAACAGTTTTGCAGCAGCAAAACCAACTGAGCCTGCCAGCTTGGAGAAAGAAGCAACAAGAGGCCACACAGAGGACAACAGTGAGGCTCATGGGAAGGTGAGTTTTTTTTTTAATACACTTCCAGTGTTTCCAAAAGCATAACTAATGACATGTAGAAAAAACAGGCTAATCTAACACACTGTTCTGTAAAGGTAACAAAAAGTTCTGTGTGTGGAAGCAACTTATACATATGGTATGAAATCCTGACCATAAGAATACTGACCATGGCTGGCAGCCCAATACAGCAGCTAATAACCAGCTGTGGCTTGGTAGTCTCACTCATTAGGTTCAATGTTGATTACTAATAAATCAAATTATTAGTAGGATCACTGACACTGAACCATTTGATAGACAGTGAGGAAATCATGAGGAATGCAAATGACAGTGAGCCGAACCTGCATTGTGTTAAAATCAATGTATGGAAAAAGTGATAGTACATCTTATATGCATGTGTTCAACATTATTAATTTATCAAATGGACGAGGCCTAGCTTCCACAGGGGGCCTAGGGATTGAACTTGAGACAGTATGGAATTGGCATCGCATCTGCAGAGTGAAAAGTAGGAAAAGATGGCTGCCATGTGAATCAAATCATTGTAAGAAGTCGCTGGGGGGGACTGACACTGTCCTGTTTGTGTGGGGAAAATAGGGGGGTGTTTATCAAAAATTGTTATTGTCATTGTAAATTAATGAGCCCTTTTTTTTCTTTGTTTGGAAGTTGGAAGAATCTGCCTCAGGAATGCAACCAAAGGAGGAAAATGAGAGGAGAGGAGAGGCCAGTGCACAGGAAGCTCCCTCTAATAGCCAGGTAGAGCCAGACCAATCAGGTATTGAAGGGGGCGGAGCAGAAGAAATTCAGAGCCCCTCCCCCACTGGTGAGGTCAGCAGCACATGCTCTGCCTCCTTACCAGAGGACACACCCATAACCACCTCCAT